>OX439142.1:42888451-44138451 GCA_949318255.1 Pollenia labialis | reverse complement strand
AATCATCTTTTGAGTGGGGTGGTGTGCCAGAGATCAATATTTTTTATTCTTTCCGGACAAAATATACGTAGGATTTACGAATGTTACTGTCGGCAAAGACCTAAACGCTGTTGCCGTTTTTTTTTAGTGAGTGTGCTATTTTTATGCACACTACTATTTAGTTTGTAATTTAAGAACTTTGTTTATTTTTAAGAATTATTATTTTTCATTGTCACAAGCCAAATTTGTGAAAAACAAAGAAAAGCAACATCAGGGGCCTAATTCTGGCATTCGTGATCGAGTTATTTCTCGATTCGAAAGCAATTTTTTATCCAATTATTTCAGTTTATACTAATCGAATCGGAATTATTTTTTCAGTGTTATAAAGCATTAATTTGAGTTTCACAATACACTGAAAAAATAATTTATATTCGTTAAGTATCGACTGAAATAAAATTGCTTTCGAATCGCGAAAGTACTCGATCACGAATGCCAGAATTAGGCCCCAGCATTCCCACGGCTTAAAAAATGTAAGTAAAATTAATGTAAACAAAATCAATTTGGGCTTATGCTGATGATAGGTTAAAATGTATTATAGTATAAGCCATTGATTAATTTTAATAAAATCAGAAATAATTTAGCATTCATATTTTGATTGTTTAATTTCTTTCTCACAAAAAAGGGCATTTTAATGCCAGGATAATGCGGCAGAAGTGCTTAAGGCTACAGATTTTTATTTTTTTCTTTTAAACACGGAGAGAATTTCATAATATTTTGATTCTACAAAGTCGTAATACATTGTATTACCGTGTAAACTGGCCTTTAGTAAATACTTTGATACAATTCTTTTATTTTTTTACGACTACTGTCTAAATATTCCAATCGGCGACAAAATATCAAGATTCGCTACCAGAGCATGATACATGCTTCACGTTGAAGTTAAAGATACTAAACTTTTTCTTAGTCGACAGTTGGGAGAAATGCCACACGGATTCAGCATGCCAAATGCAAGTCTTGGATGGTAGAATCACATTTCGCAAAAAAAAGCAATCACAAACATTTTTTGGTTATTTATTATTCAATGAAATATACAGAATTAAAACCATTTACTTCTTTTATTTGACTACTATATTACTTTTGAATTGGCTCATTCTTCTTCGTTCAATGTAAATCAAGTAAACAAAACGTGCGAGACTAAGCACGCGCAAAAAGTAAATTGGCGATTTGGAACTCACAAGTGATTTTGTAATCGTTCGTTTTTCAGGAAATGTCTAGGGACGAGCTACCTGTTGTGGTAATAGTTTAACCCAGATACACAAAGGATGTTACTTCCTGTATCGGTTGGTGTTCGAGAAGGAAAGGTTGTGCTGTGCCTGCCATAGTTCTTGGGTTGATATACTGATCTTATTCAAATGCACCTCGATTCATTTCGTCTTCTTTATAAGGTTCTATAATCGGCGAGAGATTCATTCTTTACGCTAAATAGGTTGAAAACCACGTAACGTTTTCGCAGGCTCAAAAATATGTCTTTTGTGGTAGACCAGTCGTCCAGAGTAGTGTTTGTACGTGATTGTAGAGCGCTGTTAAGGCTATCGGCTTAATTAAGTGCTGCGGATATATTTGGTGGTTTAATTAACCTAATATCTAGTCTTCTTCTTTGTATATGACTGTGGGGCCTTTGGGCGGCCGCAAAATTGAAGCAGATAGTAGCAATTAGAAATTAAAGGTCACTAGCGAGATCTCCTCCTCTTTTATTTCTCGCATCAAGCAGTGAGCCACGCCACTTCTTAAAAAACAGAAGAGAATTTCTTAGTACAGGAAAGTCTGTACCCAATGATTTACTTCCCTCCCCTCTCAAAAATAAACTCAGACTTTCCGTAAGATAAATTTCTTGTGGCACTTGACGAACGTACTAATATTTTAAACAATTCATTAACATTTAATTGAATGAAATTGCCAAAAAATTAAACCTTTACTGAATTTTGGCACAAAAGCCAAAAAAAAAACTGACAACAAATGGTCAACAATTATGTGCTGTAAATTTTAAATCGATTGTCCTCAAATATAACCATTGTGTTTTTGGACTTTAATAAAAGTACATTAAAGTATTTCATTACAATTTCTGTAGATTTTAAAATTTTTACACAGCACACAAACATAAACTCCCATAAATTCACGTACACTCAGGCTCATATACGTTTGCACAAAAGGATGTCATAATTTAAATTCACCCTGTTTAATAAGCACGGCAAGAAAAGGCTATTTATATGCGATGATATAAAACGAAAAATGTACAAGCTCCCACTCTGAACGAGTTTTGCAAAAAAAAAAAGAGAAAAAATATTAGAAAATTGTTGAAAAATGTTACAGCCAAAATAGGAAAATACTGTCTTGTGGGCTATAAAGTAAATTTTTGTGTATACACAGCACATTTTTAAGCCCAAATATGACTACGAATTATTCCCAGTTCTCTTTATTATGACATTCAGCACCAAAAACAGTAAAGTTTAAACTAAATACCCTTGCTTTACTCTTCCACCGTGTACTGACTACCGACGTCATCTCACACTTTTAATGCCACTCAAACTGAAACAACCCATGCCACATGCCACAACCAATTTAGTCAAACCTACCAATACTCCCATCAGTGTTTTGACACAATCTTCTTTCCGCTTTTATCACTTTGTACAAAAAACAACAACAGCAAAAATGAAATTATATATAAAAAAAAACAACAACAAACACACGACAACAAACAGCACCTACATCAACACTCTTCAGCGAACACCAAAGTCCTGCTCTCCTTAAAGTGACTTTGGAATTCTCTCTCTTTAAGGTATTTTTGTAAATATGTATGTGTCTGCTTTTAGCTTGTGAAAACATAAAATTATAAAAAATATCACATGGAAGTACAATTTTATGCAGAATTTATGTTTACGATAATTTTTGAATGTCTTCTACAAAGTTGAAGTTGTTGCAAAACCATCTCAAAAATACACTAACAACATAAGAAGCAGCGGCATTTCAACTAGCAATATAACACAAGCAATTCACATCAGTTGCTTCTTTTTCATTTGGATGTAGTTTAGCTGTATGTTAAGCTACAGTGGGTTTCAAAATTATATTAAAAAGAGGACAAAGGACTTGAAGAAAAATGCTTTAAGTTGCTTTCAACAAGATCCTTAACGAAGTGTAAGAATCCCGTTCTATCTCTGGCGTTGATTGTTACAATTTTAAACAGGTTAAAGAAGGTTTAACAGAGAGGGATATCCAGTTACGGGCCAATTCACTAAAGTTTTATTGTTATAAAGTTGTGGTATCGGTTGAGAGTGCGATGGAGGACATGGAGTTGCGTTCGTGTTTGGAGTTGGTTTAGATGGGGGGTGAAACTTGGATTTTGGAGTGATGAAGAGAAGAATGCTATTTTACAGAATAGAGCTTATTGCCAAAGAAATTTTTCCTAGGGGCCACGTGATCCCTGTGTTTAAAACCCAAATTTTGCGGGGAGAGTGTTCTTGAATTGCAATCAGAAACTTGTGGAGGGTTCTCGTTATGAGGACGTTTCGTCTCTGTGTGCTCTTGCTATTAAACAGATGCTGCTAGCTATTTCTGAAGCGACGGAGGTCGGATAGCACCATCTCCTAAACAAATGTGCTAGCTAAGGCACACATGGGGCTTAACAAACGTATAAGTTGTCATCCAGTGGCTAAGTCTTACCTTGATATTGGGCCATATGGCACGTGCTCAGGAAAATCACTTCCGAAAGACTCAACAGAGAAGAACAGTATTAACGTCAAGTTCTTTCTAGTTCTCCTAAGCAGTTATTAATTTAAATGCACCACAATCGGTTGGGTTGGAAAAGAGTTATGAACTTAAATTTGAAACAAACTTTTTAAAAACTTGATAGTTTTGTTATAAAAACTCTTGATATCGATCACTATGGTTTAACAGCTGAGAATGTCAAACTGTGTTGACATTTCCATTTAGTAAGAATTGACAAACCATCATGAATCGTTTAACGCTAGAACAACGCTTCCAAGTTGCGCACATTTTCTTAAAAAAGTTGATTGATATAAATCTTTGAGTAAACATATGTATGTACATTAATTATTAAATTGTGTTAAACAAATGTGTTACTGACTAAACATTACTGTTTTTTTAATTCCAACTTAAAACTTAAAAAAAATTATAAATTTAACGGAAAAACCAAATACATATTATCATTATTCGATTAATCGGCATAAATTCTTCGATTAATCCTTTAATCAAAATTAACAATTTTAAATTATTCAAACACTGAATCGTCTAAAATTGTTCGATTAATCGAACAAAAATTAATCGGCTGAACACCCCAGTGTTCACGTACGGTTTACAGATATGTCGATCCGTTATCGTTCTCAATTTGTTGGCCTTGGTTTTTTGACTACGAGTAAAATTTTACGTAAGCATCTTGGCTTACGTGCCAATAAAACACAGCTCATGCAAGAATTGATGTCAACAATCATTTGCGTCGCATTTTTGCTGATTAGGCTTATTTGAATCCGGCCGAGGATGAGGATTTTTATTTATGGTTAAATGGCTACGCCAATAAGTATAATTGGCGCATTTAAAGCGAAGGCAATCCTCAAGCCTTTAAAGAATAACATCCTTTAAAATTGACTGTTTAGTGCGGGTTACGCGATCTTTCAACGTGGTCAAGGAGCTGCCGTTACGATGAATAGGAACGGTATCCAACGATGTTGACTAAATTTTTGCATCCAAAAATGAATCTGTTAAATATCAACGAAATTTGGTTCCAACAAGACGGTGCAACTTGCCATACAGCGCGCTTAACAATCGGTTTACTGCAAAATCAATTTGATGGCAACTGTATTTTCAGCAGCGGTCTTTTCACTGTCCCTGTAGTTCACTGTTGTTGGGAATTAATGCCACTTGACTTCTTTCGATGGGGCTGGATTACTAATTATGGGACTATGCCGCCAAACCAGAAACACTTGAAGAATTGGAAGCCAATATTAAAGCCAACATTGACCCATTTAAAAAAAATGCCATTCTATTTCTGCTCTGTATTATAATTTGATATTTCCATGTTGCTAAAAAAGCACCATATACTTATCGCACACTAAGCAATAAATAGTCACAACTTAAAACTTATCAAAATCGTTTTTTTTATAAAACAGTACCCATGTTCTGTAACTTTGGTAAGAACTTCTCACATCGAAAAGATTTGAAACAAAATATTCCTTCAGTTTTCGAAAAGTAAGAAAAAAGTGTGTCTGTAACTCAAGTTGAAAACATCCAAAAGAGATAACGCCGTTCCGTTATAAATGTAATAATATTAGACTCGAGGCCGATGTGAAATTGCGAAGTTTACTATCATTTTTAACGACGGCGTCATAAATAGAACCGCAGGCTATACCAACTAATATAAAGTGCGAATTTAATTGTTGCTTCTTACAAAATGGCTCTGAAAACATTCGTATATTTTTCAAAAATTTTAAAACCAACATAATTAAACAATGAACAAATTAGCCAAGAACAAAATACTTGTCTCTTCCGTGTTAGTATTAATTGAATCGTCTATTTCAGAATTCCGTCAACTCTCATTAAAAACAGGCACACTTGACATGTTTCTGAAATAACGATTCAATTGCATTTTCCTTTTTAATTATATTTGTATGTGTCAAAATTTTTCTCACCCCATTTTTATTCGTGAGTTTATTTGATAGTTTAAAGTGGGAATTTTCTCACCAAAACTTTACAGACACACCATTTTTCTATAAATTGACGAATAACTTCCTTCCGTGACAGCTATTACTCGCCAAAAATGTTATAGACGCAATTTAGTGAGAAAACCCGTTGTTTGCATTCATTTATGCAAATTTTGTGAAATTTCTCAAGTTTCAATCGAAAAGTTTCTTGACGCGAGAGTAACAGAACAGGCCAACAGTTTACAATTCAAACCTATAACGACCTCCGAGTTTTCGTTTGCATCACTGTCTTCATTAACTTTTCATCTTTGCCATTTTTGGAGCTCAATTTGTAAAAAAAAAATTTTGCTGCTGTTTATGATTTTGTGTGCGATTTGTAAAAGTTTTTTTCCTCGTTTTACAGCGTTGATAAACAAATCTGCCATTTCAATTAAATGTGCCTTGCTTAAGGCGTTTGGGCCGTTCAAAACATTTCCAACTATTGAACTTACTTGTTTTATCTCTAACAACCGATCATTAATTTGATTACTGTGGGCAAAATGGTAAGAATTTGTGCTAAACGCTACGAAGAAAGGTCAACTTTAAAATTTGTATCCTAAGAATTCTATTTACGATAAAAGCCGCGCAAGTTTCTAATCCAAACTTTAAAAATGTGTCAAAACGGACTGTAATTCAAAATTTTAAAAATTTTCGCACTGTTAACATGTGACTGACTATGCTTCGTACTCTTTTTCAAAAAATGAAAAAAGGGATACCTTTCTATAAATTAAATCATAAGAAGAACTTTGTTGCTTGGAATGCTGTTGATGTTGTGGTTTAAATCGAGTATTTATGCGATACATTTATTTTGGGCTGTAGCTACGTATAATATAATGATAAATCGCAAAGTTTTTATGGGGCCTTACTTACATACATTATAATTTTACGTTGGAACAGAGCAAATCTGTTAAAGAAAAAGGCATGGGATGAGTTTGACATAAGAAAACGCAAACAATCTTTTATACTAAAAGATACGTATTGTATAAAGCGGCATATAAATTTTATTTATAACTTTATATTGATACCAATCTTCAAAAGTAAGAAATGATGAAATGACGACGACAATGATTAAGCTGATATTTTCTTTGGAGCTTTTGTTTTATGTGTTGCTGTTTGATGTAAATGACAATGATGAGTGCACTGTCTTAGATTTATAAATTTCTTAATATCTTTGATTGTAAATATTAATCTAATATGTACATTGTACATAAATAATTCCTAATTAAAAATATTCGTACACAAAAGCATATTTTTAACATAATTAGGGGATTTTTTCTTTTAAGTTTCTTTTTGTCAAGGATATTAAGGCGCTTAACAATCTTAAATATATTTTCGCTGTTTATTTAATATTTTAATGACCATTTTCTCAATGTATCGACAAACTGTCTGTTACCTAATGTCAACATAAATTTATTAGATCAATAAACAGTCCGTTAACGATTTTGGGTTTCTCAATATACCGACAAAAAACATTGTTTTCAGTTGGCAACACCCCTCAAAATACATGTAAAAGTTGGGAGTCAGCTTATTGTATTTATCTGTACGGCAAATAAAAGGGAAATAATTAATTGGCAGATGAGTGCTGGTTAGCTTTGCGCCAGAATAGAAGCAAACAAGACATTGAGAAAGCCAAATTTCATTAATGTGGAGTTTTTCGTTGGGGAAAAAGGTAAACGTGTAATGAGAAAACGGCCATAAATATATTAATAGTTAAGAAAAGTTACAGGAAGAACTGAATAATTTTTTTGCAGGATTAAAATTTAGCAACGAAACTCAAACTTTACCAAAGATAAAAGGGTGTATTCAGGTATAAGTTTGTCAGTCCGTTTGTAACTTCTACAATATCGATCTAAGAACCTATAAACTTTATATATTCTCAGTCTTCTGAGTACTGAAATTAATTGAACGATGTCCGTCTGTCCATTTGTGCGTTTGTCCGTGTGTATGTTCAAATGGGGTTTCCGAAGATCCAAGAAACAATGGGGACAGGGTTGCTATATACCTTTGTTACATATACTCTGTTAATGTTGGCTATTAAAATTTAGCCCGATCGGTTCATAAATGACTGAGATATGAGTTAAAAACAACGTCTGCCTCTAATTTTACACATAAATTCACTGTAGTTGTTTTTTTTTTCTTCTTTGTATATCCAGAGAATGGCAACACCCAAAGTTGCCAAATTAAATACAAGCATCTGGGTTATCAATACAGAATATTTTTAAAAATTGACAGGATTGGAGAAGTGGGCATGTAGCACTTCATACACAAAGACATTATATGTATATTATTGTACATTTGGAGAATGGAAGGAGCTAAAGTTAAAAATTAGGTACACACATTTTGGCTTTCAATATACAATATCCCACAAAATTTGGACGGGATTGGCCCAGTGGGCGTGGAGATTTATTTATTTCGAAAGAAAGGTAAGAGAAAATTTGGTCCGAATTTGGTACACAATGCTAAGTTATCAATAGAAAACCTCGATTAAAAATATGGGCATGATTGAAGAAGTGGGCGTGGAACATCCCGTAAAACGACATAACGGGTCCGTCAAATAACTTTTTTTTTTTGAAAATGCTATAAAAAAAACTACAGAATATTTTCTCAAATTTCTTTTTTTATTTGAAAGTAGAATCCTTCCAGTTAATAATTGAAAATAATTTCATTCAAATGGCTGCCTCGGCTGGCCACGCAGCACACTGGGGATTTTTGTATGGAGGTGAGGAAAAAAATATATTTTTCAAAAAATATAATCATTTCATCACAAATTTAGTTTTATTTATATAGTAATACACAAAAGTAATCAAAATAAAGAAAGTTAGAGAAATATATATCGTTACCTACAATGTAAAAAGCCCTAACTAACAAAAAATTTAAATGATTTTTTTAATTTTTAATTTATTATTTATTTTAAATCTACTTTTTAATTTATTATTCTAAAAGAGCATTAACTTCGTCGCTTATATCACTATGCTTTTTCTGGCTAAATGAAGGAGGCAAGTGTGAGATCATGGGATCTGATGTTACCATCATTCGGTGCATAATATCTTCGTTCGTGGCAATTCGACTGCATTTTCTGGAGTGTCTAAGGCGATACTTTTTATAGTCTTTGTTACGACTTTCCTGAGCCTCTTCGGATAATAAGCCTACAGGAAAAATACACTTTTCAGTTATAAATTTTCCATGAATCAGAATTTTGTGGAGTGTTGGTGGCATATTGTACCACTCGTACAGTGCAACAAACTTTTTTGCCGTCTCCAGACAAAAATCACCAAATTTTTTTGGATCTAGTGCCTCGGTAATGGTTATAGCTTCGAGAATTGTTGAAAACCTCTTGATTATGTCTTCATCTAGACCCGTGATTTCGGAAATCAAAGCAGGATTAGCAAAGAATCTTCGTAATTAAAAAAGTGCACTTTCCTTTTTTCGTTTCAATTTTCCACGCACACTTATTACCGCTTATTACTTTGCTACCGCAATCATAAAAATGAAATAACCTTTTGTTTATTGCTTTTTTTTTTAATTCTGAGAATCATAAAAAAAGTCATAAATGTTTTTGCAAAGAATTTTGTGCATATCTCGAGCAAATTTTTGGAATGCATACCTTCACTTAATTGTGAATAAAAGCGAAACGCGTTCATCGATTCTCATGATTTATGTCTCATTTTTTTCATAAGTTATGCGACTTTACGTGAAAGTAATAGGACTTGAAACTTTTTTGTACTGTTTTGGATTTTTTATGAATTAAAATAAAAAATTAAAATTTTTTGGGCAAAAAATATTTTTTTTCTTCATACATTTATTTATAACTGCGAAACTGTTGCTTATGTAGCAAAATGTTATATAAACAGATGAAAGTAATTGTAATTCTTGATTTTTCTAAATTTTTTTCAGCAAAATCCGACTAGTGCTTCTCGAGTTATGTTAAACAAAAGAGCCTTATCAGAATTGAGTCCCGAATCAATCAGCTGAAAAATGTTGTACTGTGTAATGCAACAAATTGAGAGGTGGCACCTGGTGGCACTTGAAATTGATTAATAATGTTAAAACAGATATAAGACAATGTATTGGGTGTCATTTCAAACTGAGGAAAAGTAAAGATAAAATTGCAGGTCCAAATGTTTGGAGAAAAATGGGATTTTTGTTATATGTTCATAAAAATACACAAAAAAAAAAAAAAATTAAGTCTCTGCTGATTTTTTTTTCAATTTTAGTATACTGAAATATTCAACTTTAAATAGAAAAAAAAGAAAAACGTTAGCTCATATAGTAAAATAATGTTCGTAATTAAATTCTTAGGTTTAAATTAAGTTGGTTCGGTAAAACACACAAGTTCTGAGTTTAAGACGGATATAAAAAAAAACTGGCAGTCAGATCGGAGTAAATCTGTTTGATTTGATTGTACCATTTAGTCTAAAATTGCAACATATCACTGCATATTGCATGAAGACAATGTTGACAATTTGACTTTTTTCCGCGAAATCCCCAGTGTGCGCAGTAGCCTACACGATCGGTCCAATTCTTAAGCACATTATCGATTGTGTGCAGCTGTACTTGACCAATGGCTTCACGAATATTGTCCTTTAAAGCGTCAATTGTCTCTGGCTTGTCGGCGTGACACTTGACGGCACCCCACAAATAATAGTCCAAAGGTGTCAAATCGCAGCTCCGAGGTGGCCAAACGACATCAGCTCTGCGGCTGATAATGCGATCTTCTAAAACAGGGCGCAAAACATCGAGTGTAGCTTCGGCTGTAAACAAAAATTCGTTCAACATGGCCCTATGACGATCGCCATTGACTGTAACGGCCACTCCTCGCTCATGGCCCAATTATGCCTCTGGACCAAAATCCGCACCAAACAGTGACTCGTTTTGGGTGCAACGGCTTTTCAATGTATGCGTGCGGGTTTTCTGTGTCCCAAATGTGACAATTTTGCTTGTTTACATACGCGTCAAGATCACAATGAGCTTCATCTGAAAAGATGCATTTTTTGGCAAAATCGGCATCTTCTGTAAGTCGCAACATTACCATGATTTTCAAAGTAATTTCGCAATATTTCCCAGCGTTGTTCAAGCGTATAAACAACCATATTCGTTCAGCGGAAGGATAAAACTAATTATCTGTCAAATCAGAGATGAGCTAAGTGCTACCGTTCACGAAATAAGCACTAGTTGAAAAAAAGTTAGATGGCGGACCCTTAGATGTCTGTGTGTCTCGAGAACGACAAGAGCCAAGGTTTTCAAATTATATAAAAAATCTAGGCGCGATTGGATAAGTCTGTGTTCCACAAAATAGATTTATTTATGTCTAAAGAATGGTATTTTTATAACTTTTTTTGTCGCTCAATGGTGAGGAGCGAATAAGATCCGGCACAGCCAAATATAACACTCTTACTTGGTTTAGCAACTGTATATCTACGATTCTTCTAACCAATTCACTATTCGGCTTTTATTTCTCAGCATTGACCGAAAGAGATGCAAAAAATTTATTAATGTGTTTTCCGAGAGTGGGTTTTATATGGGGCTTATGGTCAATTATAAGCCGATCGTCACGAAATTGAGGGATGATTTCTAGTCATTTAGAACGGATTTGTGTAAAATCTTATATCATTATGAACATTCCGGAACTTTTTGTGATATTTTTTGTAATAAAATTATTATAAATTTTATCAATTATCAATTTTTAGGGCGGTAGTTCCTTGAGTAATTTTAAGTCGATTTAGCCATGTCCGTGCTTTTAAAGCAAGCTCAGTTTCGAATAACTAAAAGCAAATCACAAATCTTATAGTACGTTTAAATTTACATGTTTTGGGCCACAAAACTAGTTTTGCAGCAAAACAAGTGTTTTGCTACTTATTTTTCCATACATTTTTCATGTTCGAAAAACTCAAACAAAAACTAGCTTTGCTCCAAAACATGTCGACAATCATGAATACTTAAAATTACTCAAGGAACCAGAATATTTATACTTTATGGGCTCTTAAAAACTAGTTGTGGTAGCTATAAAAAGGTTTACTTTTCGGGAGAGCTATTTGTATGGGAGCTATGGTCACATGGATTGAATCCCATAAAATTAAGTAAGATGATTAAGGTTGCAACAAAATATTTTTGGGCCAAATTTAATGTAAATACCAATAAAAGATGGTTAATGGTTATTTGTTTTTTATTTTTTTGAACAAAAATAACAGTTATTTTTTGATTTTTATTTTTTCGAGCAGAAATAAAAGTTATTCTCTTAAGAAAGTGGTTTATAATTTAGTTGAATTTAAATATTTATTTTAATGCGCATTCGAAATCCCAATGATGATTACATTTAAAAAAAAACATTTAAAGTCAACTAAATTATTATTACACGTACATTTCTTTAGAGAATGACTTTTATTTTTGCTCGGAAAAATAAAAATCAAAAAATAACTGTTATTTTTGTTCAAAAAATAAAAATCAAAAAATAACTGTTATTTTCGTTCAAAAAAATAAAAATAAAATAACTGTTAATTTTGATCGAAAAAATACAAATTTTAAAAATCAGTATATTTTATCATAGAATCAGTATGGTATACTTTAATCAGTTTTTCAACATTTACATCCATATGCTTTTTTTGTTTTAAAATTCCAATATAACTGTTATTTTCGGTCCCTGGTTTATACTCATAAAACTATGTATATTCTGGAAAAAATATTGTATGCTGCCTATCTGAAAATATCGACCGATTTACAACACTATATTATTAGTCAAAATTTTTTTGAGCACATATGCAAATTGCCTATCCACCTTTAGTGGTGTGAGTATAAAAATAACAAAATTTTTATAAAGAAAATTATAGCGGTTTTCACCCTTTGTATCTGCTTTGCTTAATACGATTTTATATTTTTTTGTATTTTTCGTTAGTATTGTAAATTGATGAAGTTGCTATATGAGGGAAAGAGACAGATAAAGTTTTTTTTATCTGTTTTAGTCTGGGTTATTTAACAAACGTATTTACTTCAGCTTTTTGTTGGATTTTTCCAACACAGCATAGTAAGTTTTAGTCTAATAATTTTGTTGTTGCAGTGTTGTAAATCGTTGTACTTTAACTAAATTAGAGAAAAAGCATGTTTAAATATGGTCACCTCCAACAAAACTGTTTTTAAAAAAAGTTTAAAAATATAACGTCAAATTGAACTATATTATTGTCACGGACAACCATATTCTGGTTTAAATAATCCTTCATCAAGAAGCCACCACCATATTATAGTTGCCTCCGAACATTTTATGGTAAATAATAACTAAAATATGTTTAAAACTAATAATAGCATGGTTAGTTTTCAACCATTGCATGTTGCTCTTGGAAAAGAGGAAAATTGGACTACCTGATCCATTTTGATCAAATGGACTACTCCCTGGACTGGTCTAATGTAATGCACGCATGGAACAAGTCATTGTTAAAAAGTTTTTGTAGTGAGAAGACCTTCATTTTTTAACGACATATTTTCGTTTTTAAACGACTTCAAAACTAATCCTCTTGAGTATACCATGGATCAGTTTTAAGTCTACACCTTTGTAATCCAAAGCTGGGTTATATGGTCCTGCCCTAGGACAACGTTATGTTTAATAGATCATGTTTTTTCCATACGTTTGGGTTACTTTTAAACTAGTCCTATTCCCTTGTGGGCTACATTTTACACGTGTGTTTGGACTAGTCCTATTATTTGCAGGG
Source organism: Pollenia labialis (assembly GCA_949318255.1). Taxonomy (NCBI): domain Eukaryota; kingdom Metazoa; phylum Arthropoda; class Insecta; order Diptera; family Polleniidae; genus Pollenia; species Pollenia labialis. The sequence goes on along the minus strand of OX439142.1, from coordinate 44,125,025 downwards.
ATGGTTGTGGCTTCTTGATAGATGACTAATTTAACCATAATAAAGTTAGCGGTGACAATAATATGGTTAAACTAAACATAATATTTTAAAACATTTCATTAAAAATAGTGTTATTGGAGGTGACCATATTTAAACATGATTTTTCTCTGCGTGCATATTTAGCTGAAGTCGATCCATATTTGATCACATCTCCCATAAAAAAATCACTTACAAAAACGACTTAAAGGCCATGTCAGATAAAACTTCTTCGCTTTTCGTTACGTTTCTAACTTTGACAGAAAAGCGTAACGCAAAAGGTGTATGTCCAATAAACAATTTGACAACACACGCGAATTGTTTGTTAAAAATAAATAAATAAAAAAATTATACTATCAGACTGTCAAATTCCCTAAGCTAAGCTCCGCGAATCTCCGCGCTTGTCTGCAGGAAAGATACCAGAGTCTTTAGCGGGAATCGAACCCGCAACCCCGACTCTAATAGACTACCTCACTACCAGCTAGCCTACCGGGGCAAAAATTTTCGCTTCGCTCTGCGTTAAAAGTTCTTTATGTGACATGTATCGTATAAGTATGAATATTTTATCTTGGATGTCAAAGCGAATCTCTAACGCAACGCGAAGCAAAAGTTTTATCTGACATGGCCTTAATAATCAGAAATGTGGTTTAATCTAGCTGCTAAATATGTATCTAAATTTTCAACATTGATTCCTGAAGACGTTGTAGTAAATATGCTAACAAATAACGTTTTTAAGTTTTATTTTTTAATTCAATAATAACTATAAACAGGAAGTGTATAGAATGGTTGCCAGAGCGAATAAGTGAAATAAACAAAATTAACACTTAAAATAAAATGAATTACCTACAATGCGTAAGATAAGAACAAATAAAATCAACAGCAACAAGAACGTATAGAAAATATAGATCTATAAAAGTATAAAATAAAAGAAAGTAATAAAAAAAATAAAAAGAAATAAAATAATCACGTACTAAAGCAATAAAAATGAATTTTCAAATTACTTTGCTGCGGGAGTTAAATTTGAGAAGCACAAACAGAACACACATTTTACCCTTAACAAAGAAGTAACAAAATATTAGAAACAGAAACAAATACACCGGCAGATAAATGTAACCACAAATACATACATATACAAATTACTACATGAGTTTGTAAAGGGACAGGATGAAAAGGAATTTAAAATTACTAAAATGATCAACTTATGGTAGGAAAGAACTGCGCAAGAAATGTATTCCTTCACCTTTAATCTCTTGCACAGACATATTATATATCGCACTAGTTCAACAATAGTGTATTAACTCAAAATTTTTCTCTTTTCTTTTTTTGGAAAAAAAAACGAAACGTTTTATATGTATTCATATCTAACCGATGTAAAAATATCATGCTATTTGGTTTACTTTTTGGTAATGAAACTGTTGGTTTAAGAATTCTTTCGCACATATGCATTTTATGTAAAATTAAAAATTGGTTTGCTTCTACTGGATTTTTTAATTTTGAGTTAATACACTTTTCCCGGAGAAGGAAAAGTTTTCTTCCGCAAGCATGTAACTCGATTTTTTCCTATTTGTTGTTTTAACCGGAATCGTAATCAGTCAATACCGTCTTACAATTTTGTGAATTTTTTTGTTTGGCGGAATATCGGAATTTTTCCTACACTCAAAAAATTATGTAATTAAATTCAAACGAAAATTCATTTGAAACAACTTAAAATTCATTTAAAAACCGGATCATTTACATTTCATTTAAAACAAATGATTTTTACATTAATTTTTAATTTTTTCTTATTTATTAAACAGCATATTTCGTAAAATTGAATAGTTTTTACTTTTAAAAAATATATTTTAACCGAAAAAAATCTAACTACATAACAAAATAAATACGGAAAAACATTATTTTTTGGTTGTTTGTTTTTTGAATAACAAACACAAATGTTGAAAAATAAAATTATTCGTAAAATAACTATATTTTTATTCAATTTTAACAGAACGGAAACCGAATTAAATAACCCACAATCAGTTACTGTAATAATTTTATAAGGGTAATTCTTGGATTGTAAAAGAATATATCGAGCCCTTCTAGCAAAAATGATGTAGCCAACAAAAATTAAATTTTACAGGAGAAGGGTTTTTTAAATATCTTTGCTTCAGTTCTTCCCAGAGATATGTGATTTTTGAGATGATACAAATGATCAAAAATTATCGATTTTCACCAAAAAACAAAAATCTAAAATGTTGTTGGTTACATCATTTTCGCTATTAGGGCTCGATATAGCAAAAAGGTTCAAAATTTGTTAAAAAAAAACGTATTTTGTCTCTCCTGAAAAGAAGTTGTTTTTGAGTTACGATGTTGCGGAAGAAAACCATCGATATATATATATATATGTATATACCACTTATTTATTATTGTATCATGTTGTAGTACAATATATATTCCAAAGTAGCCTATTCACAAAGAGTATTTCCGCTGGTTTCTATTTCGATGTCTGCTTCGCTATTGATCTGCGCATTCACATCATTTGCAACCTTTCGCATTGTATCGTAATGTACCGATGGTTGGGTCATCGGTACTTTCCATGGTGAAATAAACAGGTGGCAGCACTACGCCACATGACGATTTTTTGCTCTCGCATTGTTTGTCTTGGTTTATGTCAAAATTTACAAGAAGTAGTTTAGTAAAGTTTTTGATATTTTAAAAATTAAAATAAATAAGATATTGACCATAATTAACTAAAATTTTATTTATCTCATCACGTTCAGCGGCACGCTTTGCTTTTTGCTAACCCTTTAATTGTGGAGGTGAAATTTTGGGACATACCTTATGACGTGGTGGTTACCCCTCTAAATTTTCTTAAACAAATTTAGTAAAAAATATTTTTTAATAATTTTTTTTGTTTTTGAAAAATAATCTACTACATTTTTAATTACAAAAAATAAAGAAACCAAAAATTATTTTTATTTGTTTTATTCACAAACCTTTTGTTTTCAGTATAAAAAAAACGATACATCAAAAACTTATCAAAAAAATATGAATTAAAAAAAAAATTTAAAGGGCATTTTATCACAGCCAATAAATAATTAGGTGTCGAAACTAAAGTTCAACCTTTTTGGAGGTTTTTACTCATCAAAATCTGCATCCCATACACATTGGCTTACTTTCCAACTTTAGACTAAGGTGCCTATTATAAACTAAATTCGATTTTCGGCAGCAGACAGCAGAATTAGCTGATCGAACGAATTTTCATTTGGTATTATGGCGCGCATTCGATAAAAATTTACTATTGTGATTTTGTTAATTCACAGTAGTACATTTTCTATCAGCTGTCACTTAAAATAAAAAGATTTTGTTCACAAATTTAAAAAATAAAATTAAAATTAAACCTGACCACGGCGGAATTATGTTTGTTTTCAAATAATTTAGCTTCAGTGGGGTTTCATCCTACTTTTTTAAATGCTGAACTTTGCTGCAAATCATTTGGTCAAAAAAGACTTTTGTTCCATAAGGAATATGGGTGTGTCCAATTGCTGTTTACGACGTTGGACTTGCATAACATGAACAAAACTGATAAAGAATATGGTATTTGGTATACAAACACAAAAAAATTTACAAAAAGTTAAATTTTCAACAAGTTTTTACATTTATTTGCACCGTCGACAGCAAATTTGTTTTCGTTGAAAAATTCGATGCACAACGAAATTTTCGACATTGCTGCCAACTCATAATACCAAATAAACATTCGATAGTCGATGTTCGGTAGCCAGCGAAAATCGTTTATCGAATGTAACTCATAATAGGGGCCTAAATATCTTGGTTATCATACACAATATCTGGGCGGGACTGGAGAAGTGGGTGTGGCACCTTCCAAGAAAAGACCTTATAGATTTTTGAATATCTGAAGAATGCCAAGAGTCAAAGTTTCGAAATGTTGCCATATTTTCTGCTGAAGATATGGTAACTTCAATGACAGTTTTATGTCAAATTAAATCACTTTTCATTATTTATTTTCGACATTTTTTTTAACACAATAAAACACATAAAAAACAATTTACCATAAAAACCAAAAATTAAGCACAAAAAATTTACTTTGGCTTTCAATTAAAGAAACAAGCAAAACTAAGGCGTTGCCACCATGTATTTTAAACGAACAAAAGTAGTCGGTATATACTGCAATATTGCCACAATATATAAATTACATTTTTTAATTTATCGGACAGTTGTAATAATGGAAAGAACTTATTGGTTACTTTATCGTTCAAGATAGCTATTGTTCACGTTAACTATCAGCAACTTTATCATTAGGTTGTAATAATGGCCCTAAATAACTAAATTTCTATAATAACTGGCTATAATTTCTGTGTCTGCCTTGAAATGCATTCTTTGTGTTGTTGGTGTATTGAATATATGTAACATTTCTTATATATGTAATTATATCTGCGTTTGTAGTTGCCCTGCAAATATTATTGGATCACCTGATCCAATTTCATGAAATGGACTACTCCATGGACTGGTCCGATGTAATGCAAGCATGGACCATGTCATTGTTAAAAAGTGTTTGTAGTGAGACGACATGTCCTCGTTTTTTAACGACATGTTTTCGTTTTTAAACGAAGTTAAAACTAATCCTCTTGTGTACACAATGGAGTAGTTTTAAAACTACTCCTTTGTAGTCCAAAGATGGGTTAAATGGTCCTGCCCTAGGACATCGTAATGTTAAATAGACCATGTTGTTTCCATACGTTTGGGTTACTTTTGAACTAGTCCTAGTCCCTTGTGGGCTACTCTTTACACGCGTGTTTGGACTGGAAATTTTTTTTTCAATTCACCTCTCTTTCCAACATCTTGTTCTCACACCAAAATCTTATCAGGAATGAGAGTAAGAAAAAAGACAAACACAAACATCAACTTATACCAAAAGCAGCGTTGTTAGTCTTTTTTCTTTAAAAATCGTCAAACGTTTTAACAAAATTCGTCAAAATCGTCACGAACATTTAACAAAATCGTCAAATATTTAAATTTTGCAAATTAGAGACAATTCATTGCATTGATTGGTTCAAAAATATAAATTTTTAGCAAGAAAGATTTATGATGAAGAAAGTTATATGGTTAAGGTTTATTTCAGCAAGTGAGCTGAAATCATTTGAAAGAAATACATAAGAAATAAAATATATTTTCATAAATGTATAACAAAAATGTATTTATTTCATTTATCCATATCCACAAAAAGATTAGGGTTTAGTATACTTCGGAAATAAAAAAAAAAATAAATAAAAAAAAAACTTATTTGCTATTAACTCGAGCTATCTTTAAATGATTAACTTTTAGCGCTTTCACTTTTCCAATTGTTTTTACTGTTGAAGGTGCTTAACCAATGGTTTTGTCTATATCAACACTATTTTTACCCGACTTGAAACGTTTTATTCCGTCCAATTTTAGATCCAAACTAAGTAAGTTCTGGTTCACACTCATCAAGTTTTAGCCGTCAAGTCTTGAGTTTTGAGGAGAGAGAGAAAATAAATGGCATTCGCTTTTCCCTTCTCTCCAAAAACTCAAGACTTGAAGAGTTCATTTGAATACTTTATTAACGGCATAAAATATTGTATTGGTTTCAGAGGACAATCTGGTTCTTCAATAAGTTTTACAAATGTTAACAGCGCTTAGTATTCTCTTATTTTAAGGATTTGACAATGTCAAAACAAAATGTTTTTTTTTTTTTTGTAATATTGGAAAAATATTCTCCTCCACGTTATTTTTTAGTCTGAATACCTTTTTCCAATAAACTTCGGGTTCTAAAGGGTGGTTAAATTTTAAAAGCCGATGTTGATTTTGAATAAAACACAATTTGTTTAGGAAATTATTGTTATTTCTTTTTATAATGATACTATTGGTATGGTTCAATTATGTATGGAACAAAATATAGGCCAAATGGCCGCTGCGACATCGGCGGCACATCTTCATCCGATGATCCAAATTTTCGATGACCCTGAGGCATAATTAAGGTTCTATGCCGTTAATGTGCCGAATTTTCTCATCCTTTATCTCTTGAATTGTTGCTGGCTTATCGACGTAAACCGTTCTTAACAAATAACCCCAAAGAAAGAAGTCCAAGGGTGTCAAATCACATGATCTTGGCGGACAATTGACATCGCCACCACGGGAGATAACACGGCTATTGAATTTCTACCATTGAAGAGCCATTGTTTCGTTAGCTGTGTGTCAATATGTTGAAACCATATATCGTCCACATCCATATCTTCCAATTCGGGCCATAAAAAGTTCGTTATCATCTCACGGTAGCGAACACCATTTACAGTAACTGCCTGACCGGCATCACGATACCGCCAGCCCGATGATGCCGCCAGCCCATTAACCGCACCAAACTGTCACAATTTGTGAGCGCATTGGGTTTTCGACAATCACTCTTGGATTATCATTCGCCCAAGTGCGGAAATTTTACTTATTGACGAAACCACTGAGGTGCAAATGTGCCTCATCACTGAAGATGATTTTCTTCGAAAATGTATCATCCACTGTTGCCATTTCTTGCCACCATTTTGACTATTGACGACGTCTGGAATGGTCAAAAGGCTTCAGTTCTTGAGTCAATTGAAACTTGTAAGCGTGTAAATGCAAGTCTTTATGCATAATGTTCATCAACGACTACGACGAGTTGAGGTGGACAGCTCTTCAGCCACACTATCGCGAACAGCAGCAATATTTTCTGCAGTACGAGCATGCAGTGGTGTTTTCACATCTCCTACAGACCCGGTTTACTCAAAATTTTCCACAAGTTTTCCGATTGTACGCACATTTAGACGATTAAATTGACCGAAAAAATCACGAAGTGCACGATGGGCATTTTGATTTGAACGCCCATTTCCATAATAAGCCTGAATAACTTTAACGCGTTGCTTGATTGTGTGTGTATCTTTCCATGGTTAAAATTGAGTAAATCTGAAATGGAAAAATGTCAAATGAAATGCAGAAATAACTTGACGTTTAGGTGTGTTTCACATTCAACATTAAGTTAAATCACTCTGAAGCTCATATTATAAAAGTCTTCTGGCACTGTTCATAATAAAGATTTTGCTTGATAAACGATTAAAAGATTGAAACGTTTTTTTTAAAGAAACAATTACGGTCTTAGGATCAACACTATCCGAAACGGTATAAATTGTTTCACTGAAATCAAGCCCTAATAAGTATTACTTGTTTTTAAACGAAAGAATTTCAAATTACACCAGACCTGCACCTAAAAGAAATTACCCACATCTACACACGACAGTAAAAGTTACACCGAATTCGGATAATTACCCACAAATTGTCAACACTGATCCGTATATACTTTGTTTCTAACTTAGAAAGAGAGAGACATTGCAAAAAATATAATGTTCTTGTTATTTTATTCTTGAACTATCGTAGCTTTGCATCCACCTGATACATGAATTCACCTTGTTTAATTTTGTTAAAATAAAACAACAAAATAACCACTCAGTTGACCGGATTGCCGTTGACGACATCGTCGTCAATGATGTATTCACGACTCGCCACTTGTCGTTTTTATTTTCTAGAAGACAATTACACTCACAATATTCTGTACGTAAAATTAACTGAAATTGTAATATAAAATAAATGAAACTTCAATTAAAAACCGGTCTACCTATTTTTCATTTATTTTTAAAAAAAAGTTCATTTAATTTTTACTGTCAAAAATTCAACACCATATTCCGTAAAATCAAATAAATATTCAGTTATTCTGTAAAATGTTACTGTCAAAAATTCAACACCACATTCAGTAAAAACAATTAAATATTCAGTTATTTATTAAAATTTTACTGTCAATTTTTTACTGTCAAATTGACCCCATATTCAGTAAAAACAATTAAATATTCAGTTATTTTATTAAATTTTCGTTTACTCCACAAAAGAGCCGAATTTCTAAAAAATTCCAGACAGACACCTGTCCGCTTGTTTTTCTTATAAGCGAGAGGGGGAGAATATTTTTATTTACTTACCCAGTTACACGCGTTTGTTTTACTTTTGTTGTACTGACCACGTTGTTTACAGAAGAACTCTCAATTATAAGACACCAGCAGCATGACCGATATGGCTTCGCAATTATTTTACTTTTAAAATTTGATGTATTTAACTAAATTATTTTAACAAATAGAAAATGGGTATTGCTTACACAAAACAAGCAATTCATTTTTTATAGATAAGTAAAAATTAATTTTTGGTAGTAAAATTATATAAAATAACTGAATATTTAATTGTTTTTACTGAATATGGTGTTGAATTTTTGACAGTAAAATTTTAAAAAATAACTGCATATTTATTTGTTTTTAGGGAATATGTAGTTAATTTTTTGACAATTAATTTATTAAAGATAACTGAATATTGATTTGTTTTTACGGAATTCGCGGTTGAATTTTTGACAGTAAAAATTAAATGAACTTTTCGATGCTTTAAATTACATTTTTATTTACTTTAACATAAAGAAGAATTTAACTGAATCAACGGACAATATTAACTGCAACTGATAATCCGTATTAATATGCACTTAGTTTTTTGAATAACTGTTAGAATCAGTTAAAAATAAATTTGCTTGGAATTTTAAATGTTTATTTATTTAAAAATGACTGAACGGAATATTTCTTAAATAAACTACAGTCCGTTACTGTAATAATATTGTGAGTGTAAGAGGAATTTGTCCTGTGCAGCAGTTTGAGTAAAATTGTCTCATAAGTTGACTTCTATTAAAATCTATGTGGTACAGTATGAGCGACAATGTCCTATAAGTTGTCTTATATAAAAATCTATAGACGGTAATATGAAAATCAATGGTATTCTTTTGCCGTAGATGAATGCTTATCAATGACTTGCTTGGTTTGCTTATAAATCTCACCTTCTATTTTTTTATTTGTTGATTTTAATATCAACATACTCTTAGTACCAGTAAACCAGTTAAACCGAAAAAATTCTGATGAAAGTAGTTGCGAGCTGGAAAATTAATAACATACATTTTATACCCACTGTCAAATTAGGGATTGCTTTTTGAAGCACGAATATATGTATAACATGTAACAGAAATAAAACAAGCGAAATTAAACTGCAACTATGTATAATGAAAAAGTACATGGAAAAATTGCCGGAAATATACAACCATATAATAATTTTTGTCGCGAACGAGATAATAGGCGATATTGCCATCCATGGAGTCATTAACGGCAAAGTAGGCGACATTGTTGCGTGTGTAATCTTTCGATCGAATGACATTATCTTTCTTTGTATCGTTCACGATTTTTGCGACGATTTGTTGATGGTTTCTTATGTCTATCTCTCACATGTCGTGCAGGAATAACCATTGTCATGCATTCCTATTCGAGGATGTCTTAAAGTCGTGGCCAATTGGGTATATTTCTTAGTAACACTATCATAGAGTTAGGTTATATTTTCTGACAGCTGTTTTTTCTCTCTTTTTCCGATTTAGGTATTTTCTATGGCTTCCACATAGTTTGGAGTCATTAATATCATAAATCATGAAACCATTTACCAACATTGTATGTCAAATAAATTGAAGAGTTTTACTCTGCAAAAAAAAATCTGTTGGATTTTGTTTTCTTGTGGCAGAAAAAAAAACGAAAATATAAACAACCCACTTTACCGGAGTGTAAAATACTCTCTATCAAAGAAAAGTAAATGTTTATACATGATTTTTGACATGTTTGCTAAAAAAAATTAATAAAAATAATCAAACAATAAACCAAAAAGCCACAAAAAAAAATAAAGAAATAAATATTGTTTAGAGGTATAAAATAGATAAATATTCCACACTTTATTTTTTCCACCCAACGACAGAAAGTGACACTCACCCGACTATTGTTAAAAGGAAGCTGTATTCGGCTATGCCGAATCTTATGTACACTTCACAATGGTTTGATATAAACATTTATATGGGCACGGTCCGTTCGGTATCATACAGATTGGTACTGTATTTTTGAAATTTTTTTTATCTTTGTGCTTTTCATAGGTAACCGCGTATAAAATTTTCAGAAAAGCCGAAAACCCATTCTAGATCAAAGTATGGGCTAAGTATTGCACTTTTTACTACTAGTGTTTTCATACGGGATTTCCCGGGACAAAAATCCCGGGATCTCACACAGTTTTCGTGAATTCGGAATTTTGTGCGGAAATTGCCGGGATTTTTTTTAATTTAATTATGCCCGTTTTACTGCTGATATAATTGTAAATAAGTTGTGTCATGAACAAGATCTTAGCCGTTAGATCTTTGCTCTAATTCACTTTAGTCTAGCACAACGGCGCACAGTGAGACAACGCCGGCATTAAATACAAGGAGTCATTGTAAAGCTCTGAAATTTTGCACAGGTTAATTTTGAGACAATTCCAGCTTTTTTAAGAAAATTCGCCCACTTTTACGCCCACCTTCCATACAATCGAATTTTGTAAAATGCCGTATTGTCCGTAATACTTTAAGTATAACTTTAAATTTTGGTATACTTGAATGTAATATTGTTATATATATTATCGGAAAAAAATTTTGAACTTTGTCCCACTTTTACCCCCACCACCCATACAACCTCAACATAAAAAGTGCCATAATTTCTAAAATATTTTAGGTACAACCTTCAAATTTGATATTACTGTAATTTATATCATTTAAAATGTTTCATGCAAAAATTACAATAACACGCCCACTATTACGCCCACCTCCCATTGAAATGCAATAAAAAATAACAATTTTTTTTCATTCTATCAATAATTTTTTAACATCATCATGGTATTCTAATTTTTTCAATTTCAATTTCACAAATGTAATATTGTTATATATATTTTCAATTTCAATTTCATAAATTAATATAAGGATCTGATGATATTTGCAAAAAGTGCATTACATCTTCATTCGTAGAAATACGTGAATTTTTACGAGAATGGAATAGCCTACAGTTTCTATACTTCTTATTCATTGCTTCTTGTGCTTCTTCGGATAACATTCCTGTAGCAAAAAAAAGTTAATTTTAAATAAAATGTAAAAAAAATACTTTAAAAAAAAAATTGCAAACAAACCTATTGGCAATATAGCCTCAGATACCATTTTGCTGCCGTGAATGAGAACTTTATGGACAGTGATAGGCATGTAATACCAGCCATAAAGATCTATGTACATACAATTTTGCAGTGTCCATGCAATACGTATGGAATTTACCAACATCTATATTTTTACTAGTATTTATAGTATTTAATATAATTTTAAATCGGTGAATTAAGTCTACATTTACACCAGTTATGTCAGCGGTTATTTCTGGATTTTCAAAAAATCTTCTAGAGACATTACCATCATTGGTTGTTCCCATGCCTAGTTTCACCACATCGACTTTTAAACCCAGAACTAATTTTGGTATGAAATATTTTATTAAAAAATCACGAAATTTTTTAATAATTAAGTCTGACATTTCATTGAATTTTGTTGATGTGACACCAACAACAACATCAATATCTTTATTGCTATCGATCCAAATATCAGAAATTGCACTATAAGAAATTGTTGAATTATCCATGACCTTGTAAATTTTTTTTTTAACACTTTATATAAACTTGTATAAACTTGCACCCTCAAATAGATTGTGAATTAAATATAAATATACATACATATATTGCAATTACCATTTGTTGATCAATAATATTAAAAACAACAACAATTTAATATTATTTATAGTTATTACGTATAGCGACAGAATGTGCGCGTTGCGTATTTTTTGTAGTTTTTTGTATTTTAAAGTTCTTTTGCAAACTTTTGCTAAATGTTCTTAACTTCTTAACTTAAGCTGAGACTTCAATCTTTCATTTGATATAAGTCTGCAATTAGGGCGAGGGGCTGCTCTATATTTCCTAGTCCATTGAAAATGCAAAATGTTCAATTTTTACACCACAATTCTGTTGTTAAGAAATTTTTTTTTGTGTTTTTTTTTTAAATTTATTTTTTCATCTACTCATTCACAACAACTAAATTAAAAAAAAAATTATGTATTTTTTTATTCTTTTGAATATTCATATTGAACTAACATATTTCAAGCACGTTGGCATCCCTCAATTTTGACTTGCTCTAGACCAAAAAATAATGAAGTTATGAGGCTGAAATGGAATTGTTACTCATATATATGTTAATATACTGTGAAAATTTCATCCAAATTGGACGACACGCCAAAAACAATTTTTTGCCGCGGTTACTAAAGGGCTGTCTCACTGTGCGGCGTCTAATCGTTATCATCTTCTATTAAGAAAAAACCTATGAAATACGCCAAATAAATATTTTTCAATTTAACATAACAAACAACTACAGCTTTTGACCTAAGAAATTTTTGCCAAACGCCAAAAAGATGTCAATTTATATCCGATTGGTAAGGCAAGCATTAATCTTTAATGTCCTGACATTTCGAAAGCAGAAGAGTAAAAATGTGCAGACATTTTAATTTGTTTAAATACCCATTTTTATTTAATAAAAACGAAAAAAAGTTGTTCCCACTTACTTCAAAAATTCAATGATCTTATATGCGGAGCAGCTGCATAAAAGATTTAATGGATAAGGAGTAGGGTTTTTTCCCGGGATTTCCCGTCTCGGGATTTTTGTTGCGGGATCCCGGGAAATAAAAGTTCCTCAAAGTTTCAGAAAAAAGCTATTTATACTTTGAAATTTAGTTTTCTATTCTCTAAAAATTATCATCTGTTGATGGGTTGTCGATTAGATCAATAAAACGAAGTGAGTACGTTCGTAAATCAATGTCTACTGACGCAATAAATCTATCAAAAGCAGAATGTGCCGTGCAACAGTTTATAATTAATAAATTTAGTGAAGTGCAGAGTTAATAAAGAACATTAATTCAAATTAAGATGCAGGCAGTAAATTTCAATTGTCCATGGACAAGTCTTAAAAATAGGAGATATCCAAAAATATCGCTCCTTTATTACAGCAAAGTCAAATCTACGAAAAAAATCGAGCTTGGCAAAATGCGATTAAAGTTTTCAAAATGTACCGACTTAAAATATCGATTTTTTGTTACGAGAAAGTATGAAGGAACACTTTGCTTAATTAACTTGAAATTAATTTAAATTTTTTGAGATATGACGATATGTTTATAAGGCGATAAACATAAATTTGTTTCATTTTGTGACGGCTTATATAACCGGGAAGTGCTGGGAAACCGAAATAAAAAAAAATTTGGAAACTCGTGTACGTGACTACAACATACAATTTTAAAAATACATTGTCCTAAAGATTTCAGGTGGATCTTGTAAGAAGAAGTCCGTTTGATGCTATTTTTTGCATCAACCTTGACATACATTTGACTGATATAGACGTTGTTTATAATAAAGAAAAATTACTTCGGACTGTGAATTAGATATATGCAACAACATTAAAGTTTTGCACTTTAAACTATTTTTCCAATCTCGGTAAAAAAGGTGAACGAAATTTTTCGGAAACAAGGTAATAAGTAAATAAAATAAAAAAAATATAATCTTTGCCGACTTTGTAAACGCATTGAGTGTGTCTTAGTGTTATTTCCTAAGCTGTTAAAAAATGTTAAAATATTTATTCAAAATGTAAAAACTTATTAATTTCAAAAGATTTTGTTATTCGTGCTTAATTCCCAGTTTTTATTATTGATAAAAACACTTGAAATTTATTGTTGATGGGATAATATTATAAGTCTTATACGTTTAACAGTTTTATTTGGTTTAATATCTTTAGTTTTTCTAAAATCTTTATGAATGAAGTTTTCTGATGATCTGGCCTAAGCAACCAGTGAAATGCGCATAGGAATAGCTTATCCCTTCAACAATAACTTTCAAGTGTTTTTATCAATAATAAAAACTGGGAATTGAGCACGAATAACAAAATCTTTTGATAATTTAAATTTTGTATTCCCAAAAATTTAAATTACTTTTTTTTATTAAATTTATTGCATATAATACTATTTAAAGCTTTTGATTGATTAATTGTGTTTTAAATTTTGAAAATTTATTACAAAAATTGTTTTTTTTTACCTTTTAAAGGCTGAGTTAAATATAACAGTTATTCAGACAGTAAAACATAAATTAGTAACGAACTTTTTCATTTTAAAATTCGCTATCATATACGTATATCCCCGATATGCGATGATACATCAGCCAGTTTGCCGCCCACCTTATCGCCGAGATCTCCACCTGGAGGGCACTACTTTCATCCGGCAGACGAAAGAAAACTTTCACATTCAGTTCCTCTATGAAGAAACCTCGGCCAACTCTTTCCCCTTTCCTCGAACCATCAGTATAAGGCCCTAGGGTCTGTCGATGGAAAGTGCCCGATAGCAAATATCCATGCGCCATTTACTTCACGAACCCTGCGCCATAGAAAGGCCCTGGGGTGCAATAATCCACTCCATCAGGGACAATCGAACATTTGATTATGACGGCGTGTCCATAATCACGGGGCGAACAGCCGTGCGCCACGTTTAGCAGTGTTGCCGAGCAAGGAGTCATTCGTCTGGCCTAGATGTCCACCGGGAGCCAGTTTTGATAACGTAAACAGCGCCATCGTGGGAGTATATCGTATGCATCCTGTGATTATCAACGCGACCAGTCTATATACCTTCTCGTCGGCTTCACTTCGGGCCCATACCCCAGTTTCTGCCGATTGCACCGCTACACGCATATATGGCCACTATTGCCTTTTCCACTCTCATCCGGACATTAAGTGCCCATGACAGCTTGCTACCCAGAACCACACCCAGATACTTGGCACTGTGAGGAATCTGAAGCTCAGTTTCATTTAATCTCAGAAGCCTAAAGTCCCCGGTCTTGTACGTCCTCGTAAAGAGTACCAGTCCCGCATGATGCGCTCGAGGTGCTGAGTACCTTCACAGCATCCTCCATACACTAACATATTATGTTATAACGCCTCCCTGTGATGGACACCGCAACATCATCAGCAGACGCCACTGTTTAATCCTCATGTCGTCCATCAAGGTCAACATGGTGTACCTCTGTTCACTATCGTCTAGCAGACGACCCTATTCCTCAGTAGATTGTCTACAAATCTACATATGCCAACGGGGATCCCCAGCCTCCTCATAGACGCCACAATAAAGTCCGGGCTGACATTGTTAAAGGCCCCTCAATATCGATAAAGGCCACGAGTGTGCACCGACTAGAGAGTGGAGAGCCGTCTCAACAGACCTGCCCTTTGTGTAGGCATGTTCAGAGGCAGAGAGTAAACCCCTTGGGATCATCAAGCTCTTTCAAGAGTCTTAAGAGGACAGGATGCAAGATTAATCTTAACTTAAAACAAATATTTTGTAATAATTTGTTTAAATAATTTAACTTTTTTGGTTTTATATAAATTAATTAAAAACTTTAAAGGGGTCTTTTGGAACTTTACTCCGAATTTAATATTATCATCAGTCATCTGCGGTTATAGTTTATTAAGTTGTTTTTCAAACACTCCTAATATAATCGGAAGTTTTTATTATTCCAAATGTTATTGTACATTGAAAAATGATAGCCAAAAAGTCACTTGCTATAACTTCTTAAAAAATCCTACAAAATAATTGAAATTTTGCCTTTATGTGCTTTTGAACATGAATATACAGGGGTGTCATGGAAATCGAAAACGTAAAACGATTGGCAGTTCTTTTTATTAAACTTTTAATCTAATTTTTACTATTTTTGTTAAAAAACTCTGTTTAATAGAGCATTATTTTTAGAATAATTATCATAACATTTTTTTATTACAGAAATCTTATTAAAAAACGGCTCTTAAAATTCTTTCGTTTTACGTTTTCAATTTCCATGACACCCCTGATAGTAACAGGCCATTAAATATCTTTTCCTTTTTGCCACAGAAATAAAATAATAATTAATAATTAAAAAACTTGTTAAATTGATCTCAGGATATGTTATTTGTGCAAAAAAAATTATATTAAATAATATTTTGCATCGAATTGTATTAAGCGGGAATTACCGGGATCCCGGGAAATTCAAAAATAAATCCCGCTTTCCAGGGAAATGAAGTCCAAGAGAAGAAAAACTTTAGTTATTACGTTCAAAAATCTGTTTTCCGAAAGTTTTAGAGCAATGTAAAGGGTATTCCTAAACAATATTTAAAGCTTAAAAAGTTTTATGAGACGAATTTTCTATGAAAATTGGTTTAAAAAAAACTTTTAAATACCAAAAATATTTTTTTATTATTTATTAAAATATTATAATAGTGTGATGCATAAGTGAATATATATTTTGTATGATTATTAGACCGACTCAAAAAAAGTTGTGGATGTACAACTCTAAATATTAACTTTGACATGTTTTATGAAGATTCCAAAAATTTTTTTCCTCTGGCGATAATCACCCGTTAGCGAAACCGCGTCAAAAAAAGGGTTTAGAAATGGTATTTTTCATGAATAAAAAGTACGCTAATTTTTTTTGTCCAACTAATGACCAAACATAAAAGATATTAAGGATTTCCTTGATTCTGCAATAAAACATTTTAAAAATCCAACAACAGAATCGAGAAAGTGAGATGCCCGTTTTTTGATGATTTTCAATTCGATTTTAAAGAAACGTGAATTTACCGCTAGGTTCCAAATATTTTGGGAATCTTCATAAAAAATGTCAAAGTTTATTTTCAGGTTTAAGTACCGACATGTTAATTAAGAAATTTACCATTGACTTGGGTAATTCGAATTGTACTCGGGTGGATGGTTCCCAAAATGGGTATTTAAAAAAAATTATATTTCGATCCTATCTTTTTTGTATCTGAGCCAATTTTTTCGAGTTTTTCATGTTCTTTTAAAGATTTCCGATATTGATCCATAGATCATTTAAAAGCCCTAAAATTCAAGCTTTTATAGTTCAAGTTTTCTGTAAAGGAGGTATCACGCGCACTTCTCCAGTGCATTGATAAGCGAGATTTTTGTACCTAATTTGGAAAGTTTAGCTCGTTGTGTTCTCAACATAGGCAGACATTTATAATGACTTTGTATGGAAATTACTACTCCTACTTCTGCAACTGCGCTCATTCTTTTAGAGAGTTGGTGTATTGATAGCCAAGGTGCTTGTACATAATTTGGAAGCTTTGGTTCTTGCCGTTCTGCAACAAGGGGCATATGCGTAAAATTAGAGGTAGTCGTGATCGTGTGATCGTCATTTGTGGACCGATTTGTCTGAATTTCAAAACAAACTTTAACGGAGTATATGTGACGTATATAAATAACGGGCAGACGGTCAACCGGAATTATATACTTTACAGGGTCTAGGATCAATATTGTGAAAGTTACAAACGGAATGACGAAGTAATATGTAACCTTTTAAATTCCGTGAAGGGTATAAAAGGAAAAATATTCATATTTCTACATACAATTGAATAAATACTCAAAAATTTTTAGTGGTTTAATGTTGGATTGTATCCAGCATTTGATTCAGACAGATATTTACATTTTCGTTTGTGTATTCTTTTTTGGTCTTTATTTTCTTTTATTTTAATAAAAAGTTTGTTTTTCATTAGAGATTTCGTTGAGATAAAACACGTATGAAATTACAAAAATGTACATCACAGAAAAAAAACCAAAAAAAAAAACAATTAACAATGTTAGTTTTGTGTTTTAGAATGCTTTACAGGCCAACCCAAATAATAGCGACAAGCGTATTTAAAATATGAAAACTTCTCTTGCCCATACAATTTGTTTAAACGAAACGAAACTGATCATCTGGCAAGTTTAATTTTTCAACTTTGGGCCTTGTTGCCGGCAGATTTTTTTTAAAATAACACTAATAAAATTAAACTAAGAAGTTTTGACAGCTAAAACCTCTTGTCCGTTTTATTAAGGTTGGCCTGTTAGTGTTTTTCTGGAATACGAAAAAAAGAAAACAAATTTATTAAATTAATTTTGTGTCCATCAATTTTATGACCTTCATAAAGTATCTACAAATATTATATGTTTTTGGCCTTGCTTGAGTTTTGTAATATTTATTGTATTTTCTGTATGTTAGGTTTCATTGGCAGCTGCATTCAAGCACAGCTCACGTTGGTTCAGAAATTAGTTCACGTTGTGTTGGCATGTTTCACTATCTCCCAGGTATATTATATTACGTGGCTGACGACATTTTAACACAGTCTACCAGTTGATTAAGTGAATGAGTAGATCCTATTGAAAGCAATGTCAGAAAGACAAGTTATGTCCCGAAGGGTTCACTGACCAAACAGTTTTAGTCTTAGGTCACCGATTCCGGGCAATGATAGAGAAGATGTTTCGTTAACTCTTCTTCTTGCAACTTTAACAATTTGAATCGATTTCTTAAATTTTTCTGGAAAAAAACACTTTCTATCCAATCGTATTTAAAATTCATCAGTAAGTAATACATAAAGTAGGTACTGAACGTCAATTTATTCTAAAACAATCGATATTTCTATAGGCGCTAGGTAAAATAATAGACCTTTTGGAACCACTGCCATTAAAAAATAAGCCATACATAACATCTTTCATGAGTGGTAAATGCGTACACATATAAATAAAATGGCGATTTCGTTTCTGAGAAAAATATGTTACATTAGACCGTACCTCAAAAAAAAATATATATTCCCTTACCGCCTCTAATACAAAGTAAATTTGCAATGAGGTTTCAAACAAACTTTTTTACTTTTGCATTTTTTATATAACAGAAATTTCGAAATTTTGCTAAAAAAAATTAGTTTGTATTTTTACCGTTTTTGAGTTACGCGAATATATGTGCAACGTCCTTAATTTTTGAATTTTTTTATAACTAAATTTAAAACCAAAATAATTTTCTTGGGTATACAAAACTAAATTTAAATGAATTTGTTTATTGTTGATGGTTGCTTAGGCCAGATCATCAGGAGACTTCATCCATAAAGATTTTAGAAAAACTAAAGATATTAAACCAAATAAAACTGTTAAGCGTATAAGAATTACAGAAACAGTTCTATTTGTAACAATATCAAACAAAATCATCAACAATAAACAGTGAGTTTATCTCTCCTTATATTCCCAACTACAATTGATTGGACTTCTTCCAACATTAATTGTAGTTGTAAGTAGGTTAAGAAAAAACAAAATAAAAACAAAAACAACTCGCTTTATGGTTTTCGCAAACAAAATAAACTTTGATATTGTTACAAATAGAACTATTTCTGTAATTCTTACACGTTATCTCACGTGGTGGCGATGTCAATTGGCTGCCAAGATCTTGTGATTTGACATTGTTGGACTGCTTTCTTTGGGGTTATTTGAAAGAAAAGGTATATGTACGTCGATAAGCCAGCAACAATTCAAGAGATAAAGGATGAGATAATTGGGCACATTAACGGCTTCGTACCTCAATTATGCCTTAGCGTCATCGAAAATTTGTACAATCGGGTGGAGGTGTGCCGCCGAGGACGCGGCTGCCATGTTGCCAATATATTGTTCCATACATAATTGAACCATACCAATACCATCATAATAAAAAGAAATTACAATAATTTCCTAAATAATTTGTGTTTTATTCAAAATCAACATCGACCCTGTATTTATATTCTGTTTACGCAGTAATAATACTGCACTAATTGGCATTTCATTCGGCTCAAATTCGTTTTAGACGAATAAAGTCACATTATTAAATTTCGCGAAGTCCATAATTGACAATAGGGCCCATATAAAGTCCGCACCCGGAAAACGCTGTCTTTATATCTTCAAAGGCTGGAAAACGATTTTATGGGATTACTTAAAAGTTAAAAAAATATTCCTTGACACTTATAAAATAATATTTACTTGAAACTAAGGGGGTAATTTTGTTGTTAGTTTTGTTTAAATTTTCAAAAATTCAAGAAATTTTATATGAAAATTTTCTCAACGCAAGGTGAAGTGAACAACAAAATTACCACCTAAGTAAACAGGGTGCCCCGGGAGGCTAGTTGGTAGTGAGCTAGTCTATCATTCCGTGGGTTGCGGGTTCGATTCCCGCCAGAGACTCTGGTCTGTTTCACTACAACGGGCTGAAGGTCAACGTTACTATTGCTCGGTTAATTAAGTTAGAATATAATTTGTAATTGTATTTGTTACTCTTATTAAATAAATAAATAAGTAAACAAATTGGAAGAAATTGATGTAATAAATAACCATGTTATGATTAACATTGACCATATTATTGTTTATTCAGACTATAATATGGTTACTGGAAATTCTTTTTTTTAACATATTATGGTGAATTTTGACCATATTCTAGTTGATTTCGGGCAAATTTTTGTTGATTTTTACCATATTATGGTGATATTTAACCATAATATGGTTACCAAGAAACGTAAACATTGTTAAAATTTAACCATAGTCTATTCCTCTTAGAATATGGTTACCTCCAATCATATATTTTTTTGCGTGTACAAATGCCACTACCAACCACGATTACGATTTTTTAATAACGCACTCACATTTCTTGCAATGGCAGCTCCAGTGCAAGCAAATTTGGCATGCAAGTGAAAACTTGGCATTAGCAAGCTATGAAATGTCAAAACCATGTTTCTCTGTTTGAAATTTTATGCACATTAACTTGATAATTGCAAAATTGTAATTAAAGATTTAACTTGTTAAATGTATTTTTATGAATGATTTCTTAAAGTAGCAAGATTGTTAATAATAACGCATTAGTATTGTTATGAAAGTAACTTTAGCTTAGAATTTGATTAATTTATTATGTTATCTATAACGAAAATTCTAGTACTTACAGTGGGATTGAAGTACAATAATACACAACAATTTTAACATTACATCTGTGTAGTGATTTTTACACTAGAATTGTCCTTAACTAATAAAATAACAATTAAAAGTAATTAAATAACTAAAAAATACTAAATAACTAATCAATATAAGATAACTGATAAATTAATCTAGTTCTTAACTAAAGTTACTTTCGTAACACCGCCCCCCCCCCCCTCACTTAAGCCTGTTTGTCCCGAGTAGGCTCAGATACACCTCTTCCATAAGGGGCTAATCGTTCGAAATGAAAAACTTTCATTTTTGCTCCTAGACTTTTATATTTCTGTATACGATATACAACGTCATTTAATTTCTTTGTCACCTTATGGCCCATCCCAATGTGTCTGTAGTTTGGGGGATAATCCGTTATTTCGTTGGGGATTAAAAAGCAAAATTAACTGGCCCTCCTTAAGTCCTTACGAATTCACCGTCCGATCGTATCTGGACAACCCACTATGGCCACGCACGGACTTTCAAAGTTTGTAGGGATTTCTCTCCACTACAACGAAGATGCCTGATTATCTTCTGATATAGGCAGTGCTGCCACAAGCTTCGGGCAGTTTCCCTTTAAATTTTGGCCCTCATAGCCTTGTGCAATAGGGGTTTTTTTTTTGCGCCGTTATCCAATCTTTACTGGGCTCTACCTGCAGCAAGCAACCTTCACTGATGCATTCCCTTCTATTTGCCTCCATATAGTGCCTGTCTTACAATCTACAAAGCTGTCGTTCATAAGCAACCGTTCTTTCACGCTATTTAACTTTTCTGTAAGTTTACGATTCCTGACGAGTACATGCCTCTATTTCTTCAACATTTTCAAATTCGTGGCAAACAATGGCGATATTGGGTCGCTGGAATTCATATATTATCCTCTTCTGCAACTCTTTTTTATTTCCTGCAGTTGGCAGATCTAACTTGCTTATTTTTGCAATTTTATATCTGACACCAATTGTTACATTATTGCCTTCTCAATAATGTTTTCGGTTTATTTCCTTTATAAAAAATCTCTTGAGTTATTTTCATGCAACTTTAATAACATAAAAAAACGCAACACTATTGAACACTGTTTACAACTTAGTCACTTAAACAACCGAGGTCACTATTGTGCTCCACACATTTTAATGTTTAAACTAAAACTGACAGGCATCGTCATTGTTCTCAAGTATTCATACGCTATCCAAGTCTTCGAACCGTTTCAAGATTATTCCAGAATGTTTCCGGTAACTGCCGTTTCTTCCACTTCTTAATTTGTCTATGGCAAAAAAAAAACTTTTGCTTTTACTTCTAGTTTATTTAATGTAAACAGTCGCTGTCAAACCAAATTAAAAAGCGAAAATTGCAGACAAAAGTCTGGCCAGACTTTTTTCAATGTGTACACAGAAACAATTATTGCCGAATTATTTTCAAACCAACGCTTGTTTGAAAAATATTTTAATTTCTACAAATTTTTTTTACTGATTCAATTAATATTTTTGTTTGATTTTTATTTAACCAACAAAAATGTTGACAACTATTCAAAAATATAATATGCGCGTAATTGGTTTCAAGTTTCCATAATTTTGTATGAAATATTTAACGCTATTTAATGTTGTCGTTTTTTGCATTTTTTTATTTGATCGTAAGTAACACTTCTTAATGTAAAATATAAGAACAACAACAAAAAACACAAACAGTCTATTTTGGGACGCTTTAAAAAAGTACAACAATAAGAAAGATGATAAAATAGCGTGTCGAGGTTTGTTCGACTCCCTTTCTGACTCAATAGCGAAGATTCTTGAGAATTGTCCCGACAGTGAAATCGTTGTTGCTGGTTATTTTAATGTCCATATTTCTTCTTGGCTTCACAACTCGGGCCGTACAACTTATGAAGGCCAATATGTTGAGCTTTTTGCTGCGCACAACCACCTCGTGCAACTGGTGAATGAACCAACACATATTCCATGTGTTGATGGGCACCAACACAATACCCTTGACCTCTTCCTCCCTTCGCACCTACAAAAGTGCGAAGTTAAGGTTCTAGCAACTCTCGACAACTCGGAGCATTGCACCATTTCCGTTCTCCGAACTTCGGAACGTTTCACGGCGGACTGCGAAACGATCAATATTTGATTACGGAAAAGCACGTTGGGATGAGCTCAATGACTTTTTTCGGCATTTCAATTGGAAACTATGTTTCCTGGACAATGACGTCAATATGGCGAAAATGGTTGAAAATGTAATAATGCTAGGAATGAAAATCTCCATTCCAGTTAAAAAAGCTTCGAAATCAGCAGTCAGATCCAAAGAGGAAGCATTTAGAAAATGGCATAAAAATAAAAACGCTGATACTGAATTGCTACGCAAAATGGCAAGGTCTTTGCCAAAGTACTTAGACGGCAAAAAACTCTTCAGGAGCTACGTCTTCGTACTGAAGTTCTTGCTGCTCCCCGGCGTAGTAAAAGCTTCTGAACACTCGTTAAAAGAGTTCGGGTGAATACTAGTTCTTCAAAACCAACTCTTTTAAAGGAAGGCCGATTTTTCACTGACACGGTTGATAAGGCTAATTGTTTTGCCGAATTATTTTCTAATAATTCTCACCTACCAGATAACAGTCAACCACTACCCGAGCTCGAAAAAGTATCCGTAACTATGCCTAGAATATTTTTTAGGGCTCGAGCTGTTAAAAGGGTTCTTGCGGATCTCGACATAAACAAGTCTCCTGGACCGGAGTTTATACCTGCACTGCTCTTGAAGCAGTGCTCTTCGACGCTAGCTCGTCCCTTAGCAAATCTTTTAAGCACTTTATACCGTGCCTCGGAATATCCAGTCTGCTGGAAAGTTGCTAACGTAACGCCAATTCCTAAAAATGGAATGGCTAATAACCCTGAAAATATCCGCCCAATTGCAATTTCATCGGCACTTTCCAAAGTTATAGAGACTACTAAGCGACCGCCAGTATGATTTTCGTAGAGGTCGCTCTACTGGAGACTTACTAGATCTGTTATCGGAAAAATGGTGCCGTTCCATTCACCATTTTTGCCAAAGTAAGGTAATTGCTTTAGATATTTCCAAAGCGTTTGACAGAGTCTGGCATGGTGCACTCTTGTCAAAACTTGCTGCATTTGGTGTCGGGGAGAATATCTCTCGATTTATATCGAGTTTTCTCAGAGATCGCACTATACGAGTTGTTATAGATGGGGTTTCGTCAAACGAGTTCAAGATTCATTCAGGGGTGCCGCAAGGCTCCGTTCTTTCTCCTAATCTATTTCTTATCTTTCTAAATGACCTCCTTTGTCAAACTTCCAACCTTATCCACTCTTTTGCAGATGACAGCAACCTTTGCCATTTGTACTCATTCGAAGGCAGACCAAGCGTATCCGATATCGGTGCTATGAGGCAGAATATAAATGAAACGCTTGGCCGAGACCTTGATATAATTGCGTGCTGACTCATAAACACGCGACAAATCAAGGTGCCTCATCTGTATATATGGGTGGTACAATTATTGAGGAATCAGAATCTTTAGATGTTCTGGGCATGAGGATACAATGTGATGTTCGATGGACAGAACATATATTGAAGGTGTCGAAAGAAGCATTCAAGTGCCCTGGTTTTCTAAGACGGTGTAAGATATACTTCACTCCATCTGATCTCCTTACTGCTATATCCTATGTGTGGGCCAGTCTATTTTGGAGCTTCTCGACTGCGTGCAGAAGAGGGCGAAGGTTCTCATTGGTGACAGTAGGGTATCAAATTCTATTGACTCCCTTGAGCATCGTCGCAATGTGGGTTGTGTTTGCCTGTTTTATCGTTACTACAATGGGATGTGTTCTGACGAAATTAGGGATCTGGTTCCCGAAACCCGTACGTTTGTTCGCAATACACGTTTTTCCTCAAGAGCCCATCCTTATGTGGTCGATTGGCAGGTGAATCGTACACCGCATTACAGAGAGAATTCGTTTTTTTCCCGGACTGTTCGCATGTGGAATAACCTTCCTGCCGAAGTCTTCCCTCTCACTTGCAACATGGTTAAGTTCAAATCGAATGTTTACAAACACTACTCCCTCTATCCTCCTTCCCATAACCTATTTTCCTAGTTCCAACACAATGCAATGCATTAGTAGGGGGCATCCCCTGAGTGCTGGTCCTAACAAAACAAAAAAAAAAATAAAAAAAAAAACAGAAACAACAACATTATAAGAAAAAACAATTTATTGTTTTAAAATTTTTTTTAGTTAAATACATTAAATACAAAAATGGAATGATGACGAAAAACATATCAAGTGGAGGCAAGGAAAGGATACAGCAACAGTGAGTGATGAAGAAAAACATATCCGCCACTCTGCTCTGCCTACCTCTTCTCTTTCAGTGATTTCTTGGGCGCGCGTCATTGCTTGTGCAGAAACTTTTTGTTTGATTCAGCAAAATTATTTGTTTGAAATTTATATGAATTTCAGTAAACATTTTGTTTGATTCAGCTAAATTATTTGTTTAAAAAAATCAGTGGTTTTTTTCAGTAAACAAAATGCAAATAAATTGTTTGAATATGCGAATTTGTTTATATGACCGATTTCAGACAAAAAATGTTTTGATTCTACAAATTTTTTTGTTTGAATTGGAAAAATAATTTTTTCTATGTATAGAAAACCAAAACATGCGTAAGCTGGAGGGTTAAACACAACAAAAAATTTAATATTTTTTTTTTGCTTGATATAAGAATTTTATACTTATTTCAAGAAATTCCGGGATTGATTTCCGAAAGTAATCCCATTTAGGATTGTTTTGAGTACGTTTAAGTGATATTCGTAATCATAGTAATCCGAAAAAACCGAGTGTTTTTCTTTCTGTGTAATAGCAAAAAATCTTTTTGTGTGAAGCCCCCTTATACTTAAGCTTTCGAAGGGCCACCAAAATATAATACGAATAACATTTCAGGGACATATCGCGTATGAAGGAAACTAGAATAATTAAATTACAAATCTAATAATAATTTTATTGAATTCCAATGAATATTTTTAAAATTACAGCCGACTAACCAAGGAAACAGTCATTCGAATCTGAAATGGTGTTCCACTTTATAATTAAATGTCTTTTATTTATTTCTTCCCCTCTGTCATTATCATTTTACTGACAGAATAACGGTCAAGTTTTATCTTCTTTTAATGTTTTTTTTGCCTGAATTTGAATATTTGTTTTTTTAAGTTGCTCTAATAAAATTATAAAGAAAACAAATTTTATTTATATCAATAAAAAAAATACAAAAGTCAAATTAATGCGTCAATAAAATTTTAACAAATGCATGTCTTCAAAGTTTCACACTGGGGCAAAATTAAATGTTTTTTTTTAACAATTTGTAATTTATTAACAGTTAGAAGCGTTCTTTAAAACAAGTGACGAAATAGGGCTTCGGCGGAAATTAAACTTAAACCATCCATTTAGTTCAATAGGCAGTAGGTGCGTACATTATTTCAACTGTTCAGTTAAAACTGTTCAGTTGAAAAATATAAAAATTTTACATTTCCCAGTTACACTGAACCGTTGAGTTGAACTGTTAGTTATTACCCACATACGTACAGTTATAACTGAACAGTTGACAGTTTTAACTGTACGCGAGTGGCTGGCATTAGGTTGATACATTTTTGTTTACAAAATTTGCTCACCGCACCAAGGTACGGGCATAATATCGATAGTAAAGATAATTTTTATGAAAAAAGTTCACTTTCCAAAACTCCCCCAAGAGCACTGAATTTCAGATGATTCATTCCCTAGTGCTTAAAAAAATTAATGAAGTATGTAGCAAAAGGCAAAAAACACGAATAAATCAATATTAATTTTTCATACATTTGTAAAGTTTTCGATAATTATGCGGCTGAAAAATCCAAAAAAAAACATAACACTATTCTGAGGAATTTATTACAGGGACTATTCTTGCTGAAAATTACTTTACTAAATTGTGCACAGTTTAGCAGCTGTGGGAAAAAATATTAAATGAATATTTTTCCGAAATTTTAGTAGTTTTGGAGCAAAAGATGCAATTTTTCGCGTTAGTTTGCGACACACTTTTGTGTCCTTAACTGTAGCTGCACTTGTGCCGAAGACTTAAAAACTCAATTTCAATTGGTTTTCGAGAAAAATTTCATGTTCTTCGAAAAATCATGTTTTAACTAAAATCTTCATGAGAGCATAACATTCGAAAGGCAGATAAACTAGCCAAACCCGATTAGAATTTTGTTAGTAACGACAAGTACTTCTTAAAATTGCACACGAGAAGGAGTTAGCATTTTATGGGTTGCATGGTGTAATCTTATTTTATTAATAATTGTCCGCGAAAAAGCGTAATAATTTAGCTATTTTTGGATTTTTTATATGAAATAAAATTAAAGGAAAATACTAAACAAATATCAATAAAGTATAAAAACCAAAAATCAAAACTTCTTTGCTCTTGGTGCGTGAACTTTTCTAACGGTCGCGAAAAATAATATAACATTTCTTGATTTTTTCTTAGTGTCTATAAGAGAAATTTTCACTCAAAAAACTGAGTGCTTTTCATATAATTTAGAAACAGCACTTGAGTTTTTTATACTTACTTTAAGTAATAGTAGTACGTACTCAAACATTTAAGTACGAATAACACTTATACGTACTTAAAGCAATCCGATATGGGATTACTTTTGAAAAACAATACCGAAATTTCTTAAAATAAGTATAAAATTCTTAAAGCAAGTAAAAAAAGATTGAACTTTTCGTTGGTAGTGCCACTCTGAGAGTAAAATTACAGATTTAATCTAATAAAACTTATTAAAGTTTGTTGCAAACACTACAACAACACCACACAAGTAGTAAAAAAACGATTTACTTGTTGCATGACCCTAATTTTAAATAAAACGAAAAGTTATCAGAGAATTATCTTAATATTTTTTATTATTATAGAAGGATCTATGACAATTATGTGTGAGACAAAATATCGGCCAAATGCTCGCCACGGCTTCGATAGCATACCCCTGTCCGATGGTCCATATTTTCAATGGCTTTGAGACATAATTGAGGTTCAATGTCCCTAATGAGCCTAATTATCTAATCCTTTAGCTTTTGAATTATTCTTGGCTTATGGAAGCACACTTTTTATTTTAAATATAACCAAAGACAGAAGGCCAACGTGTTCAAATCACATTATGTGAATTTCTCGCGCAAATTGGCCGTGTGACACATTCTGTTGAAACTTCTTATCGTCCAGGTCCATATCCTCAAATTCTGGCAGCAAGAAATCTATTATTAGCTCGTGATAGCGAACACCATTCACAGTAACTATTCGTAAATATATTTGTTTAAACGTAAGTATATCGTTTCCAAAATTTTTAAAATTTTATTTTCAATATTGGTGAAACACGTGAATGTAGTTTTTTAATACCTTATTTTGACTTATATCCCACAAACTAAAAAATATTTCGCAAAAAGTGGCGTGTACAACAAAATGGGAAACATTTTTCGGACGTGACAATGGCTATAACTTAAAAATTTTCTTTCATGACCTTGGATGTTTTTACATAAATCGATAAAGAACTTCAAACACAATATCTGACAAAAATATTGGATGACTTTTTCAACGTACATTTTTCTGTATGAAAATTTGAACCTAAAGATTCGATTTTCATAAAAAAATGTTTGTGATATACGGCAAGATAACCTCGGCACAACGATATACGTCATCTTCTCGTATGCGATAACCGCACTCTTCTTACGTTTTTATGGTTGGTTTCTAGTGCTTCTTCTGACAAACATCATCGGATAAAAAAATAAATTTAAAATAAAGAAATTTTTGAAAGAACATTTATTTGTGTACCTATTTGTAATTTAAAATACTTGATAACATCAGATCCCTGAACTAAAATGTTATGGACAGTGCTTGGGATATAATACCACCCAGTATGATTTAAATACATGTTTCTGGTGATTGTTAACAAGTCCTTAAATCTGTTTACATTAATTGGCGATCCACAAGATAAGACTCTTAATATAATGCCAAAGTTATCAATAAGCCTCTCGTTAATGCCTGTTATTTTGGCAGCTACGGCACAGTTCGAGAAAAATCTTCGAGCAGTATTGCCGTCATTAGTGTTACCAAATCCATGCTTTACTTAGTCTATTATTAGGACTGTTATTCTTTGGAATTGATTTTGAATTCGTTTTTTATTTTCCAACAACTATTCTTTATTTTCTTTACTAATTCGCCAAAGGATAGTCGGTAAGCAATACATATTAAATACACAAGAATTTTAATTTTTTAATAATAATATAATAATAATAAGCCTTGTTCTTGATGATGAAGGAACTGCCTCTATACTGGGCATAGGCTGTCTATAAATATCTTCCATCTTTCTCTTCTAGACGCTGCTTCTCGAAGTTCTCCTATGTTGTTGTAGTTTCTATCATCGGATGTACTATTAATCTCATTAAGAGTCGACCTTCTCCAGGTTGTTTTTGGGCGACCAGGTCTTCTTGAACCTTGGGGGTTGTAGGAGAGAGCTTGGTGACATATTTCAGTGGGTGGTTTTCGATGTTGACGTCTCTAAAATTGAGCGGTTCCATAGCTCTACATTGGAAATACGATTCGGCCAAAAAATTTTCAAAATTCTTCGTAGACACCGATGGACAAAATCTCGGAGTTTGTTTTGTATTTCATCTACTACGCACCAAGTTTCGCAACCATACAGCAGAACTGCCAGTTCACATGATTTAAAAACCTTGATTTTTGTTGCTGTACTGTACATATTGTTATTCCAAACTCTATGCAGTGTTGTGTATGCTCCCAGTGCTTTTCTTGTTCGGACATCTACATCCTGCTCTGTGTCTCCTTCTTCAGTAACTATGCTGCCCAGGTACTGGTATTCTTGTACTTTTTCTATTTCGGTTCCATGGAGTGTAAGGGGTTCATTGGTGTTTACGTTTATTCTCATGTCTTTAGTTTTAGAAATGTTGATTTTAAGTCCAACTTTTGAAGATTCAGCCGCCAGATCGTTTAGCCTTTCTTGCATATCACTACGCCCATGTGCGAGTTCGCATTTGTCGTCTGCGTAGTCGAGTGACTCTAACCTTTCGTTTGGGTTAACTGGGTTCCAAATAATACCACGAGGTTTACTTTCTGTTGCGCGCCTTGAAACCGCATCTATTACAATCAGAAATAGTAGGGGTGAAAGCAAACATCCTTGCCTGACACCAGATAAGGATTGAAATGGCAAAGACATTTTACCGCAGTGAAGAACACAACTTTGAAAACCAGCATAACTACCGCGAATTAGAGAAATGATTTTGTCTGGCACACCGATGTTTCGTAGTTCTGCCCATATACATTCTCTACTTATTGAGTCAAAGGCTTTTTCATAGTCAACAAATAGTGTAGATAACGGGGATCTCATTTCTAAGAACTGTTCGATTATTATTCTAAGCGTGTTTATTTGGTTGACGCATGATCGGTTTGCACGAAAACCAGCTTGTTCACAACGTAGCTTTTCATCAGTATGTATCACCATCCGTTCCAGTATAACCTTCATAAAAATTTTCATAACAGACGAGAGTATAGTAATGCCTCTCCAGTTGTTACAATCTGTGGCATCGCCTTTTTTAAACAACTTTACGATTGTTCCTTGTAGCCAATCCGAAGGAGAAGTTTGTGATATCCAAATTTTACAAAACAGAGGATGAAGAATGGCGGCAAACTGTTCAGGGTTACACTTTAGAACTTCTGCTGGGATATTATCACTACCTGCTGCCTTTCCATTTTTCATACTCTTAATAGCGTCAATTATTTCGTTTGCAGATGGTTTATCTGTTCTTATTTGCAGAAGGTTAACATTTGTTTTGTGTGTTGGGCAAACTTCTTGTCGTTCTATGTTAAGGACACTCTCGAAATGCTCCTTCCAACGCTTCAGTTGGTCGTCAACATTTTTTGACAATCCACCGTTTAAATCTTTTACTGGCTTGTTTTTTCTACCAGCTACGCCCGCAATTTTCTTGGTTAAAGTAAAAAGGTCTTTCATATTAGATAGAGCAGCAGCGTTTTCTGCCTGTGCTGCCATATTATCCACATACATTCTTTTATCGTCTCTTATTGCTCGTTTAATCTGTTTATCTAGTTGACTATATTCGATTTTCAGTCTTCTTCTATCAGTTTCTATTTTGCTTGCAGTTAGGCGGTTCCTTAGTATTGCTCTATTATCTATTAGACTCCAAGTTTGAGCAGATATAAAGTCATCGTTTTTGTTTGATATTCTTCCAAGATTTTGTAGGCATGTATCATTTACTGTTGTTTTTATCACATTCCAACTGTATTGTACGTTATTGTAGTCAAGAGTATGACCGCCAAGTTTTTCGTTAACAGTATTGGAAAATCTTTCTCGTTGTACGGGGTCTTTTAGTTTGTTTACCTTGTACCTTACTCTATTGTGATTATTTGATTTTTTCATAATCTTAACACCAAGGCGTATTTTACCAATGAGCAAGTAGTGATCCGATCCTATATCTGCACCTCTTTTACTTCGTACA
This sequence comes from Pollenia labialis, assembly GCA_949318255.1. Taxonomy (NCBI): domain Eukaryota; kingdom Metazoa; phylum Arthropoda; class Insecta; order Diptera; family Polleniidae; genus Pollenia; species Pollenia labialis. Next base: position 44,093,703 of record OX439142.1, on the reverse strand, counting down.
TCACATAATAGATTACCCCACTTTGCACTGACACAAATGTGGTCAATTTGATTTTCCGTTTTAGTGTCGGGGGAAATCCACGTAACTTTGAGCCCCTTTTTGTGTGGGAATAGAGTACCTCCAATTTTTAGTTCATTGATGCCACATAACTCCGTTAATCGCTGCCCGTTGTCATTCATGATGCCTGTACCACGCTTTCCCATTATGTGTTCCAATCCAGCATTATCGTCTCCAACCTTGGAGTGAAAATCCCCCAATAACAATATTAAATCCTTAGCAGGTATGTCGTCAACAGTTCTATTTAACATATCATAGAACGAGTCCTTTATGCCATCATCACTGTTTTCCGTAGGTGCATAACACTGCACTACACTTAGATTTCGCACACGACATCTGAATCTTACCACCATCATACGTTCATTTATAAATTTACAATCAATAACCGAGTTACGCCATCTAGAATGAATTAGCATTCCCACACCGTATTGATGAATATCACTTTCGTGTGGCATGCCAGACCAAAACAAATCATGTCCTTCAGCGGTTATTAGCTGACCATACACATTTCTTCTAACCTCGCTCATGCCCATAAAGGACAAATTGTACTTGTTAAGTATACTGCAAGTCTGTTCTAATTTGCCGTCTTGGTATAGCGTCATTACGGTCCATGTTCCGAATCGTACTCCTTTTACATTGCCAAAATCCGTCATCGTATTCTCATTTAGTTTTATCTTTATATTTATAGACTTTCTGGGAATAATATAGTTTCAGGTAGTGACGGGTTATTAGCCTATCAAACCCAATCCTGACAGTGGGGCTGCCACCTTTGCCATCAGGCTGACAATTAACTGATTCTACTTAGCGGTTTTATGTACACACTTACCCCCCGAGACGTCCCTATTTTAATTGGAACCATTCGTACTAGATATCATCGCTTTTACTGAGGATCGGTTTAACCTTTGCCTCATACCCTCGCCGTTTTATCCGGGCTTGGGACCGGCTGACTCGGGACATGACCAAGATTCATAAGCAAAGCACCAGAAGTAAAACTGGTATATACTTAAGAACACAGACAAGTCACAAGCCAGGCAGGTCTTAATAATAAAATAATTTATTTATTTAAATTGTCAAAAAGAATTATTTGTAATGCTTAATTTTTTTTTTGTTGATAAACTTATTGAGATTGATGTAACACAACAAGAGGTGTGCATTAGGGTGGTCGTTAACTGTATGGAGCATATTTGTTTTCCATTTTTCCTTGCTCTAACCCCCAATTCGGTGGGTATTGATAAAAAAACGACAACACAAAAGTTTTAGGACAATCAGCGAAGGCTAAACGGTCCCTCACGTCCACCAAAATTTGATAAAAATCGTTAAGTCCGACTTTTATAACTTTTTAATTGGAAAATATTAATTTTTCATAAAAATCGTTGACAGAATAGTTGTTATTAGTGAAGTTTTCAACAACTTTTGTCTGAATAAGTTTTCTCTAAATCTCATATTTAACAAAAGAAAACAAAAAAAATAGCAAACAGCAGCATTGATGCGTATTTTTTCTTTAGAACAAATTTTTCTTACACACATGAATTTAGCTTCAATATTTGCGTTTGCTAACAAAAAAAATAGTCAAACACCAAATCATATGTTTCTGCCATACCTACCCGCTTCTTAAAACATACTTGACATATATCTCCACCCCTTAGGAGCGCTCCTATACAAATATGGCGGTTTAAAAAAACCCGTTTTTGAGTAACCTTGTGGAACCTCCTCCATTTTCGAAATTACGGTATATCTCGAAAACAAGAGCGTACCCAAATTAGCTTAATACACCAGATGGTCGGTTTTTTTTAAAATAAATAATAAAAATATTTTTCAACAAAAAAAATTAAAATTAACGCGATTCAAAGAAAATGCAATTCTTTAATCAATTAAAAATTAGATTTTTTTAGTGGCTTATTCGATATTTTTCAGTTTATTTTGTTTAATGAGAGATTAAGGAAGAACTTGTTAAGAACTTTTCTACAAAATTAATAATTTCTAAATTATGAAACATAAAAGTCAGATTTCATGTAAAAATATAATTTTCTTAAACTTTTGGTGTCATTAGTTTGGAATTCACAGCCCATCAAGACCCTAAGAGCTTTTAGTAAATATATCCTCGAGGTATAGCCATTTACCCGTTCCCCTTATTATGGATATATCGGCAAATCTGAAGTATCGCTAATATATCAGTATCGGTGTTCGTTAAATCCCCAATTGTCACTTACCTATCGGCGACTAAATCGTAGATAGTGTCAACAATATTGTCATCAACGACACTATTAAGGTAATGTCGCTAATCGGGCATTAACGACTTTATGAGAAAAAGTCGTTTATATAGTCACCAGTGACAACTTTAACCACATTGTTACCCATATGAAAATATGCATAATAATGTCGCTCACATTGTCGTTTACGACTTAAGTGCCCTTTGTTAGAAAAAGTTGTCGACGATTTGCATGGGCTGTCGCCAACATGTCGTCAGGGATTTACTATGGGTCTTGTACGCGTCCTCGACGTTGTCTTGAAGACATGGCCAACTGGGTAAATGTTATATTATACACATTTATAATTTTAATACATATTTTCATATTTTATTTAAGTTATAAATGTGTATAATATAAAATTTAGTAAAACAAAATTGGTTTTATTTATTTAAAAGTTTATTGGGTCTGGCTAGACTTACGAAGACGTTACGAATGTGAAAATAAAAACATGTGTAAGACGGAGGGTTAAATTGAGAACAAGATGGAGCTAATAGTTTGTGTGTTTAATAAAAATAAAGTAATAAAAGTTAATTTAACAAAAAAATAATTTAAAACTGCAAACTAACTAAACTAAATTTTAGAAGGGTACCTGAAATTTCAAGTCTCTACCTGGGTTTTAAAAAGACTAAAATAACACTTAAAATCGAAAAAGGTCTGGCCAGACTCATGAGTAAGACGAAGGGTTAAAGCAATTCAATTGAGTTGTGTTGTTATCTATATATATATGGATCTATCTTTTAAAACATTTTGAGATTAAATTTATTTTTTAGATTTTTGTCTATGGGACAAAGCACCCTGCGTCGCACCCTTGTAAAAAATAGAGCTTACTGGTAAGCAGCTTTGTAAGGGAGAGGAGCACAAAACTTACTTACAAAAGGCATGATTTTTATATGGCGAATTCCCACTTGGAAGCACAACTTTTTTCCTCTCTGCTAAAAAAAATTTGATGACTGATTGTGTATATAAAAAAATGTAATTTCTATGTTCGGTTATATTTCGGGAAAGATCGTAAACACATTTTAAAATCATTGCAATACAACCTGCTTCCATGTAAGGAAATAACGGAAGCACTTAGAGTATTGTTCGTGATTTTTTCTTAAAAATAATAGTTTTAGTTATTCACTTCCAACCAACTTACTTATAAGGGAAAATGCGAAGTTATTCAATCATTTTTATTTACTTAAATTAAAATTTCACTTGAATGGTATTCGCTTCTCTGGTGCTTCTTAGTAGTGTGTAATAGTCAACGCATATATCAGCGCTCATGTAGCTTTCGTGCTTCCAAAAAGCTAAAAAAATTTTACTGGGACACAGGGATAAATTCAAAATTTAATGCCACAAAATTATATACTTCATATCGAGCCTTTGGTGCAATATCGTAGTAACTCAAAATTTGAATTTTTTGAGCTGGGTATGCAGAAATGATCTTTGGGGAAATATCTACCAAAAGAAAAAAAGATTATGATTCCATCTCTAAGTCTGGGGTCACACTATGAAAATTTTCTTTCACAAAGTCTGAGTTTATTGGTGAGAGGGGAAGAGAACATGCTTTTCTTTTCTCCTCTCTCACCCATAAACTCAGACTTTCTGAAAGAAAACTTTCATAGTGTGAACTCAGACTAACTGTTCAGATTTTACAGCTAAAAATGTCTTTATATCCTCTAGCTATTTCCATAGTCGGTCAACCCCGACTATATGATACCCTACACCTCATTAGAACCTGTGTACCAAATTTTATTAAATGATCTGCAAATTTGCGATGTTTACTTTACGTACAAGGTTTACATAGACGTCCAGCCAGCCGGACAAACTTCGTTAATTCGACTCAGAAAGTGGTTCTGAGTCAATCGGTTTACGAAAAGGTGGGCTTAGGACCAATATTTTAAGGTGTTACAAACATCAGTACAAACGCATAGTACCCTCTCCACTATTGTGGTGTTGGTATTAATATTTCATTGATAAAATCGAATTAGCGGTTGCTAAATGTAACCTATTTCTGAAATTAATTTTAACGGTGTTTACTTCAGCATTAGAACATGGAAGTGAGAGCAACTTTAAAGTAAATTCTGAAATTTCTAAAAAAAATTTGTTGCCGCCAGCATCTCTTTATTGAAATACTTGCAACCAGAAAGAAACACCGATGTGTGTGTTGATCCGTTTTATAAATTTAATATTGGAATACTGTTCCTTTATTTTGAAAGATGTTTCATCATCATCGTTTATAGCGATTTTCAACATTTGTAAAAGTTGTGATTTAAATTAAAGCCGTTTTTATTATTTAAAATGTTTATTTTGCTTTTATATATTTTTATAATAAAATAAAAATTATTCTTTTATAAGAAAAACGGCAAGAAAAATTTTATGGCTAAACCAGTTGAAAAATGGTTAAAAAAAAATGGCAAATGGCTAAATGCATTTTTTAATGGCTAAACAGGGTGAAAAATGGCTAAATCTAGCCACTAAATGGCTAAATTGGCCACACTGCCAACAAGGCTCATTTGTTCATAAAACTTAGTTGCTATTTCACGGTTTTTTCTTTTACTTCCTGTTTTGCGCTATCCCCTCGTGGTTGCCATTTATGTAGTTCCAATTTGTAGTAAATATTCATAACATCCCATAAAATCCCATACTTAAATATGTCTTCATTACAGACCATATTTTTAATATTTCTAAATCGTTTAAAATTTTGGGAGTAGCTTTACAAACATTACACGCTTGTAAACATGCAGTATCACTCAAAATGTTGACAGTCTTTCCATCCAGCATTGTACATATAGGGATATGTTTTAATTTTAATTCTTTACCGTCAAGTACGATTGATGTGGACTCCAATTGCAATATTTGATTTTGAATTTCGTTATACTCTTCTTTCGCATTTTGGACGTTGCTTGTAACAGATAATAATACTTTAAATACGTTAAAAATATAAATATTTGTAGGTTGATTGCGTACTGGTAAATATAACATTTTAAGTGAAATAGTTTGTCGTCGTAATACGGTTATTTGACCCTGTGTGCGCCGTGGTGATATTAATAAACCGCCACGATCATGCGATTTGACACCTTTGGACTTTGGGGATATTTAAAGGAAAAAAGTGTACGCCAATAAGCCAAGCATAATTCAAGAGCAAAAGGGTGGGATAATTCGCCCATTAACGACATTGAACCTCAATAATGGTTCATTATCATTGAAAATATGGGCCATTGGATAGAGGTATGCCACCGAATATTTTGTTTCACACATAATACATTCTATAATACTAAAATATATTAAGATAATTCTATGAATACTTTTTTTACAATTAACATCGTGCGTTGGACCACCCTTTAGTAAAAATAAATAAATAAATTATTATGAAAAAGGCATTGAAGTTAACAGGTTATTAAAAAAAACGCAATAAAATATTACGTGATTAACTGTTTCGATAATGAGGCGTGTATAATTGATAACAACAAACTTTATACATTAACCGCAAACTGCAACACGATTTAATTATTATTATTAATTCGCATTTACTTTTATATTTCTCTTATCCATAAGTATCTAATAAAATTAAAAGTCTTTTACTGCCTGTTCAATGATTTCGAACGTTAACGTTTACATAGAAAATTAAATGAAAAAGACTCAGTTTAAAAAATATTTTCCATATAAAATTCTATACGAACGTTTTCGTTGGAAATCGTTGAACAGGCAGTTCAACTCATATAAAATATTTTTAGTTTGTATGTGTATGTACGGATGAGTAAATTATTAAACTTAAGTGCTTTTGGCAAAAAAATACAAAAAAAAATATTGTTAAAATTCTTGAAGAAAAGAAAATTTTATTATTTTATTTTAAGCGAAAAAATAAAAGAGAAAAACCATTGAAGTGTAAGATCTGCCTTTAAAATGTTAACGCTTTACAAGGAAGAAATGTGTTTATTTTTGAAACAGTTTTAAAAACTCTTCCCATTCCTTCGGCAAGTCCATCAAGACAAAAATAAAAAAACGAAAATCAGTCAGACATTTCTTACACGAATATTTAAAAAACTAGAGAAATGTACGGTGGCTTGTTTTATGTGTTTGTATGTGCATTAGGTAACCCAGTGGGAAAAGAAGGGAGTTTTTTAAGTTTGCTTTATTTTTAGTCATAGTTACATATACTGCCATATTCCTTATTTACTTACAGTTCACCTAATATGTCCTTGTAGCTCGAATATTTGCCTTTACTTGCACAAGCCCTTCAGAGACAATTAACAAGACTTTTTATAGCAAGATCTAGAAAAAGTATGAAAAAACCAGGTAAAGTGCTACATTCAGCTGTGCTGAATCTTTGATAGCCTCCGCAGAGAGTAAAAATATTTCAGAAGTGCTAGTCATACGGAATCTATAAGCAATGAACCAATCTTAATAATAACTGACATCGCATTATTAAAACTCGTTGCGGTTTAAGGCGTATTCCGAAAGAATGTTTTCGAAAATTGGCTTTATGTGAGGCCTATTGGTTAATTATAATTAATAATTATTGATCGATCTTTGCGAAATTTGGTCGTGTATTTTTCAATCTTAAAAAGCTATTACAGATCAAATTTTATGCGCCCCACACACTTTTCAATTCAATTGTCAACTGAGTCTTTTAACTGAATTGATACTTGGCCACACACTTGTTCAACTGAATTGAAAGATTTTAATTCAACTGTCAAATTTAGATTTTTTTAAAATTTTACAAAAATTTATTTTCTCTCCAAGTATCCATGTTTGCCACCAATGTCATTTTTTTATTTAAAATTTTATTGAAATTAAAAACAATTTTAAAAATATTTCACTTTTTCTTTGCAAAAAATATTACAAACATAAATTTTGACAGCTGATCAAGAGACTTAAGCACACACAGTACAATCGAATTGAAAGACTTGGAGTCAACTTGAAAAAATCAAAATCTTTTTATTTTTCTTCAACCAACTCGACAAGCGTCAAACTAATCAACTGACAAGGCCATACACGCTTTGATTTGGACAACAACCGACTCAGTTGACAATTGAATTGAATCGTGTATGGTCTGCTTTACTACAAAAGCATTATTCGTTAAGGTTTTAGGTGTTTAGACGTTCTTTCTAAGAGTGCGCCTTATATTTGCGCTGAACGATATATTTTGGTATGATTTATACCAGTTCTCGAAAACAAACACTAAATATCGCTCCTTAGTGTTCGGTTCGGTAGATTTCCCTGTTTGTCATCTTTCGCACACAAAAATTATACTGTTCTTATCCAACTCAACAAAATGATGAGAACATTTAATTTCGTTCTGTTAAAAAAAACATGAGGACATTCAAATATAAGGTTTGTCTAGAGTATCATTACAATTGTTCTGTTTTTTTTTTAACGAAGAACAGAACACTATATAATGTTCTGCTCCTTCTTAAAAATAGTTACGAACTGTATTAAGGTTTATGTTTGTCTACACTAAGACTAAAAAATAAATATCGAACACTGATTTATACTCTTATTTACCTTTGACTAAAGATGGAAAAGGGTAAAAACCCAATTGGTTAATACCCGGTAACTACGGAAAATTGGGTAAGAACTCGTAAATTCCCTGGTATTTACCCAAAGGGTGGTTATAAAAGTTTTGTAGAAAATTTGATAAAAATGTACTGGCGGTTTATTGTAGTACAATTTAACAAGCTTTGTACTTTGCTGGGTACTTAGATTTTAAACACATTTTAAACGGGTTCGCTGAATCCAATGGTGCTAGCCATTCTTTTTAGGTTAGTTCTTGTTTTCGAGAAATACCGTTATTTCGAAAATGAAGGAGGTTCCACGGCATATATTCGCGTAACTCAAAAACGGTTTAGTTTAATATTTATTTAAAAGAAGTGAAGATAATGTGCATGTGTGTTAAGGACAAAAACCCAATTTACGTCAGTCATACATTTTATCCCAATCCTGGGCATTTATAGGACTTTTTTTCAATTTATTTTTAATATGCATTGAACATTTTGTGTGGGAGCGCCCTTAAGGAACGGAGATAGCGGGTAGGTATGTTAGAAATAAATGATTGAAATGAAAAATAAAGTGGGGTTGGTCATACATTTGACCCATCTACGGGAATCCTAGGCGCTGCAGGGGCCAAATTAAAGAAGCGCCAGTGGATTGAGCATACCCGAATTATGTTATAACGCCATGTGCCCGGCTTGTCTATTTTTTCAAATAGCACAGTTTATTTAATGACTTTATTAAAAATGGAAAAGTAGTTTCAAATTAAATTAATTTTATTGACAGTTTATGATTGCCTTAAACCTGCTATTTACCCGATATTTACCCAGACAGCAGCTAAATACCCGGTAGAATCCCATCTATAACTATGACACACCAAATTTTACTTCAATATTGATGTTTTGTTACGTTTTTGGTTGTACAAAAGTGTTTATCAAAAGCGGTCTTATTAAGGGGCCTGTGGTGAATTATTGACCGATCTTCACGAAACATATTAAACGAATTTTTGCAAAATTTATTAATTAATTCATATTAGTTATTTTTAACATAAATCTCTATTTTTTATGGTGTTTGTTCCATATTTGGGTTCATTAAGGCCCAACCATAATGTGCTTAAGATGGCTTTAGCAAATTGTGCGAATACATGTTTGTCATATGAGGCAAACAATATTGACCTTAAGGGAACATTTTGTTAAGTTTTATGAAACTGTCATTTGGTTATGCAAAGTACGATTTTGTTTTTTTAAATACTTTTGAGAGACGTTTTGGTAATTTTTGACAGTAGGTTAAGCAAGGCTATGTATATTATGGTTGGGCCTTAACCCTCTTCTTAATGAAAAAATTAAGCTGCTTTTCATTTACAAACTGCTTGTAACTAGAAACATTTTGACAGCAAAATATTTAGTTGAGTATTTCGAAAGTGAGCAGACAGACGGATATGGCTAAGTCGACTTAAGGTTTCTCAATGATCCAGAAGAGATATGTTCGTATTAATACTTTATGGGGTCTACGAAGAATATTTAAAAAAACTTAGTATTCCCCCATTCACCACTAGTGGTGAAGGGTATAAAATGATTTTTAGTAAAACTTAAGGACGAGAAAGAAGAAATGTCAGAATGGAATGAAAGTAAAATGTTGAAATGAAAAATAGAATGCCTTTTATTAAATGTTTATGTATGTGTAATAGAAGAACTTGCCGTTCCCTGCAAATAATAGGACTATTCCAAAAGTAACCCAAACGTATGGAAAGAACATGGTATATTTAACATTACGATGTCCTAGGGCAGGACCATATAACCCAGCTTTTGATTACAAAGGAGTAGTCTTAAAACTACTCCATTGTATACACAAGAGGATTAGTTTTAACTTCGTTTAAAAACGAAAACATGTCCTTAAAAAACGAAGACATGTCGTCTCACTACAAACACTTCTTAACAATGACTTGGTCCATGCTTGGATTACATCGGACCAGTCCATGAAGTAGTCCATTTAATCAAATTGGATCAGTTGGTCCAATATTATTTGCAGGGTTCACCCTCGAGGTTGCTGTTTATTTAACATGATAAAATCACTTACACACACACACTCATACACACACACAGCCAGACACACATACACACTCCCACTCACACAGCCAATGGTAAAAGCGTGAGAAACATCAAACAAATCGTTTTAACTTCATTCAGGTTTTAATGGCAGCAATAAATAATACATTAGAATTGCTTTTATGTTGCAAAAGTCAAAAAAGTATAAAAATAACAGAAAAATAAATAAAAATAAAGCCAGATTTTTTAAGCACTTTGGATGAATGGAAACAGCCAAAAGCTGTGAACTAAAGTCATAGTGAAGGCGATAAAAGTGGGTTTACACGCAAAAATCCATTAAATGCAGAAAAATATTTTGCACTTTACAATTAATTTTTCCGACTTTCCTATCTTTTTTTTATATCCTTCACCACAGCTTAAATGGGAATACACAAGTTTGTCATTTCGTTTGTAATTTCTACATCATTAATCGTAGATCCTGGGAAGCACATATATGTATATATTTCTAAATCGTTATGAGTAACAAAGTTTTCTAAGCGATATCCGTCTGTCAAAAATCACATTTTAACAAATTAATATCATATAGATATTGGTGTTCACGACATCTTTGTTTGTTGAGCCAAATTTCCCAGAGCTCCCACATATCATTGTAGTAGGGTATTATGTTGCTAGACCTGCCCAATATACTTTCTTATTTTTTTCAATATGCGTTAAATTTTGTTGGGGTAGAAAAGTTTGTTTAAATATGTTCTATAATTTCATTCATTTATTTTTCTATATATTTTCATTCTGTTGCCAATGAATGAATCAAAGTTTATTGAATTAAAAGCAATAAAATGTTCAACACAAATATTCTTTGGAAACGTAAAAGAAAAATGTGAATTCGCAAGAAGTGGAAAAACAAAATTCCATAACGACACAATCCAATTCTTCAATAAATAAAAGTAAAGTGGCAACAAATGTGACAAGAAATAATATGTATATGAAAATAGATAATTTGTAAATAATTTATAAAGCTGTTTTGGATAAAAGTGTTGTGAGTTTATGGGAGCTGAAATCAATAAGGAATCATTTTTTACAAATTACAACAAAAGTTAGAAAAAGTTTTTTAAACCTATTCTTCAATTAATATTAACTTTAAACTTAATTAACAATTTTGTAAAAGCATACAAATAACTATTACAAAATTTTGTTTCTGTAAATCCATTAACACTATGCCACAAAAAAAATTAACCTCAAAAATTAGATAATTTCTAAACTAAATTGCGGCTGCTGATTTATTTTTCTAAAGAAGCGTTTTCGAGATCTACGCGAAAATCGTGTTTTTCTGCAGTTGTTTTAGGTTGTAACGATTCATACCGCAAGCCCTATCCTTTTAGTAGACCTGCGCTACCTACATATGTTTACCGACCGTGCTCAGGGATTGGGGTGGTGTTCTTGTCTACTTCTGAATAGGTTAAGTACCGTACATATATTTTAAAATAAAGGTACCTTCTCCTGTATATTACTTTAAAAAAAAATAAAGAAATAAAAATAACTAAACAATAACAAAATAGAGAATTAAGTTTGAACTCTTAAAGTCAAGAGAGAAGATGGTGACAATTCTTCCCTTTCTCTACCCTCCCTTCCTAACTATCTTTATGTAAATTCTTTAAAGACAGCCCTAAAATGATTCCCTAACTATACGTGTTTAACCTTTCATGAAATATATACATACATATATAAAAACAAATCATGAGTTCATTATTGCAACTCGAAAAATTACAAAAACATAATATTAATAACTTTAGATAACATTTTATTGTTTTTTTTTCTTCTTTTGTAAATGAAACAATTTAATAAGAACAAAGTATGTGTAAGTATATGTTGTATAGGATGTTAAATATTTTAACTATAAATATTATAAATTGAAATAAACAATACAAAACAAAAAAAACATCTCAAATAAGGGTTGTTTTGTTACAAATGTTATTATCATAAAATTAAAAAAAAAATGTTTTGTTAAATCATAACCGAATGCAATAATTTCAATTTAGAATATTTAACAGGAATTTGTAATCCATTTTCACTTTTAATTTCATTTTAAAAACTCACCAATCAAAATCCAACGATGACAACAGGCCTGATGAAATGCTGAACTTGACTTTTATAATTTAAAATTTTTAAATTTTCATGTTTTCTTATTTTTTTTATGTTAAATATGTATGTAGGTTTTAAGATGTATGTGTATGTATGTATGAATAAATTTAAGTTACAATTTAAATAAAGTTAAAAGCGAAATTCAACAACACAAAAAGAAAAAAAAATCAAAAATTATTTGAAATTAATATAAATGAATTGACTAAATTAGATTCTATTATTATTTTTAGAGGCTTTTACGTTAATTTTAGTTCTATTTTAAGTCTAAGTTTTATAAAATGATGTCCGAATTTTCTGGTTAGTTGTGAGTTTAAGAATAGTTCTTTAGGTTAATATTAAATTGTATATTTTAGATTTAGTTTTAATTGATAAATTAATTGAAGAAGATGCGGAGGATTAACGATGGTTGTTATAAATGTTATAAAAATTGAGACAAAACCGCCAGTTAAAAAAAAAACAAATTTGTCCTCTTCCTTTTCTTCGGCAAAATTAATAATTTAATTAGTTCTCAAAGCCAGAACCTTCCAGAGGAAATATATCCCTGTGTAAAAATGACCCTGAATGTAAATTACCATACTCAAATTATGAAAACTATATTCCATACTTACAAACTTAACTGTCCCACGAAATATAGCTAATTCTATTCCTTTATATTGATTTTAGAAAATATTTTTTTTATTTTTTTTATTTCCTAATGAATATTTTTTAAATACAAATTTTCCAATACATACAAAGTTAAAAAAAAAATTAAATATGTTCCGAAATTACTAAGATATTAACAAAGTCCGAATGATATAATGTCAGCCCCTTTCGTTAAACTGAGAGATTCGTAATACCGAACTTATTTTTAAATAAAAAATTAGCTACATTTACCATTAAATCGAGCTTTTTATATTATTATATTCATGTTTATTAAACTTACATACGTGTTTACATATTGGGACAAATTATTTGTCTAAAAAATCTGTAATGTATAGCTTAGTCTAGACAATATGCTGAAACGGCAAATGTATGCTTGAAAATATGTAATAACAAATGCCTCTATCAGCGTATTCATATTCAATATGCGAAATAAGAAAAAGAGTTAAGGCTCAGTTAGCCGGGAGTAACAGTAACCTTATCGAAAAAAGTAAGACCAATGTATTTCTTACAGATTGAGACGTAACATCTTACTGCTAACTGTAATCGTTCTAATTGCTTTACATACAACAAAATGAATCAGCTGATTTGCAACGTTTCTGTTACTCCCGGCTAACTGAGCCTTAACACCTTGTTTACATTCTTCTAAAAATCTTATTTTTTCACTGAATGATATTCTCAATCAATAACACTTCAAACAAAACTCATTTATTATGCTTAAAACTAACGGTATTGTAACGAGTTTTTGTTTTTGTTATGTTTTTCTTAACCATTCGTTAAACCGGGAGCAAAAAAAGTTGATCGTTCGATATCTAAGGTACCCTACAAGAAATGAATGAGCGAGTAGCCACATTTTTCATTTTGGTGTTAAGAAAATGATAGAAAGAAATGACCAAAATCAAGTTTTCGTTTTGGATTTTTTATGAATTAAAAATAAAAAATTTAAATTTTTTTGGCAAAAAATATTTTTTTTCTTCATACATTTATTTATAACTGCGAAACTGTTGCTTATGTAGCGGAACGTTGTATGAACAGATTAAATTAAATTAAATAATTTTTTTCCAGCTTATTCGGACTAACGGTTCTCGAGTTATGACAACCAAAATAGCCTAAAACGTGACAGATTCCCCATTACGATACTAACTAACTTCAAATTAATTTTTAAATTATTGCCCAAACTAATGATGCAGAAGTTCTTCTTTTCTACTTTCATGAGCAATTATCAGAATTGAGTCCCGAAATCATGTGTTGTACTGTGTTATAAAGCAAAAAGATCACGAAATGGGATAAGCCACATGCGAATGTGGAGCTCATATGAATGTATCCATCGAAATAATACTTTTGGCATGATTACGGTCATATACGCACAGAAAGATAAACACTCGGTATAAAACAAGTTTCTAATGATTATTTTAAGTATGAGTCGTACTCAAAAATTCAAGTACGAATAACACTAAAACGTACTCAAAACAATCCTAAATGGGATTCGATCCCGGAATTTCTTGAAATAGGTATAACATTTTTAAACCAAGAAAAAAAAAGATTACACTTTATGTTGTGTTTAACCCATCGGCTTACGCATGTTTTGATTTTCTATACACATTGAAAAAAGGTCTGGCGAGACTCATGTGTGCCACGAAGGGTTAAAAAGTAAATTTGAACTCCTGCTTGGCATTCAATATATATTTTTGGTTAAATATGTACAAAAGATTTCTAAAGTAAAAACCATATCGGGCGCAGAATACTTACAGAACTGGCCCAAATGCGAGGGCAGCTTTCGAAGAAAGAGATAAAAAGCTTTTTTTGCAGTAAAGCGGTAATGGGAAAAAGCAAGCCAGAATAATTTATACACAAATTTCGTAATCGAAACAAAATTACCAAAAGGAAACCAGTTTGCTTTGTGTTCATTGTTTGCGCCAGAAATATGATGCAAAGAGAAATGCAAAAGGGCAGCATTTTTCGAAGGAGACAAAAAAACACAAAATCTTCTGTCTCGTGACATATCTGTTAGTAATCTTTAATATCTGGCATGGGGTTGGTGTATTATCATTCTGTAAGGTGTAATACGGGTTAGTAAATCAATCATTATTATTTTTTCTTTCTAATTTCTTTTTTGGTTTTTTTAAGCACTAATTCGGAATAAAATACACTTTATAATACTTGAATCAAGCGAATTTTACGATTGATTTTCGGATTATTTCAAGTACGAAATCGAGATTGAATATGGATCATTTAAGCATTTTGCTATTGAAAATCCGTACTTGAATGAATCTTTCTGTACTTGATTAAAGAAAGTTCGTACTCACCGTACTATAAATACCACTTCGGATTGATTTGAGTACGGATGGATTGATTTTTCTTTTTAGTGCGACAATCGTAAACAACAAATTTTGGCCATTGTACTTAATTGAGTTTTAAAGCTTTTGGTATCGCAAATAGCACAAATAGCTTCCACGATTGACTTACAGCCTGTTCAACGATTTCGAACGTTAACGTTCGCATAGAAAATTATATGTAAAACAAAAACAATATTCGACAATTTGTTTTTGTTTTAAATGTAGTTTTCTATGCGAACGTTGACGTTCGAAATCGTTGAACAGCCTGTTAATCAAAACAAATGATCCCACATAATAAGACTTTTGCCATAAAAGCGGTCACACGGCATGAGCACAAGATTAACGTAAATACTTCTCTAGAGGCAAACTGGGTAAAAGTCAGTACAAAACTTTTTAAGTTTTTAAAGTGAAGAATATTTCTCAAAAATATTCTGAAATAAATGTTTCCTTTGTGTTTTAGATTTACCGTTGTTTTATTCGAATTCGTAGTAGAAAATTCGGCAAGCCCTAATATAGCCTTCTGAATTATTTAAAATTTACTTTTAAATGAAAGTTTGCTGCTGTAAACTGTCAATCCATCCGGTTGGCTTTTTTTCGCAGCCTTGGTTTTATTTTCAGCATTGCAACTGCTTTTAAACAACTTCCAAATAATATTCGCTTACAAAGAGAACAAAAGTAACATAGAAATACGTTACTTTCAGAAAACAAACTTTGTTCAGATGTATTTTCTTTTAAAAAAAATATAACAGAAACAAAAACAAAATTAAAAGGAAATACATTTCAGATGTTAGATTTTCTCGCCTGTGGTTTTAAACCAAAATTGAAACAGGCAACCATTAAAGTCATTATGAATTTTAATATAGACGGAGAAAACTTTATCGCTTAACAGACCAAAAGACCAATAGAAAATTAAAAAAAAAACATCAGAAAGGTGTTAGGAAGAGTATCTTAATACAAAAAGTGAAAGCATGAAGCGCAAGTTAAAACAAAAAAACATAAATGGAAAAAATATTGACACTGTTAGAAATAAAAAGCAACCAACTATAGACACACCCATATCAAAAGCTAACAATGTTACAAGTGTCCTGGGATTTCTTAAACCTTCTGAAACCAAATAATTTTTTTTTAAATTCTTAAAAATAAAAGTTTTTGGCGAACTATTTAAGTTATAATGGCAGGCGAGAGCTTCCAGAATCCGCTTCAGAGTATTTTGGTATCCACCAGTAAACGTCTGAGTTATTTCCTTGGTTCTCCGCCAGTCACGTTGAGTTATTTTTGGTTTTCCACCAGACAACACATTAAAACATTGAGGTTAAAAACGATTGCATATAGTTAATGTAGAAACCGCAAAAACTGTAACTCAGTACAGTTATACGAAGCCGAAACACTAACCAATGCGGGGGTGACAACGCAAAACGCACTAAAAGCAGACAAACAAGAACGACCTGTTTTTCCTTAAGAAATAATGACAAAAAGCGCGAGCTGCTTCTCCACTCAGAGCAGTTTTACGAGTGGTTTTCAAATTCAAACGCCAGATTCTTGAATGTAAATCTGTGGTTTGGAACTAGGCTTGCCAGATTCAAATTTGCAAAAGTCTTGACATTTATTAAACAAATGTTTAAGCCCTTCTACATAATTTCTTACTTTACCCCAAATATGATACTTTTGGGAAAATTTTTACCCAATTTGGAATCTATCAAAATCTCAGATTATGTACATGACATTTTGCATCACACAACAAACTATTCTTACGAAATTGCAAATTTAGCCCTAAAATGCTCATTTTCATAGCAAAACGTTTATTTGATATACAAAGTCCTGTTCATCTACATAACTTAAGTAATTTTCAGGAGAGGATTCTAATCGTTTTCGGCTATTTATTTTTTATTAAATAATTGCCCAAAAAAAAGAAGAAAATTTGAGATGCGGAATATTTTTGTTTGGTAACAAATAATTTTGTTTGTCCAAACTCAGCAGTTTTTCCGTTTACCACTCAAAAATATTTTGTGGACAGATAAGGGCATTTGCCACAATTTCTCAAATGTGTGTCATATACAGTGTTGCCACGTTGAAAAAATTTCCCCTACAAAAATCCCTACGTCAATAAAATAGAAAATAATTAGTTATAAAAAATAAATTTTACTCGTATATGTTTATTAAAGCTTTGACAAAAATTAGGTACAAAACAAAAATAAAAAATAATACATATATATGTACTTTTAATAAATTCAATTAAATCTTTCAATATTGAATAATATCCCAGCGGTATATAAATATACACCAATGGTAGTGTATACCACAGTGTACATACATATCTCTTTCTCCAGACACTTACAGCAATTGGTACCCACTATTCGCTAACCCTAAGCTACATATGTAGGAAACATATTTTTTTCTAAAATAAATTCCTTATTTGTCACTAAGGCATGATGATGAACTACAACATATATTTTTAAGTGATTTTAGGGAAAATACAAAATTTTTAACCGTTTTGGACAAGAAAATATTACTAAAAATAAGTTTTTATCTGCATTTATTTCAAAATTATGCGATATGACAAAAAATCCCTACATATTGGAGATTGTAAAAAATCTGTCCGATTTTCCCTACGCTTTTATTTTAGAATCAAAAATACCTACATGCAGGGATTTTCCCCTTCTGGCAACACTGGTCATATATGACCGAACCTTTAATTCCTGAATAAAAAAATCAAAATTTGAATAAGTTAGAGTAGTGGAAAGTTGAACTGGTAAAATACAGATTATTTGTGAGATGAATGCTTTTTTCGGCTTGGTAGGTCAGTTTAATACATGCTTTTATGTACAGATATGGGTATAAATTGTTATTTATATGCATACAATCCTAACCAAATAAAAATGTAGTTATTTGTGTATGAATTAAACTAAAAATGTTTAAATGGCATGATAAATTTCTTTGAAAAACAAATCCTATCCTTTTGTCAATTTCAGTCTTCATTTTATAGAGAAACATACACACAGCCAAGTAAACAAATACTTATGTATCTACTCTGAAATAAAAATAAGCATGCAAATTCACAAAAAAATAAAAAACAAATAATAAATCATAAATAAATAATCAACAAAATGAATTCCGTAGCACTTGTTGCAGTACATGACATAAAAGTAATTTTAGTGCATAAGTTTAATTTATACGAATGTGTATGTATGTAAATATGTATGTATACGCGTGTACTAAGTACATACACCTGTGGATATATTCTTTCGACAATAATATTTTATTAATTAACAAAATAAAAATGTTTACAAATGTAAATGCCAACGAAGCAAAACATTTTTTTAATAATATCCGTAACTATTTAAACATGATGATAAAACAAAATTAATACTGCAGAATGATAAAAAAAATGATATATTCGGTAGGGACAATGGAAAATTTAATAACACTGTGCAACAAAAAACAAAAGACAAGCGTCAGTACTTGCAACGCGAAATGAAACTAGACTATCGGTAGAGCAAATCTGCCAAAGGGTTTTGAAAAGGCTGCGAGTGTAAAACGACAAGCCCCTCTGAAGAGATTTAGTGCTTGCAATCGAAACACGTAAGGGTAACCTGCCCGTGAAAGCCTAGGTTCGATTGCCGCAGCAGCCAAGAATGAAAAATTATCAATAAATTTTAATTAATTTCATGTTGTAAAATTACTTTCTTCATAAAAATAATTCAATGAAAATTAAGTTTGATGAACTTTAGTCTAATTAAAGTATCAAAATTTGGATTTAAACCCATAAACAGTTCAACAAAATAACCACAATACTAATTATAACTTATTTCATACAGATGTTACAAATCGGTTGATTAGTTAAGAAGATATAGGAAGGGGACCTTTTACCCCTCTTGCCCAAATCACTGATACTGAATGAACTCCGCTAATATTAAAATTTATTTAAACTTATTTTTTTTGTGGGAATTTATCTTTAAATTGTTTAACCGCTGGCATATAAAATAAACGACACAACTTTGCGATATAAAAGTAAAGGTTATTTAACAAACGTGTTTACTACAGCTTTTTGTTGGATTTTTCAATCACAGCGGAGTAAATTTTAATA
The DNA here is from genome assembly GCA_949318255.1 of Pollenia labialis. Classification (NCBI taxonomy): domain Eukaryota; kingdom Metazoa; phylum Arthropoda; class Insecta; order Diptera; family Polleniidae; genus Pollenia; species Pollenia labialis. The sequence goes on along the minus strand of OX439142.1, from coordinate 44,074,679 downwards.
TAATACATTTTGTTGTTGCAGAGTTGTAAATCTTAGTACTTTTACTAAATTAGTAAGATTCACAGGGACTTTACTATCAAACAGTTTTTCATCCATTTTTACTTTCTTTTTTACATACGCAAAACAATGTCGCATACTTTGCAGGAATAAAAACGTTAAATTGTACAAACTCGCATGATATGTAAATTTTCGTGTGAAATAATAAATGTTGCTCAACATTTTTCACAAATTTGAACAGAGAACCAGGCTTATGTTCTTAATTTCATTAAAATTGGTTTGATAGTTTTTGAGAGCCAGAAATTGCCCCTATCCCCCCTCGTGGTCCTACGATTCGGCCCATGTTTAATAGCTTGGTCCTATTAGTTTATTTTGATCAAGTTGTCTCCAAAATTGCGACCTGTACCTTGCGCACAAAGTTACATGGACAGCCAGCCAGCCTGCCAGCCTGCCAGCCAGCCGGACGACCACCGTTAGATCGACTCAAAAAGTGATTCTGAGTCGATCGGTGGGATGCGTCCATGACACATATTTTAAGGTGTTACACACAACAGCACAAATGCATAAAACCCTCTCCACTATTGTGGTGTTGATATAAATACTCGTCGAACATTTTAACCCTCTAAAGTGCCGTTGTAGTATACTTTTGTGTGGAAGTTAAAAAAAGGACAAAAATTACCCCATAAAGTGAGTGGAAGAGGGTTTCAATATATTCTAAGCAAAGAATCGCCACACAATTATATTGCAGATTTTTTTCACCTTCATCGCCAAATAGCATATTGAAAATCGCTAAAAATTGCCAGAAATTTATTTTCCTAAATTTTTCGTAAAAATTTTTCGCCAAAAATCGCCAAATAAAAGTTTTATATCGAAAAGAGTATACTAGTGTATTTTACCTTTATTTAAATTTTCCATATTTAACCTTATTCTAGTAGAGTGTTTATATTATAATAGATAATTGCAAAATGCTTAACATTTGTGTTTCTGACTTGAAATCGGAAGCAGGCGACGTTAAATTGCAATACTATTTTTAATAAAACTAGAATTTTTGTAAAAAAAAACTATGGCAGATCGCAAGCAAAAGGCACGAGTTTCGGAACACCTTAACAGATCTGGCTTTTGCAATTTGAAATAGTGCAATTTTCATAAGAAGGCTGATTAAGTTGCAAAATGAGTTGAGTTTGATGCATAAAATCCTTTTTTTAGGAGTGATTTTCTATGTAACCCAGATTCATTTCTGATTCTATATAAAATCAGGGTTTTCAAAAATTTCAAGTGAATATTTAATTTTTTTTTTATATTCTACGTAAGGCTTATAAAAAAATTTTGATTTTATTTCGTAAAAAAAAAATGTATAAAAAAAACTGCGCTTTGCACTCTACATTGAAAAATACGTTTGATAGGTACTATTATAAAGAACCTTATATCTATGAAATTTTTTTTTTAATTTTCTGATTTTCTTTCTCTATGAATTCGACTTTTTTAGCATACCCAGCGTACAATTATTTTAAAAATCCCATTTCATATGAAATCGAAAACGATTCAGTTTTTAAAATTTATTTTGCAAAATATGTTTTTCGGTAAAGATCAGATTATTGACAACTTCTGATAGGAAAATCAGTGTTTAAAAAACTACATTACCTAAACATTTTTTTACTATAACTAAAACTAGTACTCTAAACAATTACAAGTAGCGGTAAAAGAGCAGTTGTCTTATTTTGTAGCGCTACCTTTTTTAAAGCTACTGCTACATGCAAAAAATAAAAACAGAAAATGAGGTAGCAGCAGTAAAACGAAAATTAGGTAGCAGTTAAAAAAACGAAAAAGTTTTCTATTGGTTTGATTGAGAGTTTCGTTTTATAACTACTACTACATTTGGAGTTTTGTTTTTATGACTACAAAATATTGGGGTAGTAAATTATTTAACATTGAGATCGTTTTAAAATAACATTGAAGTAGTATGTTAATAACATTAAAGTAGTAATATAATAACATTGAGGTAGTCAAAACAGAAAATAATCAGGAAAACTAGAAACCAAAAATAAATATGTGTGTGATATTGTTTGAAGGATATATAAGCAGTGTTGCCAGGACGTCGCTTTTAGCACTGTTCTTAGTGCTTCTTAAAATTTGTAGTACAGAAAATTTTCGATTGTTGGAAGATATATCGTCGGTTGATTATTTAATTGTCGTATGTGGATACAAATTGCATACGACATACGACAATTAAATAATCAACCGACGATATGTATGTACTCATATTTATTTTATGAGCATTCCTTCCACAATGCAGTCAAAATATTTTTAATGCAATATTTTATATTAAAATTTTGTTTTTAAATACCGTATATTTCCCTATTTCTAACGCACTTTTAAAATAAATTAAAAAAATAACGTCCATATTCATAGAGTATAAATAAAGAAAACGAAAATTTAAAATAAAACCATAAACCTTTGTTCACAATCAGAGAAACAATTAATTATAATAAAAAAAATACAAATAATTTTATTTAGTTTTGAATGAACATTTTAACATAATGTTTTGAAAAATAATAATAAATGCCTAATATTGTTGTGGATAAAATTTCCAAACGGGTTCTTAATGCAAAATGTGTTTGGTTGCGTAAAAAATCGTTGCTCTATTATGAACACCAAGTGATAATGTTTCTGGAATTATGAACAATTTTTAATACCTACTAAAAAATGTAATTTATTGACTTTTAACTAATCGTTTTTTCAATTCTATTGCTTTGCGAAATTTAAAAGTTGACTTGAACTATTTTTGACAAACGAATAAGAGGTGTTTAAAAACAATAATGCTAAATAATCTTAATTTTAAATTAATTCTTTTGCTAAGGCTTTTACACAGCTTAAGACATTATTACATTAGAATTAGGAAAATATGAATTAAAATTATTTAATATTAATTTAATTTTGATATTTAGTTGGGATTGAGTTCATTAAATTATTATAATAGCCTAACTAAATATCAAAATTTCAAATTAAAAATATACAATTCAACTACAAAATCACAATTATTTAATATTCATAGAAATCGGTTAAACAAAGATACACTTGAAAACATTTTGCTGGTAAAATTAAATCCCTCCTTTTTAGATGAAGCCTTTGATGAACTAAGTCTCTATGAAGAAAATGATTCGAATTACGGTTAATAACGCTGTCATATTTAGTGAAAATTATCTTAAAAACTAGTTGTATAGATCATTTTACTATTTTAAATAAAAACATTTTTACTTTAAAAATTTGTATTTAATAAATTTAATTAAAGTTTACAATTTTTGTCCCCAGACTCTTATAAACTTAAGAAGTTGTAGGCTTATGTTTTGAAATGGAGTATTTATAGGAACATGAGCCAAAGTTTTCTGGCAACACTGATTTTCATACACGTAATGTTCGTTTGTTTTTATTTTGCTGAAGATTTCAAGTTTTGATTATTTCTGCTGCTACCAAAATGTTATTTTATGACTGCTCCAATGTTACTAACATACTACTTCAATGTTATTCTAAAACTGCTTCAATGTTATTAAACAACTACCTAAATGTTATTATTCTGCTACATCTGTCTTCTCCTTCTATAATTACTAAAGTAGGTAGTAGTAAAAATTCAAAATATAAAACTACTTCAGCAGTAAAAGGTAGCGAGAGCAGTAACAATTGTTTTACTATACTGCTCCAATTATTTTCTTTTAGCGCTACTACTACAACTACCGCTACTGAAATGTGACGGTAGCGGTAGTAATAGTAATTGAACGACTACAAGTTTTTAACATTTTTTAACTAGACTATTTTGTGTTTTTTCGTTACTACAGCTACTTGGAGTCTAGTTTTTTAAACACTGAGGAAAATATGCCAAAATCTAAGATTTCTTTGGAAAAAAATTTTTTTTGTTATCAATCTTATGTATCTGGCAATATTATCAATTTATCACCTAAAACAACCGCATTCGTATTGCGATTTTAAAATTTGTTAAAAATTCCAAGAAAAATTTTAGCCAGTACTCATAAATTTGTTCATATAAATATGAAAAAAGATTAAACGCGTTTAAGAAATCGCCAAAATAATCGCCAATTTTTTTTAATTTCGCCAAAAAATCGCCATGTCACCAAACACAAAATTGCGTCGCCAATTAGGTTTACAAATCGCCACGTTTGCCGAAAAATCGCCACATCTGACAGTCCTGCTGAAGACATCGGAAATAGTATTTTAGCATAGAAGTACATTTAGTATATTTTTATTTGACTTATGCCAAACGGCTTTTCAAAAAATTCAGAAACTTCTGGCAGATTTGATCTACCAAGAGTCTCGTTTCATTACGCGTTGCAAGTACTGAGGTTGGCGGCGATGACCCGAATTTTGTTGCACTTTGTAATTTTCCGTACGTATGAGTAATATTTGATTATGCAAATGTTACTTAGCCATTTAAATATTTCTCTTACGCACGGATAATTGTTAAATTTCCCTTAAATGCTACTGAATATAACATTTTTATTTGCTTTGAGTCCTACATTAATTTTTTTTTTCAATATAAATTTATCTAATTAAACATGCAAATATTACTTAGCCTATTTAAATATAACGCATACGTACTATAAGTAAAGGCCCTTTTAAAATAAGAGTTACATTTTAATTAATTTATGAATTTCATAAAACGCAATATTTGTATGGGAGCCCCCATAAGAAGTGGGGATAAGGGGCATGCATGTCGAGAAAATGTTAAGGACAGAAAACTAATTGAGGTCGGTCATACATTATATCCCACTAGGGGCGACTCCTGGGCATTTATCAGACTTTTTCTTCAGTTTATTTCTAGTCTGCATTGAAAATTTTGTTTGGGAGCCCCTTAAGGTATGGATATAGCGGGTAGGTATGTTAGAAATAAATGATTGGGTTGGTTGATCCTCGGCACTGCAGCAGCCAAATTTAAGAATTTCATTAAGCGGCCATATTTGTATGGTTGAAATTCTTAAATTTGGCCGCTACTTTACTTTTCTTAAAGGAAATTTTATTGCGGAATTTTTGTTTTTAGTTTTTTTTTCAATAAGCTAAAGCGTTTTTGAGTTACGCGAACTTATGTTGTACAAACAACAAGCCAGAAAACCAGAGCTAACATAAAAAACGGCTAGCACCACTGGATTCAGCGTACCCGAATAAGGCTTAAACGCCAGATGTCCAGCTTGTCGGTTTTTCAACTAGCACAGTGTAATTTATACAGAAGAATCGCATCATCGCACAGTGGAGTAAACCATATGCAAAACGAGGAGTAATTCAGGGAAGCCTAGAATTTATGACAACAAATTTTTTTTGAATTCTGTGTATATTGATTAATTAAAAAAAGCTTGTGTTGTAAAATGTTAGTGGAATTTTAATTTTGTTTTATTAAATAAGCTAAGAACTTAAAAAAATCAATGTAATTTTTTCGAACAATATATATTTTTTTTGAAACAAGGCACATTCATTGCTAAAATATGGAATTAAAAATCATATTCATATTTATCTTTACCTTAATCAAAATCATAATCTTCTAGTTATCATCAAATATTTAGCAGAAGAAGCAAATCAAGTGCTGTTTGTGGTAAATTTAAATTATGTAGTTTTTTTTATCATAATTTACTAAATCTTCAGTAGCTTTTTAATTTGTGTACCAATCTATGTATTGTTGGGCGCAAAATGTTCATATTAAAATAATCTAATGTCGCATGCAATAAAACATTAACATTTTTAAATCATTGGCTTAAAAAAATAACTTGAAAGCGCAAAATTGAACAAAATCATAAAATTTTCAATGAAGCTTAAACTTTTGTCCCCTGTAACTCTGTAATTTCCTTCACTAGCAATCCATGGTTATTTTATAACCTTTCACTAAAAAGAAAGAAATACATAATCCTTTTAAATTTTAAAGATATTTGCATTTAAGTCACATCATCTTTTTTAAAAACACAAATAACGGTTATTTTGGAATATCTCAAAAACTGTTGTACTTTTGACAATTCTGACTTCATACTCGGATTCAGGGGAAAATGTTACATAAAGATTGGGTTTCAGATTTTTCTGGTCACGACTTTGTAGAAATTTTGTAACGTAGTGTAATCATTTAAACGAAACAAAACAGCAAAACAAGAAAATGCGTTTCACAAAATCTCAAATATTTCAAATGTGGCAAAAACGGGCAAGAATGTTTATTTGATTATGCAAGTTGGAATATATACAAAGTTTTGCCCAAGTATTCCAAACAAACATTTTGAAAATCAAAATTGCCCTTAAAAATACTCATTTTTTTGACCAATTTAAAAAAAAATTAAAAATACTTCCTCAATATTTTTCTTTACAAAAATTTATTAATAAATTAGCTCAATACTGGATCCATTTGAAAAAATAGTGTTATTTAAGGAAAAAATTGTCTCGAATCGCAATTAAAATATCTTAATTTTCAGTTTTTAACAAATATTTCCAAATTAAAATATATTATTCAAATTTTGCAGCACATAACAAAAAAAGTAAGCAACATAGATCCACACTTTATACAGGTATTCGTGTTGAATTTTATCTTATTTTATATGGTACCAAAAACTAACTTTATTTTTGAATTAATCCTCGTTTTTGGTACTGTTCACCACTCCTCTGTGCGTCGCTCTAAAAAGTTAACTTTTTTGAACGTTTAAATAAAATACATCGCAAAAGAGCAGAAAGAAGCGAGGTGGAACAGAGTTAATTTTGATATTTAAGGAAAACTTTTGGATTATGGTTCACAAAAATAAAAATAAAAAATTTTAAATTCTCCAGGCTGTGGCGAATAAATATGAAAAATCTAAGTTTCTTTTTCCTATTGGAATAAGTTTAGTGTGTTATTTCCGAAAGATCCATGTTTATTGTTGTTTATTTTTCAAATTTAAACCCGCTTAGAAAAGTTAATAGTTCGAAAAAGTTAACACCTTTGGGGCATTTTGGTTAACTTTTTCGTGATTCAACTGTATTATTTAAAATTTATTTGTGGACTTGTGTTGTGATTCGGCCTATAAAGCAACTAAACACGATCTTTATTAGATTGCTTCTTACTTTAAAAACTACACAGCATTTCTTTTCTTTCATCTTGCTAACAGTATTTCAAAATAATATGCATATTTCACCACTTTGTGATTAAATCTCAAGGCTTCAATTAGCATCACTTTATTTAAGTTTTGTTTCTAATTTTGTTTTCATACAAAATGTTTCTTTTTGCAAATACATAAAAATCCTATTTAATACTCCAAATATGTATAAGTTTTACAATACGAAGAAGATTTCAATGAATGTAATTTAAATGTCACGTACCGTTTCATATTTAATTCTCTCTGACAATCGTTGGTGATGCGATAGAGCCATTACATACATAAATTTACATAACAATACACTCGTTTATAAATTAATGATTTCGGCTTGTTTAAAAAGGTATGAAAAGCCTATATTTGTTAATGCCGAATCTGTGATTCACACTGCGCAAGAATTATTGTAAACCGCAAATGAAACAGTTTTTTCAAAACATTTCAGAGATAAAAATTAATTTTTTCAAGTTAAAACTTTTTTATACTGGTTTCCATAATAAATATCCTGCGAATTGGCGATTTTTATATAGAAACTTTTTAAATAAAAAATTCTTTGCCAAATTTTGTTGCCGTAACTTTTCCCTTCGTGCCAAAAGAACTATTTCATTAGGACGTATTTTGTACTGTAACTTCGGTCGTCAGTCCTCTTCTAGTTAAGTCAGTAGTTAGCTTAGTAAAGTAAGGATGCATTGTGGGATTTAGATATCTTATTATAAGAACAAATTCTAGTATTGTAACGAGCCACCTCAACACTGTTGAGCATTCAAGGGACCCTATCTAGACTTCCTAACTGGTTCCGACGAATACAACAGCCCAGTAGAATCCACCGAATCTCTGCCTGTTTGCTCTGCTGCTATTAATTTTTCAATTATTATTATAATTAATTTTTTTATCAAAGTAATTTTTTTGGGAATACAAAATTTTCAATTTACAAGATTTTGTTATAAATACGATTTTGTTGTTCGTTCTTAATTCCCAATTTTTATTCATGATAAAGCACTGAAATTTATTGTTAAAGGGATAAGCTATTTCTATGCGCATTTCACTGGTTGCTTAGGCCAGATCGTCAGGAAACTTCATCCAAAGATTTTAGAAAAACTAAAGATATTAAACAAATAAAACTGTTAAGCAAATAAGAATTATAAGCAACAATTTTCCTTGTAACAATATCAAAGCTTAAACAAAAACAACAAAAATATATGTTTTGCGAAAACAATAAAGCAAGTGGTTTTTGTTTTCATTTGGTGTTTTCTTAACCAACTTACAACTACAACTAATGTTGGAAGAATTCTAACCAATTGTAGTGGGGAATAAAAGAAAAGATTAAAGACTCAGTAAGCCGGTAGTAACTTAATCTTACCGTAAAAAAGTTAGAACAATTTATTTCTTTCAGATTAAGATGTAATATCTTATTGTTAACTATAATCGTCCTAATTGCTTTACATTACATACATACAGCTGATTTGCAACGTTACTGTTACTCCGGGCTAACTGAACTCACTGTTTATTATATTATTATGTAACGAAAAGGAATTTAAAATTAAATTAATTTTTTTGACAGTTTATGATTGTCGTATTCATTTGTGCTTTTTAAATACCCAAATAAATTCCCAAAAAATTCCTGGTATTTACCCGGTATCAGAAATCAGGTAAATACCCGTTAGAATCCCATCTATATTTATGTGGATATAAATAAATTTGAATTAAAATAAAAAAAAAATAAAAAATTTCAAAAAATAGTAAAATCAATTCAGGAAAGTTTCACAAGGATTGGCTAAAGCACCTGAAGTAAAAAGAATGGGTGGAAGGAATAAATGAAATAAACCGTTTGAAATTACTGCAAATGCGATATTGTTTCTAAATTTTATAGACTGGAGCGACATACAGAAACAAAAAAATCACAAAAATGCTACGGTTGTAAGTAAAAACCATCCAATCACTTTTAAAATTATTTGTTATAACTTTCAGCAGAGCCGTATTAGGTTTATGTGCTGTGCACAGTTCAATTGCACCTGTCGATCACCTGACAAACCTTTGTAAAAGGCAATTTGACACCACGAGCGAAAGCTGAAGGACAAAATGCAGTAGAGTATAGAAAATGTTATGATGTAATGATTCATTTATGTGTTGCTGCCAGGTGACAATCAATTGATTGTGTAGTTAAATTTATATGAAAAGCATTAAAAACAAATTTAGTGATTTTCATATACATTTTTGTACATAATCAATTGCCTGTCATCTGGAACCAGCAAATTAACGTTTTATTTAAAGTTTGCATTGATTAAGCCCATATGACACTACATTTTTAATGCATTGTTCAAGTTTTGGTGAACAGTGCAAATATAAAGTAATAGAAAAATTTACCAAGTGCGAAGGGTTCAACTGTATTAAGATAAATGGCAAACTGTCAAATCAGCGGTTTTTGGGCAAATTCAGCGATTTACCGCTTTTTGTTTTTAGGTTTCTCATAAACAAAAAGCTGTCAACATTTAATAAAATTAACAGAACAGGGATGGGTAAATTGTTTCAATTGTCCTTTTTTGTTGATACTTTTTAAACTAAGATTTATAATACCTTTTTGTGGTGTTTTTTAAGAACATAAATAAAATTAATTTCAACTAAAAAAATCTTTTAGTACAATTAGGGTAAAAAAGTAATAATTTTTAAAAGTTGTTGGTACAATTTTAAAAATTCTTAACGCCATCCCTGAAACAAAACCATAACAAGAGAAAAAAACTAAAACAAACTTTTGTTTAATTTTTTTTATAGTTTGCTCTTTCTAGCATTTACTGTTTCTTTCTATCAATTCTATATCCATTAATGAATAAAAAATGTAGTGCCATAAGGATTTTAATAAATAAATTATAGTTCCGGAAATATGAATATATTGAAAGTTTGCGTTTTAAAAAATTTGAATTATCATTTTATGTTTTGAATATAAAATCTTTCAAATGGTACCCATTGTTTGCTTCGACCTGACGTGCCCTTCCCAGAGCATTTCCTAAGAATTTCAGGTCTTAACGCCCTCACTTCTTCTCAGATATTCACCTTATGCTATTAGGAGGTCCTCGTAGGTAACCCCTTAAGCCATTAAGTCGGTTGATCCCGGTAGCCAGTTAAAATCGAACAAAACAGGATGTAGTTCGATTGCTTAAAATTGTGCGAGGAGAGCCACAGCTCCATCATGTAGGAAACATAGTTCTGTAATGATCTCTGCCTCAAGCCTTTACAAATGTTCAATCATTGCCCGGTACTGAATGCCATTCACAATAACCTGTTCCTGGTTTTCTAAAAAGATATTCCACACCATACCATAATAGTTCTTGAATTTTGGGTGCCCATATCCTTCAATTTTGCTTATTCACGTGACCATTAAGGTAAAATTGGAATAATCGCACATTACTCCATATGGTCTTTATGCCTGAATAATCGAATGCTTTCTTCTGTGCTGAGTCTTTTTTTTCTTAAAATGTATAAAAATGATTAATAACGTTACTTATACGCCACCCTGTATTTACAGAAATCAAGCAGTTTGATTGAAACTTTAATTCGAATAAATTTAATATATAAAAAATTGTCTGTCTTAATTTATGTTTTATCCCAGTTAACCCAGCATGTTGCACTTGTATTTTTGTATGTAGATGTTATAAACAATTATTTATATTTTTATGATTCCTTTAAAAAAAAATCAAATACAGAGCTTTAAGGCAACATTTTTGGCACAGTAGTAAAACTGTTCTTACCAGGGAAGCAGCTCTTCATTTTAAGTAACTTTTTAGGGCGGTCTAAGCAGTCTGCCTTTGGTCGTTGTAAGTTTTATATTAATTGGCTAATGGTTTGGCTTCGTGTAGCTGTACAGAGTTACAGCTTTTCGGGTTTCAGGTTTAATTTTAAGTCTTACTCTTTGACTTGTGTAGAACAAAGCAAAGCTCAAATTGACTGGGTGAAGTACCATAATAAAATATTAATAACAAATCTGGATTTAGGTCGCTCGATTCCTTTGGCGAAGAATCAAGTTTCCTATTATGTGTGATACCCTAGAAATAAATAAATATATGACAATGAAAGCTAGCGAAAGATTTAATTTAAAAATCTAAAAAAAACCATAGCACCTAGATGAAAGTACAAGTTTTGCCGTTTATATAATAAAACCTGACTGCGGTTGACAGTTTGCTACTTTTTTTTTTTTTGTTTTATTCTTTTTATTTATGCCTAAAAGTACATCCACACGATATCAATATGTTTTTGCAATTTTGAATGAAAAAATCTCATACCAGAAATAATAAAATCAATAGGTAGCTTTGTTTTATTTTTACTTTTATATAAATTTTAAAAAAAAAAAAACTGTGTCACTCATACCCATTTAAGCACTTACATATTGTTACCTAAATATAATTTTTTATTAATACCCAGTAGTTGAGATTTTTTGAGTAGTGAAAGGACCACGTGGCAATTTCGAATACACATGGAAAAGTTTCATTCAGAACTAGCAATTTTAGCGACGCTTACAGATAGAAGCGGTTGGTAAACGCATTGTTTATCTGGATAAATCACCAACAGATAAGGCTGTAAAGCTGGTGCTCATTTAAATTTACCCACATCTGTTATCATAGATTTCATATATGTAAATATACCTAAAACTCCACGTTCGTAAAGCTAGGGGTTGCTGTTCGGTTTTATTCGAAGTTGAAACCCTGGTTCATAATGCCTTAAAACCGAAACCGACAAAAAATCTCGGTTTTTACTTTAAAAATATATTGATGTTTAAAGAAATTGCAAATTATATTTACAAAATACTCGTACTTCACATACAAAAAGTTTATGCATAACAGCCTGAAACAATGGCAAGGTGTTTCGAAAATTCTTAAATTTTAAAATAAGTGCTAAGAAGAACAAATGTGCTCTTTTTAATTAAAGTACTTTGATCCCTGCTACTATCTGGAAGATTCTTTTTTTTTTAAGTGATCTTGTTGATTTTTTTTGGGTAGTTTTGGTGATCCATAAACTGTTTAATCGGTTACAGTTACACTAAATGACTCATCAAGAAGAGTCACGGGTATGGTACCCTACCCTTCTCCAGACAAAAGAATCTTTTATAATCAGATAACACTCATTGGTGCGCGCGCTATTTAGACTTCTGTCAAAAAGAGTAAAACTAGTGTTTTTTCATAGAACATATCAGAAAAAATAAAACATTCCAGATATTTACAATAAAAATGAAAATGAAAAATTTTGAAAAAAACGTCAAAAATAGCCAATTTTTGAAATTTGAGGTGCCATAACTCAGCCATTTCTTATCAGATAGAAATTTGTAGCATATCGGCAACGATATGCCATTTATTTCGATTAGACTTTTCGGTTGGGCTCCACAAGGGTTTGAGTGGGACCATACATCGAAAAACACAAAAGTACCGTTATCTAAAAAACGGTACTGAAAAAAAATTACAGCGTTTTTCGTGTTCAGGAGGTCCCAATTAACTTATCTAGGCATGTGGTGTTCTTGGTATTTTTACAAAATTAAAAATTTGTAAAGCAGTGTTATTATTAATGCCATTAAACTTCACAAAATTGTACACTTCTGCAATAAAAAATTGCGCTTTAATTAACAAACAACAAAGGGACGTAACTACAAGTGTGTTTATTTTATAAATGAAAAACTACGTATTTACTCATTTGGTTTCCTCTGAAAATTGTTTTAATTATTCCATGGACGACTCATTAATACAGGTTTTCTGACATGTTTATAGGTTTTATTTAATAAAGTTTTTTGCTTCTCCTGTAAAACTATATTGTTGACAGTTACGCCTTTTTGCATTTTAGCTAACGATATATATGTGCATGTACATAGTTTTTTTGGGATGTTTTAAAAACGGAAAACCGACCGGTTTTTATAGTTTTAAAACCGAAACCGCGGTTTCACATTTTGACGGTTTTTAGCTAACTCTTTGTTAAAGTTTCTAAATTCGAGATTTGTTATCGGGCTTTTTGAATTAAGGATTATAAAAGTCGGGACTTTAAAGTTCGGGTTCTTGAGATTCAGAATTCTAAAATTTAGAATTTTGACATTTCGAGATTTTGATACTATTCCTTTTTTTATTTTAACTATTGTAGGGTAAATATTTATAAACAAAAAGTTTTATAAAAGCAATAACATCAAATTGGTTTGATTTCACTCTTAATATGGAGTAAACCAGGGGTCTAATCACCGCATTCGATACTATCGTATCGAATAAACTATTGAATGTTTTTGGATACGATAGACACTGACGTATCGAATAAAAACTTGGGAAATGTAATGTCGAGTTACTCAATATCGAATGCTATTATTTCAAATTCAATAAATTTCATTCGATATCGAGAGTCATGATACCAAAATTAATAATTTCGATCAATTTTGCTCGATATCGTATGCGGTGATTAGACCCCTGTATGGCTTTAGTTCTCAATGCAATGAGAAGTCAGGCCATATGGCTTTATTACACTTCAACTAATTTCCTACCCTGAAAAGCATAACATTTTTCTTTTTTTCCAGAAAATCCCAGAAATTTTTGCAATAAATAGTGGTTTTATGCAAAAAAACTTGTTAAAAAATAAAAATTTTTCGTTTATATTGTTTGAAATGTTTTTCACATGTTGGAGTCAAAGAAAAGTCATTTCGTTTGCCTCTTGATGCAAAATGCTTGACATTGTTGGAAAATCTTAAAATTGCATTAGATTTAAGAAACCAAATTGTGGTAGAAATCAGGAAACCTTGATAAACAGTCAAGCAGATATCTTTCAGCATTTTAAATTTAGATCAAAAAAAGAAATGCCCTCAATTTTCCGTTTAAAACTTTTTAAACAATATGTAAAAAACTCAGTGTACGCGATTCACATCCAGCGACATTCAAACAAATTTTAAAGATTTATTTGGTTTATGTTTCTGAAATTCGGGCATAAACATGTTAGATAAAAAGTTCCCGAACTGTTGGGTATATAGAAAACAACAATAACAATAAAGTCGAAATGATTCAAATGGAATACAATAAAAAAATTTTTGTACTTTCAAAGACATTTAAATACATTTTTTTCTCCTGCTTTAATTTATTTATGGTATTTTTGCGGTAAAGACAAATAAAATTTATTTCCTATGAATTTTCATTTTATATAAAATTAGGAAATTTTTTTATTGAACGGCAAAACTTTTTAGAAATAGAATAATTAAGTGAAAAAAAAGAAATAAAATAAAATTTAACATCGGCAATAAACGGAATTAAGAAATAAAAAACTTTGTGGACCTCAATATGAACAGTAAAATAAAAATAAATATTTTTGCAAAACAGCTTAAAGTTAGAAATCAAGTTTCAAAATGTATTAATGTTAATATTAATCTGTCTGAAGTGTGTGAACCGGCACTTACATATACTGCTTGTAAAAATTTACATAAATTGAAAGCTGTGACGTAGGCTGCATTCAATTTGAGGGCAATTTACTTTCAAGATGTCATCAAGAAATCAATTTATAAAGTAAAACTTCCAATCAGCTGTGAAATTGAAAGTAAAATTGCCAAACAAATGAAACGGTGAAATTGGAAGCAATCTCGTGGTCAATTGAAAAAGTGTGAGTGTGATATTAAAAATGTGAGACTGCATTCCAAATTGAAAGGCAAAACTGAATCTACAGGACTTTTAAACTTGGCAGCCCTTACAAGAGACAATATAATTATAATCGATTTCATTTTTTATCAAGGCCCATCTATCAGGTCTGCTTACTTGTACAAAAACAAAAAACGATTCTTTTTAGTTGTCAAAAATTTACCACCACATATACAAAGAAAAAGGAAAAAACGTGTATGTGCGGCATACCATAAACGTAAACAAATGTATACATGCACATGTAAGCAAAATGTAAACAACTTAAATACTTATGAATGTATTTATTTACGTCATATGTTAGTATATATATGATCATAAATAACGGTTAAAATACTCACATTTTAAACACGAGGATGATTAATTTGCGATTGCTGCACAGTTTGTTATTGTATTTTAAATCAAACTCTTTTTAAACATAAGCGAGAGTCATTTTCGAGTCTTTTTTTAATCGTGTAAGCGATGAATCAGTTTTTGATCACCAAAAGTACTCGAAGAAGACCCAGCAAGGTGATTTTTTAAAAAACGATCTTCTAAATTCTAGCTGGGTAACATCCCCTGCTAGCATTTGGAAGATTGTTTTTCAAAAATCATCCGTATGAGTCTTTTTCCAGTAATTTTTGTTGTTGTTATACTTTAAAAGTGTTTGATTTAAAATTCAATTATAAAAATTATTAAAAAAGAGTCGAAAATTTCTTTTCAAGAAGAGTCGCGGTACCATTTTCTCCCGACAGAAGTGTCATTTATGATCAGAAAATTAGCGCATATTCTGGTTTTTTTAATAGAGTCAGAAAAGACACGAATGTGATTAAAAATTTCATAAAATAAAAGCTGGGTCATATACACAAATTAACAATAATGCAATTTTTGGTACTTCTGGTCAGAGCTGGAGATATCGACCCCTTTGCGCGAAATTATCGTATATGCCAATTTTTTTGAAATTGAGTTTTTGATGCAATCTTGTTCTACATTCAAAGAGACGTCACCTGACAAAATATTGCAGGCGAATTCCACTTCGTTGCTCCAAAAATTAAATGTATATTTTCATTTTGATATTGCCAGCGAACGCAGAGAAAAGTAGAAAAATGGCTGTCCTGTAAAACTAGGTTTTTGTAACATGCGATAATATCGCCCAAATTGGTCGAC
The DNA here is from genome assembly GCA_949318255.1 of Pollenia labialis. Lineage (NCBI taxonomy): Eukaryota > Metazoa > Arthropoda > Insecta > Diptera > Polleniidae > Pollenia > Pollenia labialis. The sequence goes on along the minus strand of OX439142.1, from coordinate 44,058,805 downwards.
ATGTTAATAAAATTTTATTATTGAAAAGAAAAGTGAGTTAATCCACCTTAAAAAAATGATAATGATTGTACCAAAATAGGATGAATTGTACCAGTGTACCACTTAAGTTTCGATTGTACCAAATTTGGTACAATTGTACCACAAATCCCATCAGTGCTAGCAATACGAAATACACAAACAATTTTGTCTTATTAGTTTTTTTGTCGTTCTTCACTGAATACACGCTACTGCAAAGCAACAACACTTTCGTATGCTTTGCTGGTAAACATTGACGACAGCGGATATCATTGTAGATTTTGTTTAACGTATGATATCGTTTAACAAAGTGCCGGTTCACACACGTCAAGTCAAGTCAAGTCAAGTCTTGAGCTTTTAAGAGAGAGGGGAAAAGAGAATGCCATTTCTTTTCCCCTCTCTCCTAAAAACTCAAGACTTGACGAGTCAAGCTTGACGTGTGTGAACCGGCACAAAGAGTGTATTGAAAAACACTTGGAAAAAATTGGTGTTAGTTTTAAATTTCAAACTTATATTACACAGTACAACACATGATTTCGGGACTCAATCATGACAATTGTTTATGAAAGTAGGCCCAACAAGAAGAACTTATGCATCATTAGTTTGGTCATGGTACATCATAATAATTTCAAAATTAATTTGAAGTTTTAGGCTCTTTTGTTTGTCATAGCTCGAGAACCACTAGTCCGAATAAGCTGAAACAAATTTAAAAAAAATTAAGAACTACAATTCCTTTAACAACAGTTTCGCAGTTATAAATAAATGTATTAAGAAAAAAAAAACATTTTTTGCCCAAAAAATTAAATTTTTTTATTTTAAATTCATAAAAAATCCAAAACGGTACAAAAGTGTTAAGTCCTATTACTTTCATGTAAAGTAGCATAATCTATGAACAAGTTGAGACATAAATCATGAAAATCGATGAACGCGTTTCGCTTTTATTCGCAATTAAGTAAATTAAGGCATGAATTTCAAAAATTTGCTCGAGATATAGCATATATTTACAATCAAAAGCCTTAGCTACAAATGGAGCTATGTGATCTACAATGCGACTCTGAACTTTAAAATTCTAATTTAAGTGGCATTGATTTTCGGAATTCCCTAAAACCAAATAAATACCCTTTACTTCACAAGGATATTTAAAGTTTCTATTCCATGTTTGGTAGTACAAGCATAGAAGTAGAATGAGCAACGAAAATTTGGAGGCCTTACTAAAATTATCTACAACTGACATTGACAAAAATTTGTATAATTTATTGGAAGAATCACGGAAGACTTGAAGGCCATTTCGATTGGTAAGTACGGGTTTGAAATAAAATTTACACGCACTAACCTTTTTTCATTGCAGGTAATTTTTACAAAAAATGCATATCATATTTTTTTGCCGTGTATGTTTATGAAATATTTTTTTTCTTTGTATGTATTGCTTTTAACAGCAAAAAATATGCAATAAAAATTACTTTTTCTTTTAATGTATTGGTGTTTGCTCTTCCATAAAGAACTTGTGGGCACTCCTGATTTAAAACGTCTTTTTCAAAAAAAAAAAAAAACAATCTAGAAACAGGTTTATTTTTGATAACCTCAAAGGAAAGTAAACGTTTAAGCGATTTGACTGGAAAAAACCAATGCCAAAATTTTGGCCACATGTCTAAGAATTGTAATCGCCCTTATGCATGTGTTAAGTGCTCTTCATCCCATGATCCTGGAAAATGTGAGTTCAGTTCTCCTTTTTGTTTCAATTGCCAAACATTTGGTCATTAAGCTAGTTGGCGTGGTTGTCCTTCTTTGGATTTGAAGAAAAAATTCTCAGATAAAAATAAAGAAAGGAAAGCTCAGATTTCTAATAATGTTTCCTTTGCTGTTAAGTCAAATCTTATTGAGCCCAATCGATCTTTTGCGAGCCATTTTAATAATAATTCTTCTAATAAAACTAACTTTGTAAATTAATTTTTGAATATAGCCAAGGTCTTATGTGAACCAGACACATTAGAAATTAGAATAATGAACTTTATGAAGAATTTCAAATTAATGTCACAAGATCAAGCCATTTCCGAATGTAAGAGTTTACTACATGAAGTATTATCAACATATGGTTTGTAAAATGTTAAGAATGTGTACTTTTAATGTAAGATCGATCACTCGTGGAAAGAAGTAGCCGAATTCATTTGTCAAATTTACTAAATTGCAATAATATTGATTTTGCTTTCATTCAGGAAACACATTTGAAAGCAATCCACAAAGTTTATTGGGATAATTACGACTTTATAAGGGACTTTACAACGCAGGGTGTAGGAATTGCTATTAGAAGAAATTATTCCTTCTCATTTTATTGAAATTTTTACTGAAATTCATATTTCGGCAAACAATGAAATTAAAAAAATTTTGCTTGGGTCTATCTACATTCCTTGTAACTTTATCCCGTCACAATTTGAAAATGGTTTATCAAATATTGCATATTTTTCCAGAAATGTTGATGTTTTAATAATTGGTGGTCATTTTAATTCGAAAAATATTTATTGGGGAGATAATTTTAACAACTTAAATAGTAACACATTTTCTAATTGGGTAAATATCCATTGCCATTCTTTTGTGAGATTATGTAACGGTGTTTCTTCATTTCCAAATGGGTGTTCCTTCGTAGATCATTTTCTTTTAAGTTCTAAAATTGTTGATCTTATCGATCTAAATTATAATGTTAAAAGTTTACCTTCTTTTTCCGACCACTTTCCTCTGATTTTAAATTTAAATTTATTTGAGTTTGATTTTATTTTGAATCATCTAAAATCATATTTATATTTTAAAAATACTAATTGGGATGTTTTTAAAATGATTTGACTTTAAAGATAGTACAAAATTTTCCTCCCTTTGCAAGAAATTTGATAAAAAATGAAATTGATTTTTATATTAATTAATTTTCTTCGGCTTGTAGCATTTGGCGTTTAGGCTGTGCGATGATGAATCAGTCAGTAACGTTGCAATTTTATATATATAGATTAAATTTATTTACTTGAATGAACTAACTCTCATAAAATAAATTTAAATCTACTTAATCATTGTATTCTGTGGCTGATTTCTGTATTTCTCGCGTCTTTAAATTTCTCACGTGAAGTGTAAAACAAAAATTTCTATCGTTTATCGATTTTTGAAAAAAGTGTGTCTGTATTTGAATGCGAAAACAGACAGCACAGATTCTGTTTTAACTGAATATTTCCAGTCAACGAAAGAAATATATAAATTTAATAAAACCAGGGCTGTCAGATTTGACGATTTATATCCAATTTGACTATATTTCGTTCCGAAATTTGCAAAGTGCCGATTTGATGATTTTATCTTAAAAAGTGACGGTATTATTTAATATCCGAAATAAGTCAATTTTTAATATTTTTATATGTTTGTTAATTAGCACCCACAGAAAAAAGATATCTTTAGAAACAAGGCAGCTTTTATTTGTATATTTATCCCTATTGGGAAAAGAAGAATTTTGCAAAGTCCACGCAAAATATGTTATAACACTAGAGAAACGTCTAAGTTTGCTTGCTGGGTGTATTTCTCAACTTGAAGCCTAAACAAGGCTTCAATGAGCCTATCTTTCACACCGCTAGGTAGAGGAACTTTAAAACATTAATATTCTCTTAGAGTGGGACTAATTTTTAATGCATATTAAGGCAGATTCAGTAAACAAATATAAAAGTAAAAAAAAAAAATCTTGCCAGGTTAGCTTAAAATTCTCACATTCTTTTTCATAAATTTATTGACTTAATGACATAAATTTACGTAGTATAACAAACTCGTATAATGGAAAGAATGCTGAGTAGTTTTTGCTTGCTGGAAAATCAATTAAAAAATAGCTTATAAAAGTGGCATATAACATTAAAATAAAATCACAGCTTTATTTTTTGTAACAGGACCCAGTAAAAACTTCGCTTACTTTTTCAAAATGAATAGCTTCATTCACTCATTATTAAGTAGCTTTCTTCTGTTAATAATTCCATAGTTACTTCTAAAACTACATCTTTCTGGATGTATGGAGGTAAATAAATAATGACTTACATGCGTTAATTTTGGGACATCCCTTGTAAAATTCATCGGTTCTTTCAAAAGAATTGTTAGTAGTTCTCTTTTTTGCAATCGAGTTTTTACTGGGAAGTTAATAAATTTAAAAAAACGGCTGAAGTAAATAGCCATAATATGGTTGCTTTTGAGTACATTAGGAATAATTTTGACCATATTGTGGCGAATTTATGCTTTATACCAACATAATTACATGGCTTGGGAACACAAAGACTCCATTCCGGAAGAAAAATTGTTAAAGGGGTTATATGAAATTATTGTCCGACTGTCAACATTTTCAATAGACATCGTCCTTATCATAATTTAAATATATCTATCAAATTACTGCAACACTTAATACCCTTCCCACCTATGGAGGTGTAGGGAATAAAAGTTTAAAACTTAGGGGTTGGCTCTACCTTAAAACTGAAAAGAGTGAAAAAGGAATATTATGTTTAAATAAACGAATTCTACCTAATTTGTATGCAAACATAAAAAACTTAAAGTTGAAAACAAAACATTTTTATTTACACCTCAAGGGCTTCCTCGCTCCACTGTCTAAAGGACAATATTAGATTAAAGTTAATGTCCAACTTTTCTGTTTTAATTTTTTTTTTGTGTTATTTTTAAAATACCAACATTACTAAACACCAATACACAAAGGCATTATATATTCTACATTTACTACAACGGAGTATTGTTTTAAACAATATTTACATTTAGTACCTTTCTTCAGATGAATATATTTGTGTATGAATATTTGACTTTTGTCAGTATGACAGTGCAGGAGCCAAATAACAAGAAAGTTTTCGTTTAAATATTTTATAGTTGTTGTATTTAACATACTTGCCGCACTACTTCTGGCCAAATTCACAGTCGTTGCTTAAGTATGGCATAACATAAATACTAAACCTATTCACTATTTTGTGCGATTGAAGTTGCAAATATTTTCTATTAATTGTGAATGACCTCTTTGGTTAAGATTGAAATGCTAGTTGCCAAATCCGAAATTCACAGTTGGTTCACTGAGCGTCAGCTGTAAGAATGCAATTAAGTGTTGCATTCTTCATGATTTGTAAATCAGTGTTGGAAAAAAGACCGAACATTATTTAATGTACGGTACACGCACCCAGCGGCAATATATTTTTTTTTTAGTGTTTGTGTATTAGTACACAATCCTTAATACCGTTCATAACTATATTCACGGAAGTAACAAACGTTATTTGGTGTTCTGTTTTTCGTTATAAAACAGAACAATGACATCGACTCCGTACACAAAAATTGTATTTTAAAGATGTTTAGTAGTTTACATTGATGAAGGAATGAGTAAAGAAAAAATTTAAACAGCGCTTCTCACCAGTGTTGTTGTTGTTTGGCAATTAGCACGAATTGCCTGTTTGTGTACTGCAGGGTTACCGTTGATGATTTTGAAAAAGTCGCATAAAAAGTCATTTTGATAACAAAACGTCGCACAAAAAAGTTGTTATTTCAAATTAAAGTCTCACACTTTTTATAACATTTTAATTACTTTAGCCTTACCAATACCCACCCGGGTGACAGTCTCGGTTTTATTTCTTTAGTAACTCTCACATTTGCTTCAGTTAAAAAGACATTTTTACTTACTGAACAAATTGTTTCAACCATATTTGAAGTTTCAAGGGAAGTAAACACTTTATTGTTAAATAGAAACAAAATATATCAATCGTGAAAAAAGTTTTGTTTAAAACAACAAAAGTTTGTTTGTTGCCATTGCAGGGACCATAATATGTTTTTTTAACCATACTCAACCCATGTTTTTACTCTGCGTGTAGACATGCAGTAACACCCGGGTGGGTATTGGAAACGGTGTACATAAAAATCTTTGGTAAGTCGATGGTTAATCAAAAAAAAACACAAATCAAAAAGGAATTAACAAAAAAGTGTTGAAATACACTTTTGGGTATTAATTTTACATTTGATTGATTTTTAATAATGTGTCTGTATATATGAAAACACACAAAAAGTGTCAAAGCGTCAACAAGGTGGCAAATTGCAACTAAAGTCGCACAATGGTAACGCTGGTGTACTGTATACATGTTTTATTTAAACAATATTTTTGTTGTGTTAACCAGCCCAAAGGACTCTGAACTCAACTGAAACGAACGAACAAACTGAACCAAACGAAACGTAGCATTTAGTTTTTTAAGAAAACCAAACGCTATAAAATGTTCTCATATATATTGAGCGGGATTGTGACAGTATATTAACTGTCAGTGTTGCCACTTTGTGGTTAATTATCAGGGTTACCAAAGTTTTTCTTTAAAATGTGCTAAATTCCCATTTCATATTATTGAGGAACTGAAATTTATTGTTGAAGGGATAAGCTATTCCTATGCGCATTTCACTGGTTGCTTATCGTCAGGAAACTTCATCTAAAGAAAAGCTAAAGATATTATACAAACAAAACTGTTAAACGAGTAAGAATTATAAACCTCAGTGTTACTTGTAACAATATCAAAGCTTAAACAAAAACAGCAACAACAAACAGTGAGTTTATCTTTTCTTGCAGTCCCGACTACAATTGGTTGATTTTTTGTCAACTCTAAATGTAATTGTAAGTGGGTAAAGAAAAAACAAAAATAAAAACCGTTGGAACTTTTCTAAAAGGGTCACAAAAAGGGGATTTTCCAAAAGAAGGCTATTTCAAAGTAAAAAAGGGTGAGCATGTTTTCAACAGACGGACAGACGGACAGACATACGGACATGGCTAAATCGACTTAGAACCACTCAAGGACCCAGAATATATATACTTTATGGGGTCTGAGATGAATAATAAAAAAGTTTCAAACGGAATGGCCAGTTTAATATACCCTCTTCACAACTAATTGTGGTGGAGGGTATAAAATTCAAAATCACGACATTTAAAGTTATCAATAGCTTGATACCATTTAAACTATTGCCAATTCAAAAAACCTTTTTTTTAGATTGTTTATGGAAAAGAAAAACAAATAGGAACACTTTTTATGCAATGCAACGATCAGGATAAATACGGAAATTTGCCAAGCCCAGTTCCGTGGGAAATCTTAAGGTAATAAAACCGTAGTTCCCTCGGCTATGTTGGGAAATCCCCCACGAAAGGTACTTTTAGTTCGTTGTCCTTATATATATAATATTTTCTTTCCAGTTAAATGCTTGTCAATCTTACGATTCTATAAAACATAATTGTTATATATATACTTATATAAAAAATGTACGTAATAGCAAAGCCTTAAGACAATAGAATATTTACCTTATCTCTGAATTTTCTCCGCGTGCCCCGATAGACTAGCTAGTAGTGAGCTAGTCTATCAGCCCCGGGGTTGCGGGTTCGATTCCCGCCAGAGACTCTGGTTTCTTTTCTGCAGACAAGCGTACAGCTTCGCGGGGATTAGCTTAGGGAATTAAAAAAAAAAAAAAAAAAAAAAATTTTAAATTGTACAATTGATAGGAATTTTTCCAACATTAATTGTAGTTGTAAGTAGGTTAAGAAAAAACAACTCGCTTTATTGTTTTCGCAAAAAAAATAAAAAGCGGGTTGCCATTCAGTTTTTTTAGGCCGTGCACCTGTAAGTTTATTATCAAAATAATTTTGTTTTTGTTTTTATTTTGTTTTTTCTTAACCTACTTACAACTACAGCTAATGTTGGAAGAATTCCAATCAAATGTAGTGGGGAATGTAAGGAGAGATAAACGCACTGTTTATTATTGATGATTTTGTTTAAATTTTGATATTGTTAAAAATAGAACTGTTTCTGTAATTCTTATACGCTTAACAGTTTTATTTGGTTTAATATCTTTAGTTTTTTTAAAATCTTTATGTATGAAGTTTCCTGATGATCTGGCCTAAGCAACCAGTGAAATGCTCATAGCTTATCCCATCAACAATAAATTTCAGTGTTTTTATCAAATAATAAAAATTGAGAATTAAGCACGAATAACAAAATCATTTATTTTCTTTATTAATGAAAATTTTCATAGAAAATTCAAATTGATAAATTTCAAAACCTACTATGTATGTATATATTTAAAACAAAACAACCCAGCCAGCAAAATACTACGACATTGTCTGAATCAGACATTTTGTGCAAATGTCTAACTTCATTCTTAGAGACTTCGTTCAGATTTCAGCCATTGAATATACTTACAGTCTGGCCGATTTCTGTTCGATTTCGCATGGATATATCGGTGGGAATTTATGTACAGATATGTCCTACAGAATTCCGACGGAATTCATTCAGATTTGTCTAACGAGACTTATTATTTTTTTAAAATAATGACAATTGTCATTCTGTTGGAAATAATTTTAATTTTTTTTCATTTGTTCAAGATAAAAAGCATAAAAAAAGGTACGTACGTGCAAAATTTATAATTATGTACATATTTTGCAATAAAATTATTTCTTTCAGCTATCAATTCGAAAGCAAAACAAATCTCGGCTAACACATCAGAACTTCCCATGCCTTTTTCATTAGATTTCTGTTAGATATCTATCAGAAATGCCGACAAAAAACCAAAATTTCCCACGACATGTCTGTCAGAATTCGTGTCAACCACTTCATACGTTTTTGGGTCAGAAATCTGACAGAATTCGTATACGATTCCGACTTTTTTGCCGACGTTTCTCTCAGATATCTGAACGACGTCGGATTATTTTGCTGGCTGGGAAATAAATAAGTTATAACTTAAACATATGTATCTATATAATTTCCGACCTCACAGTTTTACGCTTTCAAAATAAAAGTTATATATCTAAAAAAACACTATCTCCAAGCAACGAACATTTGCTTTGAGGAATTAAATAGAAACCTAGTAATTTCACCGTTATACTCCCCGCCTAGATTTTCCATATCAGAAAGCCAATATTATAAATCATAAGGACCATGTTTTCTGGCCGCTGGCGATTATAACGCTAAACATACCTTCTGGGGCTCACAACTTGTAACACCGAAGGGTCGTGTTTTATTTAATACAATTTATAAAATGGATTGAAGTGTGGTAGCCAGCGGACAGCCCACATATTGACCTAATGATCAGCAAAAAAATTTAAGATTCCCTCCATCCCCAAAGATACGATTTACGTTGAAGCTTCATTACAATTATCTTCCGACCACACACCTACAATTGTCACTATAATGAACCCCAATAGAATTGTATCTCCGACTAATTACTAAGTGACGTCAGCTACACAAATTAATTGGTTAAAATATAAAAAATATCTCAGTACCCATTGCACAGAAAATATTCCGCTAAGCACACCGGAAAATGTGGATCTCTCTGTTGCCAATTTTGACAGTTATCTTAAACAAGCTGTTCAACATTCTAGCAAAACCCTCAAAACAGCCAATAATAATAAAATATATTTTACAGATGTCAAGAGCCTCTTGAATGAAAAAAGGAGAGTGCGATGACAGTGGCAATTGTACTTAAGAAATTCAAAGAGTGTATAAAAAGGCTAAGAAAATTACTGCAGTCTCAGAAAACGGCTTCCGTGGAAAAATATCTTAAGGACATGGATGCAACTCCACAATCAGACTACTCATTATGGCGTGCAGCGAAAAATCTCAAAAGGCCAGTTATCTCGAAGCCACCATTAAGAAACCTAAATGTGAGTTGGGTAAGAAATAATAATGAAAAAGGAAACCTATTTGTAGATCATTTGAAAAACGTATTTCTCCTTAGGTACGATGATACCAAAGCAATGGAGAATAAAGGTCAATGAGCAAAAATGAAACTAAAGGCCATTCAAATTCATTGGCTTATTGGAGGAAAATCTGTCCTTAGTCTCGATTGCATGCATCTACTTTACAACTCTATCTTAAAGCCAATTTGGTGCTACGGTATTCAACTACACAGAAAAAAATTACGACAAATCAATTGTCATATTGAATACCATATTCGTCAATACAATTAACTTTTTAATTGAAAATGCACCAACAACTAAATTTGTAAATATAAAAAATTATTTTGTAAATTTAAATTGTTAAAACTCAACAAATATTTTTAACAATGAGTTTGTTATATTGAATACAATATTTGTTAACAATTTCATATAATTTTTTACTGTGAGTTGTTAACTAAGTTGAATCAGGAGATACATTTATAGAATATTTTTATTAATTTTTTAGTAAAATACATACATACATATGTATATTATAAATCACATGATATCTAACATTACAATTTATTTAACCAACAAATTTAGACCTGGATGCACTAGAAGGCTCTGAACTCAGCACAAAACGGAATCTGGACACCATTATCAGTAATATTTAAAAATCTATAATTTATAAAGGATTCGTTAAAATTTCTTTATGAATCAATAAATATTAACTTTACTTACCGTATAGATTGATTAAATTTCGCAATAATCATCGTATCGCTTGTTCTTTTTAAGTTTTTAAATCGAAAATACAAATTGTTTATGTTATATTTTTAACTTTTTGACCTAAATTTTTTTTTTTTAAGATATACCTTTTTATTTTTTTTACAAATGGAACAAATTGTTAATATGACAATTTACAAACACGTTAATTAAGAAAATTGTTAAAAACATTTCAAAAGTTTTAATTACTTAATAATTTTTGTTATTTTTTTCTGTGTATGGGGTACTGCCTCGGCCTCAAATATCGAAGAAATTCAAAGGTGCCAAAATAAACTTCGTCGAATAATCAGTGCTGCCCCTTGGTATGTTAAAAACTCAAATATCCACAAGGATCTCAATGTGTCACTAGTAAGGACTATTATTACGGAGTATGCCGTAAAATATTAAAAAAGACTAGAGTTGCACCCAAATCCACTAGCTCGAAATATTTTAAATGATAGCTGCCACACTCGCTTAAGTAGAAGAGACACTGCAGCTTTTACCCATTTAGATGAGCGTTAAACACCCACATATGTGAACAGAACCCGTGATGAAGAACATATTTATCTGGCACTGGCAGGACATAAAATAAATTATTTGGATAAGATTTGATTAATTATTGTTAGTTGATATTTAATATATGAAGATTTAATAAATAAATAATGAAAAAAATATTTCTAAAAAGGGTCAAAAAATGGCACGAAATTGTAAAAAATTGCCCAAAAGGGTAATTTAAAAAAAGGGTCAGAATAGGTATCAAAAAGGGTCGTCGAAAAAGGGTCAAATTGATACTTTAGTATCACAACGGTATCGCTGGTAATAATCCGAATTTGGTGTAATTTGAAGATACGTGTGTAGAGTGTGGGTAATTACTTTAAGCTGTAAATCAGGTGTAGTTTAAATATCTTTCTTCAGTTAGCCAAATAAAATCAAGATTCGATTTCGTTGGTAACATTTTTTAATTTTAATTATTGTTGATAAAAAATTAATAGTGTTCTGAACTAAAGTCATGGTGTATTTTTAGGAAAAGACTTCAATCGTTAAATAACAATTTTCTTACCGATCTTCCAGTGACCAGCCAGTACGTACCAGTACCAGTCTCGAAATATCCTCTGCGACAGAAGTTGTAAAGTCGATCAGCGCGTCTTATGTGGTATGTGGGCCACGTTACTTGGGTAGGCCTGCAGCCATACAGTGTCTTTCATTTATTATTAGCCATATCCAGTTGTTTTGTTTTACTTTTTATTCATCTGCTTTAAGTCTTTAACCTTTAACTGGGGAGGTGGTGGTAAATTTTACTTTCCCTTTTTATTTTTTTAAAATACTCTCTTCCGTTGCGCTCAATCAATTTAATTCTCTTCTCATATCATGATCCTTGTTATTCACTTGTGTTTTAGCTGAGCTCGACTTAGCGTGAGCGGAGCTACCACTCGTCGTCATTTGCGTCATTTATTCTTTGAAAATATATTACCACCACTTCGGCGTTAGCGTAAGTATTTGGCAGAAAACAATTTACGCCACATCAAAACTAACGTAAAATTATTTTTACCACTCGACCGTTTTCTTGTTGGCAATAAATTATTTATTCCAAAAACGTTTTTTTATATGATACAAGCTTAGCTAAAGGTGATTTGCTACCCTCACTAAAATAATTACATTTTATTAATTCTCGTAGATTGTTTAGAAAGCTGATCATATCAAGTTTGAATACTCTGACTGTTACCTTTCTGCAGATATACAGAAATTTTTGACAGATAACAGATGGGTATTGGGTATTGTACCAAATTTGGAAAATTTTACACTAATCATTATTTAGATATACAGAATTGTATTTTGTGCCATGCCCACTTATCTAATCCCGCCCACTTTTTGACTGGTGAAGCATATTGGTAGCAAAGCTATTTGTTCCCAAACTTAAGGGGTTACCGCTCGGGCAATTATATAAGTTTCTCTTACCGTTCTTTAGATATAAATTAATATGTTTTATGCCAAGCCCACTTCACCAATCCCATTTTTGTAGAGAGGGTGTGTATTGATAATCCAGCTATGTGTACCAAATTCGAACAAATTTTCTCTTACCGTTCATTAGATAATAAAAATGTATTTTGTGCCACGCCCAATTCTCTAATCCCACCCACATTTTCTGGGATGTTGTGTGTTGCTAACCAAGATGCTTGTACCTTGTAGCAAAAGTTTTAAATAATTAATGAACAAATATATTTAAGAATTTTGTTAATTAACTTGTTTGTAAATTGTCATATTAACAATTTGTTTCAGTTAAAAAATGAATACATATAATAAAATTTATTTTGTGTCAAAAAATAATACAAGACGAAAACAATTTTAAATATTTTGGGTTTAAATCGCTAAAAGGCCGAAAGATAGGCAGATTATTGAGAAATTGAATCAATCTTTAAGGTAAGTAAGGTTGTGGTTTTAACGAGTCTTTCGTTTATTTTAGTCTTCAAATAATAGTCGATAATTGCGTCAAGATTCCCTTTTATGAAGATGCTTAATTAAACATTATTGTTCATCCAGTTCATAGTCTGAATAAGTATGCGGAAATAAATATTAAGGGTGTTTGCGATGTAGCTAGTTTTCAATTTATATTTCAATAAAAATTAATTAAACAAATAATTTAAATACATTTCATTCATTCAAAAGGCAATAAGCTAGTTTTTAACAAAATATTTTATTAATATGACAAACTTGTAATTAAAATTTGTATATAATTGTAAACTGACCCCAACGTATTTATATAATTGTTAACAAAAACTTTATTCAATATTACAACTTCGTTGTTAAAAATATGTATTTGTTGAATATCAACAATTTGAATTAAAAAAAGTATTTTTTTATATTTACCAATTTGGTTGTTGGCGCCTTTTCAATTAAAAAATTAATTGTATTGACGAATTTGGTATTTAATATGACAATTGATTTGTCGTAATTTTTTTCTGTGCGGCAGTTGAAGTAAAAAAGAATGACATGGTCCATGCTTGCATGATCAGGTGTTCCAATATTATTTGCAGGGTAAATACATGAATATTATTATTATTTAATAATTATTATTTAATACCCATGAATGTATTTTGGTTACCTGCCTACATATAAAATATCCATGTTTAAAAAATACCTTCAATATTTTTGGCACATCTGTGTAAAAATGAAAAAATTGTTTTGCACAAATGTGATCACTCACAGAAAAAAATTACGACAAATGAATTGTCATATGGAATACCATATTCGTCAATACAATTAATTTTTTGAATGAAAAGGCACCACCAATTATATTTGTAAATGCAAAAAATTATTTTGTTAATTAAAATTGTTAAAACTTAGCAAATTTTTTAACAATGAGTTTGTAATATTAAATGAAATATTTGTTAACAATTAAATCGTCCCCTTAATATAACAATAGCGTATGTGCTCATACGCTATTATTTTTTTATTGCATATTTGGAATCTCCATCATTGATTTTATGTCTGGTCAAAATTTCGTCAAATTCTACTTCCAAAAAGTGGGTCAAAATGTCGGTGGAAAAAATAGTGTATAATATCTCGTTCAAAATGTTCCTTCAATAAGTGTGTAATAGGGATGCCAATCGGGACTGGTTTTCGCAAATCCCGGGATTCGGGATTACAAAATATCAAAATTTTTCGGGATCCCAGGATTCGGGATTTTTGAAAATTAAGAGATAAATGCTTTTTATAGATATTTATTTAAAAAAAAACGTCTTGAAAAGAAGCTTACAAACGAAGGATTTATAATAAATTTATTATTTAAAAGTTAAATATTACTTAAATTTGTAAAAACTTTAAATTGTGACTTTTCTTATTTAATGACTAATTTAATAAAAAAAGAACGTACGATTTTAAACAATGTGTTACTTGATTCAACAAAAAAATAATTACCATAAAAAGCTATATTTGATTAAATTACCTCAGTTCATTCAAGCTAAACAAAAAAAAAAACAATTAATATTCAAATTGAACAACGCAACATAGAAGTTGATTTATTTGTAAGATTCTATTAAAATTTTATTAAATGAATTAAAATAAATAATTGAAATTTGAATTCGAAATTAACTAAAAAAATCAATTTATTTAGTTAACCATTAAAATCTTATTTTAACAAAAACACATTTTTATAACCACCACTACTTGCGGTAGGAATTATGTAGTGTATAAAATACATTACTTTATATTGTGAAATCACTCCATTAATTGCCGTAGGTTCGATGTCAGCTCCCGCAAAACACTTTAATAATAATTTCTTTTTATAAAAAAAAGGTTAAACAAAAAAATTAAGTTAACAATTTCGGGATTGACAAAATCCCGGGCTTAAAAAAATTTAACTCCCCGGATCCGGGATTCACTAAATCCCGAAAATCCCGGGATTTCGGGATTGGCATCCCCAGTGTGTCAGCTCATATGCGCTATTTTACTTGAAATTGCCACTCCAAAATTTTTAAAAGAATAATAGTGTATACGCATTATATTCCATTTTAGTCTGTAGAAAAAATACAATTTATGAAAACTTTAACTCATAAAATAGCTTATAATAATAATATACACTATTGTTTGAGAAATAGTTTCATTCCGACCATCGAAAGCTGCACGATCTCCAAAATTTGTGCAAGAAGAATGTAATTCGTCGTGGCTCGAAGTCATTTTTTTTATAACTTACAAGGTGGAAAGAAGCGAAGAAGTTTAGATGAAGCAGAGGAAGAGAAAGAAGACGAATGAACTTCTAGTTATTTTTGATTTACGCAATGTATACCTTAATTTGTCATAATTTTTTGTTTTTAATAACCCAAATTGAAAAGTTATGAATATATGCCACTGAATTAACAAAACTATGAATTAATCACTGTTTAATAATGTTACAAATTGATATTTTTGAGATCAAATATTTTAATAAAAATACCGTAAAATTATTGAATAAAACAGCGTATACCATACAAAATAAAAAAGTGTTTCAGATTCATCATACGAATTCCTCTAAAAATAAAATAGCCTATATGGAGGACTTGCACTTTGAATGACATATGGATGGTCCTAAAGATGCGTAGAATAAAAAAATTGGTCAATATAAAGCCAAGAAACGGTATCATGTATTCGTCGAAAAATCAAATATGAAGAATTTTTATTTACCGCGATATTGAGGTTGTAATGGACATCCGATTTGACAAAAACTTTAAACACGATTTTCTCAAAACCCCAAAAAAATTATACGCTATTGTTATATTGAGGGGACGAAATATAATTTTTTATTGTGAGTTTGTCATATTGACAAAATATTTTGTTGCTAACTAAGTTAAAAAAAAAGATGCAATAAGATTTGTTTTTATTATTTTTTTAAATGACATTAAATAACATCACTAATAACATTATAATTTATTTAAGCCTCACATTAAGACCTGGATGCACTGGGAGGTTCATGCAACAGCACAAAACGGAATCTTGGCACCATTATCAGTAATATTCCAAAATCTATAATCTATAAAAGAATGGTTAAAATTTTTTTATAATTCATTAGCTAATAGCGTTACTTACCGTGTAGTTTGATTAAATTTCGCAATAAAAATCATATCGTTTATTCTTTTAAAGATTTTAAATCGAAAATCCAGATTTTTTTTTATTTTATATTTTTAATTTTTTGACACAAAATTATTTTTTTCTATGATATACGTATTAACTTTATACAAATGAAACAAATTGTTAATAAGACAACTTGCAAACATGTTAAGAAAATTGTTAAAAATATAAGAGAATTTTTAACAAATTTCCTTTTATTACTAAATAACTTTTGATATTTTTTCTGTGCTTGGCAGGTATGGGACTATGAACATATTTTTTATGATACATAAAATAAATTTGACCGAAAGACCAGCAGTACCTTTGTAAAACTACACATACAGCCCAATTATGAATCCGGGAGTTTTCTTCCTTCTCCCATTTTTCCTATGTAAATTCTATTGCAAAAATGGGAAAAGGGAAAAAACTCCCGTGGAATTTGTATTCATAATTGGGCTGATAAGCTATACATTTTAATATAAAATAGGAACTCGAGGGGTGAGAAGGTGCAATTTCTGCTCTTCGAAACTATCTAACAGAGTTTAATACAATTTTAAACATAGATAGACACAGTAGGTACGCATTTTTTCAAACAAGGACCACGAGAACAATTTCTGCCTCTCCGAAACTTATATAACAAATTTCATTGAAATTTACAACATGGATAAATTCATATTTATATGGACACATTAGCTATATGATTTTTAAAAAATAGGTCTAGGAGGGAGATAGGAAGCAATTTCTTCCTCTCCAAAACTATCTAACAGGTTTTAATGAAATTAAAAAGATAGATAGATCCGTATTTACATGGACAAATAAGCTAAATTTTTTTAAAGAATAGTACCACGAGGGTAGCTTTTTGATAGTGTCTGCCTCTTCAAAACTAAACAACAGATCGTACTGAAATTTAAAACATAGATATGCCCATATTTATATGAACACATAAGCTGTCTCTGCAAAAATACCTAAAAGATTTAAATTAAATTCAAGATATAGAAGAACGGCGTTTCTATCGACCTTCCTTCCTGTACATATTCAAGACACATTTTCCAAATAAACTTTTATGATTCTTTTCGGTTTTGGCCGCATCAAAGTACTTTTCTGGAGGGCGTTATATATTGGACCTTTGGTAAATTTGTATTAAAGTATTCTCCATAAGGGGGCTTTATATGGGACTTTTAAGTAGTTTGCTCAGTTTAATTACTTTATTAATTTTTAATTACCAGAAGAAAATGAATAACACATAGATTATAACATTGTCACTAACAATGTTATTCGCGGTTGTGCTTCAATTATTATTTTGTTTGAGTCAATACTTTTTAGCCCATCGTGGAGTCTGGCCAGACCTTTTTTCAATGTGTATAGAAAATAAAAACATGCATATGCCGATGGGTTAAACACAACGAATATTTTAATCTTTTTTTCCACATGATTTAAGAATTTTATACTTATTTCAAGAAATTCCGGGATTGATTTTCGAAAGTAAACCCATTTAGGGTTGTTTTGAGTACGTTTTAATGTAGTCATAAAAAACGCACTTAATGTAGTCATAAAAAACTTGATTTATCCCGAGTGTTTTTTTTCTGTGTATGTTTCTTATAAAAAGAGGGTGAACATCTAAAAAGGACAATAGTAGTAATGTTTGCTACTGACACAAATGAAAACATTGAGCAAATTAAGTGACCATTTGTTACCCCGCAGCACTTGTGAGTGGTAACAGAATATTTTTTGAGAATCCAAGTTGAGGCTGTGCAAGATCAAGTACCAGATCGACTAGTTACTAAACTATCTAGTTTGAATACTACAAGCTACTTTCACCACACAATGTACAGATAACAAGCCAGTCGCATAAATCGGGTCTTGAAATAATAACTATCAGCAAAACGTGTACTACCCTACCCTGTTTGTTGGTGTAGGATGAAAAATGTATTGTAATGTTTTTAATGTTGTGTGTGTTTCTTAAAACTCATTCCTTTTTTACAACCTTAAATATTCTCTAAGAAACCAAAAAAAACGTAATAACATGAAATGAATCAATGAAATGGTCATTATGACTAGAGACACTAATAGAACTATTTTAAAGCATGTTCAAAAGAATCTTAAATTCATGCTTGTCTACAAACCAATATACGCCCTTATAAAATTTATATGGTGACTAGAAGTTTTTTTTATCTGCTTTTAGGTGTATTTTCTTCATTCAAATCCTGATACATTTTTGGTAAAATGTTGACATTTATTGCTCGTTAAAGTTTATTAGAAATATATTTTTACACCATAAATGAATTAAGGAGAAATGTTTATTTGAGTGGTTCTAAATATTGAAAACTATTTTTAATGGTTTTTAAAATCGTATACACCAAGGCGAATTCAAATAGAGGTTGCGGCAATACTACAACTATTCAAAAACAACAGAAATAACAGAGGTTTTATCATTGTATTGTTTGTGTTTTTTAGGGTATTCATTTAATCGGGGTTTTGCTTTAATCGGTTAATCGCTCGATTAATTAATCGAGGTTTTGGTTTAATCGGCTAATTTTGTTACTGATCGGTTAACCGGTTAGTAAGGTTTTTTTTCTAAATTAAGTAATTTCAATAAATAAAAAACATAACAATTCTTAAACTAAAACGAACAAACAAAAAATAAATAATAAATATGTAATACATATTTTTTAATAAATACATATTATGTATTTATTGTGAGATCATTTTATTTATCATTTCAACACACAGAAAAAATCAACGTTAAAAACGTAGAAAACAAGGTTGATTTAAAAATTTTCGGTGGTGATTTTGCTTCATACGTTTTTGATGTTAATTCAACCTGACTTTACAATTCCTTGCGAACAACATTAGTTTCATTTAAAATAACTATATTTGATGTTAATTTAACATTGCAGTAAAGTTAGAGCAAAATGTCATTTATATTGAAATAACAATCCGAATCACGTTGAAACAACGTGAATTTCATGTGGAATCAAATTGGTTTGAGTGTGTTAAACAGTGTGAAGAAGCTTCAGAGACAATATATCCATTAATTTAAGAATAATTCAATACACTTACCCCTGTAACACATGCTTCACTTATTTTTTATTCTCCTTTGTGAACAGAAATATCAGCAGAATCGCCCGATATGGGTTTCGTCATCATTCTACTTTGAAAACTTAATGTACTATTTAACTAAATAATTTTAATTAAAAGAATATGGGAATTGTCTTCTTTTTATAACATATTTATAAAGCAGGTTTTTATGGATTCAATATTAAATTAATATTTATTTATATTTTAATATTTTTTTTTATTTATTTTAACAGTGAATAATATTAAATAAGCGTGATTTAAGATTATTTTGATATTTTAAATTGTAAATTAATATGAAATAATGATAAATTTAAAAAATGGGCATACTGTTGCAGAAATTTACTATGATTCTCATTCAACATTTTTCCATGTTAATTTTACATTGGAATTTTTTTCTTTGTGAATAGTTAAATGAGATCTTATAAAAAAATGTTCTAGAAAAATAAATTTGTTTAATTTTTTAGCATTAAAGCGATTCTTTTCTTTAGTTTTGATAAACTTGACTTGTAAACAGTTCTTTCACTTTTCAAAAGCAACCCATACCCCAGATTATCTAATTTCTCAGGAATTTTCCTTTAATAATTTTAATCTCCCATTATGCCTTTAGAGTCCTGTTTGGTTTTCTTTTAAATGCTTAACACTTCTAATTGTTTTGGTTAATTCTGTTGTTGTGTTACTGTCAAACTCATCATTAAATTCATCCTGACAAAGCTCAGCACCGAACATGCTGCAAAAAAGTTTATTTCCAAATTGCTTAATTTCTGTTTTTGAACTGTATTTCTAGAAGAAATTATATTGTATGAAAAAATATTTCTTAACACAACTTTTTTAGTGTACTTTATGAACTTTTGTAGTTAACTTTGGTACACATAACATTGTAAATTTTTACATGGCCGCATTGTAGAATGCTTTTAAATAAGCGAGTAGCTTTGCAACGGACGTTTGGAACTCACCCATAATTAAAAACACAATAAAAGATGTTTTAATACTACAAAAAATTCAAAATTTTTAATTTTGAAATTAACCGGATTAATCGTTAATCGAAAAAAGGCAATTTTATATTAACCGATCAGTTAATCGGGTAGTAATTAATCTGTTAACCGATTAACGGTAAGCCGAATGGAAACCATAATGTGTATATTAAGGTGGTTCGAAAAAATAAGTTGAGCCAGGAAGCACCAAGGAATTAAAAAAATTCCAGAAACTTTTTTTGATTTTTTGCCACGCCTCTGGATACCGCCCTTTAAGTTTTTGTATCGCTGCATCATATTGTTTTTCATGGCTTGTTCATAGCTTCATTTTTGCCTGACTTTTGCCATTATTTGAGAGTACGTCAAGCTTTTAATATGTTCACTTTAATGCCACGCGCTGCAATTAGGCAAATTTTTTCCTCGTTTGCATATCACTATTTTTGCTGGCTTTATTAATGTTTTAATACGACATCAAATTCTGGGTCCTCTAATGTCCAATTTTTGGACGTTACAAGAAATTCCTTCAAATTAGTATGTCTAGGTTTTAATATGCTAACTTTTATGCTACGCCAAATTTTTCTTTTACACATGGGGTTTTGTTGGTTTCTATAAGTACGTCGAGAAATTGCGCACGATTAGAAGCTTGCATTCGATGACTTTAAAAAAATATTGCCCAGTGTTATTGGAGCGCCGTTTTTATAACGCCACCGTCATGAAAACCTCACCGGTATAATTTTTCGAATAAATTTTTTGCTCAAGCATCACTTTGGACTGCTCACTCGTCTAAATGCAACAATTTTATTGGAGCTTGTCCAAAGCAATATTTTTTAATAATTTAACTACTGGTAATTCGAATTAAATTACATTTACAAATTTTAAAAATATTTCAGAGTAGAATATTAACAAAGTTATTTGTTTTCTCTGTTTAATTAAAAAAAAAATAAATAGATAAAATATAAATGTCATGAAATGATGGCACGAAGTAACGAACAGCTAGCAGTAATGTGCGATAAATTGATTAACCAAACATCTCTATTAATCAAATTTAGTATTTATCAATTAATTGAATAATAAGAAGTTTGATTAAATGAATTCTTGATAAATTACATAATTCGTATTTTTATTAATCATTAATCACGAACATGATTTTGATTTATTGAATAATTAGGAAACAATGTTTATTTGTTTTATTATAACTTTATATTTTATTTTTAGTGGTGACATATCGTAGTATGGCTTTCAATAAACACGAAGTGATTAATTAACCAAAATGATTTTATTTTGCTTAGAATTAAGTTATTTACCCACTTATTTATAAAAAATAAAACAGGTTTATAAAGGGCTTATTTAACCGATTTTCATATAAAATCCGTATTTTTGATAAATAAGGTCGTTAGTATTTAACTTAAAAAATTTTAGATAAAATTATTCGAATCGGTTTTGTCAAAACTTAGAACGTCAATTAATGAGAATTTTAGAAAATAATAAGTTTTGACTAATCGAAAATAGAGTACTGCACAATTCAACATTTTATGTAAAAATGTCACTCTCCATATTTTCATGCATGGATATGTCACGTTAACTCAAACAATTTGTTATGATATGTTATGTCTACATCAGGCGCGGATCCAGCTCGATCGTTAGGGGGGGAAAATTTTTTTTGAAACAAAAAATTAAAAAATTTGTTTTTATAAGTTTATTAAAATTAATATGTGTATATTATATTAAAAAAACTCAACAATAAGGTTAAATGAAATCAGTTCAATATAAATTAATTTTTTTAAATAAGCAATTTATGATTTCCTTGTGAGGCAAATTTAGATAGTACAGTCTTTCTTCTGTCATTGTTGATCTGAGCCATGTTTTTACTACACGACGGGTAGGAAATGACCTCTCTCTCGTAGCATTACTGACGAGTAGGGCAAGTTTTTTATGACATATGCCATTTTTGGTATTTCTTCAATTATTTTTTTAAAAAGCAATTTTTGGTCCAGCTCTGCCACATAGAAAAAAAATTTTAAATTAGCTTAGCGAATATGAGGCAGAATCTATTAAAAATGCTAACTGAATAATACAAAAATAAGATGTAAAAAGTACTTTCAATGCATCTGTTCAAGCCTCTTGAAGTTACAAACGAAAGGGATTTCTATGAATGAATCGCGCTCTGTAGACTTCTGTCAAAAAAAGTTAAACTAGTGCATTTTAATAGAACAAGCTACATGCAAAATATTTTGACGCGTTTGCGCCATAAAGTTGGTTAACTTTGAACTTTTTAACGGGTTGTGTATTTTTGACAAGTAATCAGCTGACAATAAAAACAAAATTTTTACAAATTTTCGAATCGTGAAAGAAAAATTTATTGATGAGCTTTAAAAACATACAATATTTATATAAAAAGAATAAATTCAATAAAAAAATAAATCTTGATATACTTTCGAATCCGTTTTCAATGCACAAATAAGTAAACAAATAAAAAACAGCTGACAGGAACGGCTTTTGTAACGCGTGTTGTGTAACTTGTAATTTTTCATACGCAAAAGTTTTTAAACGCACGACAAACGTCGACGAATGAACGCGTGTTATGTACTTCTACCTTAAGTGTTCAAATATGCTCCAGTTACATCTTGCGATGTTGAAAGAGTGTTTTTCATTTATAGAACTGTTTTATGTGATAACAGGAGATTATCAGGGGTGTTCTAGAAATCGAAGGCTCAAAACGCAAGAATTTTAAACGTCGTTCTTTAATAAGATTTCCCTGATAAAAAATTTGTATGACAAATATTATAAAAATATTTCTTTATTAAACAGAATTTTATAACAAAAATTAGATTAAAACTGTATTAAAAACAACTTCCAAATTTTTGCGTTTTGCCCCAGAACTTTTTTTTTTTTGACAATTTGAAGAAACATACTATTGTACTTACAATAAAAACTTAAAAAAAAAATGTTTCTTAAATAACATGTTTATTTTTGCCATTTTTCGTGCCATTTTTATACTTTTTCGTGCCATTTTGCCAGCCATTTTTAACCATTTTTCGTGCCATTTTAAACTTGCCCTGCTGACGAGCATATATATAAACGAAAATTTGAAATATTTTTCTTAGACTTCGGTAGATAACTTCATCACAGTTTATTAAAGAATCTACAACGTTATCTGATAGATTTTCAGATATTTTCCATTTTTGTTGACAATGCAACAGTTCAGACTCAAGTCTAGATGTTTGTTGGTGTTTATCTATCTCTTTTATCAAACATAATCAGCTCATCAGCTAGTTGTGATTTTAACAGTTTTGTATCTGTATTTGACTTGATTACACTTTGAGGTAGAAGTTTAGGTATGTTCAATACATTTAGGAGATCTATTGGGAAACGTGTTTTGAGATCTTCTAAAATAAATTCAATAAGAGGAATGTAACCTACAACTCAGTAGTAATCTTCAACATTTTGAATATGATTGGAACCTCGATTTGAACGCAGATAACTTTAACTTTTTTAAAAATCGCTTTAAATAGTTCTTTGGGTTTATTTTTTTTCTCTTCAAGGCACATGATTTTAGTTTTGATAAGGCTTGATCCTTTTTGAAGATCTATATCATGCTTTTATAAAATGATACTAAGCGGCTGTGAAACTATAAGTATCACACTAAATATGTTTATTCCGTGAATTCAAAAGTACCAAGCGAGTTCCTTAATATAAGGCTTTTGATGAAGTATCTCTACCTTTCCACTCAGATATTTTTTCCAAAGCTTCTACTATATGATGTACACTTGTTGCAAAGTGTAAAATTGAGTCGTGACGGTCCAACCATCTTGTCTCGCATTATGTAGAAAGTTTGGCTTCCAAATACTTTGCTAAAACTGCGTTTCGCTTGGAATGCTTATATTTAAAAAAATTTGTCGTTTCTTTAACAAATGAAATGAAATGAGCAAAGCCAATAAATGCTTTCCTAATAATTTTTTGTTGTATGTTGAAATATCTTTAAGATAAGGAAATCTGGGTTTTCCCAGAAAAATCTGTGTTTTCGTCAAAAATTATCGAATTGAATTTTGATTCATATAACACAAATATACTTAAATATTGCATATACTACTAAGGCTTATTAATAATTCAACCGCACGCATTTTTAAGTCAAACGTTTATTCTTTGGATATAGATGCCACCTGCTGGGATTGAATTTAGAATAATAAGTATTTGAATACAGTAAACTAGATGTTTCATTGGAAATATCTAATAAATAACTATTAGAATTAAGATTTGGATACTTATTGAAAATTTCGTTAGATGCAATAAAAAAAAACAAAAAAAAACCTTGCTGGGAATTTCTAAATTTTGTGCATATACAAAAATATTATTATTGGGAATTCTTGTATTATCGAGATAAACCAAACATATTTTTATAATTTAGGGGGGGGGGGGGAATTTCCTTATTCCCCCCCCCACCCCCTGAATCCGCGCCTGGTCTACATTAACATACTGTCCAAGCATGTCATTGCAATTTAGGTTGTAGCCTGTTATTTCAATAACATGTCTTTTTAAATGTTTAACCTCCAGTATGTTTTTAATACTGTTTGAACCTGCCTGCCTTGTATGCAAATATTTCTTAAATAAAGATTGGTCAACAATTGTTCAAATGGCAAACACTTTTGTTTTGAATTTTATATTAAATTTTGTTTTAAGAATACATCTATTACAAAAAAAACATTTTTTATTCCAAAGAAGGTCCAAAACAATTTTACAAGTGAAAAACCGGGCTTTAATTTATTCCAATAAAATATATAGGGGTATTTACATTTCTATTTTAAAATATTTACTTAAACTTATAAACCATATACATACATACATACCAACCAACGATTTTGCGATATGCATTTAACAAATATATAAATGCTCCGTTATTCTACTGCCGTTATTATATTTATTATTTTTTACAAAAAAAAAAAATAGTGCAAGAATTTTTTATAAATGTATGAATGATTTCCTTTATATACATATTTATTTAAGAGGGAATATTTTAATAATTTTTTTAGATCTTCCAAAAAATCCTTGAAATGAATAACAATCATAATTAATAAATTTTCTTATTTTATTTGTAGATATCTATGTATGTATGTATACTTATGTATGTACAAAATTGTCTGAAGTTAAAAACTTGAAATTTGGACCAGAGTTTGGTCACTCCCCAAATCAATTTACTAAGACGGGATTTTTCGAAATTCGAATTTTTAGGTTTTTTTCAAATGTGCTAAATTCCCATTTCATACTATTGAGAAACTGAAATTTATTGCTGAAGGATAAGCTATTCCTATTTCACTGGTTGCTTAGGCCAGATCGTCAGAAACTTCATCCAAAGATTTTAGAAAAGATAAAGATATTATTCAAATAAAACTGTTAAGCGAATAAGAATAATAAACCTTAGATTTACTAGTAACAATATCAAAGCTTAAACAAAAACAACACCAATAAACAGTGAGTTTATCTTTTCTTACAGTCCCGACTACAATTATTTGATTTTTTGTCAACTCTAAATGTTACAACTACATGTGGGGTAAGAAAAAACAAAAATAAAAACAAATTACTTTATTTTATTTTGCCAGTTCAGTTTATTTACTCTGCCACATGCATATTAGTTCTCAAAGTTTTTCTTGGGATTCGTAAGTTAATTAACAAGCTTATATCTCCAAAACTAAAAGATATATAAAATAAATGTAATACTTCTCGTTGTTCTTTAGAAAAATAAGCAGACAGGTGTCTGGTACTTTTTAGAAATTCGGCACTATTGGGGAGAGAACGGGTTAAACCTGCATTTTGGTACTTTTTTGACACTCCATCCATCTTTTGAAACAATAAACATATAAACAAAGTTAATACCACATTCGAAACTTATCAAGAAAATACGAATACAAATTTGTTACTTTTTCGAAATTCGAACATTTAATGGGTGAAAATCGTAACTATTTTTGGTAATTTTTTTACAAAACATTTTTCTCCATTCATTGGCATATTCGTACTAAACTATGGGCTGCCACTACAATACTTATACGTATCTAAACGTTCATAAGTTAATATTAAGTTTTTATCATAAAAAAAATCGCTACTGAGTATGGATGTTTCTGTTGAGTCCGTCTGGAGGCGGACTGTGGAATTACATAGAAAATGCTGGAATGTAAATCAAAAACGTTGCTTAAATTATTACGATAATGTCCAACTCCGCCTCAAGGCGGACATTATAGTTTGACCCCTTACAGGTCAATGAGTACTCAAAGGAAAAAAAATTGAAGTCAGATTCATGTTTCTCAACCTTAAATCAGCTTAATATGATTTTTTTGTTAGGCACCCAAAAATGTGGCATTAGAGGGTTAATATGATAGATCTCCTTCATATAAAATCATGTAAGCAGATAGCATCAGACCACACAAAATCCAATCACATGACTAGTTTTGTGTCAATTACATTGCCTCTGGTGTAACTACACTTTTTTACCAGTAGCGATATGTCTTCTTTTCACCTATCAGAACTCAGTACATTTTGATTATATTCACTGGTCACAGGGTTAGTGCTTTAAGAACAACTGACACAAATTTCCCGCAGGGTTACGGCACAATTCTCACTTAAGAAGAGATTTTTAAATTTAGTAATCCAAAGTTGTTTCCCCTTTAAATTGCCGTCTTTTTTAGGTTCAATTTTTTAATTTAAATAAACAGCTTTAAATAAATAAAAAGAAAAAATTTAACAGCTCTACATAATTAAATAAACGAAGCAATTTGTACTAAATTTAGATAAATTAACAGTGGCCGTTCTGCAGATGTACAGAACCTATATTGTATTTATTTTAAAGATGTCCAATGCAGCGCACTTTTGCCAATTGATTCAATTTTAAAAATGTTTAGTGTAACTAGGGCTGCCAGATTTGACGATTTATTGTAATTTTGACGAATTTTTGTTCCGGAATTAGCAAAGTGCCGATTTGCTGATTTTTTCCTAAAAGCGACGATTTTTTCAGTGTCCAAAGTCTGAATAAAACATTAAATTTTTTGACACATTCGGTTTTAAATCTTGGAATGTTTTACAGCCGTACCTTAACAAGAGCGGAAGGCGGAACGTTTCTTCCGCTTAGCTTTTACGCTAATATGCCATACGTTGTGTCAGGAATAGTAGTGATAGCTTTTTTGTTTAATTAAACCCACAAGTTATAAATTAAAATAGAGATAACAACGCCAGATTGATCCGAAAATAGCTAAATTGCCATTATTATTTAACAATAGCGGCAAACTTCAAACTTCAGCTGTCAAAATCGGTTTTTCCAATTGCAAAGCGTTGAGACCGCTCTATTAAAAAACTAAAAAACGCGTGCCGCTTGTGTTTAGGTACGGCTGTAATATGCAAGTCTTAAAAAATCTTTAAATGATTATTTTTAGAGTACAAAAACAACAATGTTACACTTCGTTTATCATTCGTCAAACCATCATCGAACCATTACGACTCTCTGTATAAATCATATTTTTACGAGTTGTAAAATAATATCTACATGAGTCTCATCCCAGTAAAAAAATGTATGTTTCTGGAAGCACGAAAACTACACGAGCGCTGATATATGCGCTGGCTATTTCACACTACTAAGAAGCAGCTGAGAAGCGAATAGTATTTAAGCGAATTTTTAATTTAATGATTGAATAACTTCGCATTATCCCTTACATCGAAGCAGGTTGTAATGCAATTACTTTACAATGTCTTACGATCTTACCGAACATAGAAATTTAATTTTTTTAAACGCAATCAGTTATCAAATTGTTTTTTAGCAGAGAGGAAAAAAGTAGTGCCTCCAAGTGGGAATTTTCCATAACAAATTATGCCTCTTGTAAGTAGGATTGTAAGGTGGTATTGTGCTTCTCTCCCTTACAAAACTACTTACCTGTAAGCTCCATTTTTTACTGGGAAATGATTCTTCACATGAAACACTCGACAGATAATCTTTACCCTTGTCTTAAACGATTCCCACAACGATTTAAGAAGCGTTTTTCACTGTGCTATGGAGGAATCTCAGTCGTTTTACAGTTTTTCACATGTGATGAATCTTCTACAATTAAACAATGCGGCCATTGACGATCAAAGACTCCCCGTATCTCTTACACGATAGAAAATTCTAGCTTGGTATGAAGTAATTATGTTTAAGTTCGAATGTTTTTTATAAAAATTAAAAAAAACTTAAAAAAAAACTAAATTTCAAGTTGTCCGATTTTTTGACGATTTTTCGAAACGAGAAAGACGATTATTTTATTTCCTCAGGAAATTGACGATTTCTTCGCAAATTTATCTGGTAATCCTGACTGTAACCGTTCGCCAGATTTATATACAAAAATCTATATTGTCTTTTTATAGCAGGGGCCACACTTTGACAGATGTTGTGTATTGCTAATCAAAATTGTGTCGATGTTGTGCATTTGCAACCAAATTTACAAACAAATTTGTTAACAATAGCTGTCGCCGTTGCCTAGATATACTGAATTCTAGTTTTTGTCATGAGCGCCCATTTTTTACCAAAGTTTTGTATTAATAAGCATTCTATTTGTACCAAATTTTGACAATTTAACCCCTTCAGCTAATGCATAATTGAAGCACAGCCGCGAATAACGTTGTAAAAGAAAGTTTGATTGTGGTAAGAAGGTCGTTAACATATAATTAGAAATTTATTGATCCGAGATGGCTGCTTTGTGGAACACCGAAGATGACGACAATATTTTAATATAAGGAATTATTAAAACGCTCTCGCTGTGTACAATATGCTTTCAAATAGAAGATAAAATCCTAGAGACCGGCAGAGAAGCATTAGTAGTTAGCGAAGCCGGTGTTTGTTATATCATGCAAAGATTTTCTTCTTTCTGGTAAAACAAAAACACTTTTGGCCAAAGTTACCAAAATTAAAAATAAAAGAAGAGGTAAGTTTTACCATCGTTGCAAATAACTTGTATGCTTGGAATTCTCATTCGCTGTACAGTTTTTATAGTATAATATCTTTAGCTTTTACAAAGTCTTTGGAAAAGGGGTTTCTTATGATCTGGCCTAAGTAACCGGTGAATGTTTATTTCCAAACAATAAGTTTTAGTGTATTTATCAATAAAAAAATTGGGAATAAAGCACATAATAACAAAATCTTCTTAATGAAATATAATTATATTTTTTGTTTTGAATGTGCTTATCACATCACATGTGTTGGTCTTCGATCACATCGAAAGTTTTTCAAGAATATCTTATGTCTCTGGTGGAGATAGCGGTATATTCAGTGGTTACCCTTTAATAAAACTATATGGCTGATCCGTTGGCGCATGCAGGCACCACCTTGAATCAGATCGGATTAACGCATCTTGTGGACGTTTCGCTCTCGAAGAGCAAGCAACTTTCGCAAACAAGTTTCATCATCAGATATGGTTCGAAGAACCTTCCTGAAAAATTCAGCCAATTCTAGATGAAAAAAATTTCGTCGATCTTTGGAGCTGTCCAGACTTTACCTCAGGAGCCTAATTGCGGTAATAACTGACCATTGGTATATTGTTAGAAACGCCCAGAGTTCAGGGCTCCTTTGCAGTTGCGGCATTAAGGAAGAACAGCAGACAGCGAAAGATCTCCTGAATTATTGAATGGGATATACTCCTTCTTTGAATTAACCGGCAGACTGAGTGCAAATGTCAGCAACCAGGTGATATAGGACCCCTTAGAGATAGTGAAACTTGGTAAGACAACGGGAGCTACTTGCTGGACCCACGTGAGCTGTACATGATTGCAGATTTACTCTCTCGTTGCAAGTTTCGGCTAGTAAAGTAAATGAACAGACCCAATATCATGAATAAATGTTTAAAAATTATATTTTGGCTTAACCATTGAATATGTTTGTGCTTAAGCTGCTCTTTTATACTACAACAAGCAAATATTTAGATTTTATATTATATACCTTGGGCCAATTTAAGAAAATTAACGTAACTACGTGCATCTTTTTGGTGGAGCCTATAAAATATAAAACTCTAAAATGGATGTAGTTTTAAAACTTCAACGATTTTGTCTCTCAGGTTTTAAAATTTTTATACTTTACAAATATTGTCTTTTTCACAGCCTTCTTCTAACAACTATTTTCAATTAGCCAGAATGCCGAAACGTTTTTCTGGTCTAACAGCATTTTCACATTTAGTCGGTTGTATACTTATATTTTTTACGAGCCGTATAAATATAAAGTATGATTTTTTTTTAAAAAACAGCCAGTAAAAAAGTTATAAAATACTGAACAAAATTAAACGATTTCCTTTTAGGAAACTAGCACTTCTCTCCTGGCTTGCTAGATAAAATCGGAATAAAAAGAAATCTTAAAAACTCTTTTGTGCATAAAGAAACCAAAAGTTATGAATAATAAATTGCGAAAATTTGTTAAGACAAACAAACTTTTCATTTTATTAATTTTCTAATCAAATTATGTTTTTTTTTTGTAGTTGGACTTGAACAACTACAATTTACTCGGGGCAGTCAGTCAAATGTCAGCCAGTCAGCTAAATATTTAGCATTGGGAATTCGTGCTGGTTTCAAAGTTGCGACAAACAAAATCGACATTTTTAACACTACTTGCTTGTTCTCTTTGTGTACGAAGAGATATTTTATTTGTTTTGCATGGACAGCGTTGCCAGAAGATTTGGAAGGAAAATCTTAATTTCGCGAAAAAAAATCTTATTTTTAAGAGAAAAATCTTAAAATTTTTTATAACAAGGGCAAAAAAGTAAAAATTTTTAGTTTTTCAAAACAACACACTTCTTATTATGGAAACTATTTGAATCGAAATACATAATTGCGGTATTTATACAAAATTCGATTGTAGGTTTAAATTGTGTTTAAGCTATATTTTTTCATAAAATTCTTTCTAAAATAAATTTTTAATCCATTTAATTTTTAATAAATAAGAAATTAAAAAAGTCAATCTAAATAAAGAAGTTTCATTCAATGTAATTAAACTCTAAAATTAGAGATATGTACATACATAAATTTTGAGCAAGAAAATTTTTTAGTTTGGGAGCTCATACTTCATATGAAATTTTAAGGGTTCTTAATTTAATATTATATATGTTGGCACCGTTCTTATATGGAATGCATTTCGAGGAAATTGCATTTAAAAAGAGCTCATTGAAAATATATGGATTTTCTTAAATATATTCCTTATTGAATTGTAATTAAAATAATGTTGGTACACCTTTTAAAAAGATATTCTTAAGCACTTATGTTTGTATACTTTGTTTAAAAATTATCATAAACATGGAATGTGGAATTTTTAAACTTAAATCTTCTTTAGTTCCATTAGTTTTACCTATTGGTACTACATACCTGAACTTTTTTGTTCTTTAAAATATGAAACTTTATAAAAATGCGTTTTTTCTTGTCACAAATAATTTTTTTCCTCAGTTGTCCCAAAATGAACAACTGCTAATTTAAGATGCCTTTTTAATATTTTGTATGCCCAGAAATAATTATGTATTTTTGTGTATGCCAGACAATGGGTTCAATAGTGTGCAAAACCAATAGTTAGACAACAAATATGATACAAAACCTCATTGTTTTAACAATTTTCTGTTTAAAAAACTGTAAAAAAAATTATGTATCTTGTACAAACTTAAAGTTAATAATCTTTATTTCTAAAAATAAAAAAATCTTAATTTGAGAAAAAAATCTTAAAATCTTATTTTGGTCAAAAAATCTTTAAAAATAAGATAAAATATTAATTCTGGCAACGCTGTGCATGGAGTTCAGTTCATCAAGAGCAGAGATTGTTTTTATGCTTTTATCTTTTTATGACGAATAGGATGGGGATTCATTTTGAAATACTGTTGTTTGCTTAAGTATGTAATAATAAATTTCTGGGTATTTTCAATAAAGAAATTTTGAAGGAAGCACGTTCATTTGTAGGCTTAGCGTGACATTATTGAGCCACTTTAAAGGGGTTATTTTTTCGAAGAAAAAAATTTAGACAAAAAGTATTTAACTGCAAGTAAGATTTTAGTCAGTCAAGACCGACCATATGACATCACAATATTTTGAAGCAAAGTTTCCTGGCCAGAACATAATAATGTTTTGAGCTTAAAATTTATATAAGAGTTGTTTGTGTTGAATATACATGCATATAAGTAGTATAGTAATATAATATAAATAAGTCATTCTACGTGATAAAAATATATAAAATAATAACTTTTTTCAATATAATCGTATTTAATCAGGAAGCTTGAATGCCTGTTTAATACTGGCCAGTCAAGTAATCGACTTTTACCGGTACTTTAAGTGACCAGGGGAGATACTCTACGCAAGGTAAAGACATTTTGGCCAGGACAAGATACCTTACTTTAAGGGTAAAGATAAATTGAAAACAAACCATATTCAATATTTGAGTTCTGGACGGCGTTCGTTAAATATTACAGCAATGAAATGTATTTCCACCAAGTCTATCTGCAATCCTTTTGCACTTTGCACCTACTACATCAGGCGCGCTCTTGCGTAACCGCCCCACGTGAATTTTACTAAACTGATGTAAAATCTTTGCAATTTTGTTGCCAGTGCATAAAACAGAAAAAACGAATATTGGATTTTAGTAAAAAGTTGTTTAGCACGATTTTTTATAACTTTTGAATGTTGTTTTCCAAAATATTA
This sequence comes from Pollenia labialis, assembly GCA_949318255.1. Lineage (NCBI taxonomy): Eukaryota > Metazoa > Arthropoda > Insecta > Diptera > Polleniidae > Pollenia > Pollenia labialis. The sequence goes on along the minus strand of OX439142.1, from coordinate 44,026,066 downwards.
GTGGAACATAAAGTGTGATTTTTTCGGAGTGATACAACTTTGAGTTGGCATTAGGCTTTATTTGACCACCTATTTAACAGCTGATAGGTGCTTTTTGTTAAGTTTGCTTTGACATTTCATCGTGGATCGACTAACACCTGAGCAATGCGCGCAAATTGTTAAAATTTTTAATCAAAATAATTCGGCGATTGGTCTGAAGCACAAAATGATATTGGTTTTGAATTTCCATTCAAAATTTTATTTTCCGATGAAGTCCATTTCTGGTTAAATGGGTACGTAATTAAGCAGAATTTTCGCATATGGAGTGAGCAGAATCCACAAGCTTTTGTCGAAACACCATTATAACCACAGAAAAGTACTGATTGGTGTGCTTTATGGGCTGGCGGAATCATTGGCCCATATGTCTTCAAAAACGATGATGGTCAGAATGCGAAAAATTATTGATATTTTGGCGGCCACATGGCAAAAGTCATATTTAAACATTAATGTCATAAAATTTTCTATCCGATAACGACCGTTTCATTGATATCAAAAATATATTACTATGTTTTATTGTGATTTAGACTTGTATCACTCTATACAAAACACCCTTTATAAAACTAACTTAAAACAAAATTCGTATTTAATAAGGCACACATACAATTTTAAAGCGTTAAAACGCGTATAACGTACATGTAAAGTGGATATGTTGTGATTCAATGTAAAATAATATACGTGAAATACTAAGAAGGAAGTATTATCTCACTTCCTTATCTACTCTGGACGCAAAATCTCTACCCTGGCATCTGATGAAGCAGGGGAAATACGGCAGGGGAGAGATGTTTTCATTAAAAAACTTGCAAAATCAGAAAAATATGTATTGTAACGAAAAAGCAAATTAACACAGTCAATTATACTGAAATTAAAATAAATAAATATTACAAACAAACTAAAACCACAAATAACAAGCGAATAACACTCACCAGTGGAGATACATCAATCACTGACACGTGCGAGCGACCCGACGGGTGGGCTCGAATTATCGGCCCAATACACGCAGAGAAAAAATATGGTTGGGCATGGTTACGGCAACCACACTGTGTTTATTGTAACAATATATTGTTGTTGTACATAAATAATTGTTATTTTTATTAAATATCAGCAATATTATAGTTACTGTAAACATATTAATGTTTATCGCAATTATAAATTTGAGTATTGTTGACCGAAAAATAATTATTTTTCTAACAACTAAATTATGATAACTTTCAAAACATATTATATTACTCACAGCCATAACATGATATTTAATAGCCATAACATGATAACTTTATATACATTTATCATAATAAGTTTAAGATGCAATCAAAATATCGTTACTCTAATAATATTTTGGTTTCGCCATTTGTAAAATAATTTTGTATCAGTTGTGTCGTGTTTTACATAAAAATATCGAATTATTTGTTAGTGAGTGGCTAAATAATAAAAAAAATAACCATTAGAAAAAAAAGAAATTAAAAAAAATAAAGAAAAATATTAAAAAAGAAATAACAAAATAACTATTAAAATAAACAAGAAATTAAAAAAAATTAAAGAAAAAACATTAAAAAAGGGTTGTAGTGTCACAAAATAAAATATCTTTGCTAACAAATTTTAATAATCTTAAAGTGGTGGAAAAATTTGTGAAATATTGGTGCAAAATATTGACCATTACTGGTAAGTTTTGTGTTATTTTAAGAGAAAAATAATGAAAACTCCATAAAATAATTTATAAATAATTGCGACCTACGACAAAAAGATTACAGTAACTATATTATGTTTTTTATTTTATCATAAGTATTTTTTTCCAATAAAAATATTATGTTTAAAGTTGTATCATATTATGATGTAAAAAATTTATGTATAACAGTTCATATCACTTTGCATCGTAATATGATTACTTCTAAACTTATTATGATTGCCATGACAATAATATGATTACTTCTAAACTTATTATGATTGCCATGACAGTAATATGATTACTTCTTAACTTATTATGATTACCATGACAGTCATATTATAACTTCTTAATGTTTTATGATTAACAGGATAATAATATGATTAAGGGAAAAATATTATGATGTTATATTACGAACATATTTGGTCATAATATGATTTAATAACAATCGTAATATGGTGACTACAATCATGAATCTTATCATAATATGTTGCTCTTATAATATGTTTACCACAACCATGTTTTTCTTTGCGTGTACGTGCACGCTAGTGGCTCGCGCGATTTTTATTGTTAAATACACATCGAAACAAATGCTCTGCTATTTAAATTTGCAGCGGCTTTTTTAAACGGTCGAACAATGTGCAGGGGCTGAGACTTAAAATACGAGGGACAAAAACTGTGTAGGTAATTTTTATTAATAGAATATGAAAGTAATTTCAAAGTTTATTTAAATGACCTTAATTGTTATTTATACTACTTTATGTAATAAATAACGATTAGATCTTTAATCAATTAGTAATGTGTTTAATTTCAAAGATTTTGTTACAGAAAAATAAAGGGATGGGCCAGTAGCTCGTTTCTGTATTTTTCGCATCGTAAATTTTTTCACATGAAGTGTGAAACAAAAAATTCCATCGTTTCTCGATTTGCGTGAAAAAAGTGTTTATGTATTTAAATGCAAAAACAGACAACACAGATTCAGTTTTAACTCGAATATTTCCAGTAATTAAGTGTCAAATGAAAGCGAAACGTCAACAAAAGAAATAAATATAATAAAAACAGGGCTGCCAGATTTGAAAGGGCCGATTTGCTGATATTTTCTAAAAAAGTGACGAAAGCAAAAACAAAATCAACTATATTTTATAACTATAACTATATTTATTGCAGCTTTCTATAAAAATTCATATTGTATTTCAAACATTTCATATTTTGTGGCGTTGAAAATTTAAAAAAACAATATGAATTTCTGAAGAAAGTAACAACAAATTTATATATTTGATATTTTATCTTCTTAGCTTATTTGTGAAAAAAAGTTGATTGTCTATAACACGTTTATTTATAAACTGATATTTTCAATTTTAACTACCAGGTATTCTACTAAGTCTATTTCAGGTAGAAAAGAAAAAGCAAAGTTAATAGTTATAAGAATAGGTTAATTATTGATTTAGGGGTAAAATTTAGAGGCAAACGTGTTTTTCACTCATATCTCAGCCATTTGTGAACCGATATTTTTAAATTTCAATAATATCCTATTTGGTCTACATACGATACAAATTTAAAACAAATTCGTCAATTCTAGGTTTTTCGCGGATTTAATTTAAAAATTTTTAATTTATTGGTATTTGTATATACATATGTAATTTAAATAAGTTTGTATGTTTATTTTATTAATCTTGACTTCTTTTTGTTTTTATAAAAATATTTATTTTATTTTTTGTTAATATTTATTTTTAATATGATATTTTGTCCCGTCTTCAGGAAAAAAAACAATTTTAAATTGTTATCGGATCAAAGAAAATAAATAATTTTATAAAAAATAGACCTCAAGCTTAATAAAATAAATATAAATTAAAACAAATTAAGTTCGAACAATAGACAATTTATGTGTACATATGTATGTATAAAATACCCATGAACTTTGACTATGTTTTTGTTTGATTTTGTTTGATTAAAAAATCGAACAAAATTTGTTTATAATTAATTTTAAATTGTCCGATTTTTTAAAACAAAAAGACGATCTTTTTATTTTTCTCAAGTAAATGACGATGTTTACGCAAATTTATCTGGCAGCCCTGAACAAACCCAAAACAAGGAAAGGCTAAAAATATAACAATGGTGTTTTCTTTATTTTCATCATTTAAATTATGCTTTCATAATTAAAATTCTTTTTATTTTTTATTTATATTAAAAAAATAGTAGTATATATCTACATTAGGGGTACAACCAAAAAATACCTATCACGACGGGGTGGCCACTGATGTATATATCAAGAAAACTGTTTTTTGAGATCAATTTGGATAAAAAACCTCCCCCCCAAACCGTTTTTTCCATTTTGTTCAAAAAAAGAGTTTCCGTGTAATTTTAACATAATTTTAACTGTTTGGATATGGTATAATTGGTGGTATAAGGCTTATTTGTGAAATAGTAAAATAGAACTGAATGTTTTTTGTTTTTACAATAGAGATATTGTATTTTTAATTAACAAAAAAAATACAAATACTAAACTTCAAAGTGATTTGGGGGGGAACTTTTTTAACGCCCGCGAAAAAGTGACCCCAATTTTTATCATAGATTTTCATGGTATATATGGCATGGATAGGTATTTTTTGATAATTTAAAAAATTGTTCAAAAGTTATACCCTAATATACATACTTTAAATTTAAAATATCTATATTTTGTTTTTCTCGCACCAATTTCAAATGTGACTTATTTTGACAGTTCTTGTAAGAAACTTTTCGCAAAATATTGTTACAGAAACACTTTTTCTCACATCCTTCCAATAATTGCTGGAAAATTATTAAAATGACAGATAATTCTCGCAACGGAAAGATACAGAAACACTTGTGTGAGAAAACCCATTTTTTGTTGCATTTTGCACTGTGTCTGCCCCGATTTCATGGTTTCATGCGGAAAATTTTACGATGCGAAAAATAAAGAAACGGGCTACTGGGTAGATACTTTTTTCTGGGTAAACATGAAGTTATGACTAAACTAAGGTAATTTAGGTATTGCAATTTATTGGTAGAAAAGTTTAATTAATTTATTAATAAAAACGTTTGATATTTCCACAAATTTTTAAATTATATATGATTTTTTAATGTAGCCGTCCATAATATCTATTGACGTAGAAACACCCATGTACGATTTTTTAGGAAGGCGGTTTATACGGCACCTTTGGCCATTACAACATTTTACCGTGCAATAGCAGCTTTTATAAACGTTATTGTCGTTAAATCGTATATTAATATAAGAAAGTTATGGCATTAAAAGCTATTTTCGGTAGAGATATTTGTGTGGGAGCAATGGTAAAATATGGGCCGCTTTTAACCCTGTTGTTAGCTTAGAAAAAACCATTTGGTCCATATAAACAGCTTATGTAAAAAACAAGTATATTGTTACCTTTTTTTGTCTGTTTTTAATCAAAATAGATTAAATATATAAAAGAAGCACACATATTTGCACTGCTTGGTTCAGTTTGTGTGTTCAATAGTTCAGACGTGTTTTACTTACGACATGGCAAACTTGAGCGAAGACGAGATACCATAACTGCTCAATGCATAAAGTGACTCTGCTATTTGAGATTCGGATATCTATACTAATATTATAAAGAGGTAATGTTTGTTTTTTTGTTTGTTTGTTTGTAGAAAGTAATCTCCGGAACTACTCATCCGATTTCCAAAATGTTTTCAGCAATGTTTAAAGTGTTCCTCCAGGATGGACATAGGCTAGGTTTCATCGACCACGCCCACTTCTACGCCCACTTTTTTTCAAAAAACGTAAAATTCAAAAATCTCCAAAACCACTAATCCGATTTTAAAAATGTTTTCACCAATTTATACTTGGAACGATCCTTCAGGGTGGAAATGTGTTGGGTTTTATTGAACACGCCCATTTCTCCGCCCACTTTTCGCAAAAAATGTAAAATTTAAAAAACCTATGAAACTACTCATTCGATTTTAAAAATGTTTTTACCAATTTTAAGAATGGTCCTTCAGGGTGGACTCGAGATAGGTTTCATCGGCCACGCCTACTTCTCGACCACGCCTACATAAAAAAAATTTGTGTTAAAGTTATAAGCAAAATTTTAAAATTAACGTTTAGAAAAAGGAATAGGAAAAAAACTATCATAATAAACTTGGCAGCACTTTTTATAATTTCTGTACAATCTGATAATGGCATTCACAACATTTTGATAACACCTAACAATTATCGGAGTTAGAAATGTCATTTGTCAATGTCAAATTTGTATGGGGTAATATGTACGCGAAAGCAAAAAAAAACACAGATAATTTTAACACTTCATGCATTCTTTTAAATTTTTTACCGTTATTAAGTTTGGTATGTAGTTAGTTTTTTTCGTATAACACTACAACAACAAAAACAACAACAAAATGATTTGAAAGTGAACAATCGTAGTAAAATACAAAAATATAATGTTTTGAATGTAAACAATCATAGTGATCACTAACTGTACATGTAAAAAAATAACAATTTAAACTAAAGTGATTTTTTTAAAGAAAATACTTACATTAGTTAAGGAAAGTGATACAAATTTCTTTTTTGACATTTTACTTAAAATTCTTATAGTTAAAAGCTGAATTCTAGGTAAGCGAATTTAATTTAAAGTTATTCTCAAATCAAAATTTTTATTTTCCCTACATTTTAGTAAAATAATTTAAATATTCGAATGCAAATATAGTATACTGTAAAGTAATTGTTTGCAACCGCACTTCTCTACAATTTCGTTGTACTTATTGATTATCAATTACTGTTTAATAAAAATACTATGCCTAAAAAAAAATCAAGCCTTTCACGGCAAGTATATAAGACAAGAGCAGTTAAAAAACGCCGCGTGGAAGAGTCTTCTTCTGAAACAGCGCAACGTCTTGCCAGTAGTAGAGAGTTGATGTCACAAGCGCGTGCTAGAGAGTCCAGTACTGAACGCTCGCAGCGTCTATCTAACCAAAATATTAGATCATCGCAGGTCCGTGCTAGGGAGTCCAGTACTGAACGGTCGCAGCGTCTCGCAAGCCAAAATTTAAGAACATCGCAAGCCCGTGCTAGGGAGTCCAGTACTGAACGCTTGCATCGTCTCGCTAGCCAACATATAAGAACATCACAGGCCCATGCTAGGGAGTCCAATACTGAACGCTCGCAGCGTCTCTCTAACCAAAATATAAGAACATCGCAGGCCCGTACTAGGGAGTCCAGTGCTGAACGCTCGCAGCGCTTAGCAGCAGAAAGACAACGGATATCAACAACTAGAGCAAATCGAACTGTTGCTCACGGGAATAGATCAGCTTTCAATTATGATCCAAATATAGATTATGCTCAACAAAACACTGTTAAAGTTGGACAAATGAGCAAAATTTGCCCTAAGTGTTTTGCTAAAAAATGGCGCGATGAATCAAACGGTATGTGTTGTGCTGGAGGCAAAGTGGTCCTCCCAAATATACAGGAACCACCACAACCAATAAAAGATCTTTTGTCAGGCTGTCATCCACTATCAGCGCATTTTTTAAATAACATTCGCAGGTATAATTCATTGTTTCAGATGACATCATTCGGTGGTAAAGAAATTCGCTTAGGAAACTTTATGCCTACTTTTAAGATCGAAGGGCAGGTGTACCATAGAATTGGTAGTCTCATCCCACCTTCAGGTGAAGATCCCCAGTTTCTACAGATTTATTTTATATCTGATGCCGATCAATTATCATTGCGATTTAATATTGCTGACAATCTAAAAAAAGGATTAATCAACGAGTTGACTTCTGTTTTAAACAGCCATAATATATACATTCGCAGTTTCAAATACAACTTAGAGCATAACCCTTCATCGGACGACTTAAAATTAATAATTCACGCCGACCGCACTCCGCAAAATCAACATCAAGGAAGATACAATCCACCTACAGTAAACGAAGTTGCAGTCTTATTAGTCGACGAAGACAAAGGTCCTAGGGATATAGTTATTAATTGCAAAGATGGCATCATAAAAAGAATATCTGAATTGCATCGTGCTTATGATCCTTTGCAATACCCTTTAATGTTTATTAAAGGTGAGGATGGCTACTATTTGACAATCCCTCAACAAAATTCTGCGAGAAATAAAACTGTTTCATGTATGCAGTTTTATGCGTACAGGATGATGGTCAGAGCTGGCTGTTTTAATACCTTACATTATTACAGAGATTTATTCAGTCAATACTGTGTCGACATGATGGCTAAAATGATATCAGAAAGACTAAATTACATACGTCAAAATCAACAACAATTGAGAGCCGACGACTATATACATCTACGAGATGCTTTAAATCTGGATGCTAATACAAACCCTACAAATATTGGACAACGCGTCATCTTACCTTCAACTTTTAAACCCAAGACGCAATGACGTATGTCCGAAACTACGGGAGACCCGATTTATTTGTGACATTTACCTGTAACCCGGAATGGCCAGAAATTAAGGAAGAGATATTACCTGGCCAACGGTCCTTTGACCGTCATGACATAATTTCAAGGGTATTCCATTTAAAAATGAAGAAAATGATTAATTTATTCACAAAGGACGAAATATTTGGTAAAGTTAAATGCCATATGCTAAGTGTTGAATGGCAAAAACGCGGACTTCCTCACTGTCATATGTTGCTTTGGTTGGAAAGAAAAATTCAGTCTGATGAAATTGACAGTATAATAGTTGCCGAATTACCGAATAAAGATGACAATCCAATATTATTTGACATCGTGACCAGAAATATGGTACATGGACCATGCGGAGATCAAAATACAACGTCACCATGTATGAAAAACGATATTTGTTCGAAAAAATATCCTCGCCGTTTTGTTAACGACACCCAGACCGGAGAAGATGTGTATCCAGTATATCGTCGCCGTGACACTGAAAATGGAGGTCGGAGTGCTACCCTAAACATCAGAGGAAGACAGGTTACTATAGACAATAGATGGATTGTCCCATATTCCCCCATATTGTGTCGTTCATTCAACGCACACATTAACGTGGAATATTGCCATTCAGTACAGGCGATCAAATATGTATGTAAGTATATAAATAAAGGCTCTGACCAAGCTACTTTCAGCGTCAAAAATCCGTACGATGAGGTGGAAAACTATTTAAATGGCAGATACATAAGTACATCAGAATCTGTGTGGAGAATATTAGAATTTCCGATCCACGACCGGTACCCTACAGTCGTGCATTTGGCAGTACATTTAGAAAACTGTCAAAGGGTGTACTTCACAGCTGGAACAGCACAACAAGTTGCCCGAAACCCTCGCAAAACTACACTTATAGCTTTCTTTGAGCTCTGCAACTCAGACGAATTCGCAAAAACTTTATTGTACCACGAGGTTCCACACTATTATACATGGGCTAATAGTAAATTTTCAAGAAGATTACGAGGTCAAAACGTAGTTGGCCATCCAGGCATAAAGAAAGATGCTGCTTTAGGAAGAGTATATGGTGTACATCCTTCTCAATCAGAGTGTTTTTATCTTAGAATGTTACTGCATCACGTACGCGGTCCAACCTCATTCGTGGACCTAAAAACTGTTAATGGAGTTGTCAAAGAAACATATCAAGCAGCTTGCCGAGATAGAGGATTGCTCGAGGCTGATGATCATTGGGAAAATACTTTGAGAGATGCTGCGATGTTGCAATGCCCATTTAATCTTAGGGAGTTGTTTGTAGTCATTCTACTATTTTGTCAGCCATCAGAACCATTAAAACTGTGGAACATTTTCAAAGAAGATTTTTGTGAAGATATTAGACACAGAATTCGACAGCAACATCAAAATTTTACTCTGCCTTTTAATGACGACATTTACAATGAAGGTTTGATCCGAATAGAAAATAAGTTATTGGAATTGAATGACAAAAGTTTAAGTGATTTCGGATTACCCGTTCCTATTCGTTCACAAAACGATGCGATGGACACAATGCTGGTACGTCAATACAACATCAGTGAGTTGACAGATTATGTCAACCAAAATTTGCCAAAATTAGTACCAGATCAATTAAAGGCGTTTGATACAATAATTGACAGTGTTACAAATAAAAAAGGCAAAATATTTTTTTTGGATGCCCCAGGAGGCACAGGAAAGACATTCCTGATCAATTTATTACTAGCACAGGTAAGGCAATCTGGAAAAATAGCCCTAGCAGTCGCTTCTTCAGGAATTGCTGCTACTCTATTGAGCGACGGTAAAACTGCGCACTCCACATTCAAACTCCCATTATCAGTATCTCTGGAGCAACAATCCGCGTGCTCCATACGCAAAGACGGGCCTTTTGGCAAATTGTTGCAGGACGTGTCACTTATAATGTGGGACGAATGCACCATGAGCCACAGAGCCCATGTTGAAGCTGTGGATCGAACATTAAAAGACCTTAGAAACTCTAACGCCATTATGGGCGGAATAACGTTTGTGTTTGCTGGTGATTTTCGACAGACGCTCCCTGTAGTTACAAAAGGGACGCGTGCAGACATTATCAAAGCATGCCTTAAATCATCTCCCTTATGGAGTTCCATTCAAAAATTGAACTTACGAACTAACATGAGAGCTCATCTTGGCGGAGCCACAAATAACGATTTTCCACAACAATTGCTTAAACTTGGGGAAGGAGTTTTTCCTTCTTCGAATTTGAGCACTAATTGTTCTGAAATTGTTCTCAATGAGACAGTAGGTCGAATAGTCTACAGTCTGGAGGATCTGATAAATGCAGTATATCCTGGTCTTGAAAACTTACTTGAAAAAGACTTTCATTGGCTATGTTCAAGGGCAATAGTATCGCCTAGAAACGACACTGTCAATGAAATAAACAATTTTATTATGCAAAAAGTTCCCGGCCAAATCAAACACTATAAGTCAATTGATACAGTCACCAATATCGAGGATGCAGTCAACTATCCACAAGAATTTTTAAATTCTCTTAATCCTTCTGGCTTGCCATCTCACGAACTACCATTAAAAGTCGGTACACCTATCATGCTTTTAAGAAATTTAAGCCCACCTAACATGTGCAATGGCACAAGGCTGCTTATTAAAGACCTAAAAGACAACTTAATAGTGGCGACCATCATCACTGGCCCTGCTGCTGGCCAGTTAGCAAATATTCCGAGGATTCCAATGATTCCTACAGACTTACCGATATCTTTCAAACGACTGCAATTTCCCGTCAAAACTTCGTTTGCGATGACTATTAATAAGTCACAAGGACAAACCTTCTCTTTGGTTGGAATCGACTTACGAAAAGAATGTTTTTCCCATGGCCAACTATACGTTGGATTATCACGAGTTGGAACTCCAGAAAATCAGTTCATTTTGCTACCAAAAAGTAACTCTACGTCTAACATTGTATACAGAGAAGCTCTGAGTTACTTATAAATTTAAAAGTATAATAGAAAAAAACGTTATTTTATTTTAGAAATATACCTATGTAGGATTAAATACAGTATTATAGTATAGCATTAATGTAGCATTAAATATAGTACTATTATAATCGTTATTAATAAGAACATTGTAATAAACAATTAGTCTTAAAATAAAAACTTTTTCCACTAAACTTTTGATTTTCTTTCTTTACTACGGGCGGGGTAGCGAAGCACACCGGGTCACAGCTAGTTGATTATATTTCAGAAAATAACAGATCAAGTTCTTCTGAATCAGGCACTGGACGGGGAACCCGTTCTAGCTGCAACTAGGCCTGCTGATTCGTTTTTTTATTGCTTAAAACAAAATGGTTTGGAGCGCCACTCCATTACCGCAGCCAATTGAAGCTACAGCTGAGAATATTATCTCAACACAACCAGGACCAACTCGATTTGCAGTGTCCAGATGCACTGACATGCTGTCAGCTTTTTTGTATGTGTTTGCTTGTGTTTCTAGCAGCTAGCCTACCGGGGCACTAATAAAATCTATTATTGGCAGTGGGAAATGTTCATGGTATATTTGATGGAAAATTTGGTCGCCCCATTTTCCGATTAATTATGTCTGAAGATGGTATTTTGTGTCGACGACAAATGCGTAGTTGCGATGAATTTGCTCCTTTTCGTGAACTTTGGGATCGTTGGCAACAACTTCTTCCAATGTCAATTTATCTAACTTACCAGAAGTATTGCAAAATATGATAACTTACAACTACATTTAGAGTTGACAAAAAATCAACCAATTGAAGTCGGGACTGTAAGAAAAGATAAACTCACGGTTTATTGTTGTTGTTTTTGTTTAAGCTTTGGTATTGTTACAAGTAAAACTGAGGTTTATAATTCTTATTCGCTTAACAGTGTTATTTATGTAATATCTTTAGCTTTTCTTAAATCTTTTGATGAAGTTTCTGACGATCTGGCCTAAGCAACCAGTGAAATGCGCATAGGAATAGCTTATCCTTCAACAATAAATTGCGGTTTCTCAATAGTATGAAATGGGAATTTAGCACATTTGAAAGAAACCTTGTTAATTAATTTTTGAATCCAAAGAAAAACTTTGATAACTAAAATATTAGTGTTTCGCAATAGTACACTCACAATATTATTACAGTAACGGACTGTAGTTTATTTAAGAAGTATTCCGCTCAGACATTTTTAAATAAATAACCATTTAAAATTCTAAGCAAATTTATTTTTAACTGATTCTAACAGTTATTTAAAAAACTAAGTGCATAATAATACGGATTTTCAGTTGCAATTAATATTGTCCGTTGATTTAGTTAAATTCTTCATTACGTAAAATTAAAGAAAATTTTATTTTAAATAAGGAAAAGTCCATTCAATTTTAACTGTCAAAAACTCAACCGCGAATTCCGTAAAAAACACAGAAATATTCAGGTGTATTCAGGGTTTAAAAAACGGCAGTCAAGACCAAAAACTGTAAAACAAAAACGAAAATTTGTGTACAACTTTTCGCTCGCTTTTCGAGTTGGTTTGACAGCGACTATTTCCATTTAATGAATAAGAAGTAAAAGTAAAATTTTTTTTGACCAATGACAAATGAAGAATTGGAAGAAATGGCAGTTTTTCTACTTTGACTGCAGTTTTTTAAACGCTGGCTATTTTCTATAAATTAACTATCAAACAATTAACTACATATTCCGTAAAAAGAAACGAATATTCAGTTATTTTATATAATTTAACTACCAAAAATAAATTTTTATTTATCTAAAAAAACGATTTGCTTGTTTTGTGTAAAAATTCCCATTTTCTATTTGTTAATTTTTTTAGTTTAATACATAAAATTTTTAAGGTAAACCAATTGCGAAACCATTTTGGGCATGCTGGTATTATAATTGAGAGTTCTTCTGTAAACACTGGGGTCAGTACAACAAAAGCAAAACAAACGTGCGAACGGGGTTAGTTAATAATAATATTCTCTCTCTATCATTAGAAAAACAAGCGGAGTAAAAGAAAATGACTGGATTTAATAAAATAACTCAAAATTTCTTTGTTTTTACGGAATATGTAGTTAATTTTTTGATAGTTTATTTATCAAAAAATAACTGAAAATGAATTTGTTTTTACGGAATTCGCGGTTGAGTTTTTGACAGTTAAAATTGAATGAACTGGACCGGTATCCAACTGAATTTTCATTTATTTTAATTACAATTTCAGTTAATTTTACGTACAATATATTGTGAGCGTACCAGAATATGAAAGAAACTTAAATGGTATTTTGGAGATGATAATATCAAAATTGTCAATGGCTACAGTTACATAGGAATTGACATTAACTTCAATTTATCGTTTAATAGACATTTAGAAAACAATTTATCTCTAGCAAAAGTGGATATATCATCTACGTGGTCAAATTATATAAACCATCCTCAAATTTCAAATAACAATAAACTCAAAGTTTTTAACGCTGCATCATGTTCTATTATGCTTTACGGTGCTCAGATCTGGGGTTTAAAAAAAAAGGTAAAGGGGAAATAGATTTTTCAAAAACTTGTGAGAGATACAAAGCCTGGAAAAATTATAAAACAAAATGTTGTATGTTGCTGATAATTATTTGTTTGTATTATGTTGTTGTAAGACTTTATAATTGGTTTAATAAAAAAATGTTGTTAAGCTTGCTCTAGCGTGAGCCTTTTTTTCTTTGCCTCAGGATTATGTTTATTCATACACCGTCTATAAATCCTCCCCAGGCCACCGTGATGAGATACAAATATCGTCTGCTCATTATTGGTTTGACTTACCGACCATTAAAAAAAGAGAGTAACGTACGAGGAATATATTTTTTTATTACTTCCTTTCTTAATCCAAAACCAGTTTCGCTAAATTTTTTATGGTTTCTGAGATACTAAGCTTTCATTTTGCTCCATATCAAATGTTTAAAAAATGTTTAACTATTGTTTTGCTCAACACGCCACTATTTGGCGATTGCACCAAATTATTCATATAAAAACGTACAAAATAAATTTCACTCTTGCTTTGCTTCATTGCCGTATGAAAAATAGGTAATTAAAGTAAAAGCTGACTGCTGATATTTTGTAGAGTTGTGTTTTGTTATTCATGGAATTGTTTTTGTAGCAATTGTTTTTGATATCTTCATCATATTGTACCCAAACAAAGTGCGTATTGTTTTTTAGTTGTTGTATTTCGGCATAGACCTAAAAATTGGCCTATGACAACAAGAAAAAAAAAATAGTTGTATATAAAAATAAACAAGTGTTAAGAAATGGTAAAAATTTCTAAAATTTATTAAAAATGTTGATATTATAATTAGGCTAAAGTTCATCACATTAAATTTTCATTAAATTATTTTTATTAATTAAAATTTATTTTTTAATTTTTTCATTCTTGACTGCCGCTGTGCTTGAACCATGGCTTTTACGGATAAGTTACCCTTACATGTTTCGATTGCAACCACTCAATCTCTTCAGAGGGTCTTGCCGTTTAACACTCACATCCATCGACGACTAATTAAAATACCAAAATTTGGATTAAAACCCATGAACAGTTCAGCAAAACAACTACAATACTTATTATTGTTAAAAGTTAAGGCACGAGCTCTATGTTTACATTTGTCCTTCAAATTGTGCTAAAAGAGGTCAACAAGAGAAAGAAAGAACAAAAATGAAAAACAAAATAAATGCACTTTAAACTTCAAGAAGAATTCTCGACAAAAAGTACAAAAAAACAGATGTAAGGAAGAACATGCAAATCAATAAAAAAGATAATCATTCGAAGCAAATTTCGATCTACCACAGGTTAAATACAGTTTGGTTTAAAGATTGATGTTTGACAATTGACTGCCAGGAGTCGTCGATGGCGGTGAGTGTTAAACGGCAAAACCATCTGAAGAGATTGAGTTATTGCAATTGAACGGTTCAACAAAATAACCACAATCCTAATATTTTTTTATAAAAATATAAAAATTGAACTGTTTTGGTAAAATAACACGAAAATAAAGACAAAAAAACAAGTTAGAGTGCAATATTCGGCTATGCTGAATCTTATATACCCTTCACCATGGTGCAATTAGACAAAAAATTATGTTAACGCACACATTATGTCAGATGATGTGTTTTAATAACCAAGATGATTGCACCTAATTTGGAAACTTTTTCCCTTTCGATATATGTGTACAGAAAACTAGACGGACATCGTTAAATTAACTTCGCTTATTTCGAAACTTTGGCTCTTGCCGTGCTCCAGAAATACAGAAAAAACAAATAAAAAAACAACAACAAGGGATTTTTGGGTAAAATCAAAGGCAGTCGTCGTTTTTTGCTCATTTCTCTGACATTTTTGGGCCGAACTTAAACGGAGTATATGTGACATAAAAATATGCCAACCTAGTCCCCATCATTTCTGGGGTCCTCGGAAAAGTCATTTCAACATACACACGGACAGACGAACAACTGGATTTTAACTTCGCTTTTCATAATGATCCAGAATATATATACTTTATAGGGTGTAGGATCAATTTTGTGGAATTTTACAAACGGAATCTAACCTTCGGTAAATGGTACAATAATCATCAATGTTGACTTTTTATTAGGTTGTTAATACACAGAAAAAATTATTGCCGAATTATTTTCAAACAAACGATTGTTTGAAATTTTTTTTAATTTCTACAAATTTTTTTACTGATTCAATTAATATTTTTGTTTGATTTTTATTTAACCAACAAAAATGTTGACAACTTTTCAATAATATAATATACGCGCTATTGGTTTCAATTTTTCATAATTTTGTATGAAATATTTAACGCTCTTTAATGTTGTCGTTTTTTGCATTTTTTATTTGATCGTAAGCAACACTTCTTAATGTGAAATATAAGAACAACAACATAAAACACATACAGTTTATTTTTGGACGCTTTAAAAAAGTACAACAAGAAGAAAGATGATAAAATAGCGCGACAAGGTTATTAGTAAAAAAACAAAAAATATCAGGTAAAAAAAAGGTTTCATTCATTTTTAAATAACAGAAACAACAACAATATTATAAGAAACAAAATAAATTTTTGGTTGGTTTCAAAGTTGGAAAAAAAAGAATGAAAAACAAAATCCCGTATTCAATTTTTGAAAACTGTTTACTTAAATACATCAAATACAAAAATAAAATGATGACGAAAAACATATCGAGACGGTCTGCTGCCGTTGTTTGTTACATTTCTTCTTCTTTAGCCAAGGAAAGGATACAGCAACAGTGAGTGATGAAGAAAAACATTGTGTGTATAAACAAGACTTCGTTCAAAAATTATTCCAACAAAACATGTGTCTTAAAGCCAGCCGCCGCTCTGCTTCTGCCTTCATCTTCTCCTTCAGTGATAGCTTGGGTGCGCGTCATTGCTTGTGCAAAAAATTTTTGTTTGATTCAGCAAAATTATTTGTTTGAAATTTATATGAATTTCAGTAAACTTTTTATTTGATTCTGTAAATTATTTGTTTGAAAAAATCAGTGTTTTTTTTAGTAAACAAAATGCAAATAAATTGTTTGAATGTGCGAATTTGTTTGTAGGACCGATTTCAGACAAAAAATGTTTTGATTCTACAAATTTTTTGTTTGAATTCGAAAAATAATTTTTTCTGTGTAGAGAAACTTTCATCTCAGCAAGTTGCTCAATACATAGCAGTACTAAAAGCTACTTTTAACAAATACTAGAAAAGTGGCGTATGCTGCACAAAATAATAATTTTAACTTTCAATAAAATACTATTAACTGCTTACTTCATTCATGAAAGTTGACAAAATTTTAAATTTTTCTTCGAAAGATATGCCGGAAGCAGTGCATAAAATGTAAAAATATTCTATCGTATACATTTTAAGAAATCTTTAACTTGACCTTCTTTATCGTCTTTCTCTACTCCAACTTTTTGGCATATGTGCCAAACCAATAATGAGCTGACGATATGTTGTTTGTTTATTGTATTTGGGGCATTTATTGTATATTTGTATTGAAAACAATAATAAAAATTAAAATTTATTTTTGCTTTCAATATAAAAATACAAAATTTATTTTCTGGTTAAAATAAATATGAATTGCTATATGAACAGAATTGGTGAAATTGACCATAAATATTTAATTTACTAAAATACGAAATCTTTGATGCAATTAACCAAAATATTTCGTAAAATATAGAATTTGTTTTTCGTGAATTATAAAAAGTTATGTATGCTGTATTTAAATTAAGCATTTCGTACTTATGTACACTGTACGGGTTCGTACAATGTACGAGAGTATTCGTACATATAAGTCATGGATTTTTTTGAGTGTATTTATTTGAAATAGTAGAATCTATTTCCTCTGGAGAATTTACTTGAGTGCTTCAGTTTATAATAAATCCAAGACACGACTTTAAAAGGCACTTCAATATGAAATAATGTTAAAAAAAACTTTATTTCCTTAAATTAAAATACATTTTTTAATTCACTCTAGACATACATATGTACATATGTATTTACAAGTAGTCCAATATATACTCTAGAGGTTAGACCAAACACAATAGAGAAGATATAAGTTGAAAGTAGTTTTTAGATTTAAATACATATACCGTAGTGCAAACAATCTTCTGTTAACAAACGATATGAATTTGTAATTTTTTGTTCAAGAGAACGTACCACGTACTACTTGTAGATGAGGGATAAGAAGGCCTTATGTAAGGCCTTTTTAGGAAGATATTTAAGCGATTCTGAAAAGGATTTACATGAAAAAATTGCGAAGCCTTACTGCAGTCTAAACCCTTATTGGATTTTTTCCAAAATATAGTTTGGAGGAAGGAACCTTCGAAAAGGCCTTGCAAATGAACACATTTAAAGTCTTATCGCCGGGTAAATTCACATGTACAAATTTATGTACGGGGGATTTCATGTCAAGTGACGTAATTTTTAAATCGATTTCTTCCGATTTGGAAGACAAAAGATTGATCAAATAGATATCGAAGCTACTTGGGAAAAATTTTGCCAACTCTAAAAGGTAATAAGTTACATGGATGAGAAAGAACAGAACACCTGTAGGGCCAAAATGTCAAACCTCGACCCCCACTAACTCAGAAACTTTTTTTCCGATCTTGTTAAAAATTTGTGTCTTAACTACTATCTAACAGCATTAATCTTGGAGTGCCCCGGTAGCCTAGCTGGTAGTGAGCTAGTCTATCAGCGCCGGGGTTGCGGGTTCGATTCCCGCCAGAGACTCTGGTTTCTCTCCTGCAGACAAGCGAAGAGCTTCGCGGGATTAGCTTAGGAAATTAATATACAAAAAAAAAAAAAAAAAAAAAGAAAAAAAACCCAAATCGGAAGACATCGATTTCAAAATTGGGTCACTCGACATGAAATCCCCCATATGTATAGCATTATAATATATCTATGTATGTATTTTGTGTTTGTTTATACAAGTAGTTTCTGAACAAACAAAGAGAAGGGCTCACAAAAAAAGTAAAGGAAGAGACCGGAAAGACATCATACTTTCCACATTAGCTTCTTTCATGGGTTATGATGGCGTTTTTTTTTAACAACTAAAGAGTGGACATCTTTGTCATGCCGTTTAAACATCTTCTATGGCATTTTTTTATAAAACAAACAAACCGGTCAACAGACCGTTTGGCTAACTAGTTCAAAACAAACAAACAAACAAACAAACAAACAAACAGCACCACAAGAACAACTTTAATAACAAAATACAGAAAAAATATTGTAAAAACTATTCATACACAAAAGAAACTGAGTATTTAGCTACAAGAACAACGATAACAGCTGGAAGGAGATGAGAAAATGTTCTACGAGGTTATCCCCAGGACAAAACAACTTATTCTTAAATTCTTTGTCATACAACAAGCACAACAAATATGACGATTTATATTTATTCATTTAAAGTTTGCACACACTTACACAGTGGCTCTCAACTTTGTTGTATTAGGGAAATTGTTTTCCTTTGGTGATGAGTAGGAAAAATCTTTGTTTTATTAATTTTTTTGTTTGTTTTATATTCATTTGATTAAAAGTACAATTCATATAAAAAATATAATAAAAAAGAAATACGAAAAGACAAATTTCATTTGTATTTGTTTATTTTTATTGTTGCAGTACTTGTAATCAAATCTCGTCTTTTATCATGTTGACGTATTGTTAAACTTGAGGCGCCACAAAAGTTTATTTAAGTATAAAATGCACGTCAATTGTTCTTTTTTGTTATTATTTTGTTTTGTAGAATTGCATTTTTATCTCCTACAGACGTTTGCAATTAGATTTATTTAAACTTATTTCAAACTTAATGATAAGTATTAAGACCTTTCCTAATACGACTTCTAATTAATGAATAAACTTTTAATTTTAGAAGGCGCTTTTCATCGCCTGAAACAATTAAAATTAATTGTTGTGAATGCTGTTTTTCGATGGAATTGTGTTTCTGTAATTTTGTCATAACAGCTTAATTGCTTGTTAAAACAAAATGTTTTAAAAATTAAAAAATAGTGCTGTATCCGGCTTTGCTGGATCTTAAATACCCTTCGCAATGGCCACCTCATAAAAAATCCGATTGCAACATTTTAGGCAAAAATGTTCTGTTAGTCATATTTTAAGCTCGAAATTAAGATTTAGGTAAAAATTTTTAGCTTGTTGTTGCTCAAATTTTTGTGTTCCATTGTTAAAACTTTTCTTTAACCTAAAGTGAGCGATAAAGCAAGTTAAGGTTTATCCAACCTGGTAGGTTAAGGTACGGACGATAAATTCCTTCTTTCAGCTATCGGTAAGTTGTGAAAACGGGCCTTGTTAGTATAATTTCTTAACTGTTGGTTGTTGATACGGAATGCTCCTGTTTTGTTTTAGTGCTTCGAAACGTTTTTGCCTTCGTAATGTTTTTCTTCAACCCAGGCTCTTCTGTGATATTCGATACTTATTGCGGCGGCCATAACATTACTATGTTTTTTTGCATGTAGCTAAAATAAACGTTTTTACAATTGTTTTTACATGGTTACAGGAAAATGAATAATTTTATTCTCTCTCTCTCTCTCCGGTTCCGCGGGTAAGTGTTTATTTCACACTCAAACCAATCCGATTCTACATGAAATTCACGTTGTTTCAACTTCAAATAACTTTCATTCAACGTAATTCGGAGTGATATTTCAATATGAATGTCATTTTTCCGCAACTGGAATGTTTAATAAACATGAATTAATGTTATTTTAAAAGAAAATAATGTTGTTCGCAAGTTATGGTTAAATCATGTTAAATTAACATAAAGTAACTATGAATCAAAATCACTACCGAAAATTGTAAAATCAACCTTGTTTTCGAAGATTTTACATTGATTTTTTTCTGTGTGCACCCACAGGGCAGCCGGATGAAAGACCACTCTAGTCATACCTGGCATCGACAATATACATACATGCATATTTCCAATACTAAAAACTTCATTATAAATTAAATTTAAAAAGCGAAAACTGGTTAGTATTTTTTTAAAATCGTTTTTAGAACATCCGGACAACCGGATTTGAACTTTGCTTTTCATAAGGACCCAGAATATATATACTTTATAGGGTGTATTGTATTGTGTATTGTAGAAATTACAAACGGAATGACAAAGTAATATATACCCTTTTACCTTCGGTGAAGGGTATAATAATTGTGTTCTTTCTGATTGTTCTGTAACAGTACAAACTCAGGTTTTTGGGTAAATTTTCTAAATAAATGTGTGTAAAATAAGAATTGTAAAAAAATGAAGCAGAATTAGGCCCAGCATTATTGAAAAATGTGGTATTTTTTGCATTCAACAGTTTTTTGCTCTCTTAACCTATTATTTGAAACCTAACTGAGATCTGCATCTTAAGTACTTTTTTAAGCCAGCAGCATTAATGTCAAAACACTGTTGTCAAATTTAAGCGATTGTCTCAAATGTCCAAGATGAGGGAACGAATTTTTAAAGTGTTTGACGAGAAAAGGATGACTTTGGAAAAAGTAAGCAAGATGTTCAAAATTTATAGAAAAACTATTTTATGTCGCTCGGCGGGAGCTAGGTTTTGATTTTAGACACATAGTTTTTTAGTCAAGTTTTCCTAGAATTTGTTCACCCTAATGTTTAGTATACAAGGTGTGGCAAAAGTAATCACCCTTTCACTGTAATTTTTTAAAATGAAAATCTTTGGTTCTGCTTCTGAAATTTGTTTATTTAATCAATTAGAATTTATTACATCAAGTTAAGAAAATGATATCGGACAAGTAGCCGCCGGCCGAGTTGATGACTATACGGGCAGGTTTTATGGCATTCGTTATCAATCTTGCCAAAACTTCGGGCGACAGGTTCTCGCATTCCTGGCGAATATTCTTTCTAAAGGATCTGCCCGGTCATTGAAAATCAACGAAACGGCACACTAAGCGACCCAGAAATGCTTCCTTCAGAATTCCGCGTTCTTGCGGAGTAAACCGATTCATGGCTTGTCGATTTGTATTCTGAGTTTGTTTACTTCACAACTGTCAAAACCGAATTGTCTTTTATCCAACCTTGAATATATACATTTCTGTGCAATTTAGGCAAAACATCTTAAGTCGAGATAATATAGCAACAAAGTTTTAAAAAACTCTATGAAAAAATCATTTTGTCAAATAATAAAATAAACCAAAGTTAAAGAAAATGTTTGTTTATTATTCAAAGTTTTAACAACGTTAACAAAAATTTTATTTAAATGGTTAACAGCATTTTATTAAAACTTTTCAAATTTGACTTCAGATTTCTTGTTAAAATGCCACAGATATAAATAATGTACGATATCAAATTAAGACCAAACTACAATTTTTACGTTTCAAAACAATAACAGATTATTTCTTAGTGTGTACAAATTGATACGGAAGTTAAATTGCTAAAGAAAAGTAAATTTAAAGAAAGTTAGCGGAAAAACTGACAAAGTTATCAAAAGAAATTATTATTCTATTAGATACTTTGCCTTGTGCGAGTTACTCAATCAATGAAACACCACGGGGCTTCTCAGTAGAAACTCAAATGTAACTTATTTTATTTGACACTCTATAAATAAATATAAATGTATTCTAATGTTCAAATAGATACAATTATAAAGCAATTTGTCATTGTGTTAGTTTTACTTTTCTCAGAAATTCATTTCTCTAACCGGAAATACGCAACCATAAACTCAACAACGCAATTCCACGAAATTTAAAGTCATCTTTAACGGGTTTTTTTATTACAAATGATACATACTTTTGCTTGCTTTCAAAATCGTCAAAAATTCAATAAAATATTTAGACACATTAGATAATGGAAAGCATTACTGTAAATATTTTCCCTGTCAAAGCATCTCCAATTAACAACTGAAATCAGTCAAATCAATTTTTCAAAAGAAGTAATTAAATTAGATTCTGAAGATAAAATTATATACCTAAAAAAATTTTTAATTTAAATTCTTTTCTTATTTTAAAAGTTTTTATTTTCTCTAAAATTAATGATCACAAGGACGTATAAAATGTTTTTATTTTACAATGCGCTGCTTTGTTTGAAGTCTATTAAATTTAAAACAAATTTCTTAAAGTATTTCTCTTTGACAATAAAAAACAGCGCGTTTTTCTCCTTCTGTCCTGCTTTTTTTCTTTTTCTAATATTCCGTATCTTTTTACAGCCCCTTTTATATGGTGCAAACGTCAATAAGACAAGAACCTAGAGATTTATTTATGTCTTTTATCGTGATTTTCTTAATAATTTTTTTAATACACACGAGTATAAGCAGGGACCGTAATGATACTTTTTAGTAGCCATTAAAACCATACACTCACAATATTATTACAGTAACGGACTTTAGTTTATTTAAGAAGTATTCCGTTCAGACATTTTTAAATAAATAAACATTTAAAATGACAAACAAATTTATTTTAACTGATTCTAACGTTTATCAAAAAACTAAGTTCATAATAAAACGGATTTTCAGTTGCAATTAATATTGTCCGTTGATTAAGTTAAATTCTTCTTTATGTAAAATTATATAAGAATGTAAAAGTTCATTTAATTTTTACTGTCAACAATTCAACCGCGAATTCCGTAAAAAAAATTAATTTTCAGTTATTTTATATAAATTAACTATCAAAAGGAATATTCAGTTTTTTTATATATGTAAATTAACTGCCAAAAAATTAACTAGATATTCCGTAAAAACAAAGAAATATTCAGTTATTTTATGTAATTTAACTACCAAAACAAATAAAAAAATTACTTATCTTTAAAAAACGATGTGCTTGTTTTGTGTAACAAATTTGTTTAAATGATTTAGTTAAATACATCAAATTTTTAAAGTAAAATAATTGCGAAACCATATCGGTCATGCTATTGGTATCTTATGATTGCGGTTTCTTCTGTAAACAAACGAGGTTAAAAGTAAAACAAGCGTGTGTAGCAGGGTAAGTAAACAATAATGTGCTCTCTCTTATTATAAAAACAAGCGGACAGGTGTCTGTTTGGTGTTTTTAGAAATTCGCCTGTTTTGTGGAGTAAATGAAAATTGCTGAATTTAATAAAACAACTAAATATTTCTTTGTTTTTATGGATTATTTTATTTATATAAAATAACTGAAAATTCATTTGTTTTTCCGGAACATGGGGTTGAGTTTTTGACAATAAAAATTAAAAGAACGTTTCGTTTAAAATAAATGAAAAATAAGTAGACCGGGTTTTAACTGAATTTTCATTTGTTTTATATTACTAATTCAGTTAATTTTAATTACAGAATATTGTGAGTGTATAAATACCTAAAACCATTACAAATAATGCTATGTTCATACGACAATATAATTTTATTAAAAATAGATAAAAAAAATATTAAATATATATTATTTAATACTTTTATTAATATAATTATTTTATAATTACCACTTTATTTTATTTAATATTAATTTTTATTTTTTCGAAATTTTTTTTTTTTAGTTAGGCTTGAGTTCATCAAATTTAATTTTCATTAAATTATTTTTACTGAAGGAAGGAATTTTTACAACTTGGAATTTTATTAAAATTTTTTGATAATTTTCTTGGCTGAGCTGGGGCTCGAACCTGGGTTGAATTTACATGTTTCAAGAATCACCACATTCTTTCATCAGAATTCTTTGAGTTCTAACCTCTGCACTACATAGATAGATCCATATTTATATGGCTACATAAGCTATGAAGTTTTTAAAAAATAGGACAACAAGGGGAGGTAGGAGACAATTTCAGCCTCTCACAAACTTTCAACCCGATGTTAATGAAATTTAAAACATAGATACATCCACATATTTATGGACACATAAACATGATTCTCCATGGGTCCCGAATAGGGTGCACTCTCGTAAATGTGTTTAACGGGAAAATTCGGTAAGCTTATCAAAGTTTTTCTTAGGATTCATAAGTTAATTACCAAAGTTTCTTTCAAATGTGAAACGGAAATTCATTGTTGAAGGGATAGGCTAATCCCATGCGCATTTCACTGGTTGCTTAGGCCAGATCGTCAGGAAACTTCATCCAAAGATTTTAGAAAAGCTAAAGATATTAAACAAATAAAACTGTTAAAATAAAAACAAATTACTTTCTTCCTTGTTTTGTGTTTTAATTTTTACCGAAATTAGCCTTCGGCGTACTTATTATACTGTAAAACTTTTATTATGTGCTCTTCATAAGTTTAAAACTTATTTTCGAACACTGTTTCGTATACCCTCATTCACCACTAGTGAAGGATATAGAAAAAGGCCTAACCAGAATTGTTATAATGCCTATCTGACTGTGAATAGTGATGGGAGCAGTGCTGAAATTAATAAAACCATTGATGATACTTAATAGCTTCACCAATTATTTGCGGGCGTGTATGTTCTTCTTCTTTGTTTTCAAATAGTGGTATTACAACAAAAGATAACCAATTTGTCAGTGACAACGGTTGTTAGTAATGCTTGCGCCGTCAACAAAATTTAAATCTAT
Organism: Pollenia labialis; assembly: GCA_949318255.1. NCBI lineage: Eukaryota > Metazoa > Arthropoda > Insecta > Diptera > Polleniidae > Pollenia > Pollenia labialis. The sequence goes on along the minus strand of OX439142.1, from coordinate 44,000,973 downwards.
GATGTCGATTTTTATAAAGATTGCTTGATATCTTGATACAAAGGAGATGTTTCGTTGATTCCTCCTCCTCGTCACCGCAACTTGTGCATAAGTCATTATAAGGGAGCCCCAGCCTGTGGGCGTGCCTCCCAATGGGCCAGTGGTCACTTATAACCGCAATTAGGTTTCTTATGTGATGTTTGGACAGCTGTATTGCCCGCCGTGTCTTTTTTCAACTATGATGGGCCAAATTTTTCCTGGTTTCCCCACAGGTAATTTCATCGTGCCACCTCTGACTGCCAATAATATGAAACTTGTGCTTACTCCTTGGGAGTGAAACACCCACATTAGATATATGTTGAACCGTCTCGATTCAAGGTGGTGCCTGCATAAGCCAACGAATCCGTAATGCAGTTCTCTGTGTGTCCCCGTTTCCGGTTCCCAATTAAGGGTGCCCAATGAATCTCTCAGTATCTCCCCCAGAGATATCCGGCATTTTCGGACACTTCTCGATTTGATGACCACGTTGTCCAGGGATCTTATGGCCACCTTGCTATCGGTAAAAATGTGAATATTCCTTCCAGATATTTCATCGTACCTGATGCGTCTCGCGCCTGTGTGGATGGCCATTATCTCGGCCTGGATGACACTGCAGTGGTCCAGCAGCCTTATAGGAATGCTCCAGTTTACCTGCTCGAAGAGAACCGACACCATAGAATGTTTAAGACCCGTCCTTGAAAATTCGAATCACATTCGCGGGAATTAGTAGGTCATCATAGTGGACCACGTTATCCAAAATGGTAACCGTGAAGCCAGGATCAAAGATTGGCTTAGGGGTGACATAATCAACAACCATGTCCTTTTCGCCAAAATGTCTGATGGTAACCAGTTCAAAATCGTAAACAATCCCTTAGAGGAAGTTGTTCTAATGGCACCTGTTACCGTTATCGCCACCATTCTCATTGTACGTTCAAACCCAGTTTGGTGACTCCTCACCTTGAGCGCCAGCCACCAAACAGCTGCCCCGTAGAATAGAATGGGTTTTATGACACAATCATAAAGCCAGTATACATTCTCGGGTTAATTCCCCAGTTAAGGTCAATGGCTCTTTTGCAGCAATATATTATAGTTGGCACCTAAGTAGTCCTGGAAATGGTCCACATCCCTGGCACCATTTTGTTAGGACGTCCAATACGAACTCCATAAGTTCAGACAATAGTCTGCAATTTTTACCCATAGCCACGACTGCAACGTCATTCACATACGCGATCTTCCTGCAGCACGTCATTTCCATGGCCCTGAGTCGGGTATTTTTATTCAGATTCTAAAGTAAAGGTGGCAGTACACCATCTTGCGGTGTGCTCCTAGTCGCAACCTTGCAAACGTTCGAAGCGCCCAAGTAGGATTCGATACGCCTGAAGTGCAAGATATCTGTCTTAATTAACTAGTAAAATGCGCATCAACAATTAATTTCCGTGTTTATCAAAATTAAAAATTGGGAATTTAGCACATTTTATTCATAAAAAATAATAAGGACTTTCATGGTATCGCTAGAAATGACCGTTTGTGCAAATTTAATTTTTGTGTAAGAAACGTCAATACACAAATAAATTAAAAAAAATAAAAATTATTAAAATAAAAGTTGAAATTTTTATTTAGAAATGCCTACAGAAAGCCAAAAGCTCAAGGTAAGCATTGAAAAAACTATTTGTATAAATGCAGAATTGAACAGCGCAAGTTTACGAGTTAAAATTGTTAGACAAACTAAAGATGTTTGCGAGTTCATAAAAATGCACAGTTTGCACAGATTGCGAGACTTAATGCTAAAAAATATATTGTATGTACATATGTACTAGCCTTGGTAGGCTAGCTGGTAGCGAGCTAGTCTATCAGCGCCGAGGTTGTGGGTTCGATTCCCGCCAGAGACTCTGGTTTCCTGCAGACAAGCATAGAGCTTTGCGGGAGTAGTTTAGGAAAATTAAAAAAAAAAAAAAAACATACATAAGTAATTAAGATTTTTGTTAAAAAAGCAAAGTATTCTCCACTTTTGCGGTCAAACAGACCTACAGAAGAAAAATATCTCAAAAGCGACAGAACTCATCTAAAAAGTTAAGTATTTCTGCACTAGTTTCTTCAATTTTGGGCAAAACATGTAAATTCCCTTATAAACAAGCGGATTTGCGTCTCTAGAAATATGAGGAGATCTAAGGTTTTTAGCTGATCCTTCTAGAATTCTCTATGTTCACAGACGTTTCAAAAACCAGTAGACTTATCAGAATTTTTCTGGCTTGCCTGATTCAAATTTCCAAAATTCTTGCGATTTAATAATAAAAAATGTTGATTTTTCAAAAAAAAAACTAAGATAATATTTTTTCACAAAATAATAATGACAAAGAACCCAAATATCTTTATGAACGTTTGCAGTTTTTTAGATCGTGCAGAGGGAAAATTTAATGCAATTTCGTCATCGTGACCATGCTTCTGAATGCCAATACTTTATATTAAGCATACGTCTCTGGAATCAACTTCCAATTGATTTGCAAATCACTAGCAACGCTTTAAGATTTAGAAAATTAACGGGGGAATATTTTTCATACATTGTTTAATGTTTTATATGTAAACTTTTTTTTGTTTTATTCTTTGTAGAATAAGTACAAGGTATAGTCATTAGAAATTTAGTTCTCAATTTTAAAACCCAAATAACGTCAAACAAAAGAAAATAAGGAAAGAAATTAAAACAAGCGTCAAAATTCAAATAAATTAATTTTACATTACATGGGTAAATAATGACAATTCTCCCTTGTGGTACTTATTATAGTATGGTCTTATTTTTATACACCTTTAGTTTATTTATTTCACTTTATATGAATTTAGATTTTAATCTCGGTAGTTCTTAGCAAGAATTTTCTTTATCAATGTATACTTTAACTTATCTGATTCTAATGCTGTAATTCATAAGATATTTACCGTATTCACAAAACCTCTTGTATCGTTGTATCAATTGTATGTTGTATTAAAATACAAAGTTCACTTTTGGTGTTTTATATCACATACAATAGATACAACGATACAAGGGGTTTTGTGAATACGCCAATTGTGTTTTGTTGTATTAGAAAATCAAATAAAAAATACAAATAACAAAATTAAATGTATTGTTTCTCGTATTTGTTAAGCAAAAATAAGCGTTGCAAGTTAAATTGTTTGCTTAGAAAATTTCTAAAAAAAGTAGTTAAGAAGTATCGTCATATCGATTGTAAAATATTGGCAATATCGATACAACGGCAAAGCTGTTGCAAAATAAACTCATACAGGTTGTTTATGGACATACACTTACATGCAGTAGGGCATGTACAAAATAAGTTTAATCAATCTGCCGTTTAACAAAAACTTAGTCCGCTTAAATAAATATTGAAGCAAGGCAGGCAAGAAAGGTCTGTTTAAAATTTCGAAGCAAATAATCTCCGTAATTAGACGCAATTGCATTTCATATACAGTACAATCTTTGAAATCAAAACAAAATAAGGAAGTTTTGTATGCAGCGTATACTTGAGGTATCATATTTTGAGTTTTACAACTACATTCAAAACCTAAACTCGTTGTTGTTGACTGTTGATATGTGATATTTTTAAAACTTTTTATACTATTCCCCATTTTTAGCGGGCGACTTCAGTGGCATGATTTTTGGGTGCGATATGTTTCTTTCTTATTGTCCAAATATATAAAATTTCGAAAAGTGTTCTTAATTTCTTAAATTTTTTTTTTGTTTAAATACTACTTGACAAGTAAATTGCAGGATAAAAATGTTACAAGGTATTGATTATAAAGGCTTTTTATTTAATTAAACGGCAAATTACTTTTAATCTGTACTTAAATTGTCCTTAATAGCCTTCACCTAACGTCATAGCCTACTCACTCACTAACACACATTTTTAAACGGAATGAAAAAAAATTAATATAATTGAGTAAATTGTTTGGTTTAAAACGCATTTCTCTATTTAAGCGGCAATAATTTTAGATTTGTTCTGTGTAAAAAATAAGCAAAAAAAAATTTTACACATTAAAATAATTTTCGTGGGAATACAAAATTTTAATTTAAAGGATTTTGTTTCCCGTGCTAAATTTTTATTCTTGATAAAAACACTGAAATTTATCAAATTAAGCACGACAAACAAAATCTTTTTTTTTTACATTAAAATAATAAATACATAAATAACAAGAACAGGGGGGTTATGACAAAATTAAGGGCAATCGTGACTTTTTGCTTATAACTCAATTATTTATGGACCGAACTGGCTGGCAGCAAATTGGGTTCTTCGGAAAACCCATTTCAACAGACAGACACCTGAACGAACAACGTTACATCAAACTTTAAAGGGTCTAATATCAATATTGTAGAAATTACAAATGGAATGAAAACTTATGTATTCCATCTGTAGTGAAGGGTACAAAAATGTCTTATATGCGGTTTCTGCAACACAAACGGTTGACTGATGTATTGTAGAAGCCGCACATTTATAAAAATAAATATTTTCGTATTTCCAAAAAAAGTAACCTCCTTTATCCTGCTATGGAGAAACAAGCGATTTAAATAACGTTTGATTCTTTTCTAGTAGTCGACGTTATTTGAGAGTTATGACGGCTGGCTAAAATTTCATTTGGTAACTGGTATCTGGTAACACCTAGAAGACCGCAGCGAAAGACCACTTTAAGTGTCTTTTGGTAACTATGATTTGTACAAAAATCGAGAGTAAAAATATTTTCAAAAAAGACCGGTTTAGAGTTTTAAATTGCACAAGAACTCCGAATATTTATGGTCTTAATGAAATCTTAAAAAGACTTTTAGTCCTAGATAATTCATTAGCGTAAAATTTAAAAATAAAAGGCGCAATAGTTTTTAAAATTAGGCCTTAAACTTCTGTAACTTAAATAAAAATTTGTAGTTTTAGTTTGGTTATTATCGGATTAATGATTCCTTTTCAATGGGTAAAATTTTGTCCGTCCGTCTAGCTGCTATATGTCTAAATAAACTCGTTAAAATAACGATATTGTCCAGACAAGAGGTTTATTAATAATAAAAATAGTCAGTGGTGTGTGGAAAATCGAAATCGTAAAACGCACGTATTTTAAAAGTAGTTTTTTTAATACGATTTCTGTAATAAAAGCAGTTTATGACAAATTTTTCTCTATTTAACAGAATTTTTTAAAAATTAGATTAAAAGTGTATTAAAAACAACTTCCAAATTCTTGCGTTTTACGTTTTTGATTTCCAGCAGACCCCTAAAAAACTTTTTACAAAAAAAAGATCGCCAGACATCCTGAAAACGTGTAGAAATATGTTACGATAACTGTGTCGTCAAAAAAATTTGCCAGAAATAAGTTATTTTATTTAAAGATCTTATAACTTCTCAGTGTCGGTCCTTATTTAGTCATAGCTTTTTTTCTACACCTTTTTAAGTTTAAATTGAGACAATCCAAATTAATATTGAGAAAATACAAATTAATATTCAGAAAACCGAATTGATGTTGAGAAAATACAAATTGATATTAAGAATTCCAATTTGATATTAAGAAAATACAAATTGAAATTGAGATAAAACAAATTAATATTGACATTTTTTTCATTATTATATTTTGAATAAGTATTGTATACATAAAAAATACATTGTCCTTTTTTTATGTATAATAAACATTACAAATTGCAATACATATTGCGTTGCATAAATTTTGTCCTTGACATATCTGTAAAAAAAATATTAAAATAAGTTTTTATTTCTAAAATGGAATTCAAAGACAATTAATACCATCTTCCCGAGGCATCCTCTACATAGAGTAATTCTTATGACGAGACAACGAGGATCATTCAGAATGCAAGACGCAAGAGAGTGGGTAAACAGCTTGAGGAATCGATGGGAGAAATTAGGAAACCTCTTACAAGATTTAGTTGTTGTGTTTGATAATGCACCATGTCATAGCCAAATGGAAATAATTTTTGAAAATTCACCAGCGACTCTTCTTCGACTGGCTCCTTATAGCCCAATGTTGAATCCAATTGAGTTTATATGGTCCAAAATAAAAACATACACAAAAACCCACCTAAGTATACCAAATGTGTGTCCTTCTGGTATTTGCATACAACGTCTTGTTTATTTGGAAGGTGTTATCGACGAAGCTAAGGCTACTTTAACCACAGTTGACTGTGCAAGAGCAGTACAACATTCTACAACAACCAAAGGGCAATATTCCTGTTGGTGAATAATTTTTTATACATACATTTGTATGTTTTTATAAAACTTGATTTTAAAATATTTTCAGTTACTTGTTTTAAAACTCATAAGTTTTTTGTTCCTAATATCAATAAAACTATTAATTTATATCTCAATATCAATTTGGTTTTTCTTAATATTAACTTGGGTTTTCTCAATTCCAATTTGTATTTTCTCAATATCAATTTGGATTTCTTAATATCAATTTGTATTTTCTCAATATCAAATTGGAATTCTCAATTCCAATTTGTATTTTCTCAACATCAATTTGGATTTCTTAATATCAATTTGTATTTTCTCAACATCAATTCGTTTTTCTGAATATTCATTTGTATTTTCTCAATTTCAACTTAAAAAGGTGTAGTTATTATGTTTTCTATATAATTTTGTCATTCTGTTTGTAACAGAAATGAAATGAATTTCAGTCGATATGCTTATCTGTAGAAAGCGTGATACAGATTGAAATTAAAGGCCGAGCAAGATGAAATTTCTCGTGGGTGAATTTGTGTGGGTAAATTGGCCAAATTAATTAATTTGTTCACCGAGTCCCAATAAAAATGACCCCAGAAATAACAATGATTTAAGGCAACATAATTTGGCATTATGTATATATATATCGCTGATCTGATGTGAAAAGGCCCTGACTCGAGTTTGACACAAATACATTTTTGGAAGCCAATTTACCTTAGGTACATACAGTTTCTATCATGGGTTTACCTTTTCATGTAAAGTTTCAATATTGTAAGTACGGGCCTTTCTTAATGAGACCAACGACATGTAAAGTGCGTGGCACCGAAAACGAACCAACTGCTTACCCCATCGCATAAGTCCTCCTTTAGAGCTTTTAATACGAAAACAAATTGATCAAAAGCAACACAGTTTTTCAAAGATAATTCCTTCATAGAAAAAAGTTGTTGGCTCTATAGAAACCACAATGCACGAACAAGTGAAACGAAATTTGGTGTTGACATGAAATTATCATTTTTTACATATTCTTCAGTGGAGAATCTCCACAACAAATCGGTACAACACACCACGCCATAAGAATTTTGTTCTGCAATTCTGTTTTAGACCCCCGTATTAGTTATATTGATATTTTTAAATATTACTTATACGTACAGGTGTTCTATTTAAAACTCACCATAAAAATTATTTCAAAATGGATTTTTACTTTCCGTTTTTTTCTTTTTTAGCTTTCCATAGTTTTTTTTAAACTAATTGTGATCGGTATTACACATAGATTCGTCTAACATGTTATTGATTGTTCTGTATTTGGTGGAAGAAATCAAAGATTCATCACAGCATTCTAACAATTTTCATGGTAAAAGTTATTGTTAATTACGAAACTATAATAAGAAAATAAAAATTATTACAATCTTTTTATACCCAAACTACCATAGAAAGAGGGATATTATGCTATTGTAAAGAAGTATGTAACATGTGAAAATATTGGTTCCGAACCCCCCTTTAGTGTACCAATCGATTAAGTCCTTTTGGCTGGCTGGCATACACCAAACAAAGTCTTTGAGACGTATCGTAATCTTTTCAGTACATAAAAATAACGTAATCTATCTAGGGTTAATGCTATAATTGGTGAAAAAAAAATATTTCTGTTAGTATGCCGGCTAGAGAATACGTTCTCAACTTTTGATTTCACCTATCACACATACATATATGTAGGTTCTATGTGAATTCAACACACGTAACAAATTAACAAAGTTCTGCGAGTGTACCCTATTTGGGACCAGAAAGTGATTCTGATTTGATCGGTATACTTAAAGGTAGATCTAGCACCAGTATTTTAAAGTGTTACAAGCATAATCACAAATGCATAATATCCTCTCCACTTTAATGGTGTGGGCATAAATAATTCGTTCATAACGATAGCAACAATTTTTTTTTCTTCTATTATATTTTTCCCAAGGCATTTTATGTATTTTCCTAGCTTTTAAGTTTTTTTGAAACACGGCGACTACTTCACCAACAATTTGCATGAAATTGCAAATGACATTTTTAATTAGTTTTATTGAGTTAAATGTAAATTAAAATTTAACAATATATTTAAAAAAATAAAAATTAATATGAAATTTGCAAACGTTTTCTTAATTGAAAATGTACTGATGTTTTACTGTGAAAGCCAAGTGAAAATGTTGCTGTTATTGTGGATTTGTTTTTATACTAAACAAAACTGGAAATAAAGACAACCACTCGATTTTTCTAGTGAAATTTTAAAATACAAAAACAAACAACTTAAAAATATTAATTGTTGTACAACTTGTATTGTCAACATTTGACAGGTTCAATATGAACAACATCAATAAACTTTCAATTAAGTAATTTCACTCTAAATTAATTTCGAATTTATTTAATTGATGTCAATCGTAAAACCAATTATTTATGTTTTCCAAATTGCAATGTTTTCCAAATTGCAAATATAAAACGATTTAAATGAAAAAAAAATCGAATTTGTGACCAAAAGAAAATCTTTTTTATAAATAAAATTAAACAAAAAAAAGAGGTTATTTCAGGTTTTAAAAGCAAAAAAAAACATTTCTACACATTTTTTTTTAATGAGATTTAATAAACTTATGGCCGTTTTTTAATTACGCGATTATCGTTTTTCCCAACGAAAAACATTTGCAATCATCTGCCAATTAATTAGTTTCCTTTAATTTGCCGTACCCATAAATAAAATCAGCTGATTTCCAACTTTAACATGTATTTTGAGAGGTGTTGCCAACTGAAAACGTTGTTTTTTTCCGGTGTATTGAGAAACCCAAAATCTTTAACGGACAGTTTATCGGTCTAATAAATTTATGTTGACATTAAGTAACACACAGTTTGTCGATACATTGAGAAAATGGCCATTAGACTGACACTTAATGCTTGAAAAAATTGGATACAGCTAGGAATAATTTTATTTGTTTTTCTCAAAGATATAGGAAATATATTTGAACAGCTTTTGAAAAGTTTTTGCATTCATGTTTACACATACATACATATTTTCACTGGCAACAAACACATTTTGAATAGGCTTAGAAAAACATAAAATACCAAAGTTTTATTTTTACAAAGCAAACAATTGTATGGGCTCTTAAATGTTACTGAACACAATATATCTTTGTAGCTATTAAACAAACAAAACTTTTTCGTTAAAATGATGTGGTAAATAACGACTGAATGTCAATGTACTCATACAAAAACGTATATAAATAAACATGGGAATCAAAAAATATGAATTACAAACTTTAGTGCACGAGCCAATCTCATGTAGGTCCAGCAATTAGTTCCTGTTGTGTAACCATGTTTCACTGTCATCTAGGGGTAATTTTTTTACCTGGCTGCCCATAATACAACCAGTTAATTCGACGAAGGTTTTGTAACTAAGGGCCTTTCGACAAAACAGTTTTAGTCTTAAGTCTCCAAATGCGGGGCAACGACAGAGAAGATGTTCCGTTGACTCCTTTTCTTCCTCCTCGATACTGTTAATTGTAATAAAGCTCCAGCCCCTGAGCGTGCTTCACTAAGGTCAATAGTTATAACCGCAATTTGATTCCTAAGGTAAAGTTTGGACAGTTCTAAAGCCCCCTGAGTGCTTTTTCCCTCTAGAATGGGCCAGATTTGACTGGTTTCCCTACACAAAGTTTTATCGAACTATCTCCGACTGGCAATAAAATGAAATTTGTATGCGATAAGTTGCATACTCTTCGAGAGCGAAACACCGATATTTAATGTTGAACCGCTTCAATTCAAGATGTTGGCTTCATCGGCCAACGAGGTAGCCATACAGTTTCCTTGTATGCCCCTGTGTCCGGGGACCCACCAGGGTTACAATTGAATGTTCCACCATCTCCTGCAGAGAAATCCGACATTTGTTAACGATTCTCGAAGAGATAAAGATCGTCTCCAGGTTTCTTATGACCGCCGGATATCTCACTATACTGAAAGTACCTCGCTGCTGTAAAGATGACTATTATCTGGGCCAAGTGCTTTATTTCAAAACTTTTTTTATTTTTGAGAAAAGTAAACAAAACAAAATTAATATAGAACGAGTCAATATTGGAGGCAGCTGAAAAAAATTACTCTGAGTTTTGTTTTCAAATCAACTTTCAGCAAATTTTTTAATTTAAAGCCACAGTTTTTATGCACTTTATACATTCTCCGGTTATTCTTTTAATATGCCACAAACGAAATGTCAAAATCATAACACCATCCATCCATCTATCCATCCATTTTTTTAGTGGCAGATAAAAAAGACTGCGGACAGGTGTTTTTTTTTTTTTTTTGTTACTTTTAAAAAAATCTTTTATGTTGAAAATATTTTAGTTGCAAGCATGAGTATGTGAAGTATCGCATTCTGTTTGCACTTGAATGTGTGTGTCTGCAGTAAATTGTAATTGTATATGTTACTCTTAGAAAGAGTAAAAAAAATAGAATAAAAAAAGTTTAAGCACTTTGAAAAAAAAGTTAAGCTTTGTAAGTAAAACTTAAAATGTTTACACAATATTTAAGTGCGTGTGTAAACATGTGCACAAGAATGTATGTCAAAGTGTATGTAGGAGTGTTTAGTTTACTTTCCCTCTCTACTTTTCATTTCACTGTGCTTATGGGTACATACAGTGTAGTCCTGAGTAATAGGAACAAATGAGGGTATTCTATATGGAACTTTTGTGACAAAATGAAATAGAATTTCTTTGTATTTCTATATGATATAAATATTTAGCGTGTTTCTTTTTAAATAGTGACTTGTGCAGAAAGAAAATGTTTGAAAAAAAATTTCTGCTATATTACACTACGCCACAAAAAAAGAACCTCAAAAATTAGATATTTTCTAAGCTAAATGTGGGCTGCTGAACACGAATATGGCGTTTATTTATTTTTCTCAGGAAGGGTTTCGACATACACGCGAAAATCGTATTTTTCTGCAGTTGTTTTAGTTATTTCAAAAAAAACTCGAGAACGGTTTAACTGAATTGTACAAGATTTAAACTTTTGCATAGATATGGCCTTTCATTTTCAGGTCATATCTATACTGTGTCGATCGGATAAAGATTTGCTGAACTAGAGAACTTTAAACTTGAAAACAATGTGATTCTTTATGTTATTTTTACAAATTCACAAGATACTGGATGACTTTAAAAACGTAGTGTTGCAAGGCATCTCAAATAAAAACAATGCACAAACTTTGCAACCGTTGTGCGATGACGACGGTCACCATTCAATAATGAACTTAAGGCATTGCTTTTAGAAAAGTTGCCTATGAATTCTATGCCTTTCAGTGTTACTTTGCATTGCCGAGCTTATGAAATCTGCCACTGTCCCGATTTTGTTGTTTTAACAACTTTTGAAATTTCTAAAATATATTGTATATTAAAATAGGTAAATATTCACTTGATAACTCAAAGTTTATTTGTGGTCTTTCTACATTATTAAAAATTTATATTTTTGGAAAAAGCCTTATGAACTGAAAGAAAACTGGGTTTTCGCCTATATCTAGGAAACGCTTCTTGAGAAAAATAAATAAATGCCTTATTCGTGTTCAGCAGCCCCGATATATTTTAGAAAGCATCTGATTTTTGAGGTTATGGCAAAAAGTAAAAAAATTGTGAACCAGTGTTAATAATCGAAATATAATGAAATATTCGACAATATTGTTATTAATGTTCTAATTACACAGGCCTGCAAAATTTCAAAAAAGTCAAAACCCTGGAGCTTTTTAGCTTAATTGAGATGTCGTGAAATGTGATGAAGTGCAACTCAAACCTTAAGAAAAGTATGCTCTGTGGTTCATGGCTTAAACTTTTTCTTGGAACTTAAATAAAATTATAACTTTTTATGAAATTTTTCCTCAAATGCATTTAATCACTTTGAAGCGAATATCGTTGGTCTCATGTACGAAGGTTCTAATTCGCCTAAATGCATCCTTATAGGAGGAGGAAAAAACATGATAGAAACTGTTTGTAAAATTTCGTATAAATCAGTATTTTTCGACTTAATATCGAAAAAAATTATATAATTAAAATTTTTTAAATCTCAAAAAGTTCCATATTCAAAATTAATTGCGGACACATGTGTCTCAGTAAATTAATGAAGTTATTAAAATTATTGAAAAAGTAATTTTAACTGTTTTGAAACTTTTTAACCAATCGCAGATGGTTGCACAATCGTGAAACGACTAGACTTGCCTTCTTTTGATATTCCCAAAATAAGACACCGTCATAAAGTCATAAAAAACCGCACAAATTTTTTTGAAATTATTAACCTTTTTTATCGACAAATTATTTTGGAAGAAAACATATAATTAACATTTTATTAATTGTTGAATGTCAAATTAAATGCAGAAAAAAGCTTGACGTTTAGGTCTGGTTCACATTCAAAATCAGCCTTTAACCTTTAACCACCGTTTATATGAAAATATTTAATTGATACTATTTATTTGTTTACTGCTGACAAATTATTTAATATCACAACATTTTTAATTGAAATAAATTTTGATTTTTTTATGTGCAAGAGATTTACGAAACAAAAAAGTGATGTGCAGGATTAGCATAAAACAACTTGTATTGAAAAATAATTTAAAAAGAATTCATAAAAAACTTATTTTCCATACAACTTTCCTATCGTTTCATTCACACCCTATGAGAGAGTAGTTTTTAACATGTATTGTAGGAGCAGTGATGACAACTAAGCCCTGAAACACGAAAAAATATTTAGCGCTTATTCAAGAAACACACAAACTCAGCGCTTTTTTGCTCTATTACTATTTACTTTTAGTTAAGTATGGCTACATTTTTAGTATTTCTGACAAAATTGAATTGTGAAAAATGTTTTTAAAATTTAAAAACGTGCGAATGAAAAACATTGAAATTACGAAAAAGTTTTGGATCGAGGTTCATAGTAACTAAAATGAAATTGGTGCTTACCCATTTTATTTAACTTTCTATAGAACTATTTTTAAACTATAAATTTACTGATAAAAATGAAGTTAGGAGGACTTTAATTTAATGAATTTATTGAAAAATAAGAATGTCGTTCAAGACATTTAATTCATATTAAATATAGTCTTAAGCAAGATAATTGTTGTTGCTTAAACCGACGAACTTTGCTTAAAAATAAATTCTGACTTCGAACTGCAAATTTTATTTAACAAGAAGCAATTTTTAAAGGGATGTAAATGCTAATTAATGTTTCAGCTGTACTGTTTAATTGAATGTAAAATGTTTTGTTTAAAATTTTTCGTGCATAATTTAAAAAAAAAATTTTAAACCCCTTTTTATCTTGTTTTTTAAAAAAAAGTGTAATATTTTTTAATTTAGTCTTTAGATAAATTGTTCCAGGATATAAAGTATTTATATCAATGCTTGCCACTGTATCAAAAAAAACTTTGAAATGCAATTTATATAATTTTTTTTTTTTCAAATAATTAGAAAAGTTAGAAACATTAATTGCTGCTTGCTTTGTAATTTGTTCTAGAAGAACGAAATTGTGTATGACTGGGTATTTGTTTATGTTTGTATGGATACACATGTGAGTTTGTGTGTGTGCTGTTGTTGAATTAAATACTCACACAATAAATGATTTATTTTCTTGGCTTTGTTGTTGTGTTCTTGTGCTGGTTTGATGTCAGAAATTAAAAAATTTCAATTTATCAATTGTTGGGACTTAAAGCGTTCTTTTTCTTAATAAATCAACAAAAAAAAACTTCAAAAATATATAAAGACCAAGAGGAAGCTGAGGATATTCTGAGTGCTGTAATAAAAGACCAAAGAGAGCAAGTGTCCTAAAATCAGTTTAAAGAGTTTTTATTAAAAAAGAATTGAGTTCAAAATGAAAGGATCAAGAAAACCAAAAGCAAACAAGTTGATAAACAAAGGCTACTTGAAAGAATAATTAATTTTAAAGTAAATTGGTAACTCTATCATTTTTAATTTATAGTCTGAAATGTACTCATTTCAATTAAGTTCTTTAGTAGGTGTTGTACCAATATATTTAGTTTAACATCTAAACACATCTATAAATGTAAAAATGAAAATGCGTTTGTTGGTGTGTATGCATATGTTAAACGGGTTGACTCCTTAGCACCTGCACCTATTTTCCGAAAATGTTCATGATGATGATAATGACTTTATAAATGTAACTTCACACAAAGAAAAACACTTGGGATAAATCAAGTTTTTTTTCATTACTTTAAGTACGAATCGTACTCAAAAATTCAAGTAGAATACCACAAAAACATACTCAAAAGAATCCTAAGTGGGATTACTTTCGAAAATCACTCCCGGAGTTTCTTGAATAAAATTTCCGATATTTTGATATATAAGTCATACCCATAGGACATATGGCAGCCCTAAAATTTAGGTTTTTATACAATTTTTAATTTTTTTTGTACGGGAGGTACCACGCCCACTTCCCCAATCCCGCCCACATTTTGTAGGATGGTGTGTATTAGCAACCTAAATGTGTGTACCTAATTTGGAAGCTTTGCTTTTGCCGTTCCCCAGATATACAGCAAAAAGTAATAAAAATACAACAACCACAAGGGATTTTTCGAAAAACTTTGAGGTAGTCGTGGTTTTTTGCTCATAACTCAGCCATTTGTGGACCGATCTGGCTGAATTTCAATAGCAAAATTTTAATAAGAATACCTGACATAAAGATACCCCAACCAAGTCCCCATCAAATCTGGGGGCTTCGGAAAACCCATTTCAACAGACAGACGGACAGACGGACGGACGGACAGACGGACAACCGGATTTGATTAATATATAAAATTCTCCAATCAAGTAAAAAAAACGCGTGTTTTGATTTTCTATACACATTGCAAAAAGGTCTGGCCAGAGTGTTGTGTACCACGAAGGGTTAAAAAGTAAATTTGAACTCTTGCTTCTCATTTAGTTTATATTTTTTGTTAAATATGTACATAAGATTTCTAAAATAATAATTTGTTCTTTTTAATTCGGGATAAAATCAACTTTATAATACTTGGATCAAGCGCATTTTGAGATAGATTCAATCTTAGTTTTTCTTAGAATACTTTGTTAGTAGTAAGGGAATGCCGTAATGTTATTATTTTATAAAAGTTGTTGAGTTGTTGCGCATAATTGTGCTCTTTTTTTAAATGTACTATAAGTGCTTCTCAAAATTGTAATTTTTTTTATTGGGTTTGGTCTTTCCTACGGTTGGTGAGAAATTGTTTTGATTAGCGAAATGTTACGGTTAGATAATGATAATATAATAAGGGATAGCAAATTGAGAAAAGGACAAAGGCCGTGGCTTACTGATAAGTTTATGGGTTAAAAGCCGAGATAGATTGTAAAAACCGTAGAAGCCTTAAAGAACCCCTGAACACATAACACAATACCGCATGGCTATAAAGGCAGTGATCTCGAAAAAAGGTATGATAAATCTGCTTATTATTCTAATAAATTTAAAATATCCATGAGCAGTAAGAATACTTGGAAGCACTTAAGGGATAGTGAAATTGGAAAATCAGCCGCTGGCACTGCTGTTGTTAATGTAAACTTGCATACATACCTTTGCGAATGTCTCGTTGTATAGCATCTAAAAGGCTTTCTACTAGAGAATTTGATTTTCAATGTTTTGATGATTTGGAGGTAATAAGGGTTTCCATGCGACCAAATTAAATATCCAAAATTCCTCATTCCTTATTCTGTCATGGCAAATTAATTATTTTCAGCATATTTTCATAACCAACTCATTTTCCAAAGTATGGAAATGCGCCAAGGTCAAGTTCAAGTGTCAAAGGGGGAAATGCTTTTCGTCCCATTACCATCCTTCCATACTTATCGAAGGTTGTTGAGCACATGATTTAAAAACGTGAACGATAGCAATCTTTTAACTAGTCGCCAATCTGCCTTCAGACCTCGAACAACTTTGATGATGATCATGTCGCGTTTTTAGTTCTTACAATCAAAAAGAAAAATCAATCCATCCGTACTCAAATCAATCCGTACTCACCGTTCTATTAATACCGCAATAGTACGGTGAGTACGGATTTTCTTGAAATCAGGATAATTTCTACCAATAACTCAATACAGGGATGGGACAAATATATCGTGGTGATAAAAATATGATTCTTAGGGAACTCAATACATGGGTCATTGGTTACCCAGCTTCAGGCAATAAAATAGGACCTCACTGCTAAGAACAACGGAAACAGATTAATAGATTTTTGTGCTAGGCATCCCGACCAGATCGATCATATACTAATCAAGAGTAAATTTTTAAGGGTCATGGCAGACGTACGCAACAAAGTGTTCCCCCTCTAGTGGAAGCGTCTACGCTAATTTTAACAAGAACTCCATACACCTTATTTTTGCGTGCAATGGTGAAATCTATGAAATCTCATATTCATAATTTTTTCGTTTGTAGAATCGTCTAAATTCGTGTTCTTGCGATATGAGCATGACAATTGACAATGTTGAGTTTGTATATCTCAGTTCGTTAACGATTTTTCCGTCAACCATGGTCAGTGAACAGAGCCAAAGCTACTTCGGAACTATACTTTTTAAAGTTTTCTCTTGTTGGTTTAAAATGTGTTTAAACCAACAAATCCAGATATACGGGCCATATCTACTTTTATTTGACTGTTACGACTTTTGGCATCCTAAAAGTAACAAAAGTCACACTGTGCGACGTACGGTACGGAACTATAATCCCTTATTTATAAAAACTTTCCGAACTAACTATGCTATGGCAGACTCATTTAGAAAACGTCGTTGTTGCTATACTGAAATGTTTGAATTTGTTGATTTATCCCTTGATGTAAATATTGTTAAACGTAATATTATACATAAGTTAAATACTCATTTGTATTAGGCTGTAAGGAATAATCCATAGACCTTAAATATATTTAATAAAAAAAAAAAAAAAATAGTGGACGCCGCTGCCGTTTTCTTCCCGGCATAGATTTCTGATGTCAGATGGTTTGTCAGAAGAAAATAGAGCACTTTCTTATTAAAATTTTGTCAGATGACTTTGCATCTGACTTTTACAGAATCTATGTTATTAAGGTAGGTTAGTTAAGGTTAAGAAGGGTTATGTGCCCAAGGGCACATTTCTACTCGGAGACCAATGCGATTCATTGTGAATCACATCAATGATAGAAAAAGAAAAGTAAAGAAAAGAAGTATGAGGTGGATAGAATTAAGAAAGTTATAAGAAAGTTACAATGTTAGTAGGTACCTTGTAGAACTATACCGTCTCTACAGTCCCCTCAACAAAAACAACCGCACTATTTCCTTGACAAACCCCAATAGATCAGCCGGATTACATCCAGAGATGCACCCCAGTTCGTCGTGAAATCAATCTCCTAGCAACTTCTGTCTAAGACCCTGCATCCTAGGACAATGGCACAATACATGCTCGATCGTCTCCAGCTCTTCAAAATCATCCGTAAATACTGCCCACCCCTCAAACAGTCCATTGGATCCACGAACAATTTTCCTATTCGGGAACTCAACTGGTGGTGTTACACCGAAGTCCAGGTTTATAGTCCTATGATCCGAAATTCCCTCAAGAATAATACCGCGATCAAGCAGACCCACCTCGTACAAAATTCTCGTGTGATCATCCCGCCTAGGTATAACTAAGGAAACTCGTAAAGCCTAAGTAAGTTCCTAGCAGCCACACTCCTTACATAATGCTCAATTGAGGACAGATATAGTAGGATGTCCAGCGCTGCCTGTGGAGTGCTTCTCCTTGCGCCTGTGATGCCCAGGCTCGAGTTATTCACTCTACCAGAAAGTCCTCGACTCCCAACTCCAACAACGAATCCCTAATCGCCTCAGTCCTAATGTTATTAAAGGCTCCTTCCATATCCAGAAACGCGGCGAGAGTATATTCCTTATGCCTCAGACAGTACTCAATACAACCCACCACCTCATGTAACGCACTCTCAACAGATTTACCCTTCAGGCTGGCATGTTGAGCGTTGCTAATAAGGCGGGTCTCAATATTACCCCTAAGATAGAAATCTATTAGTCTCTCAAGTGTCTTCATCAAGAATGAAGACAGACTAATAAGTCTAAAATCCCCCGGTTTCTAGTGGCCCGCTTTACCAGCCTTGGGTATAAAAATCACCCTAACCTCTCTCCACCCCCTAGGCAGATACCTCCTACTGAGGCACTTCCTGAATAGATCCACCAGCAGAAATGATGCATCGTCCGAGATGTTGCAAAGCATGGCCGAAAAAATGCCATCCGGACCCGGTGACATATATGGGTCGAAAGAATTTACCGCGCATGCCAGATTCTCCCTTGTGACCATTTCCTCGACGCAAGCGGAAGTATGATCCAATGTCATGGACATCACGTCCCACTGACAATCTTCCATACCTTTTGGTTTTCATGCGTCTCCATAAGTAAGGTTAGGATTTCAGAGCTAGACTCAGTCCATGAGCCGTCATTCCTTTGGATGTATCCCAGGGCCCTAGGGTCCTTGGATAAAATCCGTCAGAATCTTGACAACTCGTTCTTCTGTTGGTTAAGCAGAATACAAAATAAGTGAAGCATGTATTACAGGGGTAAGTGTATTGAATGATTCTTAAATAATGTGTTGTCTCTGAAGCTTCTTCACACTGTTATAAGACACTCAAACCAATTTGATTCTATATGAAATTCACGTTGTTTGAACTTGAAATAACTTTCATTCAACGTGATTCGGATTGTTATTTCAATATAAATGACATTTTGCTCTAACTTTACTGCAATGTTAAATTAACATGAATTATAGTTATTTTAAAAGAAAAAAATGTTGTTCGCAAGCAATTATAAAATCAGGTTGAATTAACATGAAAAACATATGAAGCAAAATCAACACCGACAAATTTCAAATCAACCTTGTTTTCTACGTTTTTAACTTGCTGTTTTTCTGTGTGTAGAGTTGACAACGCATCCCCTTGCTTTAACCCAGAATCAACATTAAATGTGTCGTACCGGTCCCCCCCAAATGATAGCTTTAGCGTTAGTATTTTTCGAAGTCATATTTACAAGGTTTATACGCTTTCTAGACTATCAAATGTCTGGTTGATATCTACCACATATTCTTTGTAGTTATTTTTCATACGTTTGGGTGATTATAAAACTCTGATCAGCGGAAGATCTATTTAAACTACATAAATAATCTCCTTATAATTTGTCTGCGTACTCATTGTGGTGTTGATATAAAATACTTGTAAAACCATTATATCCACAATTGAAGAGTGAAATACCACGGCAATTATTGCAGGTTGTCTTATAACTTTTTTTGTGGAAGTGTAGAAAGAATTGTACTTGCTAGCCACTCTTTTGGTAAATCTTCTGAATGCCAAAAATCTGGCATTTACATATTTTTTACAAGATTTCTTTATGACGCGCTGTATTCTCAAATTTTACTTCTGATAAATACACGGAAATTTATGTTTAAGAAAAAGCAAGTTTCTATGCGCATTTCACAGGAAATCTTTTTCCAAGGACTTGGAAAAAGCTCACCAGGAAACCTTTTTCCAAGGACATTAAAAAAGCTTAGGATATTTATATAAATAAAACTGTAAAACGAAAAAATCTTACTTGCAAACGATATAACAGTATAGACGAAATACCAACAATAAAAGGTGAGTTTATGTTATCTTTCATTCCCCTACAATTGTTTGGCTTTTTCCCGACTCGAATTGTAGTTTTAGTTAAAAAACTAATTGCTTCATTTAATTGTTTTCGTAAGAAAAATCCAAAATTAACCAAATTGCCGATTCAGTTTTTTTTGACGTTTGTCACCAGCGTACTACAGCAACTCAGAAACTATACCATCTTCGCCACTGAACTTGTAGTTTTAAGATTTGGTTAGCGCTGCCCGTGTGGCTTATATAGTTGGATCGGCTAGGTATACATCAGTTATATCTATTGATGGGGCGGTTGATGATGCTCCTTTGGAATATCTTCTTTATTTATAAGACATTTAAAAAATTTAGTCGTATTCTTAATTAATAAATACTTAAACTTCTTAATAATCACTAGTTATTAATTCATCAAATTTATTAAATACATATTTGGGGGATTCACAAGCTAAATTATAAGCGGTTGCCCACAGCAGTCATATACATATATTTTTTGTAATTAATTTAAGACATATGACTTTACAACTTTATGACAACCTTGTGAATCCTCCAATTGTGTTGTATTTAAGATTTGTTTATTTAGTTAACGGCCATACAACAACAATGTTTTTTAAATATCTTCTCGATATCGATTTATTTTAAAATTGTTAATCTTTTATTTTTTTTTTGGTGTTACTAGATAAGAAACAGTATTGTATAAAAAGGGTATAAAGTAAACTGTCCTTAAGATAATTTTCCTTTCAATCTTATAGTTGTGTTGACATATCCTTAAAAAATAATGGGTTTTTATAGTCTTTTTCTATAGAGATGAAGTATCTCCATATCATTTGAATTAACCTTGAAGTTTAACTGGCATTAATCTTCATCCAATAGATAAATTTAAAGATGTCTATATACCTTATGTCGTTTTAAAATAAATTATTGCTATTTAAAGTGATTTTTTTTTTCTTAAAGAAAAAAATCTTTTCCATTTCATCTCTATCGAGTCGTTTACTGAATCGTATATAAATCAATGCATTACTGATTTTGTTTTGCTAATATTTATTTATATTCACTTCATTTGTTTGCTTAAAGTAAATCAATGGACAGTGATGTGAGTGGATAAAAATAAAAAGCAAGGAACTTAAAAATGTAAAAGGGCAAGTAAAATAGATTTGCAAAACAACAGTATGTTATCAGGGCTTAATAAAAATATAGCGAAAAGTATAGTGAAATTAAGTGCATCTATCATTATCACACATGTACATAAAGCTTATAAGGGTTGTGTATCATATTTTTAAAGCCTTTTTAATGAGCTATTTAATTACACCTGGCGGTCGGGTACGCTTTACTTTTTCCTCAGTATTATGAGTTATGTTCTTCATAGATATTTTTCATCACCATCTTTTGTTTCAAACATACCAACCAGGTATCTCCATTTATATTAGAGGCTAGAAATATATTGACTTAAAATCCCATAATTGCTTAGGAGTCGCCCTCAAGGGGATCAAGTGTGTGGACGACCTCCATTAGCCTTTTGTCCTTAACATTTTCTCAACACATACATATTAGTGGGCCTCCATACAAATATTGCGGTTAAACTAAATCCTTAAATTTGCACTGCATCGCATACGATGACTTTAGACGGGTTAGCTGTATGACCAATCCTACTTTATTTTTCATTCCCATTATTTGTTGCTTAATTTCCAACCCGCTATCTCCATTTCTTAAGGAGGCACTCATATCAAAATTTTCAATACAAGCTAGAAGTATATTGAAGAAAAACTCCCATTATTGCCTAGGAGTCACCCCTAAGGGTAAAACATGTTTAACCGACCTCCATTAGTCTTTCGTCCTTAACTTTTTCCCATGCCATAATTGCCCTTATATAACCACTTCTTAGGGGAGCTTCCATTTAAAATATGGCGTTTTATGAAATTCTTAAATTGAATTAACATTTTTCATCTTCTGTGAATAAAATCAAAAGTTTTAAGCTGGGATCACACGATTGCCGCAAATGCACCAATATGACACAATTTTTATTGTGCTTTATTGACGCACAATAATGAAATTGCACCAATCAAATATTCTGAAATCACACGATTGCCCTGTTTTAAACAAATTTAACTGCCGCTAGTTGGTACAAAGCGAAATGGTTACAAAAATTGCCGCAGCACAGTCACACGATTGTTCTTACTTGTGTTAACTGCGAAAACAGCTGTTGTGGTAGCTTTTTTATTTGTTTGAAAGTTCTTGTTGGTTTGTTAATTGAAAAAAATTAAATTTGTACTTAAACAAATTATTGTTGAATAGTTTTATTTAATTTGTTTAAGACATTCGAAAAACTAACAGTCTGTTCAACAATTTCGTAAATTTAGTTTCGAATAGAAAAATCTTTAATAAAAATATTCGCACAGAACAGCTAAATATGCTTGTGAACATACATACATACTTAAAATAATTAATTAAAAAAATTTAAATGCAAAATAAATAAATATGTACATACATATTTATTTTTATTACCTACTAAAAGAAACACAAAAAAGCAAATCTCATAAAAAGGGCAAATATTGCCGCGTATTGTGTTGTTTGATTGCCGCACAAGAACACAATAAATATTGGTGCATTTTTGTCATTTTTATTGACGCGCGGTTGCATAGCAAACAGTCACACGATTGCCGCACCAGGGTTGCATTTGATTGGTAAAAGTAAGCACAATATTGTCCTCGATTGGTACATGAGCCATTTGGTTGTGCGGTCACACGATTGGGATATTAAAAAGTGTGAAAATTGGTACATTGCGGCAATCGTGTGATCCCAGCTTTTTTTTTTTTTTTTTTTTTTTTTTTTTGTACGATGGAGCGGGGAGGTTTCCCCACAGTGACAGGTACCGCGACCAGATTAGGTCTATTGTACCCACTCCCCTTAGTTGGCCAAAAGACCCTCTGCTTCCCATAGGAACCCAACCAGGGCCTTTGCCGGTATATCACCGATTTGGGACGCACACATTGTACCATGCCCCAAGTGCCTCCTCCTGGCCCATGCCAGCGCCGGGCAGTCACACAGTACATGCTCAGTCGTCTCGTCCCCGTCTAGACATAGTCTGCATTCCTGATCCTCAGCCAGGCCCATCCGATAAAGGTGGTATTTGACCGCGTGGTGACCAGTCAAGTAGGCCACCAGCAGTCGCAGATCCTGTCTGCCGAGACCATTCGTCCTCATTACTCTTCCGGGTGAGATAAATCTCCTTGCCTGACGCATTCCCGGTAGCGATACCCAGTATCCTCTATGTTCGCCCAGAGCCCAGTCCTCCATGACGGACTGAACCCCTGCCCAACTTAGTCCACAGAAGGGCTCGGGACCCACCATCTGCGCGCTAGAGCCAGCCCTGGCCAGTTCATCAGCCATTTTATTACCCGGGATCCCTGAGTGCCCCGGCACCCAGCAGAGCGTCAATCTGCTCCTTGTTCCCAGCTCCTGTAGCTTTCCACGGCACTCCGCCACCAGCTTCGAGGACATTCTCCAAGAAGAGAGTGCTTTGATGGCCGCTTGGCTATCAGTAAAGATCACATTACCGCCACCAACCATTCCCCTATCAAGAATGTTGCTGCAGCACACATCAATGGCGAAAATCTCGGCCTGAAAAACACTCGGTGATTCGCCCATTGCCATCGAGAGTCGTGTATTAGGTCCAAAGACCCCTGCACCCACTCCGTGCTCCGATTTAGACCCGTCAGTATACCAGTGCAGTTCACGGTTTCCCCGACATGGATTCCCAATACTCCAGGACCTTTCGTCCGGAAAGATTGCCCTGAACCTTCTGTTGAAGACCAGTTCCGTGGTCATTATGTCTGCCCTTGTACAGACAGATAGACCCGGAGCCACGTCCATCAAGCAAGCATGCCCCTGGACCTCAGCAAGTCCCGATGCTAGCTTGATCCTAAGGAGACCGGACATAGCAGTCCTCCTTATATGGATGTGTAGTGGCAATATGCCCACTATAACCTCAAGTGCCGCCGTGGGACATGTGCGCATTACCCCCGTTAGAGCCAGACACACCATCCGTTGCAGCTTGTTGCACTTCCTCACCGCAGTCTCCTGCCGAATCTTAGGCCACCATACCAATGATCCGTAAGTGATTATCGGCCTGACCATCATAAAGTATAGCCATTTTACCATACCTGGACTAAAACCCCAAGTTCTCCCAAAGAAGCTCTTGCATGCCCAGAAGGCCCTAACTGCCTTTCCGAGGGTTTGATCCAAGTGCGAGTTCCAATTGAGCCGTCTGTCCAGAACAATTCCCAGATATTTGACCTCATTGGAATACTCAACCTCAATTCCGTCCACTACTAACTTCTCAAGCCTGTAGTTGTACCTCCTCGTGAACGGTATCACGACCGCCTTGTTAGGGTTGATGCTCAATCCCCTTTCATGGCACCATCCAAGAACCCTATTGAGAGCACCCTGCATCACCTCTGTGATGGTGCTCTCGAATTTTCCAGTCACCACTATTGCCAGGTCGTCTGCATAGCCAATGGCCCGAAGGCCATATCCCTCGAGCTTGACCAGCAGATCATCAATCACCAGGCACCATCATAAAGGTGACAGCACCCCCCCTGTGGACAACCCTTAACAGCACTGATGCTGACACTAGTGTCATTCCAGGAGGCAGTAATTTTCCTTCCCCTCAACATAGCCCCGATCCAGTTGACCGTGAGCTCGTCTATCCGCTTCCGCGCCAGAGCATCCGTAATAGAACCGTAGCTCGTGTTGTCAAAGGCACCCTCCACGTCAAGAAATGCACACAATGCGATCTCCCCATTACGTTGTGCCTTTTCTATCTGCGCAACCAAATGGTGCAATGCCACCTCAGTTGACTTACCCTTTTGGTAAGCAAACTGCGTTCGGTGCAGTGGTGTGGAAGCCTGCAGTTTTTCCCTAATGTGCAGGTCCAGTAGCCGCTCAACAGTCTTGAGCAGAAATGAAGTAAGGCTGATAGGTCTATAGGATTTCGGCTTCTCCAGCGGCCTGTTGCCAGCTTTGGGAATAAATACAACCCTGACCGTACGCCAAGTGGTTGGAATGTATCCCCAGGTGAAGCTTGCCCTAAAGAGTCCAATCAAAGGCCCTACTATCATATCAAGACTCTCCTGTAACAATACAGGGAAGATTCCGTCACCTCCTGGTGACTTGAATGGGCCGAACGAGCCAATTGCCCACCGTACCCTATCCTCATCGAAAATCCTACCGGCCAACCCATTTGCCCGGCGAGTCCCCGGGATCGCCGCCTCGACGTTTGTATGCCCAGTATCACCCACAACAGTTGAGCCCGGAAAGTGTACCCTCAGCAAGGTTTCCAAAGTTTCCCTGCGGTTTGTCGTGAAGGAACCATCTGTCCCCTCCACCAGACCCACTCCATTTGAGTGTCCCCTGGTCATTACCCTGTGAAGTCTTGCCGCGCTAGGGAGGCCCGCGACACTACTGCAAAAGTTCCTCCATGAATCCCGTTTGGATTTACGTAAGGATTTGTTATATTCTGTTAGGGCACCTTTGTACTCCTGCCAGTTTTTGGTCCGTTTCGCCTTGTTGAATAACCTCCTGACATGCCTCCGCTTCTGCTCGAGCGTCTCATTCCACCATGGAGTCCTGCGGCTGGAGCTTAAGGGTCGCAATGTCGTGCTTCCTCGAAAGGAGGAGAGCAATGTTTCTTCAACAAGGTTGGCTGCTAGCTCAATCTCATCAACAGACCCGATGTCTGTCATCAGGAGCTCAGCCTTCCGGTTCACAAGGGACCTGAACTCATTCCAGTCCGTTCGTCTGGGATTGTAAGCGCCTCTACGCAAATCCTCCCCCCCCGGTATGTCAAACCTAATATGTTGATGGTCCGACAGCGAGGCCTCATCCGTAACCCTCCAGTTACGAATTGAATCGCGCAAAGCGCCGCTAACCAGTGTAAGGTCTAATACCTCCTCCCTGATCGCATTAATAAAGGTCGGCTTACAGCCGACATTTGCTATGTCTAAGTTCGTACCTACCAGATACTCCAGTAGTAACTCACCTCTTTTGTTGATGTTGCTGCTTCCCCAAACGGTGTGATGGGCATTGGCATCGCAGCCCAGGATAAGCTGCTTTCCATGCATACCACAGTACAGCACCAGGTCCGCCACCTCTTTTGGTGGGGCTACATCCTCTTCGCCGGGAAAATAGGCCGTCGCAACGACGATCTCCGACGACCCCCGTTCAGTGGGTATATTTATCTGTGCTGCCACTAGATCTCTGAAAATAAAATTAGTCAATGGGGTTATGTCAACACAATTGTCGACAAGCAACGCTGCGCGCGGCTTGTCCACTGACCGATCATAAATCAGCTTACTTGATTGGGATTGTAGTCCCCGGATCTGGCCACTATTGATCCATGGCTCCTGCAAAAGCGCAAGACCGATGTTTTCTTCGGCAAAGATCCTGCACAGTGTGGCCGACGCCCCTTTGGCGTGATGCAGGTTTGCCTGTAGCACCCTAATGGTGCCCATCGCCATCCCTAATAGACCGCTGCACTAGCTCCCCCAACCGATTACGTCGGGGTCCCTTCCCTCGCGACCCTCTGGTCGGTTTGTCTACACCAGGGTTGGGTGTGCTACTTTTGGCCGGGTGTTGAGGCCTTGGGACGATTTTCGCCACCTTATCTGCCCGTTTACTCCCGCGAGCATAAGCTGCCCCGCTGGTAGACGGGCCATCATCAAGGGCGGATTCTCCCCCTTTGATTGGTGACGATTTGCCAGCTTTTTTTTCCGCATTCTCCGCCGGCTTCTCGTCTTCTTTCTTGCCACCATTCTTTGAACCATTGTTCTTGAGGTGCAGTCTCACCTGCCCAAAGCAGTAACTGACCTTTCCTCCCATCTTCACAAGCTTCTGGTAGGAGCAAGTATCCACTGCCAGACGAAGATGGAGAAATTCGCCATGTACTTGCCTTTGAGCCACTGCCCAATGAGTTGCAGCTAAGTCATTCTGAGCCGCTATGAAGGCCAGGACCCTCTCATTTGACAGCTCCAGACTATGTGGGAAGTATCCTCTCACAAAGTGTGCGCGGGGGAATTCTTCCTCAAGGACGATCCTACATTCTACCCCTGATTTCTCCTTGATGTAATCATGGTTGGACTTAGTCCATTCCGCCGTCTCATTGTTGACGCACACAAGCATCAACCAGTCGGTGCGCCGTAGACAGCTTTCAAATTGTGGTTTGAAAGTTCCTGCTTTCTCAATAACCGCCTGAAGAATCGTATTTTTGATCCTTTCGATCTGGTCGGCGGTTAGAGACGGAGCTTCAAGTGCTGAGACAAAACCCAGTATAACGCCCTTTGGCGTCTGGACCTTTTGGGCATATGTTTGTCTCGCACATGCACGCTTTGCCGGAGCTCCAGTAGAGGGAGAGTTTTCCGATCGTTCCCTCTTTAGTGTTGCGACTGCCGGAGCCCTTGTGGCGTCCCTTAAGGCATCTTCCCTCGACAGTCCTCTTTTTAAAGCCGCTTTGAATAGCCGCCGCTCCCTAGAGTTGAGCTTAACGAATCCCATTCCGGATTCCAGGCTCAACGCCTGTAAATTTACGCCTCGCACTGTGCTGCCAGACTTCACCGAGTTCAAGCTGCAAGCATCATCCTGCTCAGCGACTTCGGTGTCAGAACCAGAGGACATTATCTCCTCTTGCGGTATTCTAGGCACTTCGGTTGCGGCACAATTTGCCGCCTCCGTGGACCTTTTGTCCTCTGCCTGCAGGTTGGTGCCTCCAACTGCTTGCCCAGTGGCGTTGCCTTTGTTGTCGGTTGCCGGTTTTTTTGTTGGGTTCTCCGAGCTAGAAGACAGTACCCCTTGCTGCGGATTTCCGATTGCTGAGGTCGTTTCCTCACCTGCTTCATTCACGAACCACCTGTCCGCTTCCAGAAGCTTGGTACCAGCGTTAACGTGCCCAATGGCTCCGCTAATGTTGGTGGTGGATGGTTTTAGAGTCTCATCCAACTCATTTTTTTTTTCATTAAATTCTTTTTCCATTAATATTCTTTTCATAATGTAGGGATGGGTATGGTCACCCATGGCAGAGCCCGTGTACCATGAGAAGTCTAAATTAAAACTGGAGGTCGACCTGTATCCAGAGTCCGCTTACTAACGACCAAACTCCCCTCTGGCCATGCATCCATCGGCGTAAGCTGTTCCACCTTGGATTGGGGTAATTTTTTTTGTAGAGTTGTCTTCTCTCCGCCCGACTACCATTAGCCAGCATCCAGAGCAGAGACATGACCATGCTGAGGATCTGTTACCAGCCGTCCCCACGTGGAGGGTATAGTCGCACTTCCAGAAGTGAGACACAGTTACGGCACGATCACAAAGATGCGTGTTAGTCCCCCTGTGTCTCCATCTGGCTGACGGCCGTGATCCCAGCTTTAGACAGACTCGAATCATTAGTTGCTTGTTATGTTTGGTACTTTATTTTATACGTGTAGAAAACAAGCTGCATTTTCCAAATTTTTATGTTGCCCATATTAGAAAGAAGTAAAACCTTGTTTTATTGCGGAATTTCGGTTTTTTTTGTTTATACAACAAATTAACCCGTTTTGAATTACGCGAATATTTGTTGTGCAGCCTCCTTTATTTTCGAAATAACCGTATTTCTCGAAAACAAGAGCTAATTTAGCTAGATTCAGCGTTCCCGAACTAGAGTACACCAGATGCTTCGCTTGTCACAAAAAAGGGTCAAATCCTATAACAGTGATATTAATGAAGAAGAACACGGTCTGCAGGCCAAACTTTGTCACTAGGTCAAGAGTAAAAATCAGTCTATAAATTAGGTTAGGGTAAGTTCCACAGGCAGACGCAATTAATCACAGATCACATAGATCCAGTAATTAGTTCCCGTTGTGTTACCATGTTAAACCGCCTCAAAATGGAAGGAATGGATTCTGTTCAAATCAATGTCAGAGAGAGAGAGAGAGAGGGATAGATTTTCGCCCCGATGATTCATTGACCAAACATAAGTTTACATCCTTAAGATTTTTCCTTTGGCAATTCGATTTTAAACAAAGCTAAACAAGTTTATACGTTCTGCTGTGTTATTTCTTTAGTTGAAAATATGTTCTGTTGCGGACAAATCTGTCGAAAATAGAATTAAACGTAACAACAGTCAAACCGTATGTATCAGTTCTGTTGTGGTATAAAAAAAATTTTAACTTCTTGTTAAAGCTAGAAAAAACAATTTTAATCTTAATTTTTTAAGGTGATATATTTTTGACACAAACAAATGCATGGTTTAATTTTTAAGAAGTCTTTTTTACAATTTGAATGTATTTTTTTTTTAGAACTGTTAAAGCCTTTCACACAAAAAGTACTTATAAAATAATTGCAACAGAAAAGAACGTAACAGAATGGCAAGCGAAAGTAAAAAGTAATGAGGCCTTTATTTGGATGCCATAGTTCTCTTTATTAGCTGTAATTATTTGCATCAAAGTTTTTCTGGGGAGTCAAAAATTCATTAAGAAGGTTTCGTTTAAATTTGTTAATTTCCCAATTCATAAAGGGTGTTTTTTTAAGCCCGATAGAACTTGAAATTGTAAAAAATAACACAAAAAATTAAATTATAATCAAAAATTTTTTTTTATTCGAAAGATCAATACGTGACATTAACATTTGAAAATGATTTCGGGCATATGGGCACCGCGGCTGTTCTTGACGAAGCGCATTCTGGACGTCCAATTTTGGGCCACTTTTTCGAGCACTGCTGGCCGTATGTCACGAATAACACGAACAATGCTGGCCTCCAAGGCGTCAATTGTTGCTGGTTTATCAGCATAAACCAGTGACTTCACGTAGCCCCACAGGAAATAATCGAGAGGTGTCAAATCGCACGACCTTGGAGGCCAATTGACAGGTCCATTTCTCGAAATCAACTTATCGCCAAATTTTGATTTCAATAAGTCGATGGTTGCGTTTGCCGTATGGCACGTAGCGCCATCCTGTTGAAACCACATCTCCTCCGGATCAATGTCATCCATATTTTCAAACAAAAAATCATTGATCATGGTGCGGTAACGATCTCCATTGACCGTAACGCGAGCTCCGGCCTCATTTTTGAAGAAATAAGGTCCGATGATGCCACCAGCGTGAAAACCGCACCAAACGGTGCATTCCTTCGACGTGTTGGTGTTATTGCATCCTCTAGAGAGCATGTGGTACGAAATCTATCCACAGTTCGACGAATGGCTTGTTCAGATGGACGATTATGTACGCCATACGAATCGACGACTGATTTTCAAAGTAAATTTGGATAATTTCGTAGCGTTGTTCAAGCGTGAGTTTATTCATGATGATTTGTCAGAGTATACTGAAACGATAAAAAAAATATTTCATCAAAATTTAATTTTTTGTGTTACTTTTTACAATTTAAAGTTCTATCTAGCTTAAAAAAACACCCTTTACTATTGATAAACTGAAATTTATTGTTGATGGGCATTTCACTGGTTACTACAGCCACAACATCAGGAAACGTTATCCAAAGATTTTAGAAAAACTAAAGATACAAGTAAAACTATAAAGCGAATAAGAATTATTAACACTCTAGTTTTACTTGTAAAAATATCAAATCTAACTTTTTTATTCTTTCGTATAACAAATACACACTATTTGATTAAATAAAAATGTAATTTTCTTAAAAGCCAGATTTCATTTTCTTAACAGACTACTGTTTACTTTTTCATTTACTACTCATAAAAAGAACGGAAATAGAAATTGGTGAGGGATAGAACAAATATTATGGCAAAGAAGAAAAAAAGGAAGAAATCATAAAACGGCAAAGTATAAATCGCAGAGCTGCAAATTGTTGTTACCAAACCATTCAGCCAGTCAGACAGACATTCATTCAATCTCGATGGCATATTAAAATTTATAAAATTGGTTTTCCTTCTAGACGATATAGTTTTGTTTACTTAATGTATTTTAAACATGATAAAAAAGACAGCAAAAAAAATACATTAAAAAATGGCAGAAAATAATGAAACATTGACTTGAAGTCGAAGTATGAACGTAAATATTTTCAAAAATTATTTATACAAAACAAGTAAGAGTGCTTTATTCGGCTGTCTCGAATATTAGATACCCTCCACCCTAAGTTGAAATATTTAAGAAAAAGGTTTTTTAAAAAGCCTATTTACTTATCTTCACAAAATTTAACAAATGAAATGAAAATTTTACTGTTGTAGCGATATTCGTTACAGTTTAAGGCATACTAACGCAAACTTTCTATGAGGCCTATGGCAAATTATGGACTGATTTTTACAAAAGTTGTCAGTATGATTTTTAGTCACATCAAACGAATTTGCGCAAAATCTTTTGTCTTCCCGTGCATTTTGACAAGTATTTTTAGGTTTTGTCACAAAATCAACACTTTTTGGGAGGTTGTTCCACATTTGGATTCATAACTCTTTTCCTACTAAGACAATTGTGCTGAGCTACACTACCGAATTGCTAAGGAGAACTCAAAAGAATTCGAAACCAATACTGTGCTTTTATTTTGCGTTGTTCGAAAGTCACCGTATTTTTAACAGTCGGGCATGGCTATATCGACTTTGACTGATATATTTTATATGGTCTTAGATGAATATCAAAAAAGTTGCACACGGAATGATAAACTTAGTATACCCTCTTCACAACTAGTTGTGGTGGGTATACAAATATTTAAATATAAACTCGTAGTTGTCGTAAGCACATGCTTACAAAATGGAAAAAATAAAACTTTAAAAATAATATCAAATATATGTATGAATTTTAAAGTAGAGTATGAATAACTGAAGCAAAAGAAATTGCCTGCGAGGTTGCTTTAGATATCAGAGTCTTCATAAATATTAAATTTAATAAATTTTAATGAAAAGTGAATTAATCGGTTTCATGGTTTGTTGAATAACGAAAGTTTAGGTGTGAGTTTATATACGAACACTTTAATTTTGCAAAAGAAATTTCATTAAAACTGCAAAATTTCACATTTGATGTCCCAAAGGCCATCTGTGCAGAAAAGCTTTGGTTAGCGAAGCCGGTCTTTGTTATACCACAGAGTAGAAAATCTTTGCGCCCGGCCGAAGGCCGGCTATGCAGAAAAGCTTTAGTTAGCGATGCCGGTGTTTGTTATACCAGAAAGGAGAAAACCCTTGTGCCCGGCCGAAGGCCGGCTGTGCAGGGAAGCGAACCCGGTCTTTGTTATACCATAGAGTAGATAGAATCCATGGACACTATGACACTGGACGTTATGCCATGCCACCGATTAAACTATCCCTTTATAAATACCGTTTAAAATGTTTAACAATTTTGAGAAATTGCAAATAATTGAAAAAATGGGCCATTTTTCATACAACATTTTTGGGCGATTTTTCATAATGAAAAATCACCAAATTTATAAAAATTTTACATGCAATTTTTTTGGGCGATTTTTAATTTTTTTTTTGCCATTTTTCTTTGGGCGATTTTTGCTACAGCCTTGAAGAGAATGTGTCGCTATTTTTAGCAAGTGGTCAGAGCAAATCAAAAATTTTTAGCGCGTTTATCTCAAAATGGATTTTTTGAGGTATGCCACTATTGAAGTACATTATTTACACATGTATAGTAAAAATAATTTAATGTAAAAAAATAAATATGAAAAAAAAAATATTTTTTTAAGAATAAGTCCATTTTTTTTAATAAATATTTACGGCCTTGTTCATAAAAAAAAACCACACAGTTTTATAGGAAGTTTATGCAACGAATTTTCTCATTTTTGCAGCGCCTAGGATGCCCTTACATGGACAAATGTTTACCAACCCACTTTAATTTTCATCTGAATCATTTATTTTTAACATGCCTACCCGATATCTCCATTCCTTAAGGGTGCTCCCTAGGGTGTCCCATTGAAAAAAGTAAGTAGTGGTAATCCAATTATTTAAAGTTTAAAGCAATGCAAACCTAGTTCACACCTTATAGTATTATACATTTCATACAATGTGTACAAAGCTTTAAAAGGGTATAACTCGAGAACGGTGAGAGAAAATTCATTTTTTTTTTGCTAATTTATTTAAAACTTCATAATCTTTTAAACTGCATCATTGGTTTTTTTAGTCTTCATACAAATTTTAAAAGTTATAAAACATTTTTTTAATATTTCCTGAAAATTTACGAAAAACTGTTATATAATGTATCAAAGTGTGGAAAATCCGTGACGAAACTTATTATTTATGCACATAAAATTAAAGATCGGAAAATTTTCTTTAAGAATATTTACTCAGAAGCCGAAAAAATACCGATTTTTTAGCAATTTTCAATAATAATTCAATAAAAGTCAAAAACGCTAGATTTTTGGTACAAAATCAGTTTGCGCGACCTCTAAAGCGCTTCCGAAAAATCTGATAAAATTCTGAAAAATACTTTACCTTATGAGTATCCAAATTAGGAAAGATCTTCCGAGAAAATCCAAATTTTTATTTTTTTTGGGACAACCTAGTGCTCCCATACAAAATGTTCAATGCTGACTAGAAATATATTGAAGAAAAAGTCCTATTAATGCCCAAGAGTCGCCCCTAGTGGGATAAAATGTATGACCGACCTCAATTAGTTTTTGTACTTAATGTTTTCTCTAGACATACATGCCCCTTATCATCACTTCTTAGGGGGGCTCACACATAAATATTGCGTTTTTTGAAATTCTTAAATAAATTAAAATTTTTCAATTATGAATTTTGAAACAAAAAACAAAAATTTCGAAATATTCAAAAAAAAAATAGTATATTTCTAAAACGAGTTAAACGAATTTCGGGTTTTTAGTAATTTCAATAAACTAAACCGTATGTTGTGAAACCTCCTCCATTTTTGAAATAACGGTATGTCTCAAAAACAAGAGCTAACCTAAAAAAACCATTGGATTCAGCGTGCCGAAACTATGTTGTAACGCCAAGTGCCCAGCTTGTCTAAAACAAAAAGTGTCAATTACGAGCACAGTGTAATTAGAGAATTGCTGCAAATTATACTTTATCTAGGAATGCGTTAAATCATCTGCAGCAATTTTCATAAAGTGCACATAAGCAACCAATTATCTTTCCTATTGTAATTTGGTGGGCTTAATTCGAATCTGTAATTGGTTTTTTTCTATCACGTCAGGTTTTTGAGATACAAAAAAATCATTTTATTCATTTCTTACAAAAAAATCACAAGTTTATTTAAAAATCAATGAATTTTCAAAATTTAATGGCGTTTTTTGAACGCCGTTTGTATTTTGTTGGTTCGGTTTCACCTATAAGAGTCCAGCAAAATTTCTGACTGCAAAACCAAAATAATGTTTATATGCATATTTTAATAATTCTGTTATTGCATGGATACCCGTTTTTTTCAACCAAATATTCACGACGCACAAAGAAAAATTAGCTTCAATCAGTAAACCACGATCTCCCCGACATGCTTAAACGCTACTATAATAAAGATTTAGAAGGAATGTGGGCTTCTGTCAAACAAAAAATTGTGAAGTTGTAGTTTCAGTATGGACTGTCTTACAGTATTGCCAGCATGCGAAACAAATAAAGAAGACTTTATAGCCCAATTTGTATGCCAGATTCGAATTCAGCGCACCCAGATTAGTTTAAAAACATGCTTAGTTTCTGCAGTAAATTTTTTCCAAATTTGTAGACCAGTGTTCTTTTTGTAGCGGCACAATGCTTCTAATGTTTGTTTGTTTCTTATTTAACAATAAGAAGATTTTATTTTTGTTTGAAGACAAAAAGTTTTTTTGGAAAAAAAAATTATTTTAAATTAATATTTTTTGTATTTGTTATACTTTTGGAATGAACTAACAAAATATTCGCTTGCATTTGTCGAATACGAATGTCGTAAAATAGGCGAATATTCGGTATTTCGAATACGAATATTCGTAACATCACTAAGCAATGTTAAATATTAAGGTCGAACGTGCAACTATGATACAATTGTACGTCATCAGTATGCATATGAACTTTCCAGTGCAAGAGTTGCTAAGGTAAGTCATTTGCGTACAACGAAAAAAAGTGCTCCTAGAAAGATCCCTGAGGCAGCCCAGTGGCAACGATTTAAAATGTTTTCGACACATTAAATATGAAGTTTTATTAAAGTATAAGTAAAATTAAACAAGTGTCGTACGCCTTAATAGTGTGTGCTGTATCAATGCTAGAAGTTGTCTCAGTGAAGGCTATATTGAACAAAAATATTTATTCTGTAAATATTAATTTTTTCGTGTTTTATAAGTGCATTTGTTTAAAATATAGATTCTGATGATAATTAGAACTTTTATTAAATTTTTTGTACAACAAAGAAATACAGGTATCAATTTCCATTGCCTTTTTATTCAACACACAAATTTATATTATTTTGTTTTATATATTTTTTATTTAATTAAACACACAATTTTACCATATGTGACGTTCTCCGAGAAAAGGGCCCTAGTGTGTGAAAATGAAGTTTTGAGAAAAACGCATTTCATTTTACTCTACACCCTGTTAGGTGAAGGTCACATATCGTCACAATTTAACAAAGAAACGAAATGCTAAAACCCGTTTTTTAAAAACCTACACAAAAAGGAAAAAAACAAAGAAATTCTTGGGTGAAAAACCACCAACCATAATATGGATGTGGCTTCTTGATGGAGTATTAATTTAAAATTTTCTTTAGTTTTGTTAGAGTTGAACATATTTAAACATGTTTTTTTCTTTACATAAAGAAGTTCTTATGGGAGCTATGTGAAATTATAGACTGATTCTGACTATTTTGAACACGCTGTGTTCTAATAAAAGTTAAAAACATACGTACCAATGTTCACCAATATTGCGCACAATATTTAAATGGGCAGACATCCAACAGGTTAGCAAGCAGGATGGACGGATGGACATTGTTAGACCGATTCAAAAAGGTCCTTCAGTATTTTTATGTATTAGGCACACCAGCACAAACGCAAAAAGTCTCTTCGGCTATGGTAGTGTGGGTAAATGAACACAAAAGGAGCTTTTTGAATTTCTTCCACATGCCATTTTATTGGAGTGAATGCTTCAGTACGTGCAAAATCAAGAAAAAAAATCAGTGATATAACAAAATCTTGTACATGTGTGTGTAGTTTTATCAATGTCAGCAGGTGTCCTGTAAAGCATAATTGTGATTTTTTCACATCTGTACGAGTACAAGTTAGTAACCACACTGATACATACATATGTATATAAAAGTGGTCACATTGTAGAACTAAAATTGATATAAAACCTACGATACATACATCATGCAAACTAAAGGATTCCAGGAATATACCTTTATACATATGTACACAAGTGTGTGTGATTTTGTGAAGTATTAATGAAAGTACGAGTAACAACACAAATTGCTTATTTCCGTTTCACGTTAAATAAGAGAAAGACCTTGTTTGCTTTTGTGTGAGCATTGGAGAGAATACATACGTGCGTGTATGTTTGCCTGCATGTGTTTTTGAATATGAAGTTCCAGGTTATTTTATCGTTTATTTTTCTATCTTCTGTTCATTCAATTCCACAACTGCAAAGCAAATAAAAAATCTGATAAAATCTTTTAAAACAAGAAAAAAGCGGTACGAATTCCTTATTGCCACTAACAAAGTTAACGGCAAATTTAATTTCCAAATTGTTTGATTTCATAGAACGATTTTTTTTCTTGCTTAATATTCGTTAAAAGGTACTGTTTTCAAACACAGTTTTTCTTTGTTTGTTAACTAAAGTGAATTGATTTTGATTTTAGCCAAATGGCTTCTGAAGGAAATGGAAAGTAAATTAATGGAGGAATTTTTTGTTAAAAGTTTATGAAATTTATGACTACAATCAATCTTGATATAGACGTAGATTACCAGAGATGTGAAACTATCAAATTTCCAACCACAAAACAAGGTCCACAATTGATTTTTTTAAAATATAGTAACAAATAAACTACTGTACTATATCGACTGTGCCGAGTCTTTTATACTCTCCAACGAGAGATCGAATATTTTAGGAGTGCGTTTTATATGGGATCAATAAATTGTAAGCCAATAATTATTAAAAGTCACCTCACTATAATTTCAATATGAGATTTTATATCGGACTTATTGCAAATTATGGACTGTTCATTATAGAATTCGGAAGAGAGATTTTAAGTAATAAAAAAACATACACAAACAAACAAAAGCAACTTTTTCATAGGAATTTTGTTTAGTAAAGTCTGGGATCACACTATGAAAGTTTTCTTTCAGAAAGTCTGAGTTGATTGGTGAGAGGGGAAGAGAACATACTTTTCTTTTCTCCTCTCTCACCCATAACCTCAGACTTTCTGAAAGAAAACTTTCATAGTGTGAACCCAGACAAACCCTTAATAAATTTTAAATATTTTTATGAATATACATAGGTATAAGATAATAGTCCGCAGCACAGTAGACCGAATCCTGAATCTAATTATTTGATGGCAAGTCTCTATTTTTTTGGGGCTGCAGAATTCGAAAAAAATAGTTAACAAATTCTAGCTCAATTTTTTTAAGAAATAACGTTAGAGTTACTTATTTTATTTACTTATTTGTTGTCCCATACACGAGACCTAAAGTCTTACAGCCATATTCAAAAAATGTTCTTATTTTAAGCTTAAAGTGTGTAAAAACTATCAAACGCTTTTTGTCTTATAAAGCTTTTATAAAAATTTGTTTTCATAAACGTACATTAATAGTTTTTTACTTTTAACTGTTCCTAGCGATTTTGTGTTTAAGTATGGCAACTTTATTTATATTTTGCTGCCATTTTCTTGCTAGTGATGCATGATACTTCTATTCGGTTCACATGATATTCTATATTTAATTTAGTTTTATATATTTTTTTTAATTGTAGACCTTAAAAATTATTCGTAACAAATAAAACTACATATTATTATAGTTTCTGAACAAAATGTTGCCGAAAGGTATCTTAAAAACTTTTATTATTATATGACAAGAAAGTATTCGAATAAAAAGTTTGTTTACTTTTTATTAACATCACTATTATTATCAAGGCTGTCGGAGTCGTAGTACCCACAAAAACATGCGACTACGACTTCAAAGTTTGTCGGCAAAGAAAATTGTGCTTAAACGGCCCTAAAATGATAAGTTGCAAAGGTTCTTTAACGTCGCGACTTATTAATCATTTTTAATTAGTCTACAAGCTTGACATTAATATACGCCAAGTAAAACTTGGCCCTGTTCCAAGTAGTTTTTAAGAGACTGCAAATAATACTTTACTAAAATATGCTGACAATAATGAAAGAAAAACTCTTAAGTAGTTCTAGCATATCTTCATGCTTAATACAAGAACATACCGGCGGAATCAACGTATGGGAAAATTCATCAGTTTTATTTATTAAAACACCAAGAACTTAAAACAAAATTGAAGGAATCTAAAATGTCCTGGAAGGGTTTAAATTGTGTGATCGACGAATTGAAAGATATTTCATACAAAAAGCATGTTCATATTACTATTGTTTCTATAATGCTGAAATGTAAATATGTAATCCTGGATAAGAGGTTTTGTTTGCCACTTTCCAAAAATATGGCTGAAGTTTACTGCTTCATATAGACATGCTTAACCAGCAACAAATTAAAACTCATTTACAATAAATTTGGGAAAATATGTCAAATAATAAATTTATAAAGTTCCTATACATGTTTTTAAAACCAAAGTTTTTCAAAAATTCTAAAGTTATGTTCACACCTATTAAATATTTGACTCCTAACGTAACCACCAGTTTTCTTAAAGAATTGTTTGCTTTTGCAAAACGTTTGGCTAGAGCAAACATTATTATTAAATACAATTATCATCTTAGACATAAAGTTTAGCAAATAAATATAAATTGTTTAAAATAAAGCTTTAAATAAATAAAGTTTAAGCCACACTGGTCACGTTTTTTTTTTTGATTTTATCGTCAAATATTTGTGGACTGAACATACCTTGTCATATTTATGAATTTTGTTGGTTCCTTACCTTCGTGAATTGTTTTGTTTTTATTCTAATTAACTTTTTATTACAAACACTAATATTCGAATTTAAACCAGTTAACTGGTTATTTTTAAAATGCTTAACCGAAAACAGGTTTTTTTAAAATAGCAACTATTCGGAATATTCGAAAACCGGTTATAGAAAAAAGTCGAATAATCGATCACCCTATTGACAATACAGTTGTTTTCTTTACATTTGATTGAAATAATTTGAAAAAAATTTAAATGTTTGCGGTGCGATGTCTCGCTGCGGGAAAGAAAAATAAACATAATGCAACGGCAGGCGGCAACGGAAAAAGTTTTTGTTTAAATTTGTATTAATTTATTTGTGCATAAATTTTTATCATGTTGTTTGTTTTCAATAATGTTGTGAACATAGCCAATTATTCAAAAACTATGGCAACATTAGAAAGAGAACGAGTATCAAAAATTGAGAGACAAGGCGAATTAAATTCGCTTTGTTGGGAGAGAAGGAAAGTCCGCAATGAAAATAAAATAGATTTTAATTTTATGCCCTTCCGCATAAAAACCCGCACCGCAATAAATTATCGTAACATTGTGTTCAGACCAGGGATTTCCAAAATTTTTTTGTTTGTGTATTAGTGAGTACCAGAGAGTAAGCAAATTGAGAGAAAGCATTTATTTACAGCCGAAAAAAAATGTTAGTAATATATATTTTAAGTTGTATAACACAAAGGTACAAAATTAAAAATTTTTTGTGTTGATAAAAAATTTGTAGCAATTCTTTACCAATTCAATGTCGCTGATTTTAAAACTACACTTTTTTCAAATGGGATGAACTTAATTTATTACGTTGCTTGGAACAAATAAATTTTAAATCCGAAAAAATTTGTTCGCATAGGTAAGTAGTGCCGAATAAAGAGAGGCAACTCAATGAATTTTTTTTTAGTTCAGGATAGAACTCGCCATCCAAATCTTTCCAGGACTCTACAATATTATTTTCGTCTGGGGCATTTACTTCGCTTCGTAGTATGATTAGTTCTGATTGAATATCAAATTCGCAGTTGCTTACATCGCAACGAAAAGGGTTTTCGAAAAGATATAATAGCGGTTGTAAAATTACAAAATCTTAAAACCTGTCTTGAAAATTATTGAAAAGTGTTTCAAATATTTCGGCATATTCATATCTTTTGTCGATTTCGAGATTTCTGTAAACAAGTGAATTTTTTGGAAAGTTGGAAAAATCACCACTTTTAATTTGGGAAAAAATTAGAAAAAGTTTTGTTTTAAAATTGTGAATGATTTTTGACAAGTCGCATATATTGCGTTCCTTTCCTTGTAATTCCAAATTAAGTTCATTAAACATACTTGTCGTATCTGCCAAAAAAGCTAAGTCTAAAATAAAATTATTGGCTTTTAAACACTGGAATAAACCTTTTTCTATTTCCTCAGTTTCTAGAAACTGAAGAACTTCTTCTCTTAAATCATAAAGTCTATTCAGGCAATCACCGCGACTTAGCCACCGAACTTCTGTAAACATTTTCAGGTCACAATTCACAGCATTTTTGTTTTTTAAAAAGGTTACAAATGTTCGGTAGGTAAGCGGTTGATGTCCGCCTCGAATTTTATTTATTATATCCTCTGCTGTCTTCATAGCTGGGGTATCATTTATGAATTTCGATGCAAGAGCGGTCTGATGAATTATGCAGTGAAAATTATGAACTGCAAATTCGTGTTTTTTTAATTGGCCTATAAGTCCATTATATTTGCCCAACATTACATTGGCTCCATCTGTGCAGACTCCAGCAAATTTGTTTATGTTTACAATGGAAAGAAGCTTTTCTCTGACAACATCATACAACAACGTGCCAGTTACATTTCCATAAAATGATTCTAAAGTAAACATTGACTCAAAAATAGTGTATTCCTGTCTACGCATCGAATACAAATTACAAGTTCACACAGATCATTTATGTCAGTGCTTCCGTCTAAACAAATTGAAAAAAATTCGCGATTAACTACTTTTTCCCTAATTGCAAATTCTACACAAGTTCCTAATTGAACAGTACGACGGCCTACCGTTTGACTGGACAGGGGGCAGGTCAACGTTACGTTAAATAGTTACCATAAATTAGTAAGGTTAAAGGCAGAATTAGTCTTTACTTTCTGTTTCTGTTCTGTTCCGTGCCGTTCTGTTTCAAAATTGTAAAAGTTACTTTTTCTGAAGCAACTTATTAGCCATTTATGACAAATTTATTAGTTTTGCACCATCCATTGTTTTATTTCAATAACTTTTATGCACATAAATTTGAAGAAATAA
Organism: Pollenia labialis; assembly: GCA_949318255.1. Classification (NCBI taxonomy): domain Eukaryota; kingdom Metazoa; phylum Arthropoda; class Insecta; order Diptera; family Polleniidae; genus Pollenia; species Pollenia labialis. The sequence goes on along the minus strand of OX439142.1, from coordinate 43,959,835 downwards.
AATTTAATTAATGTATTTTTTATTATTTATTTTGCGGTCACTTACAATTACTTTACAAGTTTTTGATTTTATCAAACTGAACCGCAACAGAACAGAACAACTAATCAATTTCACAGGTTTTTTAATAACAAAAACAAATCAGCTGGTTCGTAACAGAACAGAAAGTAAAGGCTTACTGAGGCTTAACTCTTTGGGCTCGGTCATAGTGCGAAAAATAGTGCGAAACAATAAAGTTTCATTAATACATCAATAAAACACATCTTCTTACCCAAACATTTTACCTACTGTCACATTTGCTTTTATGTGTACAGGTTATTTACACATAAATTGTAGCAAAACAAGACTTGTTTACTTGTTTTTTAAATATTTCTACTTACTTAAGAAAAGGGGTTTCAAAGAACGAAAAAACCCAACGACGCAATTGGTACAGAAACCAAAATATTTTTACAAGCAAAATACCAACAAATTCTTTTGGCTATTTTGTTTCTTAATAATTTCTGCATTTAGGTACGTCTTTTTTAAGAAAGCAAAAGGGACCCTTTTACAGGTAGCAAAGAATTTTTTTCACAAACAAAACACATATCGTTAGCTTAAACGTTGCAGTAAATGTTATTGTTGAAAAAGTTACTTAATAAAATTTACGTAAGCTTTGCTGTTAAATATTTTCAACAATTTAAATTATGTTAAAATTAAATAGAAATGTTATATTACTCTGCATTTAAGTCTTAAAATTTAGACTCTAAATATTGCACGCAAGGCATTGGATGTTACCAAAAGCATTTTTGACCGCACAATATTTTTGAGTGTAAGCTGAAACAAAATAATATAGCATCCGCTAAACATGTACACTTGTCGAAGTCACACCGACGACTGAATTGAAGAGCATAAAAATATGTGTTTGTAGTGGTTTGCACAATTGTGCAAAGAAATGGAAACCCCTGGTTCAGACTCTAAATGTGAAAAGTGTTTCGTAGCAACATTAAAAGAAAATAGAAAAAAAACTCGACGTTAATCGCATAATCTAAATGCGGTCATAATATAAAATTGTAAACATTATTCTTATTCTTTAATGTTTGATCTTACAAAAAAATATTACAATATTGATAGCAGAGTAGTTGGGGCTTTCAAGTCCTTTCAAATATGACCCAGTTTATAACAAAATTTTTAATATTTCCTATTCTAAAAGAAAATTAGATTTTGAAAATCTTCAAGCATTTTGAAAAAGTTCTATAAATATTTTTTCAGCCCCAAAGCAAATTTGAATCTCAGGTTGAATTTTAACTCTATTCATGGATTGTGGCCTTTAATGAAATTTAAATTCTAAAAGGTATTTAAGGGGCGAACATGTAGAATCTCACAGGAATGTCTTTCAGGTTAGTATTGCATAAATAATTCAAATAAAAATCTTTACAAAATTATTAATCCTAAGAAAATTTGCAATTACACAAGTATTCTGTTTTTTTTTTTTTTTTTGTTAAAAAATAGTTTTAAACTAAAATGAAACACACAATTCAAACAGTTTAATTTACATTTCATTAAAACAATCGAAACTTAAAATTCTGCTGTAAAAATGGGATTCATTTTATTTAATGGGTTGAGTAAAGCAAAGTCTTAAACTGTCGTTATTCGAATGGACATTGTTTTGAGAATCAGCTAAATTTAGTTCCTTGTCTATTGATGCACAAATGGAATTTTAGGGCCATTTGCCAAATTTAACGAATAAGGATCAAATAGACATTTATTATTTTATTTATTTATTTAAATCTCTTAACACGATTTGTATTTGTTGTCCTTTAAGAATGTATTTCAACATAAGTTGTTCCTTTCTTTTAAGTTAAAAGTGGGATGGAAATACATATGAACTTTGTCTGTGTCAGTATGTGGATGTTTTAATATGAAAAAAACGAGGAAATTAAGGACATTGATTTAGAACATTTTTATTGTGATGAGTTGACATTTACAAATCATCATCAATTTTTCCAAATAAAATAAATGATGGTTTATACAAATTAGGGTGCGGCCGGTATGGGTTTGACGAATGCGAATACTATCAATCAAAATTAAATTTTCCGAATGGGAATTCTTACAATATGTTCAAAATTCATAAATTGTTGTTAATGTTTAATTATAATATACATAAATACGGTACTGCATGGTATTATAATACACTAGAGTAAGCTCTGGTAATGTGGAATGCCATTTGTTTTAAGATTGCAAATGCCCGTAATTTCTACAAACAGATATCTAGCCGTGTATAGATATCTATGGTGTAACAAATTTTTGATAATTTTAACATGTTTGTCTTACCTACTGGTCGAACTGTTGTGTATTTTACACCATCGATTTTTGACAGTTAATTTAAAATATTAATAAAAATACAGATGTTGCCATATTTTAAAAGAAAACTTAAAGGAAAAAAATTGTGAAAAAAAATTAACGTTGAAATTACCAAACTATTTTTACCGGATAGGTAAAGATAACTGTTAGGTACGAACACGTTTTTTGATATTACGGGCATAAGTATTAAGTTTTTGTCTGATTAAAATTTTGTTATTACGCTTATCTGGCATCCCTACGACTCCTTCACGCAGTTTGTTTAAACTCATTTGAATACTAGAATTAATTTAGGCCCAGTTGTTAGTGATGGGTGTATTGATCGTGCTTTCTCAGGTTTGCATGGTTTAAGGGTAGCTCATATAAATGCTCAGAGCCTTTGTCCTTCAAACAGATCATATAAACTAGATGAGCTTAGCTCTATTGTTAGGAATAATCATGGACATAATTTGTGTTACGGAAACTTGGCTAGATGAGAGTATTTTGAATCAGGCGGAGGATCTACCTGGGTACACTGTTTGTAGAGTTGATCGTCCATATGGACGTAGGGGTGGTGGGGTGGCCATATACATTGCGCAGGGCATTCCATTTAAACCTATTTATAAATGCTGTGAATATTTTTCATGTGAGGGACTCTTTATTGATGTTTACACTGGAATTGGAACTTTGTTACTGGGCGCCACTTATCTTCCTAGGGGTGATCTTGGTTTATTATTTTGGTTCGGTACCAGCATATTATTGTGATTGGAGATTTTTATAATGATCTATTCAATACTTAAAAATCGAATGCGGTACATTCGATTTGTAGACGGTTGGACTTGAGTTGCTTGCAAACCTGTATTCCTACACATTATGACTCATAACACCTGACTATTTCACTTATAGATTAGTTTTTATTAAGTCGAGAATTGGGTGTAGTTGCATGTTTACAATTTCAGGTTCCTTTTATATAACACCATTCTATGATAGGTGTCTGTTTTAATATGGCTGCTTATGTTTCATCTGAACCTACTTTTTAGGGACTATAATAATGCTGATTTTCGTGCAATTAGGGATCATATAATACAAACGGACTTTACCAGTCTGATGATCCTGATACTCAAATCGTCTTCCTAAATACACTGCTTAGTGATCTTTTGCGCTATGTTCCATTAAGAAAAGTTTCTCCTAGTAGGAATCATAATGTGCTTAGATTCTCAAATGACATTAACCATCACAGATCGTTAACTGGCATTGCTCTGAGGACATATTTTAATAATAGGAGTGATAGTAATTGGGAGGCCTATCGACGGTTGCGTAATCTGACCAGGGCTAAGATAAGAAGATTGAGGATGAGGTACAGTAGTGGTTTTTTCGGACAGATAGTACTAGAGAAATGGAATAGGTTGGGTAGAGTGGGTGTTTTAGCGGAGACGTATGCTTCTGCTGAGGTTGATGTGGATGATGTAAATAGTAATTTTATTGGCAATAAATTAGTTACTAAGGACTCGGTACCTGATTTTGCTGAATTCTCAGAGTATAATAGTGGTTTTTCTTTTTCTAATGTAACAATGGCTGATTTTCATATTGCGTTGTTGAGAATTATATCTACTTCTGTAGGCTCTGATAGTGTGTCTATAAGATTGTTGAGAATAGTTTTTCCGTACCTCTGTGGGCATATCTTGCACATCATTAATAATATTTTTATGTCGTCTAGGTACCCTGGTGATTGGAAGGTTGCACGTATTGTTCCTATCCCTAAGAAGAGGGGTGAGTTTTCGATTGACAATATGAGACCTATAAGTATAATGCCCGTGCTGTCAAAAGTTGTTAAAATATAATGAAGGATCAGATGATGCAGTGGTTACAAGATAATGGGATGCTTAGTGAATCACAATTTGGTTTTCGTTGTGGTGGTAATACTGGTTTTCTTCTAACTGAGTTGATTGAGTCCGTAAGAAATAATTTAAACAGGGGTAATGTAAGTATGTTGGTTTCTATTGACCTATCTAAGGTCTTTGATCAGGTAAAACACTCTCTATTGGTTACCAAAAAGAATAGTAATTTTGGTTTTTCATCGTCGGAATGTAAGTTGATATGGCCATATTTGGCTGGTTGTAGGATGTAACATTGGTAGTGGGATTAAGGGTGTGGAGAATAAGATTAGATTCGTGTATAGACTGAGACCGAGGGCACATGTATCACATCGTGTGAGAAGTTTTTTGAGATTTTCATTTTAGGATTATCTTAAATTTCGTCTCTTAATTTATATATTTAGAATCATTAAATATCAGAATCTTATAAGTATTGCACAAATGATATCATTTACTAGAACTACTAGAAATCCTCAAATGATAATTTCACGTAGCAATAACTCCACGTATGAAAGATCTATGGTTGTTCAGACTGCTAGATAATGGAATGTTTTGCCTAGAGAGTTACGTACCTTCTCATTGACAATTTCAACTTTTAAAAGAAAACCTGAAGCTTTTTATAACACGCAAACAAATTAGATGCTAATCGACTGGGTTCACATTTCATTTCTTATAATAATTGTTAATGTTCTTTTTATCGGTGATGAGGGAGTCGCTGGGATGCTTGAAGGTGTATTGCTTAATTTTTATTTTTTTATTGTTGAATGCTCATAGTAAATATATGGGTATTAAACATGTAATACGAATTAAATTGGCCTTAGGCTATATTTATTATGAATGAATGAATAAATAAAAAAATAAAAAATATGATTAATCCATACACATGCAGCATATCAATAGCGACTATTTTTTAAAATATTGAGTTATGGGGTATATATGTACATATGTTTTGTAAGAGGAAGATTTATAATCTTAATTTTATTAATACAATTATTATTATTTTGTAAATTTAATTATTTTATTATTTGTATTTTAATTTAGGACAGAAAATTATAAATGCCATGATTTATTGTTTGTGAGAATTATTTAATTTAGCTCATTTGTATTGTTATTATTTCACTCAAGTGTGATTACACTATGCAACAAAAGGGAAGTTCTTTTTCCTGACTAGCCACTATATTTTCTTTGATCCGCTATAGTCACCTAACTGCAAAAAACATAATTTTTTAACATTCTATGGTAAGGTTTTTTTTTTAATTGTTTTCTAAAATTTGAGATTTTAGAAGAGGCTGCTCCATACATCTTATCGTAACTGTGGAAAGATGTACCCGATTTGGTAACACAATCTCTCAAAACATTTTAAATTACGTCTGATTTAAGTTTTTCTAATATAATTTAGCCATTACTTTTGGAGTTATAATCGCCGAAGTGGCAAAAAAAATGTATAAAATTTTTGATTTAAAAAAATTCATAAAAAATTTAAATCATCAAATACTTACCAGTTTTAGTACTTAAGCTTAAAGCTCCATGCATCAGAAGTAAAACACATTTTATTTCATAAAAATCAATGGATAAATACCTGTTTTATTCCCGATAAAGTGAAAGTTAAAACAACGTTTTTTTTAAGCACAATATTAACAAAGCATAGCACAGTACAACATTTTTCAATAAATAATTTAAAAATTAATTTGAAGTTAGTAAGTATCGTAAAGGGAAATTTGTCACGTTTTGTGTATATCTCGGGCAAATTTTTGAAATTCATTCCTTTTATTAATTGTGAATAAAAGCAAAACGCTTTTTTCCGTATGACGTGCTAAATTCCCAGTTTTTCATATTTGATAAATACACTGAAATTTATTGTTGAGGGAAAGCTAGCTTCTATGCGCATTTTACTGGTTGCTTAGGCCAGCTCATCAGGAAACCTTTTCCAAAGATTTTAGAAACCCCAAAGCGAATAAGAATTATAAACACAAAAGTCTTACTTGTAACAATATCAAAGCCAAAACAAAACACCAACAATAAACAGTGAGTTTATCTTTTCTTACATTCCCCTACAATTGGTTGGGTTCTTTCCGACTCGAATTGTAGTTGTAAAGGCCGTTTTACACTATCACACAAAGTCTTACGTATTTTTCAAAAATGCTTCCCTGATCTAATTATTCTTTGGAAATTTTCAAAAAACAAAAACAACTTATCATGACAGGTTTGCATTTTTGTAAATTACTAAAGACTTTGTGGGATAGTGTAAAACGGCATTAATTGGGTAAAAAGAAAAAACAAAATTAAAAAACAAACTGCAAACGCGCTCATCGATTTTCATGATTTATGTGTAATTTTGTTCATTATGCGATTTTACGCGAAAGTAATAGGACTTGACACTTTTGTTTACCGTTTTGGATTTTTTATGAATTAAAAATTTAAATTTTTTGGGTAAAAAATATTTTTTTACTTCATACATTTATTTATAAATGCGAAACTGTTGCTTATGTAGCGTAACGTTGTATGAACAGATTAAAGGAATTGTAATTCTTAATTTTTTTATATTTTTATTTATTTCAGCTTATTCGGACAAGTGGTTCTCGAGTTATGACAAACAAAAGAGCCTAAAATGTGGAAAATTCCCCTAAACGATACTTACTAACTTCAAATAAATTTTTAAATTATTTATTGAGTTACCATGACCAAACTAATGATGTAGAAGTATTTCTTTTTGGGTCTACTTTCATAAGCAATTATCAGAATTGAGTCCCGAAATCATGTGTTGTACCTACTGTGTAATCTAAAAATAATTTCGACTTTTGTTTTGTCGCCTATGATTTTCTGAGTTTGATTCTCTTGTAAGAAACCAAATAAAATCTCCCATCATATTTTAGAAAAAAAATTTTTTTAAAAAAACCCTACCACAGAATTTTAAAAAATTATGTTTTTTTCAGTTAGGTGACTATAGCGGATCAAAAATATATAGTGGTTATTCAGGTAATTTTTGCTTGTTGCATAGTGTTATTGATCTGTTTTTGCATTTTGTTTTAACTATTGTACATAACTCTTGAACTCTCATTTAATTTCATTTCACTCAATTCTATTTTTGACATTTACTTTAATAACCGATATTTTAATATAAGAAGAAAGATAATTTTATTTTGGCTCTACTCCTCATTTAGCCACCGAGCTGACAACATCGAAATAAATAAAGGCTTATGAACTAAAAATGCAAAAGTCTGTTTTAATTAAAAATAATTATAAAAAAATGAATAAAATATCATAACTGTGGACGAATATAACGCTAAAGCCGTTTGTTCTTGCCCCTTTTAGATAGTTAATTAATGAAGGAAAATATAAAAATTAATTGAAGTCAACGAGGGCATTTAAATGTCTGGTTTCAACTCTATTACTTTTATATTTCCCCGCGAGTTACCGAGTCTCATCTCCTACACTGGCGCCCAACTCAAAAACCTACCAAAAACCTTTCCAAATCTGGAAGACACTTTGCGAATCATTAAGTATTCAACATTTAAATTGCAGTCTGTGTTGTTGTTGTTGCAGCTTTAAAATATTTCATCAGTTGTTTGTTAGTCTGGGTTCACACTATGAAAGTTTTCTTTCAGAAAGTCTGAGTTCACCGGTGAGAGGGGAAGAGAACATGCTGTTCCTTTTTCCCCTCTCACCCATAAACTCAGACTTTCTGAAATTAAACTTTCATAGTGTGATCCCAGACTTATTATACATAACTGTATTCTTTCACATTTATTGATTGTGAGTTGTAATAGTTGTTGATATTGTAACAGCCTCATACAAATATTTAACCACAGGGTGTTGAGAGGAATTTGATACAAATAGATCGAATCGCTTAATAGCCCAGTCATTGGGTATTTTTACTTGGAAAGTTTTCCGGGAGTAAGCCCTCCTGGGTATACCACGATAAAAAACGCGACGCTTTCTCTACCTCATGGTGGTGTGGAAATGAGTATTTCTGCGAAACGTGTGTTGAGCTACGCTTTACGGCGCTCGTACGCCGAATCTAGTGATTTTAGGGAAAAAAGGTTATGACATAAATTGTAGGAAATTTTTTCTACAATTATTTTGTATAAAAATATTTTTGCTGTAAAATGCGTCGAAAAGGAGTTATTATCAAAAAACTGCTATTATTTTTAATATGGCGGCGCGAGCGGCAAAAATGAAATTCGGAAAGTGCACGTCAAAATCTATAAAATTGCCAATTTTCAAAACTCCCGGAAAACTTTCCAGATAACCACTATTTTTCCAACCTCTAAAGACAATTTTATTTACGTTCTTATTTTTTATGTTATTATCTTAACAAGAATTGTCGAAAATGCATAGAAGCCCACGAAATACATAAAATAATGCGCAAAACATGTGCGGATCACTAAATGTTCCCAGCAATCAATCACAACTTTGTCCACAATCGTCGTCAGAGTTGCCACACGTAAACGAACTTTTGCAAACGCAAACAACAATAACGGCACAGGACTCAAATGATTTTTTACAAAGTTCTCCACTCAATGCTAATTCTACTAATATCGTATTAACTCAAGGACAGTTTAGGGAGTTACTAGGTGGTTTCAACATAAGGCAAGAATCTAAAACAACCTTTGTAAAGTGTAGTGCATGTTTCAATGGCGAAAGAAATGCCACAAAAGTTGAAGATTTTATTGCCCAATAATTGGTTTCAAAGAAGCAGAAAACGTTTCGAATGCAATGGCGTTAACGAGTTTACCGTTACTGTTAGAAGGCTACGCTTGCACTTGCTGGCAAGGCGTCAAAAACGAAGCAAAAACATTTAAAATGGCAATTGATTTGCTGCGAAAAGCTTTTTCTCCCCCCAAGCCAGATTGGCCCATTTTTCTATAAATAAATCAAGAAAATCAAAAGACTTTTGAATCTATTGATAGTTTTATATGTAAGAAACGAAGACTTTTTGCACAAGTAACTGAAAGTTTGTCAGAAAACACAAAGCTCAATATTTTATTTTCACAATTACTTCTTTCTATTAGAGAAATAATTTCAAGAGAAAGCATTAATTCTTTTCAAGACTTGCTGCAAAAAGCTAGAGATGTTGAATTACTTATACAAGAGAACAAGGAGCCAAAAACTATAGATTCGGTGGAAAAATCCTCCACGCGTTGCTCGTTCTGCGGGAAAAAGAAAACAGAATTATGAATTATGTTATAAAAGAATCGAGTCTAAACGAAAAGGAGACCCTAAAACCAAAGAAACTACATTGAACTGTTATGGTTGTGGTTTAACCGGTTATTACCGATCAAACTGCCAAAATTGCAATAAAAAGGATCCTATAAATAGTCCAAAAAAGTTAGGCTTTAATGCAGTCCATACCACCATAGTTGTAAGGGATCTTCCTACTGTAGATATATCCATTAATGGTGTTAAAGGGGAAGCGTATTTCGTCACAGCTGATCGCACTAGTGTCGCTGGTTATTATTTGTTTCGGGAACTAAAATAAAAAAGTAGAGTTTCAAGAAGTTTCAGAAGAAATTATTCTAGCTGACGAGATACCACGTTCAGAAAAGGTTTATTCAACCATTCAACCTAAAGCACGAGCTAATCGAACTGTAATTGGTATTGATTTTCTAGAGGAAGCAGGAATTGTGTTAGGTTTGGCTCAAACAATGTTTCACTTCACGGACTTGCTCTCAATTCGAGTTTAAAATGACGAAGACAAACATTATAAACCCTATAACACAATGTGAGCAAATATCATTGAACATGACTCTATTCACAAGTTCCTTACTTAATTCGGAAAAACAAACACCACGACAAACAGTGGAAAATCCACACCCAAAACCGTTAATAGCTCTTCAGCATATGATTATTCTCCCGGTGGCATTAATAACATATTTGAAGGAAGTATTTCCGACTGCCTAGAAACCGATGTATATGATTGGGATTTGTTTCCGCCGTTAAAAAATTTTAAATCTTAAAAATAAAATAACAATAGACCTGAAATCAGGATATTGGCAAATAAAAATGTCAGATGCAGATAAAATAAAAACCTTTTGGTATTTATGTCTTCAATAAATTGACTTTTGGCTTAAAAAAATGCACCTGCAACATATCAAAGACTTGTTGATAAATTTCGAAATAGTTTGCCGCAAATTACTATATTGGCTTATTTGGATGAAATAATTATTTTTTCAAAAGAATTTGAAACGGATATTAGCGATTTACAAAAAACATTACAAAGAATCCAGGCATTTAAAATACAACTAAGCCGTGAGAAATGTCTTTTTTGTAGACCTAACGTCAAATATCTGGGGCATATGTATATTAACTATAAACGGCTTAAAACCTGACCCAGAAAAACTATCAGCCATTTTGGAAAGACCACATCCGAAAAATGTAGAGCAATTAGTATCGTTTCTACAGACATGTTCATGGTATCGTCGATTCATACCCAATTTTGACGGAATTTCTAAATCTTTATCAAATCTAACTAGAAAAAATATTAAATGGAAATGGGGGGATGAGGAACAGAATTCGTTAAAAACTTTAAAAAACTGCTTAGTATCGCCCCCAATTTTCTAAAAACCTACGCAAATAAATTTTGCGCTCGGAGCAGTTTTACTCCAGGTAGAGAAGGAAAATGAACATCCTATAGAGTATGCAAGTCGTCTACTTATTCCAGCTAAAATAAGCTACTCTAAGACCTTCTTCAGAAGCCAAGCGAGCATGAGTACTGGATCTAAAAATGATCTAGGAAGGTCCTACAGAAGGCCTTATATATTAAGTCCTTCAAAAGTTTTCCGCTGTGTAAAAACAAAACTCTCATTTATATGGGAAAGTGTATTTATGTATGTGGTAGTGTATTCGTAAAACATCTTACATTTTTATTATATAATCTAATGATATTAAAATCGTATTAATATTAAATGACATTTAATTGTATTCAAAATGTCCAAATAATAAAATGAAAGAAACATGAAAGGCAAAGTGATTGTTGTTGTTGACAAGCAAAACAAAAAAAAAAAAAAAACGAAATGACATAAAAGAACATAAAAATCTCAGTAATGTCAAAGATCCTAAAAGCAGTCACATAAAACAAACAGATATTTTAATATTGATGTTGGTGCTGTTGCTATTGCTATTGCTTTTGATGTTGGAATTATTACGTTATTCTTGGTAGTGGTGGATAATTTATTACAATAGACATGAAAATTTATAAAAAAACAAAAATTAAGTAAAACTCATAGAACAATAGAAAATTAAATCAAAGAAAAACTAATATACATACATACATATTATAAATAAATGAGGAAAAGGAAGCAGTAATAAAATCCTCCATTTTGTTCTAGATCTATTTCGAACTTATTTTACACTTTCCACCACAAGAGTGAGGCCTTATAGCCTTTTCACACTTGTCAACATATAACATCTAAAGCTTAGTCTAGACGATATGTTGAATTAGCAAATGTATGCTTACACTCATATGTTTAAAAATAATAACAATTGCCTCTATCAGCATATGCAATATGTTAGGTGTCTAGACGATATGCTGAAAATACTAAATTTTTCAAATCCAACATATGCCATCAAATGATATTTTAACTTATGAGTCAGCATACAATTTTTGTGTCTACACGATATGTTGAATTTCGTATGTTGAGTAAAGCTGAAGGTCCACACCATGCGTTCATGCGTAGATGCGTATGATACTTTTCATGCATTTTATGCGTTTCTAAATTCAAGTTACATGCCATGCGTTTTATGCGCCAAATTTGTATTTTTTATCAGCTGTTGTGCTAATATGTTTATCAATTAAAAGCAATTTTGCCAAAAATGGAAAGTGTGATTGATATTTTAATAGAATTTATTTAAAAGAATTCATGGAGGAGTAAGCTTTTATTATAAAAATATTCGTGATTTTTAACGGTAGTAATAACTTTCAGGTTCATAGCATTTGTTCAAAAAAAAAAAAAATATAATAAACACAACAAAGATGACACTCAGAACATAAAAGTAATCGATAACTAGAATGGCAAATTTTGTTCGTGGTAAAATTGTGCTTAAAATTAATTTTAATGTATTTTATTCTTTAAAGTTTATACAATCTTAATAACGAAAGCTTTTTCTCTTATTAAAACCCTTTTTAAATGCAAAAAAATAGTAAAAAGTAATCCACCACACAAAAATATTTATCGATAACATTGAAAATAAAATATGATTTGTCATCCATGGTCATCAATATGTGCGTTCCTTTACTTTTCCAGTAAAATCCCAATAAAATCCAGTAGGTGAGTTATTTCAGTAAAATCCAGTACAAATTTGTACAAATTTTGGGGTAAACAGCTGACTTTTTTCACCACACATGCGACGGATACAAAAGTAGAAAGTAAACCAACTTTCATGCGTTGATACAACTGTGCATTCTATGCGATTTTCTGTGTAACTTGTCATATACAATTGCACTGATTCTACTTTTTTGTCAGATGCATAAAAAGGACAGACGCATAAACGCATGGTGTGGACCTTCAGCTTAAAGAGAACATTTGTTTTAAAATAACAAATAAATTTGACAAGTCTCTTTTTTTATTATTTGTATTTTTATTTTATTATTTTTTTTATTTAAAATTTTTTTTTTCAATTATCGCCTTAAGTGCAAAAATGAATAGTAAGAGTGATATATTTGGCTGGGTCAAATCCGCAAATTTGTAGGTAAAACATCTACATCTACCTCACAGTTTTATAATTTGTTGTAGTTTTACCCCTAAGATAAATTATGGGCCGATTAACAGTATGTTTTATGGTTTTATTTTAATATCCACACCACCCTAGTGTCTGTAACACCTAAAAATATAAGTCCTATAACCATTTTTAGTATACCGATCGACGCAATCACTAGTCGATATAACGATGTCCGGCCGGCTGGCTGGCTGTCCACTTTGTAATGTGCAAAGTACCTACTTGTTAATCACATATAACTTTATTTGACCAAATTTGAATAATCTATTATGATTTGTATCAGTTTAGCCGTATTAAAGGGATTTTTGGGTCGATCATCACAAAATTAGACCAAATTTCAATACAACTATAAACAAATTGTAAACGTTTTAAAGTTCCGCTTTACACTCGTCCTAAAGTGAGTTGTATGCCGATTAACACAAAATCGCATCGTGTTATTTCTAGCCATTTAAACCTAAGATTTTACCACAACATCGATATTTGTTTACGGTTTCATGCGTATTTAAATGATTTCTATATGGAATCTATTTTAAATTGTGGGCCGATCTTCTCCAAAGTTAGTTGTGAAATTTATAGTTTTATGAAACTATGACAGACCAAATTTTTCTATAACAGCGTTGTTTGGTACGTCTTAGGCATATTGAATTATTTCCGAGAATGTGTTTTATATGGGGCCTATGGTAAATAATGGAGCGAGTGTAATATCTAATCATAGAAAACGAGTTATTTCTTGCAAAATTAAATTACAATCGGTTCATTCTGTCACCAATTTTTGTAAGTTTCTTTAACAGAAACATCAATTTTTAAGGGTGCTGAGATTATGGTTTAAATGAAGAAAATTAACTCAGCTGAGCGAAGTCAGTGCTCGACATACCATAAGAACCCTTATGACCAATCAAAGACCTGCAATAAACACAAATTTAATTTAGCGGAGCTGGTGTTGGTTTGAACATATTGAAGCAATTACAAAAAGTATATACATTTTTACCATATGTTTACTCACACCTATATATTGAATAAAAAGTTTTATTAGAATATAAATTTTTAACTTTAATACTTCATAACATGGTACGGTAGTGCTATGCATTATATTATATCAAAGCTTGAAGCGTTCTCTAAAAAATATAATATGAAAAAAATTGTATCAACAAAATTTTAAGAATAGAGCCATTTTGATAAAATACATTAGCAAATAAAAATATTTTTTTTAATATGTAAATGTTTTATATACCACGTTAAAGGTATTTGGAAACACTTTTCAGCGATACCCATATTGCTTAGATTAAAATTATACTTTAAGAGAGATCGGTTAAGAATGTATCAACTCTTATCGGCTATAACTCTAAAACAAATTTCGGTGGCAAACATTTTTATTTTTAAAGCACTTCTAAGTGCATTTCATTGTTCCTTGTTTGCCGATGAGCCAAAAATCTTGATATGTTCCAGAGTTCTGTACAAAATTAAGCAAGTAATTGAAGGAATATCAATTTTTATATATTTGATATGCTAACAAATTTGCCGAATGCTGAAAAGCTTGCATACGACTTTTAACAAATAACATATGTAGAACATTTGATGAAAAGTAAAAAATATGGTGTCTAGACGATATGCTATAATTTTAAACAAACGTTTGCTGACATCGTTAACAAATGCCTGCCATATGTTGGTAAGCATACGTTTGTTGAAAAAATTTGGTGTTTACACGATATGTTGGCACTGAAAACAAATTTTTCAACATAAATTTGCTGATTCAACGTATCTTGTACACTTAGCTTAACATTAATTTTCGAAGATGTTGAAATTTTTCCAAAAGATATACATTGGACTAAAAATAAAATTCCATTCTACATCTTCCGATTTTTTTTAGTGTCATCTCTACAAAAGTGGAATTCTTAATTCATTTTGGTATTATCTTTTAAATAAAAATCTTCCATGCGTTCATCCGAAATGTACACGCAAAGAAAAAACATGGTTGTGGTAAACATATTCTAAGAGCAACATATTATGATAAGATTCATGATTGTAGTCACCATATTACGATTGATATTAAATCATATTATGACCAAATATGTTCGTAATATAACATCATAATATTTTTCCCTTAATCATATTGTTGTCCTGTTAATCATAAAACGTTAAGAAGTTATAATATTACTGTCATGGCAATCATAATAAGTTAAGAAGTAATCATATTGTTGTCATGGTAACCATAATAAGTTAAGAAGTAATCATATTACTGTCATGGCAATCATAATAAGTTTAGAAGTAATCATATTATTGTCATGGCAATCATAATTAGTTTAGAAGTAATCATATTATACATATACATACATTTTTTGCATCATAATATGATACAACTTTAAACATAATATTTTTATTGGAAAAAATACTTATGATAAAATAAAAAACATAATATAGTTACTGTAATCTTTTTGTCGTAGGTCGCAATTATTTATAAATTATTTTATGGAGTTTTCATTATTTTTCTCTTAAAATAACACAAAACTTACCAGTAATTGTTAATATTTTGCACCAATATCTCACAAATTTTTCCACCACTTTAAGATTATTAAAATTTGTTAGCAAAGATATTTATTCCAGTAGACACTTGTGAGGCACACTACAGTAGTATATTTTTGGCGGCGCTTCGAAGGGTTTTGAAGGCCGTATAATTGGTAAAAGGTATATTTCTGGGGCTCGACGGTCACTATATATCTGTGGTTTTCACGAATAATCGCTTAAGTTGTAAAACCAAACTTTTCAGGAGAGCAAAAACAATTATTTTTTTCAATCGCGGCTTCTGTAGATGCTTTTTTAAACTTTTTTATTTACTATCCTCTTAACAGTGACTTTCTACGTATTATACATAGTTTTCATGAAAAAATCCTCACAGGATCACAATCTGTAAAAGGATTAAAAATGCATATGTTTGATTGACTCATTAAGTGTGTGCAATATAACATTATATCTCCACATAAGTTCTTTTTTGTGAAAATAAATGTTATCATTTTAATCACACATGACGACTTACGTTGTTATTTTTAGCACACAAGTTGGCGACATATTAAGAGTTTTTGATACTTATAGCACAACGTATGCAGTAAACGGGACTTAAAATTACAAACAACCGCTCATCTGCTGTTGTTGCAACTAAAGAAGTCAACAAAAAACGCACATGTACATATAAGTTGTTATTAATAGAAAAATTTTAAAAAAATACTTTCATATTTTTTGCACGAATAACAACATAACATCACATATGCTTTTTATTTGGAAACATATTCAGCAATTTTACAATTTTTGGCGATGTATGTCGACATAAATCGTTATAGTAGCAAAATATTTAATTAAAGAGTTAACTTAAGTTGTTTTTAGCAGAAAAAAATTAATAATACTACATTATATTCTAAAAAGCTTAATACTTATAAAAACCTAATGCAATATGTAGCACTTTGACATCATTATCTCAATTTCTGTAAAAACCACGGATATGTGAACAGCTCTTGGGCTTTGATGGGCTGAGAATTCCAACTAGTGAATTCTAAACTAGTAAATTAATGTATACGAGCTCTAAGGCAGTGATGTTAACTTTTATTTTTTCATTACCTTACGAACCTCTAAAAATTACCGTTTTTGAGAAGAAATTACCGTACGCAAAAAATTTTTACTTAAAACATAATGTGCTGTTTCCAAATGGCAGGCGATTGATTGTTTCATTTGTTAACAGCAAATAAGAGCATTATTTCTGTGGTTTTCATGGGCAACCGCGTATGTCCATTTATCCGATTTTGAGACGTTGATGCCATATTGCCTAATTTTAAACGCCCTTTACATGTTTCTAAAAATTTTTGAAAAAAGATGGATCAATTCCGATTTTTTAACGAAATTACAATATTTAAAAAGTGCAATACCTAGCCCATAGTTTGATCTAGTATAGTTTTTCTGCTCTCCAGAAAAATTTGTTTTAAGACATGCGCGGTTGCTAATGAAAACCACAGATTTATAAACCATTAAATGTATTTTAAGAAAAATATGAATGGGAATTTTTGTCTTAAAATAAATTTTTAACCAAAATTATTGTATTTTTTTATGAATAAGGTAGTAAAATAATTTAGTACTTGATCCGTACTTAAAATAATCCAAAAATTATAGTTAATTTATAACATTGCGGCCATTTCATATGTTTAAATATGAAATTAATAATATACAAGAGTAATTTAATTTTTCTTATTTTGCACTTATCGGTGTTACGAAAACATTTATAAAAACATGATATTGTTAATGTTTTTGTTATAATATTTATCTACATATGTATTTTTAAATTTAAAATCACCTCTCAAAAGTCAAAACTTTAAACCCTACATATGTTTATTTATACCAAAAATCTAAATTTCTTTAAATTACCGTATTTTAAATAAAATTACCTTTTGCGGCCCAAAATTACCCTAAAAAAGGGTAATTACCGTACGGTTAACATCACTGCTCTAAGGAAATATTAAAAGAGTATGTTGTGAGTGTTTGCTTGGTACCTGGTCACTGCAACATCACCGCTTATGAAATGACCAATGAGTTTGGAAGACTGGGCTCGAAAAGAGGGGATTCTGGCTGTGTGGAGACAGTCAGACTTTCAATTGGCTTTTGATTAATTAGGGAATGAGTTTTGAACTTAACATAATGTAATGTAGTCAGCAGGCACATTAATTTGTTTGTGCAGGAACATTCATTTGTATGTCCAATTTCACATTTGAAGCACAGCCGCGAATAACTTTATTATTATTTTGCAGGAGAGCAAAAAATGTTTTGAACAGGCAGTATTTATTATTTTTTAATTTGTTTTTTCATTATCAAAAATAATAATAATAAAAGTAAAATATCAAGAAATTTTTATTTTAAATTACGTATAAATTTAAAGTTTTTAATTTTTTTAGTAGCCATCAATGCTTTTTCGGCGACAAATTCAAAAATGTCCTGAAGACATCGTTCACGATATTTGCGCCTATGACCGTTTTGCCAACTGGGTACATAAGTAGACACATCTTTTTCATAATTAATTTAAAAATTCATATATAAGTATGTGTATATAATAAACATAACCAGAGCATACCCTTCCTTTTATAAAGGATACTTTACATTTTAGGTTAAGAATCTCAGAGAAAGAACAAGACATCACAAAAATTAAACATTTGTTTTAAAGGTAAAACCTGCTTGGTTTGCAGGTCAATTGGGATACTTCATGCCAAAGCTGGACGAAAATTCTCCTAATCACGGTTCCCGATTATCTTGTCGCTTAGCGCTATTCTGATCGGATACGCGGTGGAGTATCTATTCTCCTTACATTATTTAAACATTAAAATTCATTCAAACAATTAAATTTTAATTGGTTATCCCTCCAATCAAAAAAAAACAATTAATAAATAAACAGAAGATTTTGCGGAATTAACCAAAAACAAATTACATAAGAATCAAACTATGGCTTCTGAAATTGTATTTTTTATTTTGTAACATAAAATAGTTGTTAGAATAATGATAGCAATTATAAAATAACAGCAATAGAACAATTAAGCACTTCCCATATAATATTTACAGCTTCGTAACGCTACGCAGTTAACTTGTAGATAGTTCAATCGCTTTTGCTATCGGAATCTAATCGATGAAGTATCATCATTCGGGAAAAATTTGTCAACTATGGCATCACCCTCTATACACTTGCATACGTTTCGAAGGAATACATGGCAGATGTTAAAAATGTGAAACTTGCGATCACACTTAAAAGATCTAACATCTATTGTCAATAAAAAAATTCCACCATTTCTGCAAAAAACAGTTATTTTTGAAATACTTTATTTCTACAAAACTGCCAAAATCTTAAAAGAAAACAACAAAATGAGTATCGAATTAATTTTGTTTAATAATAAAAAAAATAATTAAACAAAAAAGGCTTGCAATAAAGTGAAAACCTGACAAATGGTAACGCCGCTTTAAAAAAACATTACTGACCATTTCTCCTTCAGAAACTTATAATACCACTGTAAAACTGCTTTCGATTTAATAAAACATAAACTGACCGACTTTATTAAAAAAAATTAATTTTATTCGGGTACTTAGAAAACCAAGTTGAGCAGAAATCCCATTTTTCAAATGTTTATATTATTATGGCATTTACTGAGTTCATTCCATTGAAAATGTAAAATTTCATTATAAGGCATTCATTAACATTCAAAAAATTACAACTGCAACTGTTTTCCATGAATTTTATAACGATGTTGTGACTTACAAAATGTTTTATAACAAAAGTATGTCATTGTCTGAGTTTCTTGTTGAAAGAGGTGAGAAGTTTGGGGAGTGGTTCTCAGCTCCATGTACTCTCCAATTATGTTTTGTAAGTATCACACTTTTCAGTTTAAAATTGGATGTAGGTGTACAGTAATTTTCGCTTATAGTCCACTACTATAATTGCACAACTTTTGTAGATTATAAGCCAATTTTGACTGTAGCCGAATTATAGATAACACCGTCCAAAACTCAATATTAGACACGAACCGGATGCCATAAGTCTGAAACTAGAGATTAAATGGACCAAAACTGCGTTCACAGTTTTTTATTTTCTGATCCTGTTTCCTTTTAAAAGGTCTTCAAAATTGCAAAGGACTACATTTTTAAAAAAATGTTTTAAAATACTTCTGCTCATCCTACTATGCAAAATTTGGTGTCAAATGATCAAGAAGAGTTGTAAAATGTTTTGCATTATTTTGTTATTTTTCTTTTAGAATTAGGAGATGTCAAAAATGTCCTTTAAAATTTTTATCCTTTTATGTCCTTTTAGATTTTCAATAATTTTTTTTAAAACAAATAGTGCGTTGAAGGACCAAATATTGAATACCACATGCAATCTTAAAGGATATTAAAGGATAAATATTTTAAAGGACATTTTTGACAACTTTTGATCCTGACAGGATAAAATAAAAATAATACAAAATATTTTACAGCTCTTCTTGTTCTTTTGACATCAAATTTGGCATTGTTGGATCCGCGGAAGTATTTTAAAATATTTTTTGAAAAGTGTTCTTCTTTGAAAGTTTGAAGTCCTTTAAAAAGGACACAGGATCACGAAATGAAAAACTGAAAACGTTGTTTTTCTCCATTTAATGTATAGTTTCACAATGTTATCATCCGGTTCGTGTCTCACAATTTTTTTCTTTTTTTGTCGGACGGTGTAATAAGTGAATCCTAGTATAATCCACATTTTGGACTATATAAAAATTTTTTTCTTCAATAGAACCACTCTTCTTAAACAAAAAAAAAAACATAACCAAATATTGATTTCATTTATATAAATAATTAAAACTAATATCTTTTTTATTAATTAATTCAAATGCTTTAAAAGCTTACATCATACTTCTAAGCATCATAGTTATCCATTCGACCAAGAACAACGGAACCCCTAGATAAACCACTGCCTGCTTAATAGCCTCTATCCTAAAACTAATAAAGGCGATCTCTATATCGAGGAATGCCATCAAGGTGTATTTATTGTTTGGCAATCCTCACTTCACAAAGCCAACCACATCATGCAGCGCACTTTCAACAAATCTACGCTTAAGATAGGCGTGTTGAGTACCACTGACAATGCCGTCTTCGATCTTCGTCCTCAGATGTAGATCAATCAGTCTTTCCAACGTTTTCAAGAGTGACTGGTTTTACCCGCCTTGGATATAAAAACTACCCTGACCTCCCTCCACCCTCTAGGAATGTACCCGTGTAGCACACATACCTTAAACAGTTCCACCAATAACAGGAGTGATGATTTCCCGATATTCTGTAGCAAAGGTATTAACCGGCCGTGTTACCCTAGATAAGGTGATCAAATCCCCCACCGTCTCCCTTTACTTACCGCCTGAGTCCGACCCAGAGAAGGGGTCACCACATACAACCTGCTCCCCCGGCCCAGGATCCTCACACCTCGGAAAGTGCATCTCCATAAGCAGACAGAGAGATTCAGAGCCAGATTCCGGCCATAAGTAGTCCGGTCTGTGAATAAATCCAGGGACTACCGTGTCCTTGGATACAACTTTCCTGAACATAGACATCTCATTCACAGATTCAGCTGTCTCGCTAAGCTTAATACACGAGTCACTTTTCGCCCTTCTTATATCTCCCTTATACCTGCTGTAACTCAATCCTAAGTTACTCGCTCTATTGATTTACCTTCTGACAGTGGACCTTTGAGTCCTCAACTCGTCTGTCCACCATCTTGACTGTGTGCGTCTGCCCGGAAAGTTTAACAGACAGGATCGCCCACAACGGTCAGAGTTGACCCCCAGTCCTGTGTAGCTCTAAGGTTACTTTGCACCAATCCCGAAAAAGAATCCCAATCCGTCATTCTCGGATTCCTATAGACACCTTTTCGAGCTCTCAAACACTAGATTAAAGGAACAACACAAAGGTACCCTACAATCCACCACTAATTCCCTATAGTTCGTCAATGTAATATCTATTACTACCTATCTATCCCTAGTACTGAACGTTGGCGTATTCCCTCTGTTACAGATAAAAACATAGACTCACGTCTTTTTTTGATGTCGGCACTTCCCCATTGGGCATGGTGTGTTGCTAATTCATTTGAGGGTGCTTCGCAGTGGTGAAAGTCTACTGCATCACTTTAAGTCTCTTAGCCTTCCATCGATCTCAGCTTTTTGAGAGACTCCTGTTCCACTGCGAACCTGAAGTCTCTCCCTTGGTTCTCCTTACAACCCAATAAAGCTATCAACTTACACTAGCCTGTAATGAGTTCATTGTTCTGGTTGGCCAGTAACCCCAGTATGACCTCCACCGTTGATTCGTTCGAATCTAACAATGTTCTTTCGGTGCTTCCTCAGCAAATGCCTATCCCGCCCATCGTGCAGTGAGGAGTCTTTCTTAGCCATCTTTTCTAGAAAGGCAAAGGAGACTCTCACACCACTCTTTGCTTTTTCCTAGCATGTTCGGCTTTCTGAGCACAATGAGAACAATGAGTTTTGATACACCCGCAAATCCGCTCTCCATCCCGAGTGTGACCTCAATAGCCGATGGTCCAGCTCTTTGTCCTGATCTTGAGCCGAAATCATTGTAATTTCGTGCTCATAATCAGAGCCCAGAATTAGATCACCTAGTCCTTCCGAGGCCCCTGTTCGCGACGGGGAGGCGACTGGAGAGTGTAAAGTATTTTTGATCTAAAGGGTTTAATAGGATTTATAAATATTTTTTAGAAAAATTACCCTATATTTTCATTTTCTGGCGTTTTTTGTCCAGTGCTCATGTTCTGTAACTCTCGTGTCGAGAAACTTTTCGATTGAGATGTGAGAAATGAAACAAAAATGCCATATATTGAAACAATCGACTGTTTGTCTCACTTAACTGCGTCTGTAACATTTTTGGCGAGTATTAGCTGTCACGTAAGGAAATTACTCGCCAATTAACAGAAAACTTGTGTCTGTAAAATTTCTGTAAGAAAGTTCCCGCTTTGAACTGTCAAATAAACTCACGAATAAAAATGGGGCGGGAAAAAAATTTAACACTAAAAACATATTAAAAATACAAAATGCTAAGAATAATAATAGTAATTTTTTGTTCTTGGCACTTTTTTATTATTATTAAGCTCTTTTTATTTTTATAAAATATACGATTGTTTTCAAAGCTAATTTGCAAACAACAAACATTAATATCGCACTTAACATTATTTGGTATAGCCGACGCTTGTATTTTCGCCGCCGTCGTTAAATTTAATTTTGGTCGCCGTTAACGATTTGTGCGAATGGCGTTCTCAACGTCTGCAGTGTCCCATCTGCTTCGAGTGCAATGTTATGACATTTATAACATAACGAAGTAATCTCTTTTGATAGTTTTCGAAATGAGTTACAGACACACTTTTTTCTCATTTTTCGAGAAACAATATTTTGTTTCACATCTTTTCTCACTAAAATTACATAACATGGTTACTGTTTAAAAAAAATTAATACGGGGGATTTCATGTCAAGTGACCCAATTTTGAAATCGATGTCTTCCGATTTGGATGAAATTAACACCAACAATAGTCCTATTGGATAGTAGTTTAATAAATATTAAACTTTTCTATCATACCGCTATTATCAAATTTTAGCGAATTTCCGCTAATTTTGCCATTTTTATCGAATATTTGTAATATCTTATAGCTTTAGGAATTTTTATCAATGTTATTGCTTTTTTAAATATTGAAAACATTCACGAATTTTTCCAAATTTTTTTTTTTTTGTATTTTTCCGACATTATGTTTTTAACCGATTAAGCGAGCTTAAATGAATTTTTGGGGTTTGTTTTCATGTTTACAATTTTTCGCAAATTTTAGCCATGTTCGCGAAAGAAGTGATTTTTTCGGGGGGGGGGGGGGTGGTTTAATACCATGGGAGATAAGGCCATGATGGCTTTATCTCTCATTCAAAAGAGAGATAAAGTCTTTTATTTTTTTTTTTTTTTTTTTTTTCATTTTAAAGGGAGATAAAGCCATCATGGCCTTAGCTCACATTAGTAATATTAGAAAATGGTTTTAACTCTCATTTCAGTTTTGAAGAACTTTTGCATTTTACATTGATTAATAGTTTTCTTATTTTTTAATTAAGAGGTAATGATTTGCTCTTTTACTAAAGTTAAATATTGAAATCTGGCTTCGCATACTTAAGTTGTTCTGCGTGGCGGCCTGCGGCCGTGCTTACAGGTTTTCTCCTCCAGTAGGACGCGGCAGGTGGCTTCGCTGAATAAAGTTTTCCTGCGTGCGTCACAGGAATAAAAAATGTCTTTTCCGGGAAACAGTAAATGTAAGTATTGAAATTTGGCTTCGCATACTAAAGTTTTTCTGCGTGGCGGCCTGCGGCCGTGCTTACAGGTTTTCTCCTCCAGTAGGACGCGGCAGGTGGCTTCGCTGAATAAAGTTTTCCTGCGTGCGTCACAGGAATAAAAAATGTCTTTTCCGGGAAACAGTAAATGTAAGTATTGAAATTTGGCTTCGCATACTAAAGTTTTTCTGCGTGGCGGCCTGCGGCCGTGCTTACAGGTTTTCTCCTCCAGTAGGACGCGGCAGGTGGCTTCGCTGAATAAAGTTTTCCTGCGTCAAAAGAATAAAAAATGTCTTTTCCCGGAAATAATAAACACTTAAGTATTGGAATCTGGCTTCGCAAAAATATGGCTTTATCTCTCATTTGCGAAAAAAAAATATGGCTATATCTCTCATTTCGCAATATTTTAAATATGACCTTACCTCTCAATGATTGGGCAATAAGGCCATTACGGCTTTATCTCCCATTCAATTGAGCAATAAAGCCATCATGGCCTTATCTCCCATGGTTTTAAAGCACATAATTGTGAATTTTTTAGAATAAATTTGGCTTCCGAACACAATACTACAAATGCTGCTGGCTGAAATTTTAGTCGTGTAGTCAGCTACTGAATTATGTTGAAGACGGCAGCTACAATTGAAAATATATAAACAGCTGTTTTTGTTTACTATGTCTTTATATTTCAGTGGTGCCACTATCATTTTTTTTTTTACTTTTATAAAATGGAAAAATATGCCTAATTGCAGACTCTTATATAAACTTAATTTAAGATTATAAATAAATAAATACATTTTATAACGTAAAACAAATGACTTTATTAAAAAACATTTAAAATATTTTAATTTTGTTGTGTTTGTAACTAAAAAACAATATAATTTTAACGACAGATTAAACATAAAATACTAATAAACTGCTTAAAAAAAAATTCGTTAACGCACGTGGTATAGGTCGTAAAAGTTTCAGAACATTTTGGGTACGTACGTAAATGCATAAAAACTATGTATCGCTGCTGCAGTGATGCAAAATGTTGTGGCTGATGCGTGATTACCAGTTGCAGTTGTGTTGCTGATACTTTGCAAAGTTTGAATTTTTCAAAAGATTAGTAAGCAAACATTAAATAATAATAAAAATGTTTTTTAACAATAACGATGACAAATTAAATTGAAAATATTGAACCAAAAAGTAACAGCTTTCTTATAAATGACAAGAAAAAGCATCGCAAAAGAAAAATTAAACGATTTCTTATTTTGTCAAAAAAACTGAAGCAATAATTGCCAGTTTACTGCAGAACTATCAATAAATTTTAAGGTAAAAACTGGATCTAAGAAGTATTGTTATTTTTAGAAACTACTTCGAAATATCAATCACATGATGTATTAAAAATGGCCCGTTAAGAGCCAATTTTAAAAAAAATATTTCTTGAAAGATTTTTCAACAAAACTTAAAATTTTTCAATATATTTTTTAAAACATAATCAGCCGTATTCATAGCAAAATGTTAGCCACAGTTTGTACACCACGTTCATCGAAAAGAATGCCGATTATGCTTAGCAGCTTGTTGGCACAAAGTTAATTCATAACGAACTTTTCTCCATCTGCCAACTTTTAATAAATCAACTCTGAATTTTTTGATTAATCATCGCTGATTATCATTTTATCATATTTTCCATTTTTTTTTTGGTTTTTCCCTTCACATATAAAAATTTAAAAAATTTTTAAAATTAAAATAAATTAAGTAAAAGTCAGTAAATTAAAAAAAAACAAAAAAATTGTTTGACATTAAACAGCCGTTTTTTACAAGTTGGCAAACGTTTGACAGCTCGTTAACAAGAGTTTAGCAAATCGCTAGCCAGAGTTGGGTTAGTGTATTATGAATAAACTTATTGCTAACCTTATGCCAAATTTTCAATATGAATACGGCTAAATTGGTTTAGGGAAGAACACTTAAAGCTTTTGTATGCAATATTATATAAAATTTTAAAAATATTATGTGCTATTTTCACAACACAAGTGACTGAACGTGTAGTAAAATTTATATGGAAAACATTAAAAAAACTGAGTGCTTTTATATACATTTTACTACACGTTCAGTCACTTGTGTTGTGAAAATAGCAAAGGGTTAAATAATTATTGTTATATCGACATATTTAAAGGATAAGGCCAACATAAAATAAATTGGTTCTTAAAAACACACTTTGAAGCATTTTCCAATGATTCCCATATTTTATTGATTCATTTTATACCTATAACTCCTAAACGAAGAGCGTTGGCGCGAAAAAACATCTTCATATGAAGTTCTTTAAAGAAAACTTAAAAATTATACAAATATCAATTTGGTGTTCAGCCGAGTTAATATTCTTGTTTTAAGCCGATTCTTTTCAGTTAAACAAAAAAAAAAAGAAAAATTTTAAGCACTAATTCCTTAAATATTTTTTAATATTAGCAACACTTTTTCTGTTTTGTGATGGACAAAAATAGAAATTATTTGACTGCAACGACAAAATAAGCACAGACAACAACTAGCAGCCACGTAGCCGTGTCGTCGTGAAAATAATCATTTTCATAAACACACATGTATTATATTTTTGACATATTGAAGTCTGTAGCTTGCTGTCTCGAATGTGTTTACAGCATAAAAGTGATTGCCGTTGCCTTTTAAATTCCATCAAATAAGAAATTTTTGCTATTATTAAAAAAGCAAAAGCTGGAAAAAGCCAGTGCCCATTATTTTGTCTGTTTATTTTGCTGCTGCTTTTGAAAAGTGTGGGCTTTTTTTAGCAGTGGAACTTGTCGGCTTTTGCCATTTGATTTTTTTAATTAAGGAAAAGGCAAAATTTGGCTGCTTTTGCTAATATGGCGATAGCATTTTAAACCCTGATTGTAGCTGCCGTCTTCAACATAATTCAGTAGCTGACTACACGGCTTTTCAGCCAGCAGCCTTTGCAGTATTGTGTTCGTGTAGCCTGCTGTCTCGAATGTGTTTAATGCATTATCCTGCAAATAATGGGTCCAGTCCAAACACGCGTGTAAAGAGTAGACCACAAGGGACTAGGACTAGTCCAAAAGTAACCCAAATGTATGGAAAACACATGGTCTATTTAACATTACGATGTCCTAGGGCAGGACCATATAACCCAGCAGGTATACTCAAGAGGAATAGTTTTGAATTCGTTTAAAAACGAAAGCACGTCTTTAAAAAACGAAGACATGTTGTCGCACTACAAACACTCTTTAACAAGGACATGGTCCATGCTTGCATTACATCGGACCAGTCCATGGAGTAGTCCATTTTATCAAAATGGATCAGGTGGTCCAATATTATTTGCAGGGTACTTACATGAGCAAAAACGCAGTATTGTCGTGTGGGTGTAAGAATATACCACTTCTTAAACGTTTTGTTTGTGCTGATTTGCATCAAATTTGGAATCGCTATAACGATGTCCGCTCACCTGCCCGGCTGTCTATCTATGTAAACGTTGTGCGCAAAGGGAAGGTCGCATTTTTAAAGTTAATTTAATAAAATTTGGTGCATACGTTCTAATTGTCGCAAGGTCCATTAATTGAATAACCGCCGTAAATGCATCTGGTTTTGTTTGTATGTCGATTAAATTTGGTTCAACCACAATTTATTGGAATAATTGTTTTTAACAATTAGGGAATCTGCCTAATACTTATAAAAATTTTAATGTAATTAAACTAAATCCACAAAACCGTGTGGGGAGTAGGATCTAGTCAACAGAATGCAAACACAGTAAACAAACAAATCATTAATTATCCCACAGTTTGTATAAACGTTTATTTTTTTTTACCACACACACACACAAAGATGAGCCCATAGACACGTCTATGTACACACATAAGTATGTACATTTAAGAATATGTTGTCTCTTTACTTAGTTTGTGTGAATCTGTATCATGTATGTATGTATAAATATGTATTTTTATTTGTATTATACAAACATTAACATACATTTATCATTCAGATGGACTTATTAAAGCAACTTGTAAATCGACTTTGACAAAGGACAAGACGAGGTAGGTAATATCCTGACCACTGCTGGCCATGGCGGTCAACGCTGCACAACACAAGTAATAGTGGTATGAATTGTATTTGTTTGAGTAGAGGACAGAATTCGAATGTTGTTAGTATCGTAAATGCTTCTGTTGCTGATGGATATAAAGACGAAGATGCTGACGATAATGATGTTGACAATCATATCATAACGAATAGGATTTATTTCATGTTTTCCTCTATTATGGAAGACTACATCTTACACAAATATTTTCTAATATTAACTGACTTACGCAAGGAACACAGTTGCTTCTAGGGTTACCGTAAGATATTTTTATAAAAGGTCACAAATGGTCGTTTTATAAAAATAAAGTCGCACAGAATATGTCTTTTATGAAAAAAAAAGTTGCAAACCTTTTCTGATGATTTTTATATCAATAGAATATGCAAAAAACGAATCAAACAAAACAAAAAAACATGTAACGTTGTTGACAAATCTCTACTCAATTAAAATGTCGTTCGACAACATTTTGAAGCTTTAAAATCACTTTTTGAAAAAATATTTAATGTATATTTATTAGGGTATTCATTTATTCGGGATTTTGCTTTAATCGGTTATTCGCTCGATTAATTAATCGAGATTTTGTTTTAATCGGTTAATAATCGGTTTATTTTTTTATTGAACGGTTAACCGGTTCCGGCAGTTGGGGCCGTATATCCTAGGGAGTTAAAAACGGAACGGTAAAAAATCAATCCACACAGGGGAACATGGCGCTCGGAAACATCAAGCATCCCGAAAATTTGGAAACCAAGAGGGTAAAGTCCTCATTAGTGACGAATATTCTGTAATTAATGTTCCTGTGAATGATATTATGGGAAAACTTTGAGTGAAATTTGTGGGCTTGACAATAAAGGAGAGGAAAATATATTAAAGTGGGGTCGAAAATACAACACCGTCTGAAATGGGTGGGTTTGTCAACGGGGAACATTGCTACACACGACGAAACATTGAGTGGAACATGCCATGTTCCTACTAATGTTGCATCGTGTGTACACACCATAATGTTCACGTGTGGGCAGCGCATGATCTTATTAGCCGCCACTTGGGCATATTCTTGCCGCCCACCACGGATATTTTTGCCGCCGTCGTAAATTTGTTTCCAATTTCTTTTGCACTTTAATATATTTTTTTTTTTTAATTATTTGTTGTCGTCTTTTTGTGCATGCACTTTAACACTTAACCCTCTACTCTCACTTTTTTTTAGTTTTGTGCACATTTGAGTTCTGTTTTGTTCAGTTTCTTTTTTTTAATAATTGTAACTAATAAAAATGAAAATAGCACATAAATATGGAAATACTATAGGACTTACCATGTTGTGCAGCTAGAGATAATAAATGGCAAAATCAAGCGTTGCCAGATAACGTGGTGCAATACTGGGGGTGATGCCAAGTTCTTGGGTCTAGTGCAGGGCTGGGAGTAAATCAGGTAAATGATATTAGTGCGTCAAGTTGACAGGGAAAGATGTATTTTCCCCACCATTTATCCTATCATTAGATAGGCGAAATGGTTGGGTTTGTCATACCTCTGTAACGGCTGAAGGTTGCATTTTAATGTAAATGGGAGTGGAGAGGATTTTACATCAAAATGCAACCGTGCAAACTGCTAGAATAATTTTTTTGACAGTTTGCACAGCTGTTCAGGGGGTATAAGGGACTGGCGGGGAAGGAAAAAAGATGGCGGAAACGGTGAGAAAATAGGACAGGTAGAAGAGGAGGAAGATTTTTTTTTTTTTAAAGTCGAAGTCCGGAAAAAATAAGGTCGGTTTTTTGGTGCATGAGAAATTTTAATTAGATATTTGAGATTGTATTTAAAAATGTGGAATACATAGTTTTGTTTAAAAACAATAATTATACTGAACAAAATTTTTGTTAAATTAAATCCGTATAAAAAAGAAAAAAAGGGAGCTTTGAAGTTGGTATATTAATACCCGCAAAGTCATTCAGACAAAAAACACACAGGATCCATACATACAATATACACCCCTACATAACATGTTACACACACGCATCATCCGAACAATTATCTTCATCCATACCCTCATAATCCTATCCCGTACATGCATACATCATTTCAAAATTATTCTTCTTTACACACATCATCCGAGAAATCATCAAGCATACATACACACCCTATCCTTTATCCCCACACAGGATCTTACACGAAGCAGACTGACTCTGGCAACATCACCGACCTACAGACAGACGGGACTTGGTCCAAGCCGACGGGGAAAAAGCGGATTATTGATAATCGCACCCATAAGCCATTCAGATACCAGACCGAGCTCGGACTAGGGTTTCTTTGGGCGCCGACTTGTGCGCTCGGGGTGACTTTGATTGTGTTTTTTTGAGACCGAAGGTTTGTTTTACTGGACGGCTGGGACTGGGTTTTTTTTAATATTTGGGTGAGCTTCTGTGGTCATGGAAATGTTTTGAAGGAAGGATAAAGTGGAAATGGAGTAGAAATTTAACAGGTAAGTGAGTCTAGTTTAAGCTTGTAGGGGTAGAATATCTGCAAGGGGCAAATCCACATATGGGCCAGGGATTTGCCAAGGTAGTGGGAGGGCAGGCCAGGCAGCAAGACATCAGCTGCCCGCCAGGGAAGTGATAGGTCGGGATGGGCAGGAATTAAATTATTGCAGGGAATTGGACAATATTTAGAGTTTGGTTTTCTTTAGATTTATTTAATTTTTGTACAATAAACTAGTTTTTTATTTCCATTGGTTGTATTGCTTTTTTTTAATTTTTTTATTAACATTTTTCTTTTCTCTTGAATTTAATAAATTTCGTTGCTTTAATTTTCTTTAAATACTTTTTTTGTTTTCTATTATTTTTTTTGGACAATGGCTTGTGGGTGGTTAAGATGGCGAATTCACGCCTCTACCGGCCTAGCCTGCCAAAATGTCTAAACCTAAGCGTTGCCATCCTAACCATCCACCGGTTCAGACCAAAAGTCATTAACATAATAAGGTTTTTTTTCTAAATTAATGCCCCTATTGCGGTTATCCACTTTTTTAACAGTTTGGTTGTCTTTGGTAAATTCACATTGCCATTCTCAACTCAACAGGCAGTTGGCTTTTCAGTTGTGTATCTGCTTTATTCGTGGTATTGCCGTTTTCAACTTTGTACAAGTTTGGTCGACAAAAATGTTAAATACACACAACTGCTAAAAAGTAGTTGTGTTATTGGCAGTTAAAGTTTTTTTTTTTTAAATTCGGTAAAAATCGAAAACAAAATGGAGAAATCGTATGTATACATTTGTGTAATAACTTTTTCGCTATTTTTAAAAACTTATAATAGTTTGAAAATAAAAACAAAAGCTCAATTTGAGCGCCTTGTCTAGCTTATTAAGAGAAACTTAGAAATTGCTCGCGAAAAACACCAAAGTTTGGTATGATGAAAAATGCATGTAAGGAGTTATGGGAAGAGTTTATAGTGGAGTTAAATAGTTTGGGACCACGACAAGACCTCCTCTTAAACACTTATAATCTTCTTAATCTAATTATAATATTCTTGGCATAGGTTTAGATACACCACCAGACAAGTAAAATAAACATTTTGCCAACAATAGAATAAACACTCTAGTGACTAGGGAAGGGCTATTACAAGAAGTTCTATTAAATAGCCTTGAGGATACTGTTTCCCAGCTCTTGTATTGCAAGTCCGGCCAAGTATTTGGTATTGCAAATATTCCACCATCAAGTGACAATTTTACTGAGTCAGCTACCCCAAAAAGGTGAACAACTCATCAGGCACAAGAAAAGATTTGTTACTTATTGGAAGTTCCTACTTGGCACTGGGAAGTTTAAGAGGGTTGGAACCATCACGAATTTGTCTTTTTGTACTTAGCACATCTATACAAGAGTTTTTCTTTAAATCATCATAAAATAAATCAACACTAATATTTATTATAAATACTTTTTATTCAACACAACAATTAAAAACACTTTTAGTTTAAAAAATTATTTAATTTTATATAATTTTCACTTGTCAAACGTTATATTTGAAGTTGGCAAATCGATATTTCAAGTTGGCAACTTTATAGCAAACTCAACTAAAAACAGTTGGCTATCACAATACCTAAAATGAGTTTGGTTGTGCATAAGTTGGGCTGACTCCCACACGACCAAACTGAGTTGAGTGGAGAACAGCAATAGGGGCATAAGTAATTTCAATAAATAAAAGTTAAAATTATTTACTATTTGAAATTTATTAGTAAATAAAACATTAACATAACAATTCTTGAACTAAAACGAGCAATAACTAATAATAATTAATAACTATGGAATACATATTTTTTAATTGATACATATTATGTTTTTATTAAAAAATAAACTGGAGGAGATCTTATAAAATAATGTTTTAGAAAAATAAATTGGTCTAAATGTTTAGGATTTAAGCGATTCCTTTTAAGTTGTCCTAAACTTGACTGGAAAAAAATTGTTTCACTTATCGAAGATGTTAAAGAAATCGAAAGCAACCCATAATACAGATTATCTAATTTCTCAGTCATTTTCCTTTAATAATTTTTATCTTCCATTATGCCATTAGAGTCCTGTTTTAAATTTTTAAATGCATAACACTTCTAATTGTTTCGGTTAATTGTGTTGCTCTGTTACTTTCGAGAGTTTCTTCTGTTGTCAGGTCATCATCCAAATCATTCTGACAAAGCTCATCGAACTTTCTGCAAAAAAGTTTGTTTCCGAATTCCTTGATTTCTGTTTTTGTACTGTATTTTAGAAATGTATTTCTAGAAAAACATTAACAGCCGGTTCATCGATTTCGAACGTCATCAGGCAGATATTGTATGAAAAAATATGTCTAAACACAACTTTTTTTGCATACTTTGGTAACTTTTTTGGTGAACTTTGGTACAGTAAACATTGTAAAATTCTACATGGTGGCATTGAAGAATGCATTTTTAAAACGAGTGGCTTTGTATCTGACGTTTTGGAATTCTCCCATAATTAAAACCATAAAAAATATGGTTTAATACTACAAAAAATTCAAAATTTTGTTACATCGGTTAATCGACTAAAATTATCTGGTTTAATCGTTAATCGAAAAAACCGAATTTTAAATTAACCCATCAGTTAATCGGGTAGTAATTACTCGGTTATCCGATTAACGGTTAATCGAATGAATACACTAGTATATATTTATAATATTTTTTTTTTGGAAATTCCTTAAAAAATGTCCATGTCAATCAAGGTTGCCAAGCCGACACTCTGTCCCCATATAGTGAATCGGCGAAACTAAAGCAGTTATAGTAGAAAGTTGAAATTGCGTATACTGATTCTTTATGTCTAAGTTAAGAAAAATAGGTGCAAGGATATGCCTGCCTCCCATACATCCTGATATTAAAAGTTAATTTTAAGCTACAATTGCTATCAGAATTTATCAATAGTTGTTGCCTGGTTGTAAAGTGTTTCATTCTAGCACAGTTGTAAATATTATTGTTTGTCATCCTGTTTTAAAAAAATTAAATTTTAGCTGCATTTATGATTATAATGCGCTATAAATTAAAAAGTGTTGCGCTTAAGCTCTGTTGTAAATTTGATTTCATTCGGTGCAGATATTTCTATAAAATTGCGAAATTATGATAGGAGTTCTAAGTAGAAGCTAAGTTAAATTGGAGTATTTTTATTATATGTTTGAATTGCATCAAGTCAGCTAATTAGGTCTATATTATTTAATGTAAATAAAAAACTTTTCTTTACATTTTTTCCAACGTTTCGTCAATTATTTGTTGACTTCATCAGGGTTACGTTTATTTTATTAAAAAATTATAATACATTTATAAAACATAAATACACCAAATATTTTTTCTTTAAACTTACAAATTTAACAGCAATTTTCACATTAAAGCCACTATTCGCCGCTTAATTTAGTAGTCATTGAAACAACATAGAACTCATTTTAATTGAGCCAGCATTTAACTGTGGTTGAAGGCTGAAAAGAAAGTCTTTATCGAAAACATCAAGTGTGCCGTTATGTACTAACAAATTCGATTTGTTTGCTACAATTTTTATCAGAATGTGACAAAAGTAAAGTCTGTAAAATTCCAAATGCCAGCGTTGCTATACATTTCGTTGTGTACGGTGCAAGGACATGCCTACCTACCATATATAACTACATTTTTTTAACTTAATTTAAGCTAAAGTTATGTTTATAATGCTCTAAAAATTCCGAAAATAATAGTTTTGCTGTAAATTTTGTTTCGTTCGGTGCATCTAGCATACAAATATCCTTTTTCTTAAAAACTAACTTTTACCTGCATTTAAGATTTTAACTATTACGTTAAAAATACCTCTAAGCTCCGTTGTAAATTTTTCTTCATAGAGAGTAATCAAATGAGTACCTCCCAACTGTCCTTTTTCTCAAGGACTAAATTTTGAAATCAATACTAAAAAAAATCGTTAAAAAATTTATCTTTTTTTGAGTGTGTGCTAAATAAAAAATTTCCATTTCTATTTTTAACAGTCCTTAGACCTTCTTACGTAGTATCTAAATCAAAAAAATATATATTGTATCCTTAAAATTACATATCGGCAAAAGACCTGGTTGGGTTCCTCTGGGAAGCAGAGGGTCTTTTGGCCAACTAAAGTGGATTGGGTACAATAGACCTAACCTGGTCGCAGTACCTGTCGCTAAAAAACCCTTCTCTGCAATATTATTTACCAACAATAGTTTTCCTTTTTGTAAGTTTAGAAGTAAACAAAATTATAACAAAGTTTGAGAAGAATATATTAAAAAATGAATGTTTGGCAATTTTTGTTTAGTAAAACAGTTAAAAGAGTTTTTTTTATTAAACAGTTTAGCTCAAAAACTTTTTGATTTAAGTGCCCTCCACTGTTAACAAAAAGTGAAAATTACGAATTCTACTTACAAATTCATTTAAGGCACCTTGTAAGCTTTACAAAAATGTATATATCATAATTATTTTAAGTACTTTATTAATCTTTAGTTTTACTTATGGGACAGAGCCTGTGCGACAGTTTAAAAAAAGGATAGAATTTTAACTATAAATCGACTGAACCATAATAATATGACAGATTCCAGATGGAATCAGCCACTACCCGCACAAAACCCAGTTACATGACTTAATTACCTTTCCTCTGGAGTAACTACACTTTAAATACATTATCACCAATGATATGTGATATGTCCTTTTTTATCTATTATAATTCGTTTCTTTTTATTACACTGGTCACGGGACCAGTTATTAAGGAACAATTGACACGAATTTCCCGCATGGTCGTTAGGACATATCCTTTGGTTATTGCTGACTTCCAATATTGTCGTAAATAAACATTAATAAACCAAATACCAAAATACAAATACTATTGGGGTATTCACAAGGTGTGCTATTATGTTGTATTGTCATAATGTTCTAACATTTAACAATGGTTTAAATGTTGTTGCTTTGCAAACAAAAAGTGTCTTAAATTAATAAAACTTTGTTTGCTATGTTTATTGTGCTGTCGTAATTAATCAGAAGAGACCTGCGCTGAGCAAACATCCAAATTAAACCTGCGGCTAGCAATTTTTGCAACACTTGCTGCGTCAAATTAGATCGGCTTAGGACTCTGATGCTTGGTAAACAAACAAAAAAATGTATTTGTGGTTTGCGTCTGAAAAATTAAAAATATTTACGATTATGGATTAGAAAAGATTAACTCACTGTTTATTGTTGGTGTTTTGTTTTGGCTTTGATATTGGTACAAGTAAGACCTTGAGTGTTTATAATTCTTATTCGCTTTAGGGTTTTATTTGTATAATATTTTTGGCCTTTCTAAAATCTCTGGAAAAGGTTCCCTGATGAGCTGGCCTAAGCAACCAGTGAAATGCGCATAGAAGCTAGCTTTCCCTCAACAATAAATTTCAGTGTATTTATCAAATATGAAAAACTGGGAATTTAGCACGTCATACGGAAATCGTATTAAAAATTTTTTGATTGTAGGAAAATATTTATTTTTTTATATTAGTTTTAAGTCAGTGAGGGTTTGTTGACAACAGTCTAATTTGTTCATGTTATTACTTTAAGACACATGACTTTATGACTCCTTGTGAATCCCCCATATGTGAAATTGGTTGAGGGTTTTTCAATAAATCTTGTTTTAAATATTATTAACAATAATTTCTATCAAATATTTTGTTTTTGTTATTAATATTACAGTTGTTTGCTTTGTAACAGCTTAATGTCTTCTTACTGTCAAAGTATTGAAATACAAATATAAAAGTTTTTAAGTAAATGCAAGTATGTATATGTGAACTGTTTCCATTGACTTTGTTGTTTTATCACACATACACTTAAACAAACTACATTAAAATAAAGACTCATAGGTACCCTGCAAATAATAGGACCAGTCCAAACACGCGTGTAAGGAGTAGTCCACAAGAGACTAGGACTAGTCCAAAAGTAACCCAAACGTATGGAAAAAACAAAGTCTATTTAACATTACGATGTCCTAGGGCAGGACCATATAGCCCATCTTTGGACTATAAAGGAGTTATTTTAAGGCTACTCCATTGTATACACAAGAGGTTTAGTTTAAACTTCGTTAAAAAACGAAGACATGTCGTCTCACTACAAACACTTTTTAACAATGACATGGTCCATGCTTACATTACATCGGACCAGTCCATTGAGCAGTCCATTGAATGAAATTGGATCAGGTGGTGCATTAATATTTGCAGGGTAGTAAAAAATACACAGGTGGTAACTTTCAAAAGTACCACGTGTGTAAAAAGATAAAGTACACTATGCGCTACTAGAATAACACACAGTGTTAATGTGTTTTTTGCACTTTGTTTGGTTGCTGAATAAAAATCATTGAACAAGCTTGCGCCACATCTATAACAGCTCCCTTAAAAAAAGTAAATTTTTTCCGGCGAGTTATTGTTTTATCCGGCAAACTATTTCGAAAGCGGTTCACACAGCGTGAATGCATATGAAGAAAAAAATCACCATTTAAGCCAGAGTAACGGCTTAGGTTCTGACGTAAACGCATTACGTATGCAACTGAGTGGCATCAGGTTGGTTTCACTGATGAGGAAAAGTTAAATCTAGAAAGGTCCGATGGTTATAGCATTTACTTTTATGACTTTCAAAAGAACCATATCATATGAACATCCAGCTATAATAATCTTTCTGGATCTCTCGCTTGGACATTCCAACAGGATACAGCTCACAGTGTAAAATCTTATACATATATTAACTAGACATCAACATTATAGAAAATGTATGGAGATGGATGTCTCGAAAAGTTTATGAGGGTGGACAACAATATACAACTGCTCCTGATCTTATTGAAGAAATAAAAAAAGCCTGAAGTTTAACTAAATAAAATAATATAGCAACGATATACGAGTCTTTTCCAAACAGGATCTTGAATTTTTTATAAAATTGAAAATTAATTAAAACGATGTATTAGCCATAAAATTACACTGAGTCACAAATTTTCAAAAAAGTTGTGACCAAATGAATCTGACACCTAATCTTTATTTAAAATTCTCCGCTAAATCTAATGAAACGCTCGCTCTTAATCATCTTAACTAAGAAAGTCTCCAATGCCTCGTTGGTAGTGAACATATCTATCAGAGCTGGCGTTGCCGTTTCGTTTCTCCTGCAAATAAGGGTAGAGCTTAAACGGGATTATTGTAGGCAAAAAAAAAAAAAAAACTCTTGTAAAACAATTAAAAAAATATTAAAATAATATGAATTCGGAATAGTGCTGAGATACCATTGATATTTTCAACAATCGATATTTATCGATAGTTCAGATTTCACTATCGATATTACTATCGACTGAATGTTTGAACTTGAGCATGAAAACTTTAACTAGTTTTTTATCACTTTATGGAACGTCTGAAAAGCATGTACATACATATGTACACACGTTATTTTAGATGACAGTTTTTAAAAATTGTACTGCTGAAAAGCACCATTGTGAAGGAACCAAAGTAGCCGGGACTATAAGCTATTTTATTGCAACTTTAGATAATGTTCTAAATTGGTTTTGTTTCTCAACCCAAAAGGTATTCAATCAAGCGGACTTCTCCTTTAATGGTCGATCATTGCTTTATTATTTGCTCGCAATTGCAATTGCATTTGTATTTGAAATTTGTTTACAACATTACAAACATATTTGACATTTC
Organism: Pollenia labialis; assembly: GCA_949318255.1. Lineage (NCBI taxonomy): Eukaryota > Metazoa > Arthropoda > Insecta > Diptera > Polleniidae > Pollenia > Pollenia labialis. Next base: position 43,921,860 of record OX439142.1, on the reverse strand, counting down.
AGTCCCTATGTACAGTCCCTATACAAATTTCGACGCAAAGACCTTTAATTAGCAGTAAAAAAGCACATCTAAGCAATCCATGCCACCTGCCATTCTTGTTGTTTGTATTCTTTGCCGAAATTCAGCGCAAATTAATACCCAGTAAAAAATCTGCTCCAAAAGGAGCAGGTCTTATGTATGATTTCATACCTCAAATCGCTTCATATTCCTAATTTTTGTATGGGGTATTCCTGGCTTGGAGGACTATTTTTTGCTGAAAATATAATCAAAGCATTTCTTAAGTGTTTTTTAATGGCTAACTATATTAACATATTCATTAATGTTTTACTTTTACTGGTTTAAATGCCTTTTTTCAATCATTTTTGTAAACCATAAAAATCTCTTTAAAACCTTCTTCGTTGTCAGCACTAAAATAGCAGCTTTTTAGTATATTTTATTCTTTATCATTTACTGCAAAAATTTTTTATTTCATTTATCCATATTCAGAAAAATATTAAATAATAAATAAAATCTCATTTGCTTTTAACTCGAGCTATTTTTAAATGATAAACTTTTAGCGCTATCTCTATTGCAAATTATTTTTATTGTTAAAGGTGCTAAAAACCAAGGATTCTGTATATATCAACAGTCTTTTTACCCGACTTGAAACGTTTTATTACGTCCAATTTTAGTTCCAGACTAATAAATTTTCTTCTCATTGCACTCATTTTTCTACACAACTCCTTATTAAAAAGTAACTTCTTACTTCCTAACACGCAATTTTACTAAGAATAACTTACCTAACAGAATTAAATGGGATTATGACTTCATCAAAAAATGCATTCGTATGTAGCGACGCAAATCGAAATTATCAAAACGCAAAGCGGATGTAACCAATTTTTACAAAGCGGACCAAATAGAACAGACGCAAATTAGGGCTCTAGTGTCCATTTTTTGCAGCATCGATGGCATTTCTATAATTGTAGAATTTGAATTACTAATGCTTCTAATGAAATCCACCTGGTTTGTGATGGGGGAGGAATTGTTTTGTTTAATTTCCAAAAAATTTTGTATTTCGAAAAATTGATTTATAAGTTCTGGACTGTTTTCAATATAATTGTAAATATTTCATGTGTGTTTTATCGATGCCAGAAAATCGTCATAACACTATTACTTTTAGTCAAAAAATCGTCAATCGTCATTTTACTGTATTTTCTAAAAAAAATTGTCAAAATGACGAAAAATCGTCACATCTACCAACCCTGCTTCCCAGATTAAAGTGTTATAAAATTGATGCCAGATTAAAGTTTAAAGTAAATTTATTGACGGGATTAAATCGTCAAAACATAAGTGACTCTACATCAAAAATCGTCAATCGTCATTTTGGTAAATTCATCGAAAAAAATCGTCAAAATTACGTCAAATCGTCACATCTAACATCCCTGTATGTATAGCTACTGTTACATGTCTTCATAGCTGTATTTAAAATAATAATAATATCGATTGGATATATTTCCTATCGATATTTTAAGACTATCGATATTTTCCCAGCAGTAATTCGTAATGGTCAAAAGTAGAACAAAGATATTGCAGAATTACAAGTATTTGCGTTTTTTGGAGGGTATTAAAATCATACATGTGGGTGGTGCGCTCATTTTGCAGTTTCAACGCACAGTTAGTGATAGTGCAAAAATATTGCCATCATTATGTTGGTGTTGAGTGATGTATTTGCAGCCTCAATAAACATGTGTGATAGTGATGTCAAAAAATTTTGCAAATTTGCAATATCACTAAATTTATTTAGTGGTAGTTTAAAAAAATAACAATTATCACAAAAGCTGTTTAAAAAAAGAGTGCAAACTAATTTTTTTTTGCAGTTTTAAGGAGTTCCTGTATGCGACTCGATAAAAAGTGTTTCTTTTTTTCTATAAAAATATTAAAATGTATCATCATGGTGAATATATCTTTATGCAAGTTATACCAATTCAAAATACTTTTCGTCCTACCCTCATATGTATCTCAATAAACTACTATTTGGCTTTTGTGTATTCGTTGTTGCTTTAGTTTTACCCAGCATGTTTTGCCACCACCATTCATTTCGATTGACAATACTTTTTGCTTCATTTGTTACTGATGAAAGGTCAGAGCATGAATATGCAAGTAATTGTAACCAAACAATTGTTGTGAGAGTTGGGAGTGTGTGTCAGAATTTGTTTGTATCGTATGGAAATTACACAAATGCCCATTTTGTGATTGATGCAATGTTTTGTAAAGTTTTTGTCCTTCAGTTAAAAAAGTATACAATAGAAACAACAACTGGCCCATTAACAATGTTTAATCCATACGGATGTAAGTGTGTTTATGAGAATACAGGAAATTTTAAATTTCTTGACACATAAATGAATAATTTTTTTAACCACAAATGTAGTTTCAAAACTTTGCAAAAAAAAAACTTAAAATACACAAACTTGATGCCAAATTTTCATAAGTTCACTAGTGTGTGGAAATCCAAACATTCTTCAATACTTTTGCATAAATAGAAACTGGTAACTGGATGTCTTACGGGCATATTTTATGGATTACAAAATTGTATGTTGCACCTTTTTTAAATGTGTTTTAAATAAATGATGTTGATCAAATAATACAAGGACTTTCCTGCAAGTGCAAACAATTGGATATTAGAGGGAAGGCTTCGAGTTGGCATAAGTGTCGTCCAGGATTTGGTGTCACTTCAAAAAGTCAACAACGGCATAAATGAAGTCATAGAGAAGTAATGAATAACAATATTCAACATGGCATGATCGCACTATACAGTGTACAAAAAATTAAAGGGTGGTATCTACCAGAGAACTGCAAAAATCACTATTTTCCTTGATGAACTCATACGCTTAAATTTACATCAAAAAAAATGTCAACCATTCTTAGCAAAACACTAACAAATCAAAACAAATAAGCTCGAAATGTCAAAATCAGATACCGTTTCGACACCACCTGTAGTTAAATTCTCTTGTATGCTCTCTTACACACCTGCTTCGTAGTAAAGAAATGTTGTTTCTCTTCAAATGTTATTTTTTTAATTTGTTAAAAATTCGTTTACTTACCTAACTGCATCTCTGTATGTATATCTAATTGCGTAGTGCAAAATTAGCGCTAACTTTTTAAAATTATACATTAGCGATTCGCAAAACAAGACAATTTTTTATTTGGTAGTTATTTAAAGTTAAAAATGTATTTGTTAAAAATTGCTCGTTCGGATTTCTTATTGTGCAAAAGTTTGACTCAGATAATTCATAATTTCTACAAATTTCATAAAGAGATTTTCCACTTTCACTGCCTTTTATAATAATTATATAACATTTTTTATAATTATAATTTTTTAAAGTAATTTGCATTTTTATTACTTTGAGCCCTACTCAGTGGAGGCCCCCTACTCATGCAGTGAATTATGTTTGTTTTAGGAAAATAGGTAATGAGGGGAAGAAAAGAGAGAGTAATGTTTGTAGACATTTAGTTTGAATTTTCCCAATTGTAGCTGACTGGGACGACTTCTGCCGTTCGACCGAGAAAAAAATTTTCTTTGTCATGCGCTGTGCGACGACGGGTGTGATCTGCTGGAAAGGCGAGCACAACGGGCATGCACCGGCGTTTCAGGAAGAGTTCGCTAATCTAAGCTGAACACTTACCGTGGTAATATCGATAGAATAATGACGCACAACACACATTCCGACGACGCTCTAATGGGTTAATAGAGCTGGATACCCTACAGGAATTGATGAGATTCAACGCACTTCGTTGCACTTGATCCAGAAGCCTCAAGATAGACCTTGAACCACCTCCACAGATATGGGAGTTATATTCCATTTTCGGTCGGATATAGGCGTTATAAGTAGTGAGGAAATCCGACGGAGTGAAGTAGTTTTTGCACCGTTTTAAAAAACCAACACACTTGTATGCTTCTTTTGACAATTGAAATACATGTTGGTTCCACAGAACTTCAGGCATGAAATTCTCCTAGAGCATCAAGAGTGTCCGATTCCTCAATAGCTATACCTCCCATGTATATAGATTACGTTGACTCCACAAGACGTCTTTTAATCAACATACAAGGTCTTACGAGCATAAAAATCGACACTATTCGCAAGACGCCACTCGGAGATCTATGTAAGGTTATGATTGAGTGGGTCGTTCACATTCTGCCTCAAAGCTTCAACATCATTAAGGCTTGGTCTATGATTAAAGGAGAATTAATGAGAAATGCTGCTGTCATCTGCGAAAGAATACATTGGATTGGAAGTTATATCCACGAGATCGTTTAGATAAATAAAAAAATGTAGGAGAAAGAACAAAGCCTTGCAGTACCCCTGAATTCAAATTAAACTCCTTCGATGATAACCCACCTATAACATCTCGCATAAAGCGGTCCTTAAGAAAACTATATTTAAATCGAGAGAAATCTCTACCGACACTTTCCGTTCACAAAACTGGTGAATAGAACGATTCCAACGTTTCGAAAGGAGCGCTGGCAGGTCTCCAGCAGAACGACTTTTACGAAAGCCATACTGATTATCACACAAAAATTAATTAGACCAATTGGGTATTAATCATGCTCTCCAAGACCTTCGAGAGCATAGAGCAAATTGTTATTTGGCGGTAGTTTTCAGGGCATGTAGCCTCACCCTTTTTTGGGATTGGCTGCACGTTGGCAACCTTCAAGCAAGAATAAAAAATTTCTACCCGGTACGAGTAGCTAAATAATGTTGCCTATGAACGCTTCTTCAGGACTTCAGCCGTAACACCATCCGGTCCTGGGGACTTGTTTCTGTTTAGATCTTCAGCGGCCCTTTTTACTACACGTGCTTGGGACAAAGTAACGAATACCCTTTCGAATTCCGGCGGTGGATGATTGCTTTCCAGAAAGTATGCATTCTTTACAAACATGTCAACAAAAATGTTGGTTTTGTCAAATGGGTCTGTGAATAAGAATTGAAATGGATGAATGAACTAATATTATTATGTACCCTTTTAACAATTATATTCTATTTTACAGAATAACAAAAATCGATACAAATTTAATCGAATTGCTGATGTTGCAAATTTGTTAGAACATTTAATTCGCCACTGATGAGAATGTAAAAATAGTCTGTTGAATAAAACAGCAAAGTTAATTTTTCAAAATAATTATTTTTTCTTTTATTTATATTATTTTTGATCATCTTATGATTGATAAAATGACACTGCAGATGTCTGACTGACTGCGTATTGATGATGAATTTTTTGACATTTCGTTTGTAAGTATTTCAGCATGAATTAAACTCTGACGAGTTCATTTCATTTTGTGAGATAAGACAAAAGGTTTTGTAGTTTTTTTTTTTAATACATACAATTCCTATTGAAATAAATATATGTATATTAATTTAACTAAAATTAAAAATAATAAAATTGCAATTTTTATTTAAATACTTTGCTCTTCGTCTAAACACGTTTGTTCTATTGGCTTGTTCAGTTTAACAGTTTGATTAAATACAAAAATTACTTAATTTTTTTGTTTTCCTCTTTATTTTTTAAGTATTGAAATAAAAGAATTTATTTAAGATTTTAACAAAGTTTTCTTAGGCATAATTTGTTGGTTGGTTGAGTGTTTGTGTTGTGTCTCATCGAGTATCTAACAAATTGTATCTTACGTAAATCTAAATAACAGTAATGGATTTTTTGTTCGATTTTAAACAAGGTACTTTATGTATGATGAAGTTGAATCAAATAATATTAATTATGTTGTTTAAACAAACTTTTTTAATTAAACAAAAATAAATAGAATTGTTTAATATTTGAAGTTTGTTTAGTTTTATTTTTTTTACACAATTTTTTTATTAATTTCCTTTGTAATTGTTTATAATGTTTAATAAGCGTTTTATGTTTTGGAAGAACTTAACTAATTGTTAATAATTTATTTTAATTTTATGTATTGGCTCTGTTATTGTATGTATGCGTGTGTGTGTATTTAGATGTGTGGTTTTTAATTTATTAGTTAATGTTTGTTGTTGCTTTTATAAATTCAATTAATTCAAAATTATTTTAACTTATTTATTTTAATTTGATTACTTATTTCATACATTTAATATTATTTATTGTATTTGTTAATAATTTTTATTTCATTTTAAATTTATATCGATTATTTATTAAATTTTAGTTTTTATTTATTCATATTAAAGATTTTACAAATTTATTTTTCTATACAATATTTTATTTATTTACAAAATTTTTGTAACTAAATGAAAGTCCGGAAGGCTTAAAAAATTAAAAAAGGATTTCATTTTAATTAACACAATGTGTCCTTAAAGCAAATATAGAAATTAGGAAAGCAAACATAAAATAGTTAAATGCTAGAGTTTTCATTTAAATGAGATTTATTATATTTAAATATTAAAATTGTTCAAGCAGTATTTCACTTAAACATGATTTACATAAATTTTAAAGGATTTAGAATTTATTTATTGGTAAGAGGAAAAGAGAATTCGTTATTTTTCTCTCCACTCTCCCATTCCCTTACCATCAATTACCTCAGACTTTCTGAAAGAACTCTTTAAAAGATTGAACCCAGAGTTATGGAAGTAGCGCATTGAATTGCTTTCAATCACAACAAGAATTATAAAAACCTGACAATTTTTCAAATCTTTTGTTAAACTAACTGAATGAAGAAAATGTTTAAAATTGTCCAGCATTGCATTTTGCAGAATATTTGCATTAACGGAAGAATACCATTATGGAATGTATAGTTTTCGAGAAACTACTTGATATAGTTGACCGTTTTCCACACCGAATAAAAGGCTGAACCTGAACTTTGGTAGGTTTATAATTGCGAAAATTATTTTTTTCTGCATTCATGTCGGTCGGCATAAAGTCGAATAGCAGCACATTTTGGCCTTATGTTTTATAAGTTTACTAAAAGCTTTATTAACTGACTAGACGTTTTTAAAACTGACTAGAGGTTTTGTAAACTGACTAGGATGCCAGCTTTCTTTTATGTTTAAGTTTTTAAAGCTTGGAGGCTACGTCAAAGATATTGTAACACAAATATGGATCCTCTAAGCATGATGCTGGGTTATGTTTTTTCCAGAAAGATAAACTTTTTATATGAGGTCCTTCGTATATTATGGGCCGATCTTCACAAAATTGTTCGTTATGCTTTCTTATTAAACTATGGCACACAAAATTTTACTTTTCGGCATTATTTGGTACGGTTTTAGGCTTATGGTACTTATGGTAAATTAAGCTCAATTCACCCATGGAAAAACATTTTTTATATTGAGTTCCTTTTGAGAGAGAGAGAGAAATTATTTTGTCAGGCAAGTTTTTTCATGAATTGATTTAATTTGAATTCTTGTTCAGAACGTTATTTAGTTTTTTTTCAAGATTTCATATGGCGAATAAATAAAATGAGATCTTTGGAATTAAGCAAAAAGTGTTTTTTTTTCTTTCCTTTTTTTTAATAATGAATGAATAATTAATATATCAAATATCAATATTTTTTATTATTAGATCTCTATATTTTTAAAAAAATCTATACGTTATATTTCGATATATTTTTTCCATTTGCCCTTCCCTAGTGTTAGTGAACAAGCTTAAATGTTTTCTAAACAAAAAAAAAAATTTCAAGACAACTTTAAATTGAATTAAAAAAAATTGTCATAGCAAATAATTCTGGAGCATTTTTAATCTACCCCAATTCTAGGAAGTTAAGAATTGTAGACAACCATTTTTTTTTTCTTTTCGTTCTGTCTATTCTTGTTTGCTCAAATCCCAATATTTGTTTAAAGACCAGTGTGCCAAGGATATTTTTGTAATGTCTTTTTTTATTTTTATTCATAATAAATTGCTTTTCCAAAAACGAATTAAAAGAAAGAGAAAAACAAAATTTGGATTAAAAAAATAACAGAAATACAGAAATTAAAATAATAAATTTAATAAAATCCTAAGGAAAGTATAAAAAGTCTGAGCACTATTCGATACACATTTTAGTACATTTTATATATATTTTTTTTCGTTATTTTTAAATTTATTTATTTGTTTCTACGAATGTTAAGTATGTACTCAATTTTAATTTAACTGAATTTTTTATTTTTTTTTTTTTGTTTTTGTTAAGAATTTCATACAGTTATTTGTCGCATAGAAACGGTTATTTTTGTTTGTTTGATTTTGTTGGTTTTTGCAGGACGGTTGTTGGTAGAAAAACATAAAGGAAAAACTAAAAAAGTTTTAGTATGTATGAGTATGAGAATGAGTGTGTGTGTGTGTGTGTCCGTAGGCATGTTTTAATGTGTGAGTTACTTATTCAATAAATTCCTAATTACATTAAGAAACTAATTTATTTTAGATTTTTATTCCTTTTTACAACTTTTAAATTCAAATTTAAATTTGAATATTTTTTATTTTGGTTTTGCTTACTAAATTTATTCTAATTTTATTTTATTCTAATTTAATTTAATTTAATTTTATATTTATTTATATTAATATACCCTGATATAAGTACGAGTGTTTTTAACTTTTGATTAATTATATTGATTTATTATTATTTCATATAATTTAACTATTAACTTTTTGTATGTTTTTTTTTCTCTGATTCTTTATTATTCATGTTTTTTTTTTTTAATTAAACTAAATTAATTATTTTATTTATATTTGTACACTTAACATTTCAAATCTACTACTCTACTCGGTGCGTGTGTATGTGTGTGTTTGTGTGTGTATGAATCTGTGTGTTTTTTATATTGAAATATTCTAGTATTTACAAAATATTTATTTAGTTAAATCTAATTTTAATACGTAGTAAATTATTTATTTTTCCTTCTCTGTCTTTTTTTATATAAATCTTTAATACCAAGAAAAAATAATTGCTAATTCCTAGAAAAGAAAAGTCTATTAAAATCCCTGCATGGGGCTCATTAAATTGTTTTTATTTTTTTAAGGGTTTAAGTTGTTGTACGTTTTTCGTTTTCCCGAAATTAAGAAAGATTTTTTTTCTTAATCTTTTGTCAATTTCATGAAAACTTATTTTGGTTTTTTTCGCTTCTATGCATCATATTGAATGAAGCTGAGGCTGATGGCCATGATTTAATTATGATGCACAAATTGTTAAACTTTTCATAAATATTTTTCTTTTTTAAGTAAGTAGTTTCGTTTTTTTAATGCAGAGATTTTTAAGAACTTTCTTTTCTTTTCATTTTTCCTCGAGTCTATACGTAATATAAAAGTAAATAACTTAATAAATCGAGTAGTAAAGTTTAATAGTCGGAATTAAATTTAGATTTCTTTTTATACACTCGCTCTTAGTTTAATGTTTGAAAATAAACACAAATATTATGGTTTTACAAAGCAAAGTCTCTAATAATTTTTACATAAGCAAAGGATTTGCTACAGTGAATAAAAAAATACTAAAATGTTGATGTTTTATTTAATATTAACAGACGAATTCTCTGAAGAAGTGAACATACAATTCACGAAACGTACGGAAAATTAAATAAAAAACAGTTAAGCCCCACCAGCTAAATATATATATAAGCAAATATGTAAATATAAACAAAAGAAAGTGGCCAAAAATAAAGAAAAACAATTACTAAAATATAATATTTATTAAATTCGACCGTACACGGCATGTTTTTTACATTTGACCTGTCAAATTTCCCACTGCAAAATTGCTGTGTGTTACCTTTTTAATCTTGCTGCTGTAAAAGTCAAAAAAAATCAAGTAGATCGTGCTCTATTTTGTTTCAACAAACTATCTGAGATCAACTTTTTTATTAAAGCCGAGCTCAGTATTTCCTGCAAATGGTCTTGCGAAAGAGAAAATAACATTTTATTATTATACCATAACTTGACATCTATGAATTAAAAGAAAAGACGTAAAAAATCTTCAAAAATTCTACGATATCTCTGAAACTACAGGGCAAATTTAAATACAATTTAATACTGAATATGGTCAACCGTTTTTAAGTTATTCCAATATATGTATGTAGTGAAATTGCCATTATTTTGGACATAACGGTATATCTCGAACACTAGAGCTGATAGAGAAAAATAAAGATTAGAATTGAAATCAGCGACCTCAACTTAGTAAAAAAATTTGCAATCAAATTCCAGACCGCAAACTTACTGTTCCGCAGTGTAATAGTAGCATTCTTAAAAAACAATTTTTATGAAAATTCAAATTTTGATGTTTTAACTAAATCCGACGATAACAATTCATAATGTCCGAAATAATTTTTTACAATTGTTTAAAATAAATGTGTTTGTGTTTCAAACAAAAAAAATCTAAATTATAAGCGATAGCCCACAGAAGTCATATATATTTCTTGTAATTATTTTAAGACATATGACTTTACAACGTTATGACTACCTTGTGAATACCCCAAATATATTTTGTGAATTTCAGCGTAATCGTACCATAAATAAAATAAATAAAATATCACGACAATTGCGTCACCTATCGGGATTAAACTTAAGAGAGGCACTAGACTAAACTAATTTATATAGTTATACGATATAAACTCACTTTAAACCACATTTATGTACCTTTGGATTTTTTTGGATACTAGAAAAGTTAATTGTTTGCTCGTATCACAATTTTGAATGAAGATTTACTAACAATTGGTTAGGACACCTTTGTCTTTATAAGTTTCTGTGCACTGGAACGATTAACAATTTTTCTTGAAAAAAGAGCGGACAGTGTAAATTGAAGAAGTAATTTTTTAGTCTATCTGCATTGGCATGTATCAGTAATCAATCAAAGATGAGAGAAAATTGATGCAGAGGTTAGCACTCAAAAGAATTCTGATGAAAGAATGTGGTGATTCTTGAAACATGTAAATTCAACCCAGATTCGAGCCCCAGCTCAGCCAAGAAAATTATCAATACATTTTAATAAAATTTCAGGTTGTAATAATTCAGTAAAAATGAAAATTAAATTTGATGAACTCAAGCCTAAATAAAAATTATAAAATTAACAGCTTAACTTAAAATCACAATTGTTCTTAAGAATAGCTATGGCAGAAGCTCTAATGTTTACATTTCTACTTTAAGTTGTACAAATAAATTGTCGACGAAAGTGGACAAAAAACATAATAAACAAATGTATTCAGGGGGCAACTTTTGGCAGTCGTGATCGAATATATTTTCGATTCGAAGGCAATTTTACTTTTAATTCTTTCAATCGATACTGAACGTATCGAAATAATTGTATCAGTGTTGTAATGCATTTTTTTGGGTTTTCACAACACTGAAAAACTAATTTTGATTCGATTAGTATCGACTGAAACCCCCAGGTTTTCAAGACAAAGTTTTGACAGAAAGAACACGAAAAAACAGAGGAAAGGAAGCAACATGTAATAAAAAATAAAAATAATATAATAATAACAGCAAATTTCGAACCACCAGTACCACTGGTTAAATATTGATGTTTGACTGTTGGCTGGCAGGCACCGCAGTGGTGCAGAGGTTAGAACTCAATATATGACATGATATTTGTAGCTTTACTAAAAAAAGAAAACAAATTAAATTTTCATTAAATTTGTTAGTTTTGGTGACTTTAATTCAATACCTTTCGATACCCATCTTTTACATCTTTTTTTATTTCTTCTGAAAAATTAATTTCAGAAGAAATCTATTCTTGTAAATTCGGCGATTTTTACAAATTTTCGTTAAATTGAAAGCTGAAATGATGGGAAGTGACGACTCAAAGAAATTTAACAATTTGCAATGTTGCCGTCTTAACAATTTCGAAAAAATTTGAAAAAGGTTGCCATATGTCTACAGTTTTCCAACATTTCTCAAAAGTCTCTACTTTTGAATAATTTTAAAAAATCTGTCCTACTTTTCCCTACAGCCATTTTTTCAGAAGAAAATTCCTACGAATAGGAATTTTTTCCCTACATTTAACATCACTGACTCGAATATCGTCTAAATTAACCTTAAACAGTTTTCTTAGATGTGATTATATTGAAAAATCTGTGCAAGCATATTCTCGGCGGTTTTCTAGGGAATATTGCAATGCTAAAACTGTATTAAATACGATTTTGAAATATATTTCGAATTACAAATATGCAAACATTTTCTCAATAAAAGCAAATAAGCATTCTTTCTTTGACCAAAAGTATTTAAAAGCATTTACTGATGGCTTAACATTTTAAATTTTTATGAATAGTACTTAATTCCTCGTTACTCATACGTCAATGTTGCAGGCAACTTCAATGGTTGGTAGTTACTAGAAATACGTCAAGTTGTTTAAAAGACAATAGAAATTTTTTCAAAGCTTGTGTATATACCGTATATATTTTATTTGTACGTTTTGTACACGGAAAGAAGTTTATTTGCTAAAAAATTCAATTTCGTTTCTTAAAACAAGAAAATCTAAAACCCGAAATAAAAAAATGTTCTTACTCAGTAAAAACTTCGCTTACTCTTTCACACATTATTTATTAGCTTTCTTCTATAACTACTTTTTTCTGGATGTATGTGGGTAAAATAATAATGACTTACTTTTGAATGCGTTAATTTTGGGACATCCCTTGTCAAGTTCATTGGTTCTTTCAGTAGAATTGGAAGTAGTATTTTAACTTAACACAATTGAGGTATCACAAGGTGTGCTATCATGTTCTATTGTCATAATGTTCTAACATTTTACAATGGTTAAAAATTTTGTTTTGGCTTTGTAAACAAAAAGTGTCTGAAATAAATAAAACTTTGCTTGCTTTGTTTATTGTGCTGTCATAATTAATCAGAAGATACTTGCGTTGAGAGGCTGAGCCAAGCCGAATTAGTTTTTGTAGCCGTCGCCGTTGATGGTATAGTTTTATCCGGCTAATATCCGAATTTAACCTGCGGCTAGCAATTTTTGCAACAAAACACTTGCGGCGTCAAATTATATCGGGTAAGGACTCTGATGTTTGTTAAACAACCAAAATAAAATTTATTTGTGATTTGCGTCTAAAACATGGAAAATAGCCTAATTTCATTTATTTATTCGAGGATTAGAATTAAAAAATATTTTAATGTTAGGTAAATATTTATTTTGTATATTTGTTTTAAATCAGCTGATTTAAATTCAAAATAGCACACTAAATTATGAGGGGTTGTTCACAGCAGTCGTACTTTTTCATGTTATTATTTTAAGACTTATGACTTTATGACACCTTGTGATTCCCCCAAATATTATGTAGGCGTGGTTTTTACTGGGTAAGTAAAGAAACATTTTGCACATACATATACAGTGGACTCAAATGTATGGAAATTTAACGAATTAACGAGATTTGTTCAAGGGACCGACACTTAATTACGAATTATCGGGAATAACGATTTATCAGGTTACAAATTGTCGGGATTTGACTGTATTTAGAATAAGTAATTTTCAGCTTGGAAGAGATCACGCAAAATTTTCTTGGTTCAAGCCATATATTTTCTGGTGATTTAGTAAATACCTCTTTCCGTGTATCAAAATATAAAAAATGTCGGAAAATGTTTTATGAACTGATACAAAAAAACGCAGAAAATTTTTTTATTTTATCAGGTTCATCTATGGCGCAACGTCACGTTTAAATTATATGTAGTACCTATTTAGGCATAAACTTGGTAAGGAAAACGGAACAAGTGATCGTATACGTTTACGTAGGAGTAACGAGAGCTTTAGTTGTTAAATTATTTGTCATGTTAATTGCTATGGCAACGTTTACATTCCAAATTGTTAAAGAAGCAGTAAACTTTGTTATTATTTGATTTTTTCCCAATATTATTGTAAATTTTGTCATACGATTTAAGAACAATTTTTAAACTTATTTTCAAACATTGTCATTTTAAGAGTGAGAATATAGTAGATCAATATAATTAGACAAAAATTGTGTATAATTATTAAAACATAATTTGTATTTTAATTGTGTAGATATGATAAATTAATCGTTGGTTTCATATTGTAATAATTTTCACTTACGATTATTATTTCTATTCATAAATGACTTACGTTGGGCCAAATGATATGTATAAATTGTTTATTGCGAATTAATGAACAAAACTTGTCTACTTTTGGGTTGTAAAATTAGACAAAAATTAAAGTTTCAAAAAAAAAATTTTAATCATTTAAAAAAAATAATTGAAATTTTAAAGCCATCTGAAATCAAAAAATTTCCTTTATAAACCGATTAGGTATTCTAAGTTGTTTTTAATTTCCTTAAAGTAGGCTTTAGTTAAAAAAATTGAATAATAAAAACTTAAAAAAAAGTTTGATTTTTGTTTATTTAAAACCGTGAATTTCTCTTAAAAATACTTTGTATACAAATTCATATTCTCTATCGATTATTTATTTCTCTTATTTTGTTTATTTTCACTATATTGTTATAAAAAAGTTATTATATTTTATATTTTTTTTCATTATAATTATTATTTTGTTTGAACATTTGAGTTTGGCACAATTACCATAATTTTATTTTCTTAGTGGTTTCTTTCTTGTTTCCTTTAACGGACCATAAGTTGCATTGAATTTTGAATTTGAATGCAATCATCATTATTAAGTAATTTATTTTACTTTACTTCTTTCTGGTTTTTTATTTTTTGAAAATAATATTGTACATTTTGCATGTCTTTAGAATATCAGAAATAGAAAATAAGAACAAAAATCTTTGTTGCACAGCAAAAAAACAGCCAACTCATTTAATAAATATTTAAACAAAAGAAATTACCTTAAAAATATGCCATAATTTGCATTGTTTTTGTTGCAAGTAAAATTTCGATTTTCTGATGCAACGTTTTTGTTCTTCGTGCTGTCGTCATCCGTTGGAATATTAATCACCCTATATGCATGATTTTCTTAAAGGCCTTTCGAAACTCCGGATTGAAGATGGTGTAAATGACGGGATTCACAAAACTGTTAATGTATCCCAGCCAGGTGGTGAAGATGAAGGCTGTTATGCCAGGACTACAATCTTTGTCGAATTTTGAACACATTGCATCCATGATGTTACAGGAGAAGAACGGCAGCCAACAGAAGAGAAAAACCCCTTTAAATGAGAAAAATAAAAAAATTATGATAGTAATAGACAAGTGGATCTAAAATGTTAGTGTTTTTTATACAAGATTTCCCGGGAAAAAATCACGTGAAATTTGTGAGGGAATTTCTGGAAACTTTACTGTCCTGCGTTAGAACAACAAATAGGGGTATGTCCGGTAAGTAAAATTGTGCACACCTTGTAATTTTAAATAAGTAAGAAAATCGTTTTCTTTCAAATTAAAACACAGAAAAAATTAAATTGTCTCTTATCACCAATTTTATACCAAAATTCATAGAATCCAGCAACCCATTTGTTGATTTTGCACCTATTACCAAAATGATTATATTGACTAGGAATGGGCAAAAAATATCGATTTATCAAAATATCGATATTTAAAAAAAATATAATCGATATATGTATATCGGCGATATTTTAAATACCGATACATCGATGTATCGAATTCGATATTTTTTAAAGTCAGTCTTCATTAAGAACTCAAAATGTTAGCCGTTTTTAACAATATGTTTTTTAAGATTTGGAATCATTGCATGCATCATGTTTTTTTAAACTAATATGAAGATCTAAAATGATTGGCATTTATAAGAAGCAGAGCCGGATACAAGAAGCAGATTGACTGGAGAGCACATAAAACAGAGAGTGCTCCTGATGTCCATATCTGATGACTAAAACCAGTTGGTACTTTTGGGGTGCAATTTAAATTTTAAGGAAAGTTGGTACTTCCATGACTTATATTCTTCCATTGAAATTTTTCGTAATTTATTATTTTTTTTTTATTTCATATGGTTTTTTTGTATTCTTCCCTTTTGTTTTTGTTATAATTGAATTTTTTGTTTTGATTAAATTTGTTTGTTTTTATTAATTTTTTTTTAATAAATTGAAACAATAAAAAGTAACAATGTAATTACCAAGGCCGGGATTTTTATGCAAATGCATATTTGTCTGAGATCAACATAAACTTAATATCTTTTCGAATCAAGAAATTTTAAGTAAAATGGCATCGATTTGTTATGCATATTTTTGCATATTTTGCTTTAAATGCATATTTTTGCATATATTGCTGACATTGCATATTTTTGGTGCAATTTTGGGAAAAAATGGGGAGAAAATATTTTGCAAGGCACATCACGTTTTGTCGCATATTAGGAGAAGTATCAACAATGAGGGGAAAGTCGTTGAAATCAGTTGTGTATTATGCTGAAAATTTTGAACAATTCAAGGATGTGATGGAACGATGGTAATGCAGTACAAAAAACCAATTTACCAAATATAATATTTCGGATAATTTTTAATACTTCAAATTACGGGTTTATCTCTGAGACTATTGTAAAATTAGAGAAATCAAATCCATTGAGAATGCAAATTAAATTAATTGATAATGTCATAAATAGAATGTATGCAGTTAAGCATAACTTAAGTAAACAAATTCGTATCGTACTTGATAAAGTTTTTAGAAATATGAAGGACACAAAACAATAACACAAGCTGCTGGCATATTTAATTTAAATTTTTGCGAAAACAGCGTAGTGGAAAATGAATGTATATGAAAATGAGTATTGTTCTTAATTAATTTTATATGAAGGTTCAAATATCTATCTATCAAGTGACTTAATTTACATTATTGTTTTACTTTATATTTTGTGTTTTACTATATTTTACTTCTGCTTTTTTGGTGTACCTTATTTTCGTTAACGACACTGAATTTTTAGGGGTTTTATGTTATTTTAATGTTTTGTTTATGATTAAAAAATATGTTAAGAAAAATTTAAAGTCCATATTTTTTAAATTTATAGCGCATATTTTTCTATTTTAAGTGTATGTTTTATGCGCTTAAATCTCGATTCTAAATGCATAAAAATCCGGTCCCTAGTAATTACATATAATATGTTTGTTCATAAATATGTTTGTACAAAGGTATACTGAATTTTTTAATTTGGTAATAGTTTCAGCAAAATATATATATCGATATATCGATATTTTTGAAATAATAAATATCGAAACTCTTAAAAAAATATCGATTCGATATATATCGATATATTTTTTCAACTTGCCCATCCCTAATATTGACTACTAAAAATTGTAAAAATTTAATATTTTTAATATTTTTTTTTTCAATAAACAATATTTTTAATTTTAATTAAAAATATGATCAAAAAACTTTGCCGTTTCAAACAATGTGTTGATTTATTTTGACAATTTCCAACAACAATTTCACAAGTTTAAATTATTTTATTTTAAACGAAATAATTTTTTGGTATTTGATTATTATTTTAATTCAAAATTAATTTCAAAACAACTAAAATGTTAATTAAATCAAAATTATATTTTTAATTTTCTTTCAACAAAAAAAAAATAATTGATTCAATTATTACAATAATTAGGTTTAAATCATTTTTAAATAATTTTTTTAATTGATAAACACAACTAATAATTTTTTCTGTGAAACCTTTAAATTTTTGCGAAAACAGCGTAGTGGAAAATGAATGTATATGAAAATGAGTATTGTTCTTAATTAATTTTATATGAAGGTTCAAATATCTATCTATCAAGTGACTTAATTTACATTATTGTTTTACTTTATATTTTGTGTTTTACTATATTTTACTTCTGCTTTTTTGGTGTACCTTATTTTCGTTAACGACACTGAATTTTTAGGGGTTTTATGTTATTTTAATGTTTTGTTTATGATTAAAAAATGTGTTAAGAAAAATTTAAAGTCCATATTTTTTAAATTTATAGCGCATATTTTTCTATTTTAAGTGTATGTTTTATGCGCTTAAATCTCGATTTTAAATGCATAAAAATCCGGTCCCTAGTAATTACATATAATATGTTTGTTCATAAATATGTTTGTACAAAGGTATACTGAATTTTTTAATTTGGTAATAGTTTCAGCAAAATATATATATCGATATATCGATATTTTTGAAATAATAAATATCGATACTCTAAAAAAATATCGATAATAATTTTTTCTGTGAAACCCAACCAAATATTTTATACAGTAGTCTTGACCTTACTACCTTTTGTTTAACTTAACTGCACAAAATTAAAAATTTTTGTCATTATTCTTTAAAATCCCCTTTAAAGTGCACTAAGCACTTTCTATACCTGCACATTTAAGATAAATGCCCAACATTTTTGGCATTTTAAAATTATTTTCATACACAAACTGTAAGTTAGCTGCACTTTAACTTAACTGCCCAAATACATATTGTCTGTAATTATTCTTCAAAATCATTGTTTTATTTTATAAAATTTATAAAATACATAACTGAAATTTAGCTCATAGAATAAATTCGAAAAATAAAAAATTTTAATAAAATTTTAAAAAATTTAGTAATAAAAACGTGTTTTATTTAGCTGCACTTTTATTCAGGTAAATACATATAAGATAACAGCATTTTTGGTTTATCTGCACTCGGCAAGTTACACTCGGCAAGTTACTCGACCAACTCTTGGTTTGCAGACGTCAGCGGTTTGGGGTAAGGAAAAATAATTTGTACAGACTTTGTTGTACTCGGCAAGTAGCTTGCGCAACAAACTTGCCGAGTGTGAAAGGGGTCAAAGGAGATTGTGCAACTAAGTCAAAATTACTGTAATTCTCTTTAGAATATAAAGGCAAACGCCCGTCCAGACTCTTCCTAATTAAAACTAGAAATTTACTGTCAAATCATTCTGTAAGTGTTTATTCTATACTAAAATATAATTTTTAAAGAAATATATTGTTACAATACTTGTAATTAAACTATTTTGATTTTATACCAATAATGTTGGCTTTGGATTTACGTGAAATATGTGAATGCATTATTATTTTTTTATTGTTACGAAATTAGACTCACCTAAGAATTATTTATATTTGTAGTTATAAGTTATCTTGTAAATTATACTGTATTTAACTTTCTAGTAATTGTAATTGTAGACTTTAGATTAAAATTTATAACAGTAATTTTAATTTCTTGATATTCTTTAATTAGGCTTGAGTTCATCAAATTTAATTTTCATTAAATTATTTTCACTGAGGAAGGAATTTTTTACAACTTGGAATTTTTTTATTAAAATTTATTGATAATTTTTCTTGGCTGAGCTGAGATTTGAACCCGGGTTGAAAATAATTCAAGCAGAAAGTTTTGGAATCGGCTAGAATGGTTCCTGAATCTACTGGAGAGGCTGTAACCTTTAACACAGGCTAACCCATAATTGTTAAGTTTAGTTTGATTTGTGACATTAAACGGTTCAGCTCGTTGCTAACATTAGAGGAATATTTTTTAAATATTCTATTAATTTCAATAAAGTTGATTAAGTTTAATAAGTGTGTGTATTTATGTATTTTGATTTGTCATTAAAGGAACTCAAAGGTTGCTTGGGTTGACAATAATAATAATTTCTCTTTAAGATGGCACGTCGGGTAGGGGGATGTAACGTCTGCTGCGGCCAATCTTTAAAAAGAATTTTAATTATAAAAACACCATGGAAGTTATTATAATTAAACGGGGATGGGCAGTTAAACCGAAACGTGTTTTAAAAAGTAGAAACGTAACAATATAAAGAACAAAAATTCCTTTCGCTTTCCCGGGAAATTAAAAAGTCCGGTGAAATAAAGTCTCTAAAATATTTTGACGAATGAACTTTCAATGAAATCTAGCACTTATACAGAAATAGAATAAACCAATAATTTCCAAGAAGTTTCTCAAGTTTTTGCACTTTGTATATTCCAAAGATGTCGAAATATTAAACCTAACGTTTGCGGAATGAAATATGGACTGATTGCAAAAATAAAACAAAATGTAATAAAAAAACAAAATATGGAAAAAGTAACGGAACTTTCCCTATAACTATTTGGCTAGGGATCAGTTCAATAAATTTATAATAAGAAGAAAAAGATCATAAAATTAATTAGGAGGACGTAAGTTGATTTGTAAATTTTGTGAAAAAAATCCTCATTAAAGAAAATTTTAAAATTTTCGTCTCTTTTCTGAAATCCTAAAAGAAAAATCTTTTGTTTGTATGACAGTAAAAGCCTTCGAAAGTGAAAAACCGTTAAAAAAAATGACGATCCGGTGAACATTTTTGATACAATGCAACCAAAATCGAGCTATGTTGAAGGTATAAATTGCCGGATATAATTCAAAATCTTACCATGCGTTGGCAAATAACTGAAAAGTCAAAAATTAGAAGTACGTAGCACATATCAGAGTAGTCAAATATGCAAAGAAAGCCGTTCCAACAGACCAACATTTACGTGTTCGCAATATTAACGTATGAGTAACGAGGCCGTTACTCTTACAACGCTATCGGCTTACCAATCCCACAAACCATTTTCATCGACAAAAAATTCTTTTAAATTGTAGTGTCTAGACAAAATTTGCCACTTATAAATTTTAAAATGGGATAAGTCCTATATGGTGCTCGAGCACGACATACTCCGTAATATCAATAAGTCTATTAATAAGAACTAGATAAGTTTTTTTAACAAATTACTGTACCATTTAAGCCGTAATATAATAACAGATTTTTCTGTGGAATTAAATCCTTAATTGCCTATATGCCCGATACCTTTTTTACTAATTCGAAACAAGGTAACGTCAACCCAAAGTTTATGTTGGAACTATAACGAGTCCAGCCCATGCTTGCAAAACATTCTCTATACTTACATCATATGGTTAGGCTATTCTTTTTTACCAGTTTAAAAAGATTTGTTTAACAATAAAAAAATGGTTTAAGAAATGTATGTCCATACGTACCCAATGAGGATAAAAAGTACGGACATAAAACAGATATGGGGGATTCATAGTGTAGTCATAAAGTTGTAAAGTCATATGTCTTAAACTTATTACAAGAACAATATACATGACTGCTGTGGGCAACCGCTAATAATTTAAATTTCTGTTGTACAGTTATGAAAAATCAATAAACACAGCATTAAAATTTTTATATTTATCTAGCACAACAATATTTTTTAAAAACAATTGTATAATATTATTAAGGACATTATGAAGATATGACTTGATAGCACATTTTGTGAATCCCCCAATAGAAAGTTTCATAATAATTGCCTTAGATGAAGACTTTTCTCAGAATTGAATACGCCTAAAATAAAAACAACATTTTTTAGGAGCAAAATTGACAGACATTTCAATTAACCCTAAAATTTGCCACATTTGTCAAAACTTTTTTTAATTTATATTCAGTTTTATATTAAAATTAAAAATTGTGGGAAAAATATTAAGGTTCTCTTTTAATCCGCTAATCTGAACAGAAATTAAATATACAAAAACTTTTATTTTCATCTCTTTTTTCTTTTAGGCACTTAAAAATCCATTCATACTCATTAGAACTGAAGTTTAAACATCCTGTTTAATCTATTTGAAATGTAACAAAAAATAAAATAATAAAATAAACAAAAGTTAATAATTTATACTGTCATCTAGAAATGGCGTTATCTCCAAGTGTCAACATGAAAAAAAATTAAATACTGTAATCTTGTTTCTCCTCAGTTTCCTATTCCCTGGCACTTCATTTTGCTCTCTATGCCACCCACCCCATCACTCACTTAATTACTCGGCTTGCTGTTTTACATTCGCTGTAGCAATTTAACTTCAACTTTAATTTCCTTTTACCCCAAAAAAAAAAAATCTCTTTTATTTATAGTCACGATTTTTTAGGTATGTATAGCTTTATAGGTGTTTCTTACGAGGGTGGTAAACAAGAGTCTTTAAAACTTTTCTTTGGTAGGAAATGTTTCAAATGGCTTTAAATAATCCTATACTAAAATAATCTTATCAAGCTCTATTTTTATCGAGAGAGGGATAAACTAATTTGATGATGTTTAAAACGCCACATATGTGGGCGGTGGACTGTTTACGTGTTAATTTATATGTTTCGGGTGACTTACCTCTATCATAAAGTCTCGTTTTTAGATTGTCAGCTACTCAATACATTGCATGTTTAAGTACCAAATGGCTCCCTCTTATACATTCTTATTCACTCAAAACCATGCATGCATATCTATTTTTATCTTTGTAGGTTGAATATTAACAAAAATTCACACAGTACCAGATGAAAAACAAAAAGAACCAGCATTTTTCATCTGATAGGTTCTCATTCACTCATGTATATTTTGGTTTTTTGTCAATATTTACATTAGGGAGTAAACTTTTTGCAATTTTTACAAATATCAAAAAAACCATCGAATGGCCGTAAAAATATTTATGGTATCACTTTTCCTCTATCGTGAAAAAAGTTTTCGCAACGAAGGCATGAAAGTTGTGGAGCTCCATAACAAAACGGAACAATTCCACTTTTACAATTTTTGAATAAATGAGCAACAAAATGAATTTAAGCCAGTACGATGTATGTATGTTTGTGAAATTGTTGCGTTTTGATCCGATACAAAGCAAATAAATTCGTTGAAACAATGACTATAGGAATTTTAGTATGAACAATATTATTCAGAACAAAAAACCTTAAATTTTAAAAGTGGAATTGTTTTGTTTTTATTACGAATCCCCTTAATTAGTTTTAAGATTTTTGTCTTTTAATTAAACTTGTAATTACTCTTGTCTTAAATAAGTTAGTTCAGGTTAACATTCTTATATAATCTTCAATAGCAAACCATTTTTTGTATCTCTAATGCAAAAGATGGATCAAGTGACGTTATTTTATACTGAAAAGTATCTTTCTTCTTTTGACTTGTTTAATTTTTTTTTTCTTTTATACAAAATCATCTCCAACTATTTTGATAAGACATTAACAGGTATGTTCGAGGTTTCGACTCGAATTGAAAACGAAAAATTTTTTTAATCCGCATAATTCATAAATTGGTGTTCTCAAATCCACATGTTTTTGTGTATTCAAAGTTTTTGTTCGGAAAAAATTAAGGTGAACTGAAGAACGCGTATTTGCTTACCGCAGCTTGATAGCAAAGTCTAATATACATAAATTAAAAATTGTGAAAGCTGTAAAGTTACTTTAGTTTGTAGGTATATTTGATTTTTTTAAAACAAATGAGTTAATGCAAACAACAACAGCATCCAACGAAAAACAAAAAATCCAACGCCAAAAATCTCAGTACGGACTACAGTAATCTGTGGTACGGACTGAGTTCGAAACCAACAAGAAAAACTAACAAACCGAAAATAAGTGTTTTTTATTTGATTTTTGCAGTTGGAAAAAAACAACAGCTATACAAAATTATTAGGCATCAAAAAAAGAAAGAAAAATTGGTTTGTTGTTTTTCTTTCTTGAATGTATGTAATTCAAACGTGGCGATTTGGCTGTGGGATTTTCCATTTGGCGAATGCCGACTTTTTTTTGGCGATTTTCTTGGCTATTTTTACCATTTCTAATATTTCAGCGATTTTTCAACAATTTATCATTTTTTGTTATCATTACTTATTTTAAAAAAACTGGCATCATGGTTTTTGTATTGTTATTATTTTAAGTGGATTTTCTATTCAGTCACTATAAGTATATGAAAGCAGGTCAAAACACCAGTAATGAAATCTATGAGGCTGAAGTGTACGATCTTATAGACTTGTGTACTTAATTTTAGTTTTTTCAACTGAATATATCGATGGTTATTATTCAAATAGAATAATCTGCAATTTTTAAAAAATGTGTTTTTTATAGAAACGAGTTAATTTTTATTTAAGTTTGAAAAAAAAATTCCAAAAGTTTATTTTTCATAAATATTGTATTGTGCATACATAAAAATATGAAGGGTTATCACGATGGTCATTGTGCAAATTCGCAATTTGCAGTGCATATTATGATTAAGCGTGAGCATACCACTTTTAATTTTTATGCAAATGTGATATTTTTCGAAAAATTAATTCCGGCAACACCTAAAAAATTCTGGCAGCACTGTAAAAAATCTGCATTTGTTTACAATTATACACAAACAAATTTAAATTGATGTTTTCTTTTCAATAAATTTAAATTAAATTCTCAATTTTATATTAAAACTCATGAAAATGTTTAATTTAGAAGTTTCCTTAAAAACAATATGGCGCTCAATATGTCAAATGTTATTGTTTACATTTGTTTGCAACGGAGCAAATATGCACTACTTATTTTGCTCATGATTTTTTAAGTGCAAACGAAGTAAAATAGAGCAAATCAGAAAACTTTAGCGCAAACATGGCTAAAATTTGCGAAAAATTGCAATATTTAAGCCAAACCCAAAAACTAAGTGCATGTTCACACACGTAAAGTTTGACTCGTCAAGTCTTGATCTTTTAGGAGAGAAGGGAAAAGAGAAGACATTTCTTTTCCTCTATCTTCGCAAAACTCAACACTTGACGAGTCAAACTTGACGTGTGTGAACCGGTACTAATTTGAGATCGCTAAATCGAACAAACCAAACAAATGAACGGAAAATAACATAAAAAGCGTTAAAAATGAGCTATAATTATATCAAAATCAATGAAAAAGTCGGTTTAAAATTTTGTTTGTTAGTTCCTTTTGCGTTTTAGGTGACGATATATTTTTACCTGAACTGAAAACTAAAGAACATTTAAAATAAAAACAAAATTTTTTTGTCAAAAACGTTATCACATATTATAATAAAAGCCGATTCGTTTCACTTTTACCAGCCCCTTATTGCCCTTATTGAAAACGGATGAAAACATGTGGATGTGAAATGCAGAACACAAAAATGCTGAAGTTATCAAGTTGCGAGTGGATTCGGGTTCTAGAACACACACTTGAGTTTGTTTCATAAGTCATTGGGTAAGAAAACCATCTAAAATTAAATATCATATCCATTATATAAATCATACGCACATTAAACTTAAAGCCTTAAGGCTCAGTTAGCCGGGAGTAACAGTAACGTTGCTTCTTTTTACATTGTTTATTAATGACCTACCTGAGGTGATTAATTCATCCAATATTCTGATGTATGCGGACGACGTGAAAGTTTTTCTTAGCTTTCGTCAAATATCTGAACAACAACTTCTTCAAAATGACTTGAATTCTTTTTACACGTGGTGCAATGTAAATCTTATGCAACTTAATCTAAATAAATGTAAATACGTGCGTTTTGTTAGAAAGAGTCCAATACCTGCATGCTACTTTTTTGATAGGTATCAGTTGGAGCTGGTGGATAATTTCTTAGATCTTGGAATTCTGCTTGACTCAAAACTAAATTTCATCGCACATATAACAATGACAGCTAATAAAGGCAGAGGCATGATCGGTTTTGTAAAACGTTGGGCTAAAGAGTTCAAGGATCCATATGTTACGAAAAGTCTGTATACTTCCCTTGTACGACCTGTATTGGAGTATGGATCTGCAATATGGGACCCTATTTATAATAAATATTCCGACCAAATTGAATCAGTTCAAAAACAGTTCCTGAATTTTTGTCTGCGTGGGTTGAACTTTAACCAATGGAATATGCCGTCTTATTCTGCAAGACTAGCCCTCATCAAGCTGCCAACTCTAAAGAGCCGTAGAACTGTGATGAACATCTCGTTTATTTTTAACATAATTGTTGGCGACGTATGCTCTGGATATCTAATCAACAATATAACATTTAATGTTCCTCAACGCCCATCACGTCATTTAGTTCCTTTATCAGTTCAATTTTTAAGAGCTAATTATGCTAATAGTGATCCGTTAAGAAGGATGTGTATTGAGTTCAACAAGTTTTACAAATTTATTGACTATTCTTCTAGTCCCAATGATATTAAAACTAAATTATTAATCCATTTAAACACATAATTTTTGTAATTTTTATTTCACATTTGTATATATTTTGTAAAATTAATTTGTATTTAATTATGAAGTCTGTAAGGATTATATTCCGTAGACAAATAAATAAATAATAAATAATAAATAATCAGCTGATTCAATTTGTTGTATGTATTGCAATTAGAACGATTATAGTTAGCAGTAAGATGTTACGTCTCAATCTGTAAGAAATAGATTGGTCTTATTTTTTTACGGTAAGGTTACTGTTACTGTTACTCCCGGCTAACTGAGCCTTTAAGCTTACAATTTCTATTATTTTTCGCTTTTAGATTTAGCAATACAAATGTAAGCCTATATATATTTGTACAATAATAAAAAAAAATTATAATTTTTAAGAAATGCATATTTAAATGTATTTTGCACTAAAAAAAATATATCCCTAATGTACATCCATACAATAATAATAATAATAATAATACATAACACGCAATTTAAAGTTGGTTGAGTATTTTACACATCTCTTAAATTTGTTAATCTCCTCTAGGAATATGGACTTTTGCAGCATAGTTGCAATTCGGAGTTTTTTAAAATGATTGAATTTGGCTTTAATTTATCGTAAATATAAAATGTGCTTGGTGTAAAAGGTGAAAAAAGCCTGAGTATGCTAAAAGTTGAATTTTAATTACAATATTTCTTGACCAGCAAGTCAAACATCTCTGAAATTTGTATATCCCCTACAAATAATATTGGACCACCTGATCCATTTTGATAAAATGGGCTACTCCATGGACTGGTCCGATGTAAAGCATGTTATTGTGAAAAAGGGTTTGTAGTGAGACGACATGTCTTCGTTTTTAAACGAAGTTAAAACTAACCCTCTTGTGTATACAATGGAGTAGTTTTAAAACTACTCCGTTGTAGTCCAAAGATGGGTTATATGGTCCTGCCCTAGGACATCGTAATGTTAAATAGACCATGTTTTTCCATACGTTTGGGTTACTTTTGGACTAGTCCTAGTCCCTTGTGGACTACTCTTTACACGCGTGTTTGGACTGGTCTATTATTTGCAGGGTCAATATCAGTAAACATTTTTCACACCACCTTCGTACACTAATACACATTTGTAGCGTTACAAATACATACACAAATAATTATTCTCATTATACTTACCCAAAACAATTGCCAGAGTTTTTGTTGCCTTTCTTTCCTTTTTGGCTGACGTTTTTTCACGTTTCTTTTTTGATGCTTTATGTACCTTGTATATCGTAAATCTGCTGTATTAATTTTTTTTCAAACGTTTTTTTGCCGTTGGTTTTGAATAACAGAATCCATATAATTTTTACAGAGATGTTGAATAAAACGGCAGCATATTCAATATCAAACAGATTATTTTACCAAAAATTAGACAGAAAAAGAAACCATAACGAAAACTGAGATGAGAATTAGTTCAAAACAAAAATTTAGGAAATACTCAAGTTCACAAAAAAAGTTGAATCATTTAAGAGCAGAAAGCGAAAACTTTTTGTTGTTGTTGTGGTAGTTGGGTATGTTTGTTTTCTTAAGAGAAGGGGAAAATAAAAAAGAATTATTACAAAAGAGATGATGATGACAGACATGTGGTTAAGATGGATTTACGTTGAACATTACACCCTGTGACATTTCCATGCCACCACTGTTAAACCAAATTCCATACTAAACAATCATTATCATCGTCATCCCCATAAACTTAACCCTCGTCAGTGGCCCTAAGCCACCAGGTTAATTGACGTAAACGTAACGATAGTTACCAAAATACAAGTTTCCCCTAACATATACATACAAACATACATTCATTTATTTGAATAATTCTTTAAGTTTTTCAAGATTTTGTTATTGTCTTGTTCATTTATTTTTTACCTGGATGCCTGAGTATTTTTCTTATCCTTGCGAGAGGATGTTTTCGATGTTGTTGATAGGGTGGAGTCGTTGCGTGCCAGCGTCATTGCTTCCTGTACACCGTACCG
Source organism: Pollenia labialis (assembly GCA_949318255.1). Classification (NCBI taxonomy): domain Eukaryota; kingdom Metazoa; phylum Arthropoda; class Insecta; order Diptera; family Polleniidae; genus Pollenia; species Pollenia labialis. The sequence goes on along the minus strand of OX439142.1, from coordinate 43,894,139 downwards.
CATGAAAGATAATGGTTTTATGGCAGCACTGTTAAATAACAACAATAAAACATAAAAATAAAACAGAATTCAGAAAATTTTAACTAAAAACATGTTGATTATACACATAAAATTACAGAAAAAATAAAATCATAAGGAGAGAAAGAAGTAAAGCAAAATACTTAGACAACCCACTAAGAGTCGTGATGTTTTTCTATTTGGTTTAAAATTAATACGAAATAATTATTGTGGTAAGCAAATTTAATTACGCGAAATAAGTTTAATGCTCGTACTACGGATACTACTGCTCTCCCACCGCCTGTTACACACAGCTCTACTTCTGCCACAACTTTAAATACGAAATTAACTGAAAGCATTCTTATCAGTCAGCAACTTGATGAGATTTTAAATTATTACTCGCTAAATCTACACAAATTATTTCTGTGTTGATTGGTGGGGAGGAAAGATTAATTTATTTGTCTCTCTCTCTCTCACACTTCTTTTTTTTTTTTCTTTAGGATTATCGGCTGTTTCTTTGGAAGATGAAGGCATTATTATCTTTTAAATACAAAAAAAATTGACAGATTAGCATGTAAACATAATTGCCATTTAATCTAATGTAAGTGAACAGCCAAAGAACAATAATAGAAATGAGGGAATTTTAAATGACATACTTAGTGTGGACAATGAATGTCACATCCTGTAAATTTCGCCATTTCCCATAAATCGCTTTAACACCCAGTAGTTTTAATTAATTGCCTTAGATAAATATTAATTTAAATATTGTTGTCGTAGCTCCAGGCGTACACTCTGCATGTCTTAGATTTAAATTATGGGGAACTTTTGTTTGGAGACAAGAAAATTAATGAACCGATTTGCCTAAATTATTTAGACCGAATTCAACTAACTCTCCTAACTTTTTGAAAAAAAAAAAAAAAAAAATTGTAGCAGGCGTAAGTAAAATAATGAAATGGATAACCTTAAACTTCTTGTGAAACATACTTTTTAATTTAAAAAGGCTTTAAGAATACTTTTTTTGTATTGGGGCTTATTGCAATAAAAGTTGCTCTGATCTGTGCTTTCTTGGCACCGCTTTGGCCCATTGTGCAACAAGTGGCTCGAAAATTTTCCATTCTTTGTAGATACGATTATGAAACTTCTATGGAGAAGATAAGCCAGCGAAAAGATAATGAAAAAACTTGTCAACAATATAACCAAGTTGGAAAAATATTTTTGTTCCAACAAAACAATTTTTAACGAAAAATTTTAAACATATTATGGTTAATTTAACCATACTATATAGTGGGTTAAATTATTCCTCCATAAGGCCTGGAACAGCATTAACTAGTTGTAGTAGTAGCTGAAGCAGACGAATGCTCTGTAAAGCAAAACAAAGTTCAAACTTTGGAATTTTGCGCTTCAAATGCAACTGCAACTACGTATTCTGTTGACACTACTTTGAAACTGCCGTTTTTAACTTTTGACAGCTTGCAGCGCTGCTCGTAACGTTGTACTACAGCGACTATTCTGCTCCCCACTTAAAGAAGTAACAACCATATTACTCTTGCCTCTAAGTATAAGCTACCTAAATAAGAGCAGCAAGCGTCTGATTTATATCAAAACTTTTCATTTTCACACAGTTTTTGCGAAACAAACCTTTAGAACGCGAATTCAACAAAACGCGGCCGGAAATCTTATTTGATAGATCGCTTGGTGGTTTTATTTTATTGAAATTTAATTGGCGATTTTCGTGTTTAAATCGTGTTATAAAGTGCCAGACAACTCAGTTTTTTTTTAATGCTTTAAGCGGCCATTACCTGCCAACAATAGCTTGAATATATCGAGCCCTAATAACAAAAATAATGTAACCAACAAAAATAAAATTTTACAGGAGAAGGTTTTTTTAAAATATTTTTGCTTGAAGTCTGGGGTTTCGTTTGATATTGCTTTTGCTATTATTTCTTAACGTTACTTCCCAGAGATATAAGATTTTTAGAGATGATGCAAGTAATCAAAAACTATCGATTTTCATCAAAAAACAAATATCTTAAATGTTGTTGGTTACATCATTTTTGTTATTATGGCTCGATATTATACTTTCTTATATTTGCCTTTATAAACCAAATCTTGGAAATTCCCGTAAATAAAAGTAGAATTTTATACTCTCCCGGAAATGATAAAGGCCAGTTTACACGGTAATACAATGTTTTACGACATGTCGAACAATGATGTAGACGACATGTTTTTTGCATCTGACTTGTCAACTTTTCAAGTCACATGTAATTGTGCATGTCTGTCAAAATTACTGTTTTACATAGCGCACTCGTTCAACAATACTGTATTAACTCAAAATTTTTATTTTTTCACTTTTTGGAAAAAATGGATACGTAATATTCATATCTACCCACTGCAAAAATATTGTGCAATTTTGTCCACTTTTTTGTAATGAAACGGTTGCTTTAAAAATTCTTTTTCATATGCTTGTAATGTTAAATTAAAAATTGTTTTGCTTCTACTTAAAATTTTTAAATTTTGAGTTAATACAGTATTGTTGAACGGGTGCGATAGGGTTTATAATATTCGTCCACAAGCGTGCTTCTGACATGTTCTATGTATTTTTCGCATAGTAATTGCAAAACCAAACCGGTTCCAAAATAGCGTGCGGCCGCCATACAAATTTTTATTTGCGCCGAAAAAGAGTTCAACCATCTAAACATTTTTTTCTTTAAATTGGAAGATACCAATTTAGGATATTATATTGAAACGTTTTTTCTTAATATATGTACATAATTTCTATTCAATGGTGAAATTATCATACATATATCGGTAGTGTAAAACATTAACTTCAGCCGGCTAATAATTCCGTCAATAGTGAACGCCGCTGCCGGTTTCTTCCCGGCATAGATTTCTGATGCCAGATGGTTTGTCAGAAGAAAATAGAGGACGCTCTAATTGAAATTTTGTCAGATGACTTTGTGTCTGACTTTTACAAAAGCAAAGTTAAAAAGGTAACACACGACATGTATGTATGTGTTTTGCAGTGGGAAATTTGACATGTCAGATGACAAATACATGTCGTGTACGGTCGCCTTAAGAGAGAATACGGATACAAAATGTGACAAGCGGTCGGTAAATGTTTTTTTTTCTAAACCATTTTAGAAACTTATGTACGTATTTTCATCACACCAGGGGTGTATTTTAACGGAGTATATTGAAGGTGGTATCATTTTTATACAATTACAAAAACAACTCAAGAAATTTTTATGTTGTTTTTGTAAACTTTGTAAAACTGTAACCATCTGCTTTTTTGTTATTATTTTTAATTTTACTTATAGCATCCGTGTAAATATGAAATATACCTACAACAGACTTTTATTTCTTTCTTTTAAACACGGAGAGAATTTCGTATTATTTCGATTCTACAAAGTTGTTTAACATTGTATTACCGTGTAAACTGGCCTTAAATACGGTAAATTAGAAACAATACTTTTGAATTAAATAAGGTGGTCTTTAGTATTAATAAGTTATTACACAATCGGAAGATGCTATAATTATATATCGATAAGTGTTAGATCTGCTTTGACATTTTTAAAGAAAAGTGATAAAAAATACATGTCAAAAAGAAATGGAGCGCTAAACTCCTTAAGAACGCCGAATAAATGTTTCGATTTTCTGAGGGCTGCAATTGCGGGTTGCATAATCTCTCGTTTTTGATGATTTGCATTGACCGGTACGAGAGCCAAATTTAACCGTTCTAGACTTCTTTTCGCGGGATTTTTTGAAGTCACGAGACCTCGAAATCAAAATTCATCTTTGTACTGTAATTGTAAAAAATCGTGCTTAAATTTTTGTTAAAAAGGTTATTTAATGCAAATTAGAGAGCCATTTTTAACGTTCGACATACTGCAAATCCCTTGACATATTTTTATCTTTTTATTTTTAATATAGTTTACCTTTGCAGCGCCCTTAAAAACTATTAGATTTTTCGTTAAAACAAAAACCTATAATTAAATCAACAAAGAAAAGTTTTCCATAATTGAAAGCGTGACAAACCTTAAAGCATGTTCCCTTTTTGGCGAGACATCTCCGGTGTTCCGCCTACTACTAATGGCCGATCGTTGAAGGGTCCCACTAGCCACCGGACTATCAGGAGGTGATGAATCATCCACATTTCCTGCAAGGACATCGTCAACGTTTGATGGTGCATAACCAGAATCATGATTACCATTTGAATCCGCTACCATTAGCTGGGGTTGGGATGTAATTTGAGCCACCACACTGCACCGCCAATACAGGGGGCAACACAAAAAGTCATCATCAACATCAACACCGCATCATTATTAAACACGAATACAAACAAGTCATACAAGCGGACAATCAGTCATCATGGCATTGGGTAAATACACGAAATTTAAGAAAACAAAAATTGAAAACGAAAAAAAAAGGAAACGGAAATACACGGAAAAATATAAATAAAAATTATATATAGATTTATTTCAACGTTGTTTACAGTTGTTGCATTCCTATTTACTTTATATGTATATACAATTCAATAAACTACTAAAAAACATTTATCATCTACTTTATTTCGAATACTCTTGCACACACACTCACTCATAGGCATAGAACCACAAGTGCACACGCACACAAATCCATAAACACACGTTCACACGCTGAGTTTATTTGCGCTCGCATTGAGCAATAATAAAAGCAACTTACTTTCCCGTCTCCTCCACAACGGTGGCAAGCATAAATTCGGTGGATTTGTCATTGACAATTACATGGCAATCATCAATGTCAGGCGATATGGCATTCTCATCCTCTTCCTCATTTGAACCTGAACCAGTATTCGTTGCCGGCTCATCGGGCATTATTCGCACCCCCTGCCTACTGCTATCCAATGCAGTTTCCGCTAATCTTCGTGTTTGTGCAATATTTTCAATTACACTTCCGCCTGTCAGCTCGGAAATGTGAGGTTTTCGTGCAGCACGTTGTTTACGGGCACGACTTCGCAAGGCCTAAAAATATTCATTAACAAACAAAATGCATATTTACTGTAGTGAGAAAAGAAATGCGAAAAAATGTTTAAATGTTTTTTGTTCAATGAAATTTATGTGTATTTAGGAATTTGGCTGACTAAATTTTTTAAATCGTTAAATGTTTAAAGATTATTTTAGTACCGAACTTTTACAAAACATAAAAGAGTTGTAATCGTTAAATAAAGCTAAAAAAAATATTTAACACTTCAAACGTACATTTCACGTTTTTTTTTTTTAAAAATTTTGTCAATTTAAGAATTCGAATTAAGAACTTTAAGAAGAAGAAAAAGGTTATTTTTTCTTGAAAGGTTTTTTATTCCTAAAGAATATGAACGTTCAAATGCTAGTTCTTGTTTTGTCCACTTTTGCTCTCAAATTATAACAAGCATTAAGTCAAAGGAAGGCCCAGTAAAAAGCAAGTAAAAGTTCTATATTCAACTGTGCCGAATCTTTAATGCCCTGGGCCGCTGGCAAGAACACTTCAGATGTTGGATTTATATGGAGTATATCAGTTATGAACCAATCTTAAAAAAATGGCCTCACAATACTAAAATTTGTTTGCAGTTTTAGCCGTTACGTTTATGTTTTATGTTTTTCGACAGTGGGCTTCATATGCGGCATATGGTAAATTATGAACCGATCCTCTTAAAATTTGGTGTTGTGATTTCTACTCTTTTGAATATACAACAAAACAAATTTTATCAAAGCGCTTTTTTACTAAAGTGGGATTTAAATGAGGCGTATGGACGGATCTCTACGAAACATATGGCGTTTTCTTTTTTAAAATGAAATGAAATGCTCCCCTAATTTTTAAGAAGTGTTTCATATTTTACGTTAACAAAAGAACACATATTTCGGCATTAAACAATAAAGTACAATAAACGCAAGGTAAATTCAATTACAGGTGGTGGCAAGACTACAACAATCAAAAGCCAACAGAAATAACAGATGTTTTTTGTATTGCATTGTTAGTGTTTACGGCTCGAAACTTGCACCACCTTGTATTGAATTCGCCTTGATCTAGTGCTGCACTCATGCCCCTTTAATTAAAATGAGTGTTGAACATGTAGCATTTTTTTTAATTTTAAAAGGGAACGTCATCAGAAAAGAACGCTTTACACTTTTAAAATAACACATGTTATTCAGAAAAAAACATAAAAAAATGTAAAAGGCAGAATAAATGCAGAATTTGTGTGTGATTTTAAGACTTACTAAACGAAGTGTACAATCGAAGTGATTATCGGTGCAATCCTTCACTACTTTATGGTAGTTTTTGTAACAAAAAGATCAACTTTTTTAGGCAAGTTGTTCCAAATTTGAGTTTATTGCTCTCTTCCTAATGAAACGATTATGCTGGATTTCAAATTGCTTGGAAGAGCTAGAAGCAATTTGACACTACTTAAAACATTTATTTTCTTTTGAGTCTTTCGAAAGTGGGAGTGTTTTCAACAGACGGACATGGCTTAATCAAATTAGAATTACTTCAGGACCCAGTCTTAGATGAATAATAATTGTTTTATACGGAATGACAAACAAAGTAAGAGCCCATTGACCACTAATGGTAATGTGTATTATAGAAGTGCTGGCATGTGATGCAAATCGATAATATTTCAGTATCTTAAAAAAACATTTTAAATACATTTTCTTCTTATTTCACTCATGTTCTTTAAAATTTTATATTATAAATACTAGTTGAAACGCAAATTAAGGCTATAATTCAAAAATAGATTTTGAAACCGCTCGAAATTCATTACAACTTTCAAAAACGATCGTTTTGAAATTGATCGATTTTTATGGCATACCTCTATCTCTCAAACTTAAGATATTTAAAGCTACGATTCATTCGTAAAATTTGCCTTTCGTGTCGTTATTTAAAGTGTTAATAAAGACTATTACACACTATCCCACAAAGTCTTACGTATTTTTCAAAAATGCTTCCCTGATCTAATTATTCTTTGAACATTTTCAAAAAACAATAACAACTTATCATGACAGGGTTGCATTTTTGTAAATTACTAAAGACTTTGTGGGATAGTGTAAAACAGCCTTTAGTAGTATAACACCTTCTTGGTTACTGTCATACTTGCAGAAACCCTCCTTCGGCAGCAAATAAGGTTTTGTAACTGTAAATGTGCGTCGCCGGGACTCGCGAGCATTACAAACTTCTTATAAAAAATTCGCTACTCATGAGAAATTTTTGTGAGGCAAAATATTATTTCTTTCTTTTTGAGTTATTAACCCTTTACAAAGAGTAAGTGATGAAACAAATTAAAAATGTCCATAGTTAGTGTTCAAACAGAACTGCGTCGGGACCACATTGACATACAAATTTGTCGTGAAATAAAATCCATTTTAATATTAGAACTATTTTTCTAATGCATATACACACTTATTCTCCCAACAATGCTACCCCAATTAAAAATTTTTATCATTTTGCAAAGCACAAATGGTACATTTGACCATTAGACATACAAAAATGCAGTAAAGTAAGTGTAGGAATTCTTAACAAGTTTCATAAAAGAAAAAATAACATTTCAAGTGCCACGGTATTATTCCCTTACTACGAAGCAGGTTTTTAAGTGAGAATATAAAAAATAACAGTAAAACAACATTCAGTGTGTAAAGCCAATAGATACGTTCACCAGTTTTTAAATGCGTTGATTAAAGCGCATTTTGTGGCAAAAATGTATTGCTTCAAAGTGGAAACTCGCCATATAAAATGCATGTCTTCCGTAAGCGGTATGGCGAAACTTTTACATTTCTACCTTACAAACCTGCTTCGTTTGAAGCTCTATTTTTTATTGGGACCATACTTTCATCAAATTTTATACATTTTACAAGCAGAAAATGAAAAGCGAATAAAAAAATAAATAAAATAAAAAAAAACAATAAAATTAGAAAGAATTGGAAGTGTCTGCCGACGTTTTAATTATACGCTTTAGGATTTTTGCTTGAAGTTAAAGGCTGAAGTTTGTTTGAATCGACGGTAGTAACTTCAAATGCTCTTTGATTTTATAGTTTGTATTTGAGATTTTGTTTTGTTCTTAATATTCTCCCAGCAAAAACTTGGTAATGACTTGCGATTACTGAACAACTTACTTTTCAATGCCTACTTCATACCATCTGCATTACATAGAAGTAGTTTAATTGAGTTTAAATATTTGTTCTTACAATTTGTTTTATTTTTTTTTTTTTTGTTATAAATAAAAAAACAATTTGTAATAAATTTGAATATGAAGAATTTACAGGGGTGGCTGGAAATCGGAAACGTAAAACGCAAGAATTTTAAAAGTCAGTTTTTAATAAGATTTCTGTATTATTAGAATTTTATGAGAAATATTATAGAAATATTTCTCTATTAAATAGAATTTTATAACAAAAATTAAAAATATTTTATTAAAAGTGTATTAAACCCAACTTCCAAATTCTTTCATTTTGCGTTTTCGATTTCCAGAACACCCCTGCATATCGACTTTGAATTCATAGGTTATTGGGTATGAATATGGCTGTCATAAACGCAGTGTTGCAATGCAACACCAAAAGGAATATTAAACTCCCTATTTGTAAGCGAGGGTGGCAAGTACTTGTCTCCAATGACATCACCGTGTTAAAATAATGAGTTTAAATGCCAATGTATAAGTAGTGTAGACCCGTTATATTAGCTTTTAACTCATTACTTTGCAATGTAAGTTTTTGCTGGGCTGTTTTTAAAATAAAACATTTCAGTCAAAAATTAATAAAATGTAGGCAATCAAGTAAAAGAGTGATATACTCGGCTATGCCGAATCTTATATACCTTTCACCATGGTGCGATAAGAACATAAAGTAATGTAAATACCATCCTTGGATATAAATGAATCTATTTTGTACCATGCCCACTTCTCCAATCCCACCCACATTTTGTCGGAATTTGAAAACTTTGGCTCTTGCCGTTCTCAAGATAGGCCCGAAATTACCGAAGGGGTTTGAATTGCTTATAACTTTTTTATTAAAATTTTTTTTTCTTTTTAGTATTTTGTAAAGAAGACTTGGGGAATTCAAATGGAGATTACCAGTAGCGATTCGATTATACAGTTTTTTTCAGGCAAAAAGCAGAAGAAAATCATAATTTTATTCATATTTTAATTATGAGCGACGTAGCCTATTTCCAATTAAGTGGGTTCGTTAATCAGCAAAACTGCAGGATATGGGCTACGGAAAATCCGAGAGTAGTTCAACAGCGAGAATTAAACCAACCTTAGTGTAAGGTTTGGTGCAGTTTTTCATCGGAAAAGATAATTGGTCCTGTGAGGACCAAAACTTGAAGTAATTTTGGCCACACGAAATAAAGTTTTATTTAATGAGCGGAGAATGTAGCAGGGCCAACCCTGTTTATTTAATTTCAGGTTCCACACATGAGCAGACAAAAACATAGCCAGCAGAAACAAAGAGTGCACGAGGAGAGAAATTAAGTGTTGAGTAACGAGGCGTAATCACGGTTGCCACTGAGTAAAAAAAAATTCTACCAAAATTTTCCGAAAATGTTACCAAAAAGTTACCAAAATTTTTTTAATAAAAACAACAATCTTTATTTTTATTTTAATAAAAACAACAACTTTTATTAATAAAAAACATAACATAAAACGTTTTAATTTATTTAAGAACATAAATAAATATTTCAATTCATTATAGCTACGAATTCCGTATTTAATTTAAATAAATTATTTAATATTGCAGTCATTTAAAAAAATCTTTTGCTGACCAAACATAATGAAGTCGATTCTTTAGCTAGCATTATGTTGTTTAAAGAATTGAATTCTAACCTATTTCTCAATTTGGTTTTTATTAAACTTAAGCCTGGTACTCTGTTCAACATTTCACGTGAAATGCTGTCAAAATGCATATGAAAAAAACTTGTGCGGAATATCTACGAAATAATGTTGATGGAATTGTACTCAGTTTATTTTGTAAAAAAGTTCCGAAATGTTTCTGGCAACATTTTTTTTACAACTGCGAAATAATGTAAGCTGCCTTTATTTCACGTGGAATTTTAAGCAAAAGCAAAAAATATGAACTTAATATTAAAAAAGAAATAAAAAATTAAAATAACACAATCGGTAACAATTTTTTTTCCATATTTACTTGTTTTTATTAAAGTTTTTATTAAAAAAAAATAGTTTTAGTAAAATACATGAAACAATGTAGCATACTTTGAAGGAATAAAAACGTCAAATTGTAAAAACTCGCAAGATTGGTAACATTGATAAATGCCAAAATTTTCGTGTGGAATAATCAATGTTGCTCAACATTTTTCACAAATTTGAACAGAGTACTAGGCTTTATTATTAGACTAAAAACTTTCTTTCTGCAGCCGCTGAGCTATGTGGAAGGCACATTAAATTAAATATAAAATCAGTCAGATCCTTAAAGCTATATTCATTAAGTCCGTTTTATTATTCTAATCAAAAAATGCTTTGATTGTTTCGTATATGGATCTGGCGTCAGCTTGAACCAATTCCTATAAAGATAAAAATCTGTCCTTGTTTGTCTTAGAAATTCTGTCGAAGGACCTCACGACCAATACCAAGCATTTACGATCTGATACGTCAGTTGTTTCATCAAATAAGGGAAAACTTTGAGGACTGAATTGTTGATGTTAAGTTTTCAAGGGATTTTCCTTATAATGTGTCAGCCAATTGAGTAGATTTAGTGCGACCACATTTAATCAATTTCGCAATGCGAGAATCTGTACAACATTCCCGTAGCAGAAAAGGCATAAAACAGTAATGTTTATACTTACTTATCCATACAGAACACAAGATGAAGAATATTTTTAATTTATCACCTAACTCAAACTTAACATAAATAAACAAACATAACATCAAAGCCGATGTGAACAAAAGCTCCTAGCTATGACATTTGCATATTACGCCGTTAAACAATTTGGCGCACATTCACACAGTTGTTTTTAATGATTTTTTTTTCTCAGTGTGAAAGAATGGCAATAATTTGATAGTTTGTCAAGCTTTAAAAAAGTTAGTAAAACAAAAACAAAGCTACCAAGTTACCAACCCTAAACAAAATTACCAATTTTGGTAGAATGTTACCAACTATGGCAACTGTGGTCGTAATCATACATGCACAGAGACATGTGAACCAAGAGAAGCAGAACTGGTGAGAGGAATCTATACTCACCACAACCAATGAGAGTTGACTACAAAACTACAAATTATTGTCGGCGAACAGTATATAAACGGCAGCAGCAAAGAATGTGTCTCTCTTTTTTCTGTGTGAAGGCGATCTAATAGGAAGTGCGGACAACCTGTAAGGCAAGTGAATTTAAAGTACAGTGCTAGGGAAATAGCTAAAAGGGGAAAAGTGATAGGGCATAACAAGACGGATTACATCCATCTTGACTCAGTGGGATTACATCTAGCTGGGTAGGAGTTGCAGGAACAATAGGAGATACTTATCCATCTAACTCAGCAGGATCACATCTAGCTGAGGAGGAGGGATTAAGGCAAAGCAAGACGGATTAGGGGAGAGGGGGGCACCTTTGAACACTTTTGGCTTTCAAGCCTCATAAAAATTAATTTTGTTTAATTATTAACTTTTTACATAACTCAACTAATGTGTATGGATATAATCTTTAGTTTATGTATACAAGTAACTTATTTTTAGTTCGGCTTAAATTTTTATTTATTTTTTATTGGATGAAGTCATTGTGTTCAAATGTGCCCCCGATACGGGGCAGCTTTGAACTAGGCTGGGGCAGCTTTGAACGGCAATTTTTTCTTATAGCGTTTATGTACAAAAATACCATAAATAGTTCTATTTTTTTTATAAAATAAATTAGATTTATTTATTAAGAAATAAAGTTAAAATATATAATATATAATACCCATTAACATTTAAAAATAAAAAAATTCAGTTCACAAATGAGTTTTATACATACATGTTAAGTAATGATTAGCTAATGCTAATGATTGCTAATTAACATTCTTTTGTGAAATTCTCTAATTGATCAAACAATTAGAATTAGTTCAACTAATTCCCATTAGCTAATTGAAATTTTTATTCCAATGGTAAAACTAATTGCAATTAGTTGCCATTAGCAAAAAAAATTGGTTTACCTTTACAATTAGAAATCTAATTGACTTCTGCTAATGCAATTAGATATTCAATTAGGAAATTTAATTTATTGTAATTCGAGCTAATTGAATATCTAATTGCATTAGCAGAAGTCAATTAGATTTCTTATTGTAAAGGTTAACCAATTTTTTTTGCTAATGGCAGCTAATTGCAATTAGTTTTACCATTGGAATAAAAATTTCAATTAGCTAATGGGAATTAGTTGAACTAATTCTAATTGTTTGATCAATTAGAGAATATAAACTAATTGCATCAATTGCTAATTCTAATTGGAATTTGAACATGTTCAAAGGTGCCCCCTTCTTTTTGTTCAAAGCTGAACCCGCGTGCTATTTCACGGAAAATTTATAATATTTTTTTTTTGTTTACATAATTATTAAAGAACTTACATTAATTCGGCGAAAAACGTATTTTAGATTGCAATAAATTTATTTCACGAAAGAAAGCGATTACCAAATGCTTCTCACACTCTTACAAAAAAAAATTGAAAAATTTACAATGGCACTATAAAAATGTGTTGACCCAACTACATTTCGTCGACGACTGAAAAAACTAGCGAAAGTTGTTGACGTTGCTAGAAAACAAGGTTGCCATGTGAAAAACTCAGTTAATGGTCGGAAAAAATTTGCAACAGAGATTTTATTAACATTGTTCAAAGGTGCCCCGCGTTCAAAGGTGCCCCCCTCTCCCCTACATCTATCTTGACTCAGCGGGATTACATCTAGCTGGGTAGGCATAGCTAGGGCACTGGCTTAGGACTCAAGCCGTAGAGGTCGCTGTGGTTAACACCCAGCCACGTACTCTTGACGAGTACGGACGTGTATCAGTGCATAAGAAAAATAAAAAAATAAAAAAAATTCGAAGTGAAAAAAAAATATTTGTAATAGGTGAAAAAAAAAAATATTTGTTATACATCCATAATTGAAAAAAAAGAACAATAACTAGTGTGCCCGAAGAGATTTGTGAATGAGCCTCACAAATACTCCCAATAAGGAGAGTAGGCCCAGCACAAATAGCAGAAATGCGTATATTGTGGTAAGCTCCCCGAGCGTGAGCAATGAAAACATTCGATACCCAGAATTAAATAAAAATTATTTAAGTGCAAAAATTGCCAGCGCAACTGGTTTTCCATACAGCAATTTAAGTGCAAGTGTGCCCAACCTGAGCAAGTGTGTTGATCCGACCGTAAATGTGGTTCAAAGTGTGAAGTCGTCTGAACACAGGAATAATAACGAAAAACCTGGAACATCTCGATCTGCATTAATAAATACAGGAGCTGTGCCAAAAAGTACTAAAGTGCAAACAGGCATGGACAGATATATTACAATAACTAAGAGAAAGGCTAGCCCTAGGTCCACCCAACAGGAGCGCATGGCCAAACAATACAAAAGCTCTAACGTAGTCTCTTTGCCAACAAATGGTAACAGATTCTCTGTACTATCCATACCTGACGATGAAGAAGCAGAATCAGCTAATGGAACAGCCACTAAAGAAGTTAAACCGCCACCCATCTATCTGCGGGAGCAAACATCAAATAGCATAGTCAACATGTTGACTCAACTTGTAGGTAAGAATAATTTCTACGTCGTTTCTATACGACGCAGTCAAATTCAAGAGACCAAAATTCAAGCCAGTACAGAAACGAACTTTCGTATTATATCAAGACACCTGGACGCAGAAAAGAAAAGTTACTATACATATCAATTAAAAAGTGCTAAGGGATTGATTATTGTCATAAAAGGCATAGATAGTTCTGTTCCTACAGAGGAAATAAAAACTGCCGTAGAGCTAGAGGGGTATGAGGTAAAATCTGTTCATAACTTTTTGAACAGAAATAAAGTTCCTCAACCAATGCACCGCATTGAAATATCGTTTGATTCATCGGTTCTCAAAACCAAAAATTCAGTTCATCCCATATACAACTTGCGCTACCTACTCAACAGAAGAATAACTGTTGATGAGCCATTAAAACGAAAGGGCCCCTCCCAATGCACAAACTGTCAGGAATATGGGCATACAAAATCATATTGTAAATTGCCTCACGTATGTGTGGTTTGTGGCGACGCTCATAAAACCGCCGAATGTAATCGTTCTAAAGCTGACCCGAATGTTAAGAAATGCAGCAACTGTGGCGAAAATCACACGGCAAACTATAGGGGTTGTAAAGTCGTTTTGCATTTAAAAAAACCTGCTTTTGTTCAAAAATATACTCACTCCCAATATGGTCCGTCAAATGAGCCCAGCCAAGCCGCTGGCTCTATTGCTAGTACTACACAAGCAAACAAACAAAATCAATCATATGCCCAAATCTTAAAAGGAAACCCTAATACGAAAAATCCCCCGAGTACTTCCAACACAAAGCAACCTCCATACGCTAATGTTCATAGGGAAGGTCTACAAATGGAAGGTCTAAATATGCCTACCTCAATAGAAAATTTAATTCAAACTATGAATAACTTCATGGCCACTATGCAGAACATGTTTCAGGAAATGATGCGAAACCAGAACATGCTCCTGCAAGTTCTACTCAACAAAAAATGAACCAGTTAAAAATATGTTTCTGGAATGCAAACGGGTTATCCCAACATAAACACGAAGTTACAAACTTTCTTCATAGGCATGAAATCGACGAACTTCTTGTCTCTGAAACACACTTTACTCATAAAAACTGCTTTAGGGTAAATGGATACCTTACGTTTGACACAAAACATCCCAGCGGACGAGCTTGTGGTGGCACAGCCATAATTGTGCACAAACACATCAGACACTTACCATTGCCAGAGTTCGAAGAAGATTGTATCCAGGCCACATCTATAAATCTTACTGATTTCAAACTAACGTTAACATCCGTTTATTGTCCCCCGAGGCACAAAATTGTATACGATAAATTTCTCAACTTCTTCTCCACATTGGGTCAGAAATTCATTGCTGCTGGCGACTACAACGCTAAACATACATATTGGGGCTCCAGACTTATTAGTCCTAGAGGTAATCAGCTATACAATACCGTAACTGCAAATAATTTTGATGTGGTATCGAGTGGTGAGCCTACCTATTGGCCAACCGACTTCAATAAGCTACCAGACCTTATTGACTTTGCTGTAATCAAAAACATCAAGCGCGATCAGGTACTAGTTAGTTCCTCCTATGATCTTTCGTCTGATCATTCACCTTCAATCCTCATTTTAAAAGGTAACGCCGCAGCTGCAAACTTTATTTCCTATCCAAACAGAAACACAAATTGGTTAAAGTATAAAATGTATGTGAGCTCTCACCTATCACAGTGCATTCCCCTAAAAAATTCATCTGACATCCAAATAGCTGTCGACCGATTTACAGAAGTCTTGGATACTGCAGCAAGAAATGCAACCCCAATCAAGCGGACAATTAAACGTGCTCCTTACAATACATCAGCGGATATTGAGACCCTTATCAGAGAAAAAAGGAAGTTAAGAAGACAATGGCAAAACAGTCGTTCCCCAAACACTAAGGCCCAACTTCAATTATGCCTGACAACTCTTCGCAACAAATTGAGACAGAACCACGAGTCTGCAATAGAAGGCTATCTAAACAGCCTAGATGCCACAAAAAACTCTAATTATAGCTTATGGAAGGCTGTACGGCATATGAAATGCCCTATAACCCAAGAATCTCCATTAAGACTGGAAAACCGCACATGGGCCAAAAACACAGATGAAAAATTAAACGCTTTCGCGGGTCACCTTGAGAAAGTTTTCACGCCACATGATACAATACTTGTTCCAGTCGTCCAATCATTCCTAATAAGGTAAACAATCCATTAAAATTTAATATAACTCAAGTAAAATCTGCAATAGAAAAAGTGAATATAAGAAAATCTCCCGGACCTGACCGCATCACAGGGTCAATGATAAGAAACTTACCATCGACTGCTTCCAGAATCTTGCTGCTCATTTTTAACGCTATATTAAGAGTCGGATACTTCCCATCCTCATGGAAGAGGTCTATAATTGTTATGATTCCCAAGCCAAGAAAAGATGCTAGCCAGGTTGCGTCGTACAGACCGATAAGCTTATTATCAATTCTATCGAAGCTTTTCGAAAAAATATTCATTTTAAGTATAACTCCTCATCTAAATGAACACGACATCATCCCGGATCACCAGTTCGGATTCAGAGCGAAACATGGTACAATAGAACAAGTGCATAGAATTGTCACCCTTATTAGATCGGCGTTTGAGAATAAGCAATACTGCTCAGCCCTGTTTATAGACATTTCCCAAGCATTTGACAAAGTTTGGCATGATGGGCTAGTCATCAAAATAACACGAATGCTTCCTCAAAACACTCACAAGCTTCTGGAGAGCTATCTAACAGGCAGAACATTCATAGTAAGGTCGCAAGATAAATACTCCCCCCTCAAGAAAATTACTGCTGGTGTCCCACAAGGCAGCATATTAGGTCCGCTTCTATATATAATATACACAGCGGATATGCCAACAAACCTGAGCACGCATACCTCTACATTTGCAGACGACACAGCATTTATTAGTGTTAACCATGACCCAAAAGTCGCATCGCAAAATCTGCAGTCCCACATCAATGAACTAGAGGCATGGCTAGAAAAATGGAGAATAAAGGTTAACCCGGCTAAATGTGCTCACTTAACTTTCACGCTCAGAAGACAAACGTGCCCAGCAGTAAAAATAAATAACATCACTGTTCCGGTAGAAAACCATGTTAAGTACTTGGGAATTCATATAGATAGACGCTTGACCTGGTCTCGTCATATTGAAGCAAAAATAACGGCTATGAAACTTAAAGCAGCTCAACTACATTGGCTTCTCGGTGGAAACTCAAACTTGTCTTAAGACAACAAAATTCTTTTATACAAGTCCATCATATAACCAATATGGACATATGGCATCCAATTATGGGGTACTGCATGCGCATCTAACATCCAAAAGCTTCAAAGAAGACAGTCTAGAATATTACGACAAATTGTCTGCGCCCCATGGTATATACGTAATGATATTATCCACAGAGATCTCAACGTCCCCACTATCCAGGAGGAAATTAAAAAATATTCAATAAGCTACAGCGATAAACTAATGGCCCACCCTAACTACCTCGCTCGGGGTCTGCTTCAGTTCGAAGGTCACCAGAGGCTAAAAAGAACCGATACTTTGAGCCTAACTAGAAGACAGTTTTAAAATTTGAATACAGCAGTTAGTGGTTACACTGGTAACAACTAATAAACAACAAGTAGAATTAAGATTTGAATACATATTGTAAATTTCGATAAGAAAGATTCAATAATAAAAATTAAAAAAAAAAAAAAACGTAGGGTACTAGGTAGAGCCGGGATCACATCCTACAGGGTCGACAAGCTAGCTATCATAGGAGAAGCCAAAACCGGTCCGTGAGCCACGAGGTGAAGCTAAGAGGAGGTGGAATCAACCGTGAATTATAACTAAGAAAACAGTGGATTATAAATAATAAAGGAAAAATAGTGTAAATAAAGAAGTAAAGGCAGAAATTAAAACAAGGTGTTATTATTAAATTTATGTAAGAACCCTGGGCGAGCTGAGCATACCCCAGCTGCAAACCCGGGTAACCGGAGGTTCCTTACAGTCCTTATTTTTTGAAAATGAACACGGGGTCACCGTTTCCGTCAAGGGTGTCAGATATCGGACAATGTTGGACAAGTTTTTAAGGCCAGCCGTGGAAAACCATCCGCAGGTATGGTTCCAACAAGATGGAGCCACAGCGCACACTGCAAGGGACACAATAACGTACTACTGATTTTATTTGGAGTCCGCGTTCACCGGATTTAACCGGCCCAGACTGTTATCTTTGTGGTTATGTGAAAGGAAAAGTCTACATTGATAAGCCTAGAACCATCCAGCAATTAAAAAGCAATATACGCGACGAAATAAACAACATAACAGCTGAAGTTTAGGTTATGAAAAGTGTGTTGGAAAGAGCACAAATTTGCGAAGCAGAAAATAGCCACCACTTGTGAGCTATTATTTTTCATAACTAAACTAAAAATATTCCCCCATTTACATACTGTATTAAAAAAAAATTAATAAATAATTGTACGGGAGGTGTCAAGCTCACTTCTTCAATCGCGCCCATTTTTAGAGAGGCTGTGTATTAATGTCCCACCATATGCACTAAATTAAGTCAACTTTTACCGTTCTTAAGATATAAAAAACCTTTTGTGACACGAGCAGTTTTCCAATCCCGCCCACATTTTATTGTGTATTGGCAACCGAGATGTTTGTTACTAATTTCGACATTTTGGATCTTTCCGTTATCCAGATATAAAGAAACTTATAATGTCATTGTGCCAGAAGTGACCAATTCCAATTCAGCCTATTTTTAGAGGATGTATATTAATGACCAAGATATTGAAAACCATCTTGTCATTCTCCAGATAGACAGGAAAAATTGGTAAAATTAGATGTAGGAAAGTATTATATGTATCCCCATAACATAAAGAATTTTTGGAAAACCTATTTTAACATATGTAGGACAGACGGACATCCTTAAATCAACTTCGCTACTCATAAGGTAGAGATGACAAACGAAATGAAAAACTTTAACCTTCACCAAACGGAATGATAACCTTCTAACTAAAATAATAGTTTTATCACAAAGGCTCCCATTCCATACGAGCTCGATGAAACAAATTTTGTTCAGATATTCATGAAAAAAAACGCTCTTCATTACTTCACCTACCACCAACCTTGTACTCTTGAAGTATGGGTTCTGATAAATTGCTAAAAAGTATTATAATGCTATAATAAAAAGTGTAAAAGATTCGACAAAGCCCGAAAATAGCACTTTAATTCGTTTTTCTATATGATTGTTTGTTTTTATTATTCAAATTCAAACGAATTGAAACTTGTCAAATGTTCGCAAATACATGGAGAGATACTGTCTACAGGATGACACTGTTGTTGCTAATTTCATTGTTGTTTTACTTGATACATACAATAAAAAGTGTGTATATTGTACATGCCCCGAGTGTTTGATGTACAAACAGAAGTATAAGCGAAAATAAATAAATTTTTGGTAAATAATTTTTTATTTTGTTGCAGTCAGATTTGTTATGCAAACATAATTTATAGATAATAGAATTTGGTTTGGAATTTTAAACGGAAATTTATATAAACTCAAATACACACATACATACATAGATGTAGAATATTTACAATATTTGGTTTTGCGGTTGTTACATTGAGCTGCACTGCACATAAACTACATGAGATTATGTAGAGCTGTGTAACAGTGACGGTGGCAGGAAAAATATTGTTTTAAGTTTTTGATTTGAAACACTTCAGTTAGCAATTATTTAAATAAACATGCAAATATCTAAGTATATCTATGAAAACGAAAATGCGTTTGTTTGTGTGTTTGCTTACGCTTCGTTTGTCTCCTATAGATTCCTAAGCTACTAAACCGATTTTCCTGAAATTTTCACAGAAATGTTTTGATTACTTAAAGCTTTACATAGGCTTAAATATTAATAATTTTCAAATGATCGTGGCAGCTCTCAGCTGGCATACGTCAAATTTGACTTCTCAAGTTTAAGTTTTCTGGAGAGTGGCGAAAAGAAATGGCATTCTCTTTTCCCTTCTGTCCTTAAAGCTCAAGACTTGACGTGTGAAAACCGGCACAAAGCTAGCAAAAGAAATTACACCAAAAAATCATGCAAGACCTTACCAGAATATGGCAGCATCAAAAAGGCAGCAAAATTTAACAAGACACTAAAACAGCAGGAAAAGGTGCCGGTTCACACACTTCAAGTATGACTCGTCAAGTCTTAAGCTTTTAGGAGAGAAGGGAAAAGATAATGTCATATATTTTCCCATCCTTCCTAAAAACTCAAGACTTGACGAATCAATCTTGTTCACTCACTTCAAGGCAAAACGGTACGACAACATGGCACGTCAATTCCAAAGTGGATGGCAGCACATACTAATCAAATACATAACAATGTACTAAAATCCACTTACACAACATGGGCATTTTTTATTTATATTTTATTTTTCTGTTTCTAAATTTTCTATTAATTACAGAATATTTGCAGAACAGTTACAGTAAAATTTTATAAATTTGGAACAAGTAGTTTTGTTATCAATACAAAACATCTGTCAAAAGCGAGCTAAACTGGAAAAGTTAGCGTGTAATATCCTATACAAGGGCAAAATAATTCTTTACATATCTGTAGAAAACTAATAGTATAAGTTTAAAATTTGGTACAGATTCTTCGTTTGCAATTCACGAGATCTGTTTTAAATATTGTTTTTATTAATTTTATTTTAATGGGGGTAGCAAGGCGCAGCGGGTGAAGCTAGTAACCAATACAAAATTAATACAGATTTAGAAAAATGTTTTCTATCTTTTTTATGTACACCTTCTGTTTAACAGCGGCTGAAACTACAATTCTTCCTTCTTTAACTTTTAATGATTTTTAGTTTTGATCCGTTTTCAGTCCATTCCTCGATTTTAGAGAAAGAGAAGTTCACAGCCAAA
Source organism: Pollenia labialis (assembly GCA_949318255.1). Taxonomy (NCBI): domain Eukaryota; kingdom Metazoa; phylum Arthropoda; class Insecta; order Diptera; family Polleniidae; genus Pollenia; species Pollenia labialis. The sequence continues at coordinate 43,873,465 of OX439142.1, read as the reverse complement.
AACACAAATGTACCGCTATCTATTGTGTCCTGAAGGGAGAAAACTGAGTTAATTTTCAACTTATGCATGTCAGAAACAAAAAAATCAGTTGGAATACTAAATGAAAAAGTGTTAAAATGTCTACCTGAGTTACCAGTTAAGTAATGCCTTGTACATTTCTTTATGTTCTTTTCTGAAAAAATGTGTTCTGTTTTAAATGTGCAACGTGTTCTTTTCTGAAGATGTTCCCCGTAAAAAGAAAAAAAATGCTACATGTTCAACACTCATTTTAATTAAAGGGGCATGAGTGTAGCACTTGATTAACAGCTGGTTTTGTTATTATATCAGCAAAAATAAATCATTTTTTAGTTCGTCTCTCGTATTTTTTTACTTAGAAATTAGCGGTATAAAAGGCTCAAAATTTTTAACGATAATTGTACTTTATTGTTTTATGCCGAAACTTGTGTAACTTGCAAACGTAAATATACAACACTTCTTAAAAATCAGGTTAACATTTAAATATGTTGACAGATACCATGTAACACTTATGGTACACTTTTTTGCCTTTTTCCTAGAATACTTTCGAAAATGCCCTCGTATGCAAACAAATGGACAAGGAGTCACAGGTAGAGCCATACTGTTACAAGGATTCACAATGTATTTGTTACACAAACAAATATTATCATGCCACAACGACTACAACGACAATAACAAAGTGTAATAAACAATGTATGTAACTGCTGTCACACAAAAATAACAATAACAAAGTTATTCACACAAATAGAGACAGGTTTCAATGGAAGAGGGATTTTGGTAGCCTTGTACGTGTGTATGTACATACATATTTGTTAATGTGGTTTACAGCAATCTCGTTACTGTGATGATGCTGCTATTTCAGAGCTAATCTTATTACTTGACTTTGGCAACAATTGTATCAATATTTACGACTGCCAATAATAGCAAAACAAAAAAAAAACAACTACTGGAAAAAAGTAAAAAACAAAAAATATTATGCTGACTATTAAAGCAACAATTGTCCTAATTTACTGCCAGTAGATGATATAAATACATAAACATATTTTCACTTCATCTCCTCGCATATCTGTGTGCAAGTTCATTACACCTCAACTACTCTGGAAGAAACATAAAGAAGCAAAACACAAATTCTACCTTGTTTTGCTGGTAACGCTGGCGGTAGTGATGGCAGTCCATCCTTTAGGATAACTTACCTTAAATATATTCCAATATAAAAACACCATGATTATGCAGGGTATATAGAATGAACTTAACGATGAATAGAGTATAAAGTCTGTATTGTAAAACATACACAGGCTGGGATCACGATCTGGTGTATTGTTGAGACCTAAAACTATGGGTGAACCAATGGCTGCGGATATTGCCCACACCATGACAATCGTTAAACAAACACGTCGACTATTCCGATGTTTAGCATATTTTATTGGTCTTGTCACAGCGATATATCTGTCAAAGAGACAACAAAGAGCATAAAAAAATTTATAGAAGCATATCACAACACACAATATTAAATGTGACATTATACAGTAAATTATTCAAAGGTGTGAAATAAATGAAAAATTAAATCTATTTTTTTTTAAACCAGGACAAATGTACAAACAACTCTCATTTATCACTGTGATGTCCTTGTTATGAAATGCACTCAGGTGTAAGGTTGTATGTTACTAAATATCTATTCATAAAGTTTTGTAGCATTTAAATGTATGTACGTAGAAATTTTACAGTGAGTGACAATATAAATTTGTTCATATCTGCTTAATTCTGAACTACTTAAAGCTGCTTTACACTATCACGGGACGGGAAATCCCGGGAATTTCAATTATTTTATTTCCCGTTTTCCCGGGATTTTTGTTGCGGGATCCCGGGAAATAAAACTTCCTCATAGTTTCAGCAATACTTTGAAATTTAGTTTTCTATTCTCTAAAAATAAGCATCTGTTGATGAGTTGTCGATTAGATCAATAACAAGAAGCGAGTACGTTCGTAAATCAATGTCTACTGACGCAATAAATCTGCAAAAAGCAGAATGTACCGTGCAACAGTTGATAATTAATAAAATAAGTGAAGTGAAGTGAAGAGTTAATAAAGAACATAAATTCAAAATAAGATGCAGTCAGTAAATTTTAATTGTCCATGGACAAGTCCTTAAAATAGGAGATATCCAAAAATATCGCTTCTTTATTGCACCAAAGTCATATCTACAAAAAAAAAATCGAGCTTGGCAAAATGCGATTAAAGTTTTCAAAATGTTCCGATTTAAAGATATATTTTGCTATAACTTCGGTTCAGTTTGAGATTAAATACCGATTTTTTGTTACGAGAAAGTATGAAGGAACACTTTGGTAATAATAATTCAAGTTCCCCTTTCAACCTTTAATTAACTTTTGGAGTATTTAGGCATTTTTTTACTTACTTTGTAAACAAGTTCCCTTACGCTTTTTTAAAAAAAAGTTTTTTTCATTAATTTAAAACAAATTTACTTTGTATTATTTATATGGAGCGGGATTCCGGGAAATTTAAAAAAGTTTCCCGTTTTCCCGGGAATCGAAAAACTCCGGGAAAAAAAACTCTAATGGCCATTTTCTCAATGTACCGTCAAACTGCCTGTTACTTAATGTCAACATAAATTTATTAGACCGATAAACTGTCTGTTAACAATTTTGGGTTTCTCAATATACCGACAAAAAACATGGTTTTAAGCTGGCAACACCTCTCAAAATACATGTAAATGTTGGGAGTCAGCTGATTGAATTTATCTGTACGGCAAATAAAAGGAAAATAAATAATCGGCAGATGAGTGCTGGTTAGCTTTGCGACAGAATAGAAGCAAATGAGACATTGAGAAAACCAAATTTCTTTAATGTGCAAACAGCCATAACTATCACACAAGTTTTGAAAAAAATACAAAGCTGTCATGAAAAGTTGTTATTGTTTTTTTTTTTTGAAAATTTTCAAAACAATAATTAGATCAGGGAAGCATTTTCGAAATATACTTAAGACTTTGTGGGATAGTGTGTAACGGGGTTTTTTAGACTTAGGCCTTATAAAAAGTGTTCCATTATTAAAACTTTACTTTAACTTAAAGTGAGCGATTAAGTAAATTAAGGTTCATCCTACCTGGTAGGTAGGATGGAACACTTTTTATACGGCCGATAAAATCATACCTTTAACTATCGGTAAGTTGTGAAAACGGGCCTTAGTGTTTACACGGGAACAAAATTTTGTTATCGTATTTAAGGCTAGATTACACTATCTCACAAACCTTACGTATTCCATAATACTTTGTGAGATAGAAATCTAAAGAATTCTGTTGCGACTGTCAAAAAATCTAATTTAACATGACAGTTTGTAAACACACCATCACACAAAGTATAAACACTCACACATAAAATAAAATGCAACCCTGATCCAATGAAAAGTGTTATTGTTTTGAAATTTTTCAAAAAACGATGAAGTCGTATGGGATGTCAAAATATTTTCTTTAATACTTGTCATTTTCATCACACATGCATTCATACTATCAGACTTTTACATAATACTTGAGTTTTTGACATGTATTAATACAAAGTATAATAGTGTAAACTAGCCATAGTGAGCAGTTGAGATAAAAGGGAAATGAAACAGCTGATTGGTAACCAGATTTTAATAATGTACACATATTTTCAGCACAGGTTTTATTCGGGTTAACATTTAGAAATAGTCTTTCTTTAAGGGTTCTCTAATTTTAAATTTAAGTAAAACAAAGCATATCGTTCCCTGAAACGCAAAAGGCCCTAACTAACCAAAAATTTAAAAATAATTTTTAATTGATTCTGATGTGTTGCAGCTACTTAAATTCCCACAAATCTTACGATCTAAATTTGCGATTTTATTAGCAAAAGCAAAAGGCCCTATCTACAAAAGATTATATGGTAAACGCTTAAAGGCATCCCTAACAGTTTGCATAATATGCAACATTGTCAATTGTCAAAACAACTGGCAGTTTTTACAAGAAAAATAGAAGAAAAATAAATAATAAACAGTTTAAGGTTATTTATCAATTTTTTATTTTAAATAGTTTTTGCATCTCCTGAAACATTTTCAAAATGTTAGATAGGGCCTTTTGCGTTTTAGTTGACGATATGAATATTAGCCTGAATTTGACTGATAGCATGGGTTATGTTGGCTTTGAGTGCCGCTGTGGTTATTAAATTATTCGTATAGAATCTCGCGTGGATTAAGGCTCAGTTAGGCGAACGTTGCTGTACCGTATCTGTACTGTATCAATCAGCTGTTCGCTTTTTGTTATATGAAAACCAATACAAAAGCTTACCGAAATGCAATGTACCGTAGTTGCAACGTACCAATCTGTTTAAAATAGAATTTCATGCCGTTGTTACGTGACATTTGTAAGACAGTGATGGGCGGCTTGTATGTTACATTGAATGCGGGTAATTTTGCTCTTTTTTTTGGTACTTTTTTCAGTATATCCATGGAATTGCGACAAAACAACTTACAATACAACATATTTTCAAATATACAAATATACATATGTTTAAATGTTTAAAATAAACAAATGCATATACACATACAATGGAAATGTGAAACATATAAAGACTTTAAATGGTATCAAAACGTTGTTCGGTGTATGCACATTTACAATATATGTATGCTAAAAATGTATATATTCTACAATACAAATTTATTTATTGTAAATCGATAATATCAATATTAAATTATTAACATTTTTTACATACACAAAATACTGTTTTAATACCATTTAAATCACGTGGTACATTTTCTGCACTACGGTCACCGTTTGAACATTTTTGATTTTCCATCACTGTGTGTTTTGTTTTATGTATACTATTGCTTTTTGTTTATGCATGGGAAAACATATGACACGTTTTTAAATGTTCCATAAGTGCACCAACGTGCTTACAGTACGGTGCGGTACATTACGGGTACAGCAACGTTCGCCTAACTGAGCCTTTAGAATTGTCTAAAATTTTCAATTTTGTTTATCAACGTACCCATTCACCTAGAAAGTGGACTCATTGTTGAAACTGATTTATCGATGTTCATTTCATTTTTTGAATTTTTTCTTTTTATTATAATGATAAACGCTGTGGGTGTCAATGGTGATTAAGCAAAATATATTGAATAACTCACAGGCAATTTAACAAATAAAGTTTCAAAAATATGGCCGCTATCAAGGATCAAAGTTCAGAAGCACCTTTTGGAAGTAGTAACAGTTTTAGGTAATGTTCAAGTAAAACCCGTGTTAATATTCATATACCGTCATACAGTGCTTTAAACCATAAGAACCATCTTGATTTGAAGCACAGTAATTTAATCCTCGTGCCGTTTCAAAAATTTTAACAAACCACATTTAAAGGTAAAGTGGTCAAAATTAGCTGACATACATACCCCCTTTGATCCATTATGCTTCAACGGAATTCTATTTAAAAGGAATTTTAACCGTAGAACGAGCACAATTTTCGCAAACCGTTTATCGTTAGCGCAGTACAAAGACAGTAGATGTTCTATGGCAGCAATCGTATTGATATTCAGGTGTCACTGTGGTCATAAGAGCCTAAATCTGTTTTTTTAAATTTTTCAGGAGAGTTCTTAAATATTTTTTTTCAAACAATTTGCTAAATTATATATAAAAAAGTATATTGCTAAAATGTCATTACAAGTTATTTTTTCTGTCACTCACTGTAACAAAATTGTTCATCTAAGTACTTTTTGTAAAATTTTCATTTTATAGATGATTGTGTCAATATTTATTAACAAGTACAAATTTTTTTAAGCATCCGCAATCACATTCATTCAGTCACATTTATAAATTGCTTATTCACCAAGACTGAATATGAATATACAAATATATAAATAAATATTGACAAAGAGAGGGTAGAAAAAAAACTATGAATATAATAAATAAACATGGACATAAACATACCTGTCTACTGATATTGCAACTAAATTAAAAATCGATGAAGTGGAACATATCACATCCATGGCTATATAAAAATCACACGCAAAATACGGTAAGCCCCATGTAACATTAACCTAAAAAATATAACAGAAAAGAAATTGAACAATTAAAAAAATTGGAAAATATTTTAATTTATAACATGTAAAGTTTAATAAAAACCCTGAATATAATCAAATAAGTATGGATATAAAAAATACTATACATATTTTCACTTACATCATAATAAAAGAATTGTATGCCCTTGTAAATATTAGTGAATGAGGATATACAAGTATATCACTCGCTGTATAGTATATGCATACACCATGTAACAAAAATCTACATACGACACCAATTTAATGCATTTATTTAAAATTTATTAAAAAATCTCCCCCCGTATTCATATACGAATTTTAATTTTACAAACGTTTATTAGGGATGATTTTCATAGTAAATTTGATCTTTAAACCTTTATTAAATTTAAAAAATTTTTGTGAATACAGGCAATCATCTTTTATTATTCATATATCCAATTTAAGCATGTGCAAATATAAATACGCCAAAAAGCATATAATTAGTTCATTATTGGTTTGGCGCATATGCAAAAAATATTTATGAAGAAAAACGATAGGTTAATTAATTTTTGTGAATGTACATAAACGAATTTAGAAATTAATGGTATTTTAATGAAAGTGAAAATTATTGTTTTGTGCCGCATACGCCAATTTTCTAAATTTATTTTTAAAACGCAGCTTCTTGTGCTTTAACTGCTTTTTTTCTTACGGCAATTAACGCGTTGACGACCACACGACGCATATATGCGTCATGCGGGTTTTCCCATAAACCGAGGACGCTTATATGCGTCGCAATTTGTTTTGTACTTCATGTATTATAGTTTCTATATTGGTGTACAGATTCTATTGATTTTTTTTTTTGGTTTAGGGGAAGTACCAAGCTGTTATTTTCTCTGTTTGGTTTTGTTTTTTTTGCAATTATTTAATTTTTCAGTGTTTTTTTTATATAGTTTTGAATTTTTTGTGTTATTTTTGAATGAATTGTTATTTTTTTTAGTTTATATTGAAAAGTAATATGTATGAAAATAAATAAATTGCAAAAACAATATTTCTTTTCGTTTAGTTTTATTTAGTTTACACTATTTTAGTGACGCATATGTGCGACCTGCGGTTTATACAACGAATTTCGTTCCATAAACCGGCGACGCGAATAAGCGTCATACTATCTCTGACGTCACAAACTCCACAAAACACATAAAAAAACATAAACTCTAATATTGAGTAAGAGTTAATTCATTTCGTGGAAATTTATCATCTGGTTTGTGGCCACCCCCAGCCTGATCGCTTCGGTCGTGAACGCGAATCGAACCAAGAGTGAAGTTTATTTTCTTGTTGTTATTTTATTTTGCTTTCGTTAATTACTGCTTTTCTTATGGCAATGAAGCAAAGCAAAAGTTAAATTTATTTTGAACGTTTTTGTATGAGGAATTTGCTGCATTCGGAAAATAGGGGCGTGTAGAGCAAAAAAATACTTCAAAACTTTATAATTGTTGACATGAAGCAAAATTAATGCTTAATGTCTCAGAAACCATTTCGAATTTCGAAAGACAGGTTTTGGATTCAGAAAGGGGGTATTAAAAATAAGAATGGTTGGTAACTTTAACCAATAATTAGCTGACAATGCATAATTTAATGAAAGCGACGTCGACGCAAGGCAATTTAGAGGAAGTCGAGGTGCATGACGCACAAATAAATAAAAAAAAATTAATTTGTCAACATTTCTATAGCAAAAACGTTATTTTATTTCTGGGATTAACATAATGTGTGTATTACAGCATCGATGGTATAAAATGCTGATTGGGTATATTACATACCGTCGGAAAGGTTAATTTGTATAGTTTCTCAGCATAAGTTTTATTTTTAAGGTTTTAGAAGCATTTAAACACAAATAGGAAAAAATTCAAAAAAGTGAATTTGCTAAAAATGGAAAAATTCTGGTCGAGAGTTAGAAATTATTTTTTTTTTTAAAAATAAGGCACTTGCGGCCCAAAAAGCGACCAAAACTATCTTAAAGGAAAAGACATCACCTACTTTTGAGCAAAAAAACAAACATTCCCGCTAAAAAAAAAGTTTTAAATTTAAAAAAAATAAAATAAAAAAAAAAAACAAAAATAACTTACATGGATGACAAAGAACACCTGTTTGGCCAAAATGTAAAGTTTTTACCCCCTCTAACTCAGAAACTTTTTGACCGATCTTGTTGTTGTGTCTAAACCACTGTCCAATAGGACTAACCTTGGTGCAAATTTCATCCAAATTGGAAGACATCGATTTCAAAATTGGGTCACTTGACATGAAATCCCCCATTTATATTGAGATTAAATTTGGCCCAAAACTTATTTTTTTGCAATCTAAATTGTCTTACGAAATTGTATTGAAATATAAGTTGAATCTTAACATAACATAATTTTGTTTAAGCGGGTCCTTGATCACCATTGTGTTTCAAAAAGGGTACACTCACGAAAACCTTAATCTTAAAAAACTGTGGTGTAAGGTATCATATAAATTAGGGATGCCAATCCCGAAATACCGGGATTATTCTAAAAATTAAGTCCCGCATCCCGGAATTTTTATTTTGGGCTTAGTAAAAATATACCTGCGGGAAATTTGTGTCAATTCGTCCGGCAGACTGGTCCTGGGATTTGTGTAAATGGAACTAGTACAAAAAGAGACGACTCATGACCAGCGAAAGAAGAACCAATCCCTTAAGTGGTTTATGAAAAACAAAAAGGTAGAAATAGTAATGAATTACAGTACAGTCTTCAACGGTGCTGTGACACATTTTTTGGTACTTTCTAAAATTTGGTTCTTGAATTTAATTCTAGGACTAATAATACTACATTTTAGTAACTGACATTAGGCATGTTCATTTAAAATATATCTGTGACTGGTCAAATGGCGCCAATTGAACCCCTCCAATGACAACCCCATGTTAAAGTTAAAGGTCTTATTCATATAAAGTGTTAGAACTAGAACCGGTATCTTCCACCAAAGACCTATCACGGGACTACTTTGGTGTCAGTTCGCTTCGAAGGGGTTTGAATTGCTTGTAACTTTTTTATAATCATTTTTTTTTTCTTTTCTTGTCAGTATTTTGTTAATAAGACTTGGGGAATTTAAAATGGAGCAGTACTCACTTGAACAACGTGCCCAAATTGTTGAGCTTTATTTTTCAAATCAACGATCCATTGTTTTGACTCAGCGTGCATATCGTCATTATTTTAATGTGCGGGTTAGACCCTCAGAGTCAACAATAAACGTTCACCGGATTTAACCGCCCCAGACTGCTTTCATTGGGGGTAATTGAAAGGAAAAGGCTACATTAATAAGCCTAGAACCATCCAGCAATTAAAAAGCAATATACGCAAAGAAATAAACAACATAACACCTGAAGTTTTGCGAAAGGTTATGGAAAATGTGTTGGAAAGAGCACAAATTTGCAAAGCAGAAAATGGCCCCCACTTTATTTCTCATAACGTAACTAAAAATATTCCCATTTTACATACTGTATTAAAAAAAAAATTAATAATTAATTCAAACCCCTTCGTTAATTTTGGGCTACAGGGTGGCTTTAATTAATTTGTAAAATTTTGAAATTGATTGTAAACTTTAATCCTCTCCTGTTAAATCCTGCTATTAGATCTAATTTTAAATTAAAATACTTTGCTTTAAGTAGACTTTTCGTTCCCCTTGCCTACAACCACTCCAGTTAGATGATATTTCCCACAAATGGTTGTTCATTAGAATAACGCAAAAAATTTTTTATAATCCTATTATCCAGCATTACTTTTTTCTTTAACATTTGATTTTATAATTCACAAATGAAATCCGTTTATAATTATTTAGAAAGGAATACATACCTTTTGTAATTGAAATTAAACAACGTAACGTTGATTAAGTTTTATGAGTAGAGCATTAGATGAATAAATTATTGCGGGGAAAATCTTTGAAAGATATAAAAAATAAGTATGAAGCAAACGAGTTACGTTGATAACGTAAGTAGACAATGGTATTAATTATTGTTATAGAATTTAAGTGCTTGTATTAAGACTTACAGGATCTGTGCACTGAGGTCAAGGTTAAGAGAATTTTCAAAATGGAATATAATCTTCACCATCGCATTTATTATGTAATCTTGTGATTTTCTTTATATGCCTTTATGGCCACAAAGTCATTATTTTCTATTAAATCTGCGTACAGGCGTGTTTTGAACGGAAAGCCAAACATGAGTTAACCGTTTTAGAATTACATAAGGCGGCAAAATACATATCTATACATTTGTATGTCTCATAGTGGGTCTTAAGGTACGTTCAGACTGACGAAATATTTGGTAGCAAACATCAAATATTTCATTAACGTTGTCTGAACACAAAATAATTTTGAGTGGCAAATAAAAATACATCTAATTTAGAGAAAATAAAAGTATTTGCCGGCAAACAAATATTTATTTAATGTGAACATAGTGTGAATACAAAAAATCAAATATTATAGTAATTTTTGCTCAAACATTTATTTGATATTACAAAAAAATTGTAAGAGCAAACAACGACAAATAATTTTAGCCATGTTCCCGATAGAAGCATTTTTTCCTGATAGATTTCGGATTTGCGTTCATACAATGATTTTTGGTGGTTGTCTTTTTTTATTTACAGTATGGCCTTGATTATTTGTCATTCGATTAACTGGCAGCATCAATTAACTGGAAAATACAATTTTTTTGGCATTGATTTAAATTATCTATGTAAATCATCCGGCATTACCTCTGTTATCCGAAACTATAAACAAATTATATTTTTTCGTTTACTTTTGAACAATCAAAACAAATTTGACTAAATGAAGAAAGAGAATTTCCCAACGTACTGGAAGCACGTTTACGTAATAATACATTTATATATTAACATAAAATAAGAAACAAAAAAAAAAAAAAATCAAGAATGCTGCTGGTCCCGTCTGTTATCGATAATCGAGGCCTCACTGTATTTTCAACCACACACTTCAAAGTACCCAGCTAGCATTTTGTATCATAATCTGATCATTTAGGAATCATCTTCAAGGGCAAAATACCCGTATATGAGCTCATTTATCAATCATAAATGATACTCTCGTTGTGAGAAAATGGTACCCTACCCATGAATCACCTGAAAGAATCATTTGTGATACAATTTTCTGATTCCTTTTTGATCATTTTAATGTTAGTTTTTCTAGTCATTATTGAATCGTTTTTGTCTCATTTTTCAATCGTAAATTGCATAGTTTTTGATAATATTTGAAATCATTTTTTAATCACTCTCCTAATTGCTTAGGAATCCTTTTTTGATCACTTTGCAATCGTATTCTGTTTGCTTGCGAGCTTCTCGCAGCAAACATTTTCTATCATAATCGAATCATTTATGAATCAGCTTTAGGAGCAAAATACCCGTATATGAGCTCATTTTTCAATCTGAAATGATACTCCCAACTTGAATGATACTCCAACCGCCGAATCATAATTATAATTTATTTTGAGTTTAATAAAGTTTTTAATTAAAACGATTTCCCTTAGTCGTTTAATAAACAATTATAATAAAGTAAAAACAGTTAACAATAAAGTAAAATTAAAATGAATAATAACTACAATATTAATAACAATTAAGAATAAAGTAAAATAAAAGTTGAATGAAGAGAAATTTTATAAATAACTAAAATTTTTTCTATGATTTTGACGAAACGAATGAAAAGAAATTCAAATTTTTAAAAATTTTATATTCAAAAAATGTTTAATCATTTTTAAAACATATAAATGAATCATATATGAATCCCTTTTTAATCGTTCAAGTGATAAATCAGTTTTAAATTCATAAAATTTATAAATCATTTTTTAAACATATAAATGAATCATATATGAATCCTTTTTCAATCGCTTATACTACATTTACACCTACGCAAAATCTAGTACTTACGAGATTTCGAGTCAAATCTAGTTGTTTTTGACTGGATTTCCCATACAAAACAAAATCTACTTCGTGACTGGATTTCAACGAAATCTACTCAAAATCTAGTAGTACTTAATGATGCAACTATGGGTTTTTCAATATAGCACTAAAAAATACTTCCCTGCACAAGAAAAAATGACATTTAAAAAAAACAAAACAAAAATTGTTAAAAAAAATTAAAAAGTTTTATAAAATAAATAAATAAAAAAGGGTAAAAAAATAAAAAAAGACGAATAATATTGATAGAATAAATATCGTTGATTATTAATAAAAGTCAATGCAAATATTTTAATGTATATTTTATTTTTTGTTTGTATGTGTAACGAAAAGGCTTTTAGTTAGTTGTTTTGTTATAAAAACAAAATCTCGCTAATGTCAAAAAAGTGTAATGTAAACGCACTAGATTTAGAAGAAGATTTTAAATCAAATCTACAAGATTTCGGCCTAATGTAAATGTAGTATTAAGTGATAAATCAGATTTTAATCATCAGAACCGATCTGAAAAGAATCATTTGGGTGATTTTATCAAAAACTAATCAGCCAAATGCTAGCTGGATAAGGCAGCCCATACACGATTCAATTCAATTGTCGGTTGTTGTCCACATTAAATCAAAATCATTTTGATTTTTTCAAGCTTTCTACTAGCTAAGTCTTAAAATTTGATTGTACTGTGTGTGCTCGAGTCTCTTGATTAGCTGTCAAAATTAATGTTTGTGGTTTTCTTTTGAAAAAAAAAGTTAATTATTCTAAAAATACCCAGCAAACAATATGAGTCCTAAATAGTATTTTAGGACTCCTTTTTATTAACGCTCAGAAAAAAGCTTCTAAAACCCTCAGATATGAGCGTGTTTTCCTATGAAACCGTCAAAAAAATTTGTACTGAATATGAGCGTTTTAGGACTCCTAAATTTAACGATTTGTATGGAAAATTGTGAGCCTTTTTGCTCACAAATCAATCATAAAAACCTCTTAAAAGAGTCATAAAAGAGTGATATAGGAGTGTTTCTTTTTCTTGAAATAAGGGTATTCATTTTATTTGTAAATTTATGCTTGCTAGCTTTTAAGGGAAAAGTTTTATTAATATATGTTTTGTGCATGGAAATAATAATCATTTTAAACCAATTTCAACGAACAAAAACACCTAATTTTTTTTTAACAAAGGCTTCAAATGGATAGTTTTGTCTAATGAAAAGATTTACAAGGACAATGTTTAGTCAACTATTCACACATAAAGTACACAAAAAACATTAGTGAAAAGGTTAAAAAATAAATCAAATAAATGAACAATAAGCATTTGCTCAGCGCATATACTCGTACTTATTACGCATAAATGGACTAGGTTTCATGTTTATGTATTTAATACGATCATTTGCAGTCTGAAACCATTTACTGGACACCGTAATAAATATCTTTTCCCCGGAAGAGAATTTTCGAATAAATGCACCTGGAATAGAGAAAATTTTAAATACACATATTTATTGAAATAACTTGGTTTTTTTCTGCCTCTACTTCGAAAAGCGGAAGTCGTCGTCTTTTCGAATTTTTATTTCATTAATTATTTGGGCTGAACGTCTCTTTTCTCCAGTTGTTGGATACATTTTCTCTTTTTATTTAAAAACACAGAAATTAATATTTTTTGCACAATTTCTCAAAGATTTTATCAAAATCACAACCGAACAGCGCAAAATGATCACAATAATGACAGACAAACGCAAAATATTGAAATTATTAAGAATAAGAAAACAAACTACCGTTGCCCCTCAGAAAACCCTCATTAATAAGAGTTTTCTAGGAATGTGCTGCTAAATTGCTCATAAAAGATAGTCTTTTAGGAGTCCTGAATTCTACAGGCTCCGAAATCAATAAGAATTGCTCATAAATTAGGAGGATAATCATAAAACCCTCAAGAAAATGTATCTTTAAAGAGTCATATTTAGGAGCGCTCCGAAAATTGTTTGGTGGGTAGTCTTTTATTTCATTAAATTTTAAAACTAATTTAAAATCTTTCAATTCAGTTAATGAAGTGTGTGGCCAAGCTTGAATTCAGTTAAAAGACTCAGTTGACCATTAAATTGAAAAGTGTAAAAAGAAAAAGTTAAAAGAGAAATATAAAAAACGACATGAAAAACACAAAACGAGTCGTTTTGTTCACACCTCTTTCGTATCCACACCGCTCGCCACCAAATCAAAAGAGGCGTCGTAAAAGCCTCCATGTGAATTGGCTGTTATAGTTTCAGGGACTTCTATGGCTTGTTTGAAATATTAAAAATTTTCGCGAATTTTCGCTATTTTTGCAACATTTTTTTTGTTTTTCCCCGACACTTTTTTTAACCGCTCTAGCGATTTCAAATAAATTATAGTGTTTCAAGTTTGCAATTTTCGCGAATTTTAGCCATGTTCGCGATAGAAGCGATTTCTTCTTTCTTTGCAGCTTTAACGATTTTTAATAATTATTAAACGTTGCTATCATGCCGCTATTAGTAAATTTTTGCGAATTTAAGCCATGCTCCCGTTACCCATTGTCTTCCAGTTTTTTTCTTTTACATTCCCCTGTTCTAACATTATAAGAGATGCTGCTTCACAGAATATATTTCATTAGTCTGAACGTACCTTTAAGTGAATATTTCTTAGTTTTCACACGGAATGACAAACTTAAGATACCGCCATTCGCCAGAAGGTGTTAATAAGACGTTGCCCATGTCGGCGCAGCGTTAATAATAAGTTCTTGTCACATCAAGTCGAGGATTACATCAATTCTACGGCTGGTATTTTTTTAAAACTTTGGTGTCGATGTCGTCTTTGGGTGTTTGTGAAACTTTAGCAAAGTTCTATGGTGAATTAAAATTATCAAAAATTTCTACGCTAATGTCAAAATTTATACTAGCCACCAGGGCTAGTGAAATTTTATTCACCTCAATAGTGTCAAAAATTTACTTCCATGAGTACTTTGCTACCGTTTCACACACGCACATTTTATCAAAAATCTGACAAAAAGATAAACATATTTTTAATTATTTGTTCATTCTGACGTTTAGTGTTTGTGTTTTTGATAAATGTTTACTTGAAAAAATTAACTTGAAAAGTATGTGTTTGGAAAAATCGTGATGGATTGAGTTACTCCATAGTTGACATTTGCACAGAAAAGACTTCCTGCCGGAGTCAAAAGTAATTTAATGTTCTTAAAACACAGATGTTTGGGTTACTTTTGGTGGACTTATTTAAACATTAACCCCCGTGTGCATAAACTATTATTAAAAATAAGAAACGTTTATTAAAGATAATTTTCATAGTTAGTTGATTCTTTAAACCTTTATTAAATTTAAATTTTTTTATGAATACAGTCATTATTCACAACAATTAATAAAAAGTTTGTATACATAAGTTCTTTTAACTTTTAATTTTTAATTATTGTAAACAAATTTTATATATAAATTTAATTTTTAACAAAAATCTCTTTGACTTTCATTTAAGTCGCCGCAAAATTTTTTGTCGACTAAAGCAGCGTTAATACTATTTGTTCAAATCACGTTTGAACATTAAAATAACCTATGAAACAACTGAATTTAAAAATCTTAAAATTAAATGAATTAAATATGAAACAGATGTATTTAAAATCTTTAAGATAAAATATGTATGTATGTAAAAGTGAATTTGAATTGAATTTGAATTGTAACGTTAAAACAGAAGTTGTCAATCCTAAATGAACCTAAATTGTGCTATAGTTTAAAAGCTATTGGTATAAAATCTGTCTTATACTAATGTAAATGAATTTATTAAGTTTTAGCACTAACGGAATTATTTAAAAACCTCTTCTGCTATCTGCTAGCCGAAGACAGGTTAATAGTAGAAAATAAATTTATGTATCTGTCACTTGTGCCTTAGCAACAGCGAACATAAGTTGTTTCTGATTTTTTCCTTTTTTTTAATTAAACTTGTTAACCATAAATATTGAAGTTTAAATTCGTGAACTTAAAACTACTTACCTCTAATTTTTTCGACACTTAATTACCGTGCGCTAAGCTTAAATTAACTTAAAGCTAGCGTGAAAGAAAGTGGAGATCACCCCCCAGGTGATATTTAAAGGATTTTCTCTTGACCCACACCACCAAAAGGTAAATAATTTCAGCTGGTAAATCAAATTAGATTTGCATACTTTTCTATAACTCTACAATTATAATCATTCATTTGAGTGATTATAATTACAACTCCTCAGTAAACGATAATCACAAATCCAAAGGCGCCCTGCAGTTCTGCAACCCAATCTGAGGATTTGTTTAAAGTTCTGTGTGCATCCCAAACACAGAATTACATGGTCCTTCGAGCCGAACTTAATGAATCGGGGTTTGAGAAAATTTCAAGTACTTTTGATAAAAAGAAAAGTGAGAAAAAGGTGGGTAGCTGGCTAAATCGACATAATTCCTTATATAGTGGAGACAATACTTTATTGTGTGCTGATATGAAAAGAAATAAGAAAAAAGACGAAAGTCAGAAAATTGTGAACGGCAGTCACTTGGTATTGGGTAAAAATTGTAAAAGTTCCCACAAGAAAATTAATTTTGATTCAGACGATCTGGAGAAACTGGTAGATATGTACGCTCCAGCAGAGCTGGTTCTGTAAAAAACTCAGCCTCTACCACCAGCATGATAAAAACATATTGCATGGTCAAGAGCACCCGAGAAGCTTTGCGTGAAAAATGTGGTTGCAAAAAAGAAAGCGATGACTACAATCTCGATACCAAACGTCATCGTCGTAGGATAGTTAATGATTTGGAATTTCATCATAATCATGATTGGACTCGATTGCAAAGAAAACATGAGACGCATCCTATGTCTTCACACAAACAGAAACGTAAAGTATTACGTAAACGTACATAAAGGAATAGTTGTAGCACATCGACTTCTTCCGATTCGGACTATGATTATGATAGCGAACTTAGTTATCATCGTAAATACTTAACACCCTGCTGTAACCAACACCTACCCGTAAAATATGAGAAATATCCATCCTACACCGCTTTAGCTAAGCCTAATCAAGCTTTGCCGTCCCAACAACGTTGTCGAATGAATCGCATGTTTTACTATTCACATTCCAAATCGCAAACTATAATAGGAGACGTAGAGCCGTTAAACGAAGTAAAAAGTTTTGCAATGATAATCGTCTCAGTAAGCGAGAATCAGAGTGCCACTGCTGTAATTAGAGAAAGTTATGTGAGAAATACAAACATGTTGCAGACACTTCAACCACGAATGAATGGTACGTTGAAAATTGTAATTGACCTCAAAAAATGTTAAATACTCCTACTTCTCCTTTCAAATCCCATAAATATATTACGCCTTCAACTCAAATTAAAAATTCGGTGAGAAATGATGGTGATTTTCAAGACCGCACGGTGACTAAAAAATTACCTGCAATCACCAATAGTCCAGAAGAAACATTTTTAACTGGCACTGCAATCGAAAGAATTTGTAATTCTACTGCTTTATCCACTAAAAGTCACGCTTTTAACAGACAATTTGTAAAAAAAAATGGAATGTTAAGAGGAATCAGGTGATGAAAATAGTGTACCAATTAAAGGGAAACACACCAGAAAAAACAAACCTAAAATAGGAACAACCACAATCAATAAAAAACAGGCCACATCATCTTCAACTCTTGATGATAAAAAACAAAATAAGCACATTGCAGTAAGCTCAACAATGACCTCCACTGCTCTACATTCTCCAGAGATAAATTCTGCTTCGACTTTAGCACAAAAAAGTGAAGATCTTAGCGATTGTACATCCAACACGAACATCGAACCATATCTAAATCTACCATCAATTAAGGAAAAAGTAAACAACTTACATAAAAGCTCATCTTCCAGCTTAATTTCAAATCACCACACAATGACACAGAAAGGTATTCTTATTTATAATCCAGAAAATCGTACAAGGGCCCCTGCAAATAGCTTTACAAGTGATTGTTATTTTACCATTACCAAAGAACATTTAAGCAGTGCTATTGGTGAAAAGCCTGCAGAAAAATTCCTAAAATATTATATTGGTCGTAAGCGTTTCAATAGCAGTTCCACGGTCTATTATATACCACCAACAATGGGAACATGGAATTATAAAAATGTTTCTTCGTCATCGGATAGTGATGATGCTCTTGAAAATTTGGGTCAATATGGCGATCTTTATGAATCTCTTAATGTTTAGGCACGGAAACCCTACATATCTTGCAACGTTTTGCAAGGCATGAAAACCTCTCTTTACTTTTTTGAAAAATCATTCTAAGTAGTGAAAGCGATCAGAGCAGTTAATATATTTGAACGAAAAAAGTGCCTTAAGTTGTAAATTAATTACAAGTGTTTCTTACTCAATAAAGGAAAAGTGTCTCTTACACATTGCGTAAAAAATTAAATAAATTGTGTTGTTAATTGTTGATCTAGTGGAAAAACGGCAGTGCTATCCTGTAATCACGTGAGCCAAAAGGTTTTTGTGAACCATTGTACATCAACAACAACCAAACGGAAATCACATTCAAGTGAAAGTCTGGCGGCCACAACAGTAACGTTATCCATTACCACCTCTATTTTGACACCAGCACCTGTAAGTACCCCCAATCTTTCTATACCTATATTTTACCCCCGTGTAGCCATACATTTTGGTCCTTCGAGCCGGATCCGGGTCATCCATAACCCGGGAAGCCCATCTGAACCCATATAAAATATTACCCCCCTCGCATTACCCTGTGCAAATCTATACGTGCATACTTACATCCATAAGTATACGTATAATACACATTACCCCCCTCGCGGCATAACGTGCTAATTTTTTGGAATTTATACCTACATACATACATATGTACATACATATGTATGCACATACATACATATGTACATTGTGTTTTAACGGTCCCCTAAAATACATATAAAAAAAATAAACCAAATTATTTATCCCCCCTCGTGACTACCTAAATATCATTTGTCAACTTTTTCTCAAATCCTCATTTCCCCCCTCGGTAGTCATATCATGTGTCAGCACTGTTGCCAGAAGTGCAGATTTCTCTGCATTTTGCAGATTTTTTCGTTGCCAAAATAGCAAAGTGAGATTTGCAGATTTTTGCTGTCATATTGCAGGTTTTTTAAATTAATTGTGTAGACATCACTTTTCTTTATTTTCCTTTTCGTTTATTCATACATATGTATATATATGTATATGTACCTACATACATATACGTATTCGCACTGAAACTTAATAGAAAAAAAAAACAATATGTAGGTTCCCGTTATAATTTTTTCATTAAGAATGTGTTGATACTATTAGTATTAATTGAAATGTTTATTAAGGTTTGTTACAAAAAACATCAACCAAGGAAAACAGGAAAAGTAAAAACGATTATAAAAGAGTTTAAAAATTTGGTTCTTAAATCCTAAGTACAAATAAATAAAAAATATAGTTTTTAAAGATGTTAAAATATTTAAAATATGGTAAGTACGAATTATATAGAAGCAATATTCAATTTAATGTAACAAATCTTTGTTTTTACATACTTTTTTACAAATAGGTACATTAAATCAAAGCGATTCTGAAGAGGATGCAGAAGGCTCGTTGGTAAAGTTTTAAATATACATTTTAGTTTTACCTTAATAAATATTTATTTTAATTTTATTTATATAGTTGCTAAACAAGAAACGTAAACTTCGAAACGATTGGATTAATGACCCGAAAATATTAATTTGGGCGGAAAAAAGAAACGAAAAGGTGTATTGCAAACTTTGTAACACACACCTTAAAGCTACAGCTGGAAAAAAAGATTTAATTGCACACTCTACCACAAAAAAACATTTAGACGCAGCAAATTCTGTTAACAATAACCAAACCACCATTGAAGCCATGTATTCCAATCCACATTATGAGGTTAAAAAAGCAGAAATAAATTTGGCACTTTTTGTAGCAGAACACAACATTTCCTTTGCCACCGCTGATCACCTAACAAAGGTATGTCAACAATCTTTTCAAGACTCTAAGACGGCTTCTGACATAAAACTTGGTCGAACCAAGGTTGCAGCAATCATAAAAAATGTTGTTGGAAGCACACAATTTTTAAATGTTAATGACCTGTTAAGAAACAACACATTTTCTTTGTGTGTAGATGAATCTACGGATTTGTCAAACCATAAGTCATTATGTTTAGTTGTGCGAGTTTGTATTAACTTTGAAATTAAGGACCTATTTTATGGACTACTAAGTGTATACCAATGCGATTCCGTTTCTTTGTATAAATTGATTGTCAACCATTTTAACAAAAATGAAATTGATTATAAAAATAATATGATTGGTTTTGCTGCCGATGGTGCTCCTGTGATGACAGGAAAAACGCAATCTGTGGCTCAGCTGTTTAAAAAAGATATTCCAAACCTTTTTGTTATAAAATGTGTATGCCACTCATTAGCTCTTTGTTCTTCGTATGCCTGTCTTAAACTTCCTTCTGCAATTGAAACTTTAGCTAGAAATGTTTACAACTATTTGTCAAATAGTCCTAAGCGTGTCGGCCAATTCAATGAGATTCAAAAACTGTTGGAAATAAAACCTTTAAAAATGTTGCACCCATGTCAAACCCGCTGGCTATCTCTTGAAGCTGTTGTAAACCGTTTATTAGATTTATACGGAGCACTGAAAATTTATTTTTCATTTGTGGTAAACATAGACCAAATTGATACAGCTAAAACCATTTTGGACAACCTAAATTATAAAAATCAAATCTATCTCTCATTTTTAAATATATACTTGGTTATATTAATAACATCAATAAAATGTTTCAAAGCGAAACTACTGAAATTCAGAATTTATATATACAAATGGAAAGATTGTTGAAAACTGTTATGAGTAATTTTTTAAAAAAAGATTTATTAATATCTGAAGTAAATTTAATAGATTACAAAAACAAAATTAATTTTGTAAATACCAGTAATGTTTATTTGGGTCTATATGCTGGAAAATTAATCACAACAGCAGAACTTAGAAATGATGAAATTGAAGAAATTGTAACAAATTGTATAGAATTTTATATTGAACTCTGTGACCAACTGCTTAAAAGATTTGATTTTGGAGAAAAATTAAAATTTTTGAAGGGATTGAATCCAAATATTTTAGTTAATGGTGAGTTGAACTCAATATTTGAAATTGTTAAACAGTTTCCAAATTTAATATGCGATGATGATATGCAAGCAATTGATTCTGAGTTTAGAGAACTACACCTACTTGATTTGCAAAATTTGACAAATAAAAATAACAATTTATTACACTTTTGGAAAAATATATGTGAAATTAAAAGTTTTGACTCAAGACTTTTATTCCCAAAAATGTGCATTTTTATTCAAAAAATATTTGTTTTGCCACATTCATCAGCTAATGTGGAACGAATATTTAGCCAAGTAAATATTAACAAAACAAAGCAAAGAAATCGTTTAGATAAAGAATCGCTTGAAGGAATTTTGTACACAAAAGACTTTCTTAAATTAAATAAATCAAATTGTTTTAATACTCCGATACAAAATAAAATTTTACGGCAAATGACTTCTGAAATTTACAATAAATAAATGCATAAATTATTTTAAATACGATATATGAACAATGTATTTGGATATACATTTTTATGTTTTATGTAAAATATTATAAATATTCAGGTATGTTATTAAAATTGATCGATTTCAAAACGATCGTTTTTAAAAGTTGTGATGAATTTCGAGCAATTTTTAATTTCATTTCTGAATAAGTCTTTATTTTTTGTTCAAAAATTGATCTTACAAGAATATACAAAGAAAGTAAGAGAAAAATGTATTATAAATAATTTTTAAAAGATACAGAAAACGATGTTATCGGATTTAAATCTTTTGTATACCTATACTAAATTTTTATTTTAATGTACCAAAATGTTAAATACACCTTTTAGTTTTTTGTATGAATTCGAAAATAAAAAACAAATCAATCCCAAAATAAAGTATTTTTATTTCCCAGATTTTTTGCAGATTTTTAAATTTTTTTTTTTGCAGATTTTCGAGATTTTTTAGCCCAATTTTGCAGACTTTTTAGATAAATTTTCTGGCAACAGTGTGTGTCAGGTTGTTTCCCAAAATCATCATACGATAAACCTAACGGGTACCCAAAGTATACCAAAAAAATCGTATGATGTAATTCTGCATTTACTTGCATAAACTAAAAAAAAAATAATATGAAAATAACTACATACATAGGTACATACTCATGTACAATTTGCCTTTATTTTCATAAAACAAAAACCACCACCAAAAATTCCATACATACATACATACATACATATAAGTACAAACAAACATACCTACTCAAAATTAGCAACAGTTGGGCCAAAGACCATAGATTTATAGTCTTTGTAAAGACTTCGTGTTTGTTGGGATGACATGATTAACAGTTTTTCTACGTATTATTTTTTTGGTTGAGAATATATTATTTTCGTTTTCGTGAGCATAGAGAGAAAAACAAAACAAAACCAATTAAAAAAAATACCAAAACCGGTTTCAACGAAAAAAAACATACACACACGCTGCATGTGGTTTTTTGCTCTCTTGAGTTTTCTGAATGTGAGCACGAAGTTTTTGCTTTCCTTGTTACTTCCCCCCTTTGTCATAAAGAAGCACAGCATTTTTGTCAATTTCAAATGTACTGAGTGCAACATCTTTATAAATCTATAGTCTTTGGTTGGGCTAATTGCAAAAAATAACAAAACAAGTTTGTACCGTACACGAATAAATAACAAAATCTGCAAACAATTACCATCCCCCCGCAACTTTTTAATATTACCAACTCCATAAGCATCAACACATCAAGTTGATGAACAAAAAAAACAAAAAAAGAAGAGAAACCTAAGTCAATAAAAAGTGAGTTGCTCTTTGACATTCAAGGTTAAGCACAGGCCTGCCAAATTTGCCGATTTATCGGCACTTTGCCGATTTTTTGCCTCTAAATTATCAAAGTGCCGATTTGCCGATTTTTGCTCAAAAAATGCCGATTTTTCGATAGACACCTAAAACACCGTAAATTTTGGTTTGTGTTAGTACAACCTTTTAATATTCTGCAACACTTATTACATTTTTAAAATTTTATTTAAAAATACTCAACTATGAATAATGAAAGAATTAAATCCAAATAATTATTTATTTAACTAAAGATTTTTAAACCTAAAACAATGCAATTAGAATCTCTTTTTCTATAAGGAAAATATAAAATACTGAATATTTGAGTTTGAAAATGAATTGTAAGTAGTAAGGGAAGCAAACTTTATATTCTCAATCAATGAAAATAATTTAAATCCAAAAATTATGCATATAACATTATACGCAAGGATGATGCAGTTATGTACATCCGATAGCAAATCTAATGTAAGAAAGTGAAGTAAACTTGCAAACTTTTCGGCAAAAAAATTTAGATTTAAAACGTGATAATTTAAGTGGTGTATTTCCAAAAAGTATTTTCCTTTCCCATTCTTTCGAAAATGTGAAAAGGATTTCAAGTCAACCTAAAACAAAATATCGATGTTCCTTGAAAATTTTAAATTTGTAATGTTTTTCTTTTCTAAAGATTATTTAAGCTTATTTTATGTATGAAACTCAAATATTTGTCTGTTAAAAAATAACTTTAAAAACGAGTGTTTGTGTAAACATAATTTTCCCCTAATATAAAATATATTTTTTTATTATCTATTTATTGAAAATTTTCCAGTTGCGAGTCTAAGGCCCGTTTTCACAGCTTGTCGATAGCTAAAAGTAGACTTTAACAGGCCTTTTAAAAAGTGTTCCATTATCAAAACTTTACTTTAACCTAAAGTGAACGATAAAGTAGATTAAGGTTCATCTTACCTGGTAGGTTAAAGTAAAGTTGTAATAATGGACCACTTTTTATACGGCCAATAAAATCCTGCCTTTAGCTATCGGTAAGTTGTGAAAATGGGCCTAAAAATATAAATATATTTTTTTTAACTGTATTATTTCTTTTATAAACTACAGTTTATAAAAGTTTTCTTGGGATTCAGTAATTAATTAACAAGGTTTAGTTTAATTTAGTTTATTTTATATTGATTTTTGTGTTAATTTATATGTTTTAAACATAAGTTAATGCTGAATTGTTCTGTTTTGTTATTAAAAATTTCTTTTATTGTACTTAAAAAAGGTTTTTTCAATTTGCTGATTTTTTGCCGATTTTATTAAATTAAAGTGCCGATAATGCCGATTTTTTTTTGAAAATATGCCGATTTCTTATCATAATGTTCTGACACCCCTGGTTAAGCAGCAATCATCTCTTTTTTGTTGTAGTAATCGTCAACTGCATTACATCTCCCTTTGCAGTTCTTTTATTTTTTATATCATATCCAGTGATACCAACTTTTTGAGAGCAAAAAGCACTTTAAAATTTTAAAAAAGCACTATTTCGAGCAAAAAAAAGCGTAAAAAAGCACTAAACCATTTTTAAAAATTTAATTAAACACAGAACAAGTTGCATATGGTGTTTATTGGGACCATTTTTTAAGATTAAATAATAAATATATTTACATGTGTTTAAAAACATTTTTAATTGTATTATTATTATCTTCAATAAAAATAATATCATCCAAATCATGATGATCCATCAGCTATCTTTGAATTGGGCATAATACCGTTTTAAAGTAATACAGTGCGAGCTCGATTTTTGTAACTCGAAAAATCTTGCCTGTTGCAATTACCGAAAATTTGCAATGACTGACCATTGTTAATAAAACTTAATGACAGCCTATATTTTAATAAAAAAAACTTTATATTTTGTCGTTTAATTAAATCTAAATTACAATCGTGCAAAGTTTAATAAAACAATTGGCGTATGATATTATCCAATTATTTTAACCCATGTACGCTTCTGAATGAAAATAAGGTGTAAAATAGAAAAAACATGTATGTTTGCATTCTGATACTTAGTCAAACCTTTTTGCCATAGCACTAGAGGTAAAAGTGCACAGCACGCGGTTATTTGAAAACGAGTGTTGTGCGTTTGAAAACTAGAGCGCATGAAAAATGGCAGGTTACACAACGCTCGATAAAAAAGCATTTTCTGTCAGCTGTTTTTAATTTATTTAACACTTTGCTTATATGAACTAAGTTACGACTCTTTTTTTTAAAGTCTTTGTGTTCTTTTGTACGGTTTCCTACTGCATTTTTTTTACTTTTCTACATGACTCAAAATCGTTGTTTATTTAACAATTCCTAATATTTTCCAAGCCATTTTCTATTTTTGAGACAGTGTCTACATCTTTAAAAAAACGTTTATCGCAAACAAATACATCGTTTTTATTACGATTACTAAATATATTGTCATCGCTAAAAAGTGAAACGTTTTGTAAAATTTCCAAATTGCTAGGAAGCCTAGCTATAACGTCGTAAATAAAGTTTTTGGCAAAACAAATGCAACTTTCTTATATGCCTTTTTTTATCATTTGAAATCTTAAAATCTTTACAGGCTTTCTCAAAATTGTAATCCAAATAGCTCATCTAAATCATCCTCTATACCTATAATCGTAGTTTTAAAAAATGGTAGAAAAAAAATTAAAATTGTACAGAGAACTAAATGCACTAACGAAAAATTGAAAAAGCACCAAGTTAGTGCTTTTTCTAGGTTTGGCGCTAAGGATAAAATTTTGGCGTTTTGAGACATCAAAAGCACAATAAATAGTGCCAAAAGCACTAAGTTGGCATCGCTGCCAAAAATATATGTAGATTACTTAACATAGCGGCCACACGATCAAGTCTTGCCTTTCAATTCCATTCAATTTACTCAACTCTCTCATTTTTTTACTAACACACTCACACTTTTTAAATTGGCCACGAGATGGCTTTCAATTTCACCTTTCCATTTGTTTGACAATTTACTTTCAATTTAACAGCTGAGTACATGTTTGTCTTTATAAATTGTTTTTTTTTATGGCATCTTGAAAGTAAATTGAGTGCCACCTACGTCACAGCTCTCAATTTTTGTAAATTTTGACAAGCAGTATATGTAAAAGACTATCAAGAACAACTTGATCGTGTGGCCTCACGGTAAAAGGCACTTTAAAGCACTGTGAGAAATTGTTAAAAGCACTATAAATACCCGCTTTTAATAAACGGGTGTTTAACAAAATTTCGGGTATTGCATAAGCAAAAAAGCACCAAAAAATACCCGAAAGGCACCAAAATGGCAACGCTGATCATATCATCTCAAATTTACGTAGTCGATCAACTCGTTGGTTTTTGATATTTGGTGAGAGAACCAAATATCAACGAACCAGACAAAAGGTAAATGCATGTATGTACGGTGTGTAATAAGTAAATGAAAAATAAATGGGTCACTGGCAGCGATGCCAGAAGTGCAGATTTATCTGCATTTTGAAGATTTTATCCCCAAAATTGTCAAAATGCAGATTTGCAGATTTTTGGTTTAACATTGCAGATTTTTTAGCTCGGTGGAAACTTCTTTACATTGTCATTATTGTACTATTTCCACTTGTTGCATTGATAAATAAATAAAGTATATCAACCATTCATGGATGAACCGTGTGGAAATACATTCATTAGTATACATTTTATGCACAAAAGATTACTTAAAAATTAAAAATTCGAATTGTCTTGACACATTAATATCGCCGGACATATGTCATCTGATTTTACACAAAATATTATGCATACATATGTACGTATATATTTATATGCACTTATGTACAAATATCTTCAAAAGTTGCAATATTTGATCTCTTCTAAATTTTCAATAAGACCCTTGATAATTTCAATAACATGTCAAACAATTAACGTTTAATTTGTTTTTTTAAAATAACAAAGATTAATCCTTACTCAGCCTGGGTAATTAAATAGATAATGTAAAAATATACAAAAGTTATTAGTCATTTCTTAAAATCGAACAAATTTTTAAAACTTTTCTGTGTTGAAAGTTCAAAAAAATATTACCTTTTTATACCTCATACTTCGAGGACCACTCATATTGACCAGAACGATTTTTAAATCTACCATCGATTTTAACTTCGGGAACATATTTTGAAATTAATTGTAATATCTTTTCCTAAACAAAGTACATAAAAAATGTAATAAATTTGTTTTGAAGGTTTATTGAAGATTTTTAAAACTTTGGCGCAGATTTTGCAGATTTTTTGACGAAAAATTATGGGGGTTTGCTGATTTTTCCTCTAAAAGTTCTGGCAGCACTGGTCACTGGGACAAATTAAGTTGTACATAAGAAACTTAAATGCTAACAGCTGGATACGAGGGCAGCTCGAAAAGTCATTGGAGTTTTTAAACCAATTATTATATGCACGTTTAATAAATACAATTATAAAATCAAGTGGATATGGAAATTTATAAACTATCTTGAATACCATGACACATGATAGCCCCTTTGTTGCGAATTAATTATAACCCCTGTATACCCATATTATAAACTAACCATACAAAAATTCTCTAAATTTTTTAGCAACTTTTTTTCATCGGTCGCTTTTACGAAGCACCTTTGAAAATTTCATTTAAATTTTTGCAACAATTTTGTTTGGTCGCTTTTACGAAGCACCTCTGAAAATTTCTTTAAACCTGTTCAATAATAAATTAATTAAAACTTAATCATTAAAGTTTCTTTAAATTTTTGTCAATAATTTTCAAAGGTCGCTTTTACGAAGCACCTTTGAAAATTTCATTTAACTTCTCGCAAACAATTTTCATTGGTCGCTTTTACGAAGCACCTCTGAACATTGCGTTAAATTTTTCAACGATAAATTAAACATTTAAAATTTTGTAATATTTTTTCATCGGTCGCTTTTACGAAGCACCTTTGAAAATTTACTTAAATTTTTTCCCAATAATTTTCTTCGGTCGCCTTTACGAGGCACAATTGAAAATTTCTTCAAATTATTAACAATAATTTTACTAGGTCGCTTTTACAAAGCACCTTTGAAAATTTCTTTAAATTTTTTCCCAATAAATTTTGAAGTTTTTACAATAATATTCTCTGGTTTCATATTTCCAATTAATACACACGAGTCGCTTTCACGAAGCACCGTTACCAATTCGACTTTGAATTTTCACCAATCGTTCATACAAAGAATTTTGGACAAACTCGCAGATTTTCTTGAAATAATTTACTGCTCGCTTCTACGAAGCACCATCGAAAATTTACCTAAAATTTCTTAAAATTTTCAAATCGTACAAGCCCCAATCATTTGGAAAAATGGCATGGGTAAAAAATGTCATTCGCTATTCTGATCGTGTAGTCGAATTCAAAACCTATTTTGACGGTCTAAAGGTAGAATCACACACGCGATACACCCTCGAGGTTGACGAAAAGCACATCGATCGTCTTTGGTCAAATTTCGAGTCCTGCTATGAAGCTGTGATGGAAAGTTATAAAACTATGAAAGAGGGGATCGATGTAGAAGTTTTAAAAGAACGTTTTCACTCCACTGTTGGCAGTCACACAGCCGTGATTGAAAAGATTCACGAACTCATAAGGGTAAGTGCCCGCTCTGTCCTGAATTTCACTTGCTCAGATGTTGCGCCGTCTTTCTGGCCATGTCTATTGAAGACAGATACGCCACGGTGAAGAAACAAAATAAGTGTACTAACTGCCTGGGGACATCTCATGGAGCTAAGAATTGCCAAAGTAAATTCACCTGCAAGGTATGTAAGGGAAACATCATTCGCTGCTTCATCGCGTAGACGGGAAGAAAACACCAAATAATAACAATAACGTTAAAAGTACCCCCGTTCATCAAAAGAACAACCCCCTCCCCGCTTTAGATGTGACCCCTTCTACTTCGTCCCAAGCAGCAAATAGAACGCTGCAATCGTTTTCTACTCACCTTGAACCCGCCACACAATCTGTCATACTCGGTACAGCGTTAGTCGACGTCTACAATAACGACCACAAGTGTACTGTTCGCGCGCTAATAGACTCCGCCTCGGAGGCGACTTTCACTTCGAAGAAACTGCAAAGGCATTTTGGTCTTTCTACTCGGTCATCAGCAGCCCAAGTCCACGGGTTAACTTCAACCCAAAACTGTCACGTCAAAATCGGATCCCCGGTTGACCAATCGTTTGAAGTCTTTTCAGATGCCTTAATCATAAACAGGCTTACAGGTAGCCTTCCCTATTACCCCTCCTCGACGTTAAAAGATATTGATTTCTCCAATTTACGACTGGCTGATACTTATCGCCACATCTGTCGTGGAATAGATTTACTTCTTGGTGCAGATGTTTACCCAAAAATTATCCTGGACGGTCTACAACGTGACACACAGAAATCTTTGCTGGCCCAAGATACAGTTTTCGGGTGGATTATTACGGGAAAGGTACCCGCACACCCGTGCGGGAAAGCGGTATTATCATTTTTTAGCGCCATAGAATTGAACAATCGACTTCAGCGTTGTTGGGAGCTTGAGGATATCTCGAGAAGGAAAACGTCCTCCCCGGCGGACACATACTGCGACAATTTGTACACATCCACTACATTTCGGAATAAAGAAGGTCGATACTTCGATTCACTCCCTTTTAATAAAGATTACCCTGAGAAAGTAAATATTGGCCCCTTTCGAAAAATTGCTTTCTTCCAGTTTCTACGAAACGAGGCGAGATTAATCAAAAACCCCCAATTTAAAACTGAATACGATCACGTAATCACAGAGTACTCTACTCTAGGTCAAATGACCAAAGTAACCCCCATAAATGGTAACAGCGGCACATACCATCTGCCGCACCATGCTGTGTTGAAACCCGACAGCACCACAACAACATTGCTAGTGGTATTCAATGCCTCTAGCCCTTTATCCAATGTCGTAAACCTTAATGATCTGCTTCATCCTGGCCCAGTTTTGCAGTCAAATTTACCCCCTTCAGACTGGCCATCACGAGAAAAGGAGTTTGACACGGATGAAGTCATTAGAATAATCCGTGCGCATACAACTGTAATCAAGCAGGACGATATTC
This sequence comes from Pollenia labialis, assembly GCA_949318255.1. Classification (NCBI taxonomy): domain Eukaryota; kingdom Metazoa; phylum Arthropoda; class Insecta; order Diptera; family Polleniidae; genus Pollenia; species Pollenia labialis. Next base: position 43,843,441 of record OX439142.1, on the reverse strand, counting down.
TTGAAAACTCTTCAGACCTACCTCGAGAGTTAAGAGTTATAGGTTATGTTTTCTGTTTTTACCACCGCACGATTAGCAAAGAATACTCACAGTCATCTGAAAGAAAACAGCTGTCCCGAAAAAGCTCGCTTTTAACCTTTAACCCCTTTCTCGATTCCAACGGAATAATGCGAATTAATGGTCGTTTGGCAGACTCCCCTACCTTGCGCTATTACGAACGTTACCCCATTTTATTGCTTACCATGCGCAATCCACCAAACTGTTTCTCGCGTATTTACCCGAACACACCCTTCATGGTCAAAATGCGCTTTTACATCGCCGGGCGAGACTACGTTACTATGTCCATAAACTCAAAATGTTGATACAAGCAATTTTATCTCAATGCGTAACACGCGTGAGACATGAACGCCAACTTGGTCAACAGTTCATGGCCGTTTTACCCCCGAACGTGCAAGTTCATCATTAATCATCAACTTTATCTTGGGAGCAGACAGCAGACATCTACCCACGAATTATACGAAGTGGAATACAACTGGCGTGAATTGGGAAAACATTTACCATCAAACAACATTTATACTTATGCATCTTTACAAATGAAATTTTTGATTATTTTTATTAATGAAATTATATTTGTTTATCTCTCGAATTGTATGCTTTTTTTTTATATTTACCTCACTAATATTACTTTTGAATTATTACATGAATTATTTGCATCCTTATATTAGCACTCAACTGCTTGTGGTGAGGATTTCTAGGCCTGTACAACCTACCCTCGTTGTTATCTTGGTTATACCAAGGGGAGCGGGATGTTTAGCCACGGAAACCCTACATATTTTGCAACGTTTTGCAAGGCATGAAAACCCTACATATTTTGCATAACGAGTACGTTGACTCGTTATGTTTTCTTATTGAACTTCAACAGGCAGTTGAATGCTCTCTTTACTTTTTTGAAAAATCATTCTAAGTAGTGAAAGCGATCAGAGCAGTTAATATATTTGAACGAAAAAAGTGCCTTAAGTTGTAAATTAATTAGTGCCGGTTTACACAAGTCAAGTTTGACTCGTCAAGTCTTGAGTTTTTAGGAGAGAGGGGAAAAGAAATGGCATTCTCTTTTCCCTTCTCTCCTAAAAACTCAAGACTTGACTTGACTTGTGTGAACCGGCACTTTCAAGTGTTTCTTACTCAATAAAGGAAAAGTGTCTCTTACACATTGCGTAAAAAATTAAATAATTTGTGTTGTTAATTGTTGATCTAGTGGAAAAACGGCAGTGCTATCCTGTAATCACGTGAGCCAAAAGGTTTTTGTGAACCATTGTACATCAACAACAACCAAACGGAAATCACATTCAAGTGAAAGTCTGGCGGCCACAACAGTAACGTTATCCATTACCACCTCTATTTTGACACCAGCACCTGTAAGTACCCCCAATCTTTCTATACCTATATTTTACCCCCGTGTACCCATACACTTAATATAGAAACCAATAGAAATAACTCTTAAGATTTATGTTGAAAATTAATATTTTAACATTAATGTTTTTTGTTTTTTTTTAATTTTGTTTATTGGCCAGTAAGAAAAAAATATATTAATACTAAAATAAACACTAGTAAAAAAAAAAAAAAGAGTTCGCACTTATTTACCTAGAATCCTACAAAATGTACCTATATATAATCCGTAGCCCTCGGTACATAAAGTGTTAAAGTGTTAAATAAATTTGAAAATAAAATTGATACGGTAAATAAAATTCCCCTTGAATCAAGGAAAGAAGTAGCACTTGAAAGTTTCCCCTGTTTATGTACATAAATATATACATAGCAAAAAACGATCAACAAAATGAAAAAAAAAAGAATTTTAAGAAATAGAAAAAAAAAATAAACGAAGTTGTATGTTTGGAAGCGAGAACAATTTAAGGTAAATAGTCCCAATTTACAACGTTGAAATTGAAAGGCAGACATTTTTCTTATTCTCTTTTGAGCTTGCCTAAACCTTTCACAATCGCGAAATTAATAGACAGACAGAGAGTATTCATTTTCTTACTTCGTTATCTTTCGCTGTCGACGAAGATGAACATTTAACAGGCAATGATACTAAACCGACATTGATGTGAGAAAAATGATATAAAGCAACAAGAAGAAAACTGCAAAAAGTGGAAAAGAGAAACAAAAAATGTCCAGTACAGATAGTCATGTACTACACACTTTACCTCTACAACCCCTCACCAACAAACTTCGTCTGTCTGCCTTCCACTTGCCACATTGTAAAAGGGGACATACATATTTAATTTATTATGGAAATTTATGCATGCGTAAAAGAAGGAGAAAAACAAATTACAGCACTGCAAGCATAAATAAGTACACCCTTTGTACAAAAATTTAATTAAATTAAATTAATCCTAAATAGCCCGGAAATTTATTTCGAATTTAAAAAGTGAGAAAAAGAATAATAAAAGGGAAATTATTCGCATGCTTGATAAAATTTAATAAAAATTTAGTCCAATCTCTTAGTCAGATTATTTATTTAAAATTAAATTGAAATTAAATGCGAGTCAAATGCACAAAAATTAACCCTTTATTTGTTAAACAAGTGGAAAATTTTATAAGGCAAGAGTAAAACTCACTGCCTATGAATTTAAATATTACGCTCGGATTTTTAACTAAATGGAAGTAATTTCAACCCCCTAAATTTAATGATATTCAACTTTGCGCTCTTGCAATGAAAATTCTCTTTTCATTGCAATTGTTCTTAAATTCTCTGAGTAAAGTTTGCCTTTTTTATTTACCATTTATACATTGGCTGGAAGTAATTTCAACCACCAAAATTTAATGGAAGTAGAGTATTCAAGTTATGTGCGGTACCCATGAATCAAATAAACAAGATTGCGCATTGCGCAGGTCCGTTATTTTTGTGTGTGACGAAACAATAGACTTTGTATGTGTTCATTTGTGTGTGTCTTACATTTTTTACAACAAACACTCATATTTAAGGCCTCGTTACTCTTACGTAAATGTTGCGGATACGTAAACTTTGCGGTCGACTTGAAATGTTGGTAGTTACTACAAAATCGTAAACGTGTCATATGTTGTTGAGGTGTATGCGTGTACTCGTACATATGTATGTATGTAAATTATTATTTGTTTTGATTTTGCTCACAGACTTGTTCCAAGACATGGTGCTAACATTCTTTTTTAAAATCGCCAATACATACCGATATCGGCGCTTTTGTACAAAAAATAAAATACTTTATACATACATATCTGGGGCATTTTGACAAAACATCTTAAGTCGTGATAAGATAGCAAAATGCTTTAAAAAAACTCGCTGAAAAAATCATTTTTATCAAATAAAAAAACATTTAAAAAATCAAACTTAAAGAAAAATTTCGTTTATAATACAAAATTTTAAAAATGTAAACAAAAATGTTTTTTGAATGCAAATTCGTATGATTAACAACATTTTTATCAACTTTTTGAATTTGACTTAAGATGTTTTGTCAAAATGCCACAGATATATAGTGCCAGCTCGCTAATTCGAATTAATGATTGCAGACCCTGATTCGGATTAACGAGATATTCAGATTGCTGGATGTGTTGTTATTATGTATTATAATTCCGAAAATAAAACGCAGACTAGGATTTTAAAACTAATTTATTTTATTTTTATTAATCAAGAATGAAAAAATTAAGTTTTGTATTCTGAAAACATAATTTAGATATCAAACCAAAGCGAATTTACACCAGGTGACCTTATCTTGCTACGTAAGCAACAGCTGATAACTTATCTTGTGACAAAATGGTATACCTTTCTGGTGGTTCTGGGGCATCTTTACTAAATTTTATAATTATCGATTTAAATTATGAAATTTAAAATGTTATTATATTTCAAGACACACAATTTAGAATTAAAAACAAAATGAAATATTTGTTTGAATATTTGACACAACGGTAAAATATTTTACAGTGTTGTAAACGTTTTCAAATAAGACCACATTGTATGAATTCGCCCTGTATCAAACGTATTTTCAAACAAAATGTCTATACAAATTTTTCTGAAAATAGGTTTCAAGACCAATTTAGTTTTTAATGAATACGGCAGTTAAGCTTTTTTTAAATGTTTTGTTTTTTTTTTTTTAATACAGAATTTGTGATGTAGGGTTGGTTCTCTTGCAGTGCACATGCTCCCACGAAGTATTGCCAGATTTAATAATCCAGCTAAGAATTTCCTCTTTAGAAATTCACACGTCATTATTGCGGTAAAATTAGTTGCAAATTTTCAAAGCTTGCGCAGAAATTCGGTTCTTAAAATTATAAAAAGGCAGAAAAATAAAAATGCGAACTATAGAGTATGTAATACGTCATAAATTCAATTTGGATTACTGGATAATTCGGATTACACACCTTCGGATAAGCGAGCTGGCACTGTATATTTACATATCCAGCACTAAAATTGCTTTGAAAAATTTAATTTTTTATTTATGAGATGAACGCACTGTTTATTGTTGATGTTGTTTTGTTTAAACTTTGATATTATTACAAGTAGAACTGTTGCTATAAGTCTTATACGTTTAACATTTTTATTTGGTTTAATATCTTTAGTTTTTCTAAAATCTTTATGGATGAAGTTTCCTGATGATCTGGCCTAAGCAACCAGTGAAATGCGCATAAATTTCAAGTGTTTTTATAAATAATAAAAACTGGGAATTTAGCACGAATAACAAAAGCTTTTGAAATATACTATATTTTTTTAAAAAAGACCTCAAGCTTAAATATTTCAAAATAATTATGAAAAAAGAAAGGTCAAATAAAAATAAATAATATATATATTTAATATAATAAGGTTAAGGCGAATATTCGGAACTATGCGCTGATTTTTTTCTATTTGCATTGTCCAAAATGTATGCAAATAATTATTTTATAATAAAATCAATAATCGAATCAGCTGTTTTATGTTTTGGCTCATGTTTACAGCTTCAAAATAAATTTTTATTTAATAATTTTATAGATTTTGATTTTGCGTTAAAATATTGCTAAATTTTTTGTTGTAAATATAAATGAAAACTATAGAAAAGAAAATAAGAAGTGGAAATACAGTAAACATACTAATGTGCAATATGAAATAAATACCATCGTTGTATAACTTGCATTTGTTGTTTATATTTGTGTACTTTTATTGTTTTGTAAATATATAAAGCGAATTTAGTTAAAATACGAAAATATTTCTTGTTTCAAACTTATAAATAAATAAATTGACCATAGAAAAAGTGAGAAAAAGGCTTTTGTAAATTTGCAGCAGCCCGCTGCCGGAAACATGCAAAAATACCATTTTAACATTTATTTTAATTTAATTTACTTCCATCTATAGAAATAATCTAACTGTTGGATAAAATAAAATAAAACATTAAACTTTTAACAACAATATTTATTTCCAACAAATAAACAAGAGCTGTAAGCTGCTTCTTTTATTTTCAATAAAAACCCGATAACTTTGGTTTCTGTGACACGTAAAGCCAACATTAATTTCAGTTCGAACAAAAAACCAATAACATTGGATTTCATAAAATCAAATTTAAATTAACGTTTTGATGAGAATCTCACTAATAAAATTTAAAAGTAAGCCGCTGGTTAATAAGTTTTGTTGACAACACTGCTTCAAAACAAAAATACAATTCTTAACAGCTGATACGTAAAAACGGAGAGAAATTTTAATTTTATCAGGTTCATCCGCAACGCAACGTTACGTTTACGTAAGAGTACCTATTTGCACAGTAGCTTGGTAAGGAAAACGGAACAGCTGATTACCAACGTATACGTTTACGTAAGAGTAACGAGGCCTTTAGTCTATGATGACGTAGATGCGCAGTAGAAATTTTTTTTTTGTACGGCTGAGTGCGCTTTCTTGTTTTTTTGATTCATGTGCGGTACCAATGAAATTCTCTTTTCATATAGGTAAATGTTCGTGTGATATGAAGTAATATAATTATATAATTATATAATGATAATTAATTAAGACTTAATTAGTGAAAATTCTTGGAGTATTCGAATTGTGTGTATGTTTGTTTAATTGTACTCTTTTTGCTTTATTATTAATTAAGAACAAACCAAAAAATAAAATAAAAGAGTGTGAAAGAGTAAATAAATTTAAGCACAAATGTGATCGAGAGCATTACCCACCCTTAAATTTATCACATACAAAAGAATTTTCATACTAACGCTCGTATGCCCTTACGCACGCTTTTATTTATATGCTCGTAAAGCCCAAACAAACAGTTAATTATATAGAGCAATTCCATATGAAAGCGATCACCTTTTGGACGACCCCTCTCCGATTTTAAAATAAATAGTCTCAATCGATTGCCCAGCAAAAAATAATGTACCTACATTTTTTTTTTTTTTATAGTGACTGGTTTAGTGGTGGTGTACACCACTGTCATGTAACAAAATTGAAGAATTCTTCATAAGGGACCTCATTGAAAGTTATTTTAAAAAAAAATTACTAAAGCGATCGCAACGAGTGATAGCTCGTTGGAAAGGTATTGATTTGGACAGATGACAATTTTCCGTGGGGTATGCGCACAACGACTTCGACTGGAGGTCCCTATATGTTTCAATTTCACCGTGAAATACTTTCAATTTCTTGATTTTCTTTCCATGCAAGAAATTGAAAGTATTTCACGGTGAAATTGAAATATATAGGGACCTCCTGTCGAAGTCGTTGTGTGCATACCCCACGGAAAATTGTCATCTGTCTAAATGCGACAATTGTCCAAAGATTGACGAGCTAGAGCAATATTTGGCGGAAAAGTTTGAACAGCTGTTAATTCAGGAGGTGCATTTCAAACAGTGGATAATTAGCAGCGGCAGATGTTCCCTTGAGACCGTGGTAAAGCAGATTCCGGAATTCATCAAGGAATTCGGATTCAAGTTGAATGAACTGAAGGCGCACCATTTCATATCCGAGATGCAATCGAAATTTCTTAAGGAAAGTAAGGAGAAATTAGCCCAAAATGAATTCATTGTGATAAGCGACTTTGCCGAGAATTACACTTTTCTCGTTCAGGATGAAATTCAGGCTTATCACTGGGCAAACGACCAGTGCACGGTGCATCTTTTTTGCATTTATTTCAAAAACGAAGATAACGAACTACAGACCGTAAGCCTTGTTGTTGTCGCGGAGAGTTTAGCTCATAATTATGTGTCCGTTTATTTATTTCAAATGAAACTGTTTGAATTCTTAAGATCAAAATTCCATGCAATCGACAAAGTAACGTTTTTCTCAGACGGCACGGCTTCTCAGTACAAGAATAAAAAAAATTTTTACAATCTTTGCATAATTTAAGAAGAACAAAACTGCAAGGTCGAGTGGCACTTTTTCGCGACGTCCCACGGTAAGGGCCCATGCGATGCGTTAGGGGGAACCCTAAAACGCATGGCGACTAAGGCAAGTTTGCAAAGGCCATATACTGACCAGATCTTAAATGTACAACATTTGTTTTCGTGGATTCAAAGCAAGGAAATTGCCATTAACACAGTTTTATGCACTCAAAAAGAACACGATGCCATGGAGCGACGAATTCAAAACAGATATAATAATGTCAAAACTATAACTGGAACGCAAAAGCTTCATTGCTTCATACCAAATATTTCTGATATGTCAATTAATGTAAAGCGGTACTCTTCGTCTGCCGACGTGCTTAATTTAAAGTTACTTTAATTTTATAATGATGCCAAGACAATTGAAATTTTTAATAAATATTGTAATTAAGTATAAGCAGCAAAATAAGAATGATTTTTTCTTCATAAATGTATTTTTAACTGTAAAATAATTTTTAAAATGTATTTTTAACAAGGTGGTCTCTTAAATGCTCTTCTCATGTCCAAACAAGGAGTCGGGCCCCATTTTTTTATTGCTGATTCTTAAAGCAAAAATTATGAGGAATCAAAAAAAAAAAAAAAAATTAGCCGGAAAATTTAGGAGCTTCTGTGGAAAATCGGAAAATTTAATTTTCATGGGAAAATTTAAAGGTAAATTTCTAAGAAAAATTAGAAAAATTTTATTTTTCAATTAAAGCCTGATTCAATACCTTTCCAACGAGCTATCACTCGTTGCGATCGCTTTAGTAGTTTTTTTTTTTTTAAACAACTTTCAATGAGGTCCCTTATGAAGAATTCTTCAATTTTGTCACATGACAGTGGTTTACACCACCACTAAACCAGTCACTATAAAAAAAAAAATATGTAGGTACATTATTTTTTGTTGGGCAATCGATTGAGACTATTTATTTTAAAATCGGAGAGGGGTCGTCCAAAAATTTGCCAATTTTGATCGTTTTCATATGGAATTGCTCTATATCTTAAATTTTTAACAACAAAGTGCTCGGTTTGTGTTTAAACCAGCCATCGGCAACCTATACTATTACATTTTGCGATTATATGCGTTGTATGAATTTTACGTATGTTGTTGTTAATGTTGTTAAATTCTCTGCAATATGTGTGCACATGTACGCAATAAAAGAGCATACAAGAGAATAAAAGAGAAAAGAGAAAACGCGGCGCCCTGATTTTGCCGATGGCTGGTTTAAACTAACTTTAAACTCTTTAATCAGCCAGATAATAATGTGCTTAATATTAACAGTCGAAAAAAGAGAAAATATATGTACATACACTGTATTTTTTATGGAGGCTGTAAAAAAGAGGAGAAAGATAAATTGCGTTCTCTTAAAAATGGTAATTGCGTTCAGGGCTGCCGTTTTTGGTTATTTCTAACCGAAATTGGTTATATTTTTTTTCAATGTGGAGATGTGAATATTTTTTTCATTTTGGTTACTTTTTTCTAAAATAATAATACGTACGAATATTTTTTTCTTGATACAATTATTTACGAGCCGGAATAATTTGTACTGTGAACTACGATTTTTTCATTATTTGTTACCAATGAACTGAATATTTTATCGAAAACAAAAAATCCCTTGCAAAACAGCAACCAAATAATTTTTTTATGATTTTTGGTGAGAAAATATTGCTATTTGTGATTTTAATACATATTAAAACGCCATGTTCTGAAATCGAAAAGAAATGAAGTTTTAATCAATGGAAATTTTCAATTATTTTTTTTAAATAAAGGAGCGTACTTTTTCTTGATTTTAAGAGTAGTTAAGATAAGTAGTACGTATGCCCGTAATTTCTAAAGTGTAAAAGCTGCCATATTTTAAAATAAAACTGAAGTTAAAAACATGTTGTCTAAATAAAATTTAAAATTGGCAAAAATTGGTAAAAATAACTTTGAGGTACACGACCAGCTTTCTTTTTGTAGAAATTACAGGCATTAAAGTAGGAAGTGCATAAAATCATGCGGAATCTAGAAAATTACTGAATAATTACAAAAAGGTCGTTTTAGTGTTTCTAAAAACTTGATAATAAATTTAATATTCCGAATTTAGGTTATTTCCAGAATACATATTTGAAAATACACATAGGAATTTTAAAGATTTTTCAAAATTACATTGATTTATCAATATAGTTTTAAAATTTATGGAATTTTCTTTAAGAAATGGCTGAAAGTCTTAAGAAATTTGAAATTTTACTGTTTATAACTTGTCGGTATGCATATTTATTTAATGTCTTTTTACTTTTAAATCACCCTTGTATGAAAAACCACATAAACGGATTCATTTTTACACGATAAACAAAAAAATAGTTGAGGTACACTAAAGAATATCTAACAAGTACAAAAAAAAACACATTTTTTGACTAAAAATATTTTTTAGTAACAAAATGTTTCAGAACTTACGTAAGTTATCCTCCTTACTACGTATTTTGCACTAGAGGCTAAATTTTCTGTCGGAAAAGTGTGATTATTTTTGATATTGTTGCGAACTGCATGCAATGTATGTTTTATAAATTGAGCACTAATATAAAATACACAGTAGCTTTTTAGGGTTTGCTGTTGATCACAAATCGGATAAGTACATCATTAATGTTACGTAAATCATGAGTTTGATAACAAACGAACTATGGAGCCGAAGCAAAGTGTACAGACATTGTATATGTGTAAAAAACCACACACGAGGGCAACTAACGTAAGTTTTTGAGCTTGATTTGAGGGTTAAGATTATTATTTGGTAAAAACAATAATTTGACTGTCAGTCGTTTACTTTTTCCCCATTAAATGTACGTTACGAAAGGCGAATGATTCACAAAATATATCAAATATAACCATTATGAATCAGTTATTCTTATTATAGAATTATAAATTTTAAATAAAATGTACAAACAAGAGAAAAAAGTTTGTTAACATTTTATATACGGGTAATTCCATGTCAAAACGAACAAGAGTGGGACACGACCTCTTCCGATTGTAATGAAATTTGGTGAGAAGGTTCATTTTATCTTATAAGGAACATATATGAACGAAAAAAAATTAAAAAATTTTTTTTTCAAAAGTTACGTCATATTCAAAATGTCATAATTTCGCAGATTTAGCCGAATGTGTAGAGCTTATTTCTTCAATATCTCGAAAACTACTTGTTATACGAAGACGATTTAAATGTCATTTTAACACATCTCGCGCCGAGCCCAAAATCGCGATTTACTCATTCGGGCCAAAATATATATTTTTTGTATAACACTCTGTTTATGTCCATTTATTTTATATTTGAAAACATAAAGTGAAAATTTTCACTTTTTCATGGTTTTTCATAAATTTTCCTTGTGTGCACCGGTGATCACGCGGCCCCAGTAAGTAAATTTACAGACAGACAATCATCACATTCTGATAAACCGTCAACGTATCGTTTACCCAGCATCCCAGATTTCAGCTCAAGACCATCAACCTCTCGTTTATTCAACATCTCTCTAACTGATCTTAATTCAACGCCATCAACACCTCGTGTCCTTGAGGAGTATGTAGATGAAATTTTTGAAATTTTGAGACTGAATTTACTTTTTTTGCCTAATACATGAATTTGAAAAAAATAAAAAAAAAATGGATTTGAATGTTATCATTGTTTTTGTCTGGTAAAAATTGTTTATTTCAATACAGAAAGAAAAAAAATACTGTTACAAAGAACTATCCACCTGTTCTCATTGAACCAAATAGCCCCCTTTTTTGTCCGTCCCTTATGCATTATGGGCATGAAAACTGCTCAGGCAAAACACAGTTTCACGTTCTCCTGGGGCCGCAGATTAATTTGAGGTATATAAACCCAATGTAAACCGTGTGCACTATGCCACATTCACGTTTAAAGACATTAAGGTTGCGTGTGCATATGTGAACACGTGGCCCAAACGAATACTCAGGTCGTGCGCACCAGTGTCGCACATGGCGCTAAATGTGTTAAAGAGAATACTTGGGACTACAAACCATATACTGAAAAGAAATATTTTTTTTTAAAAATGTAATATCTGCAAAATATTAAATTTTAAAAAACGGCCTAAGTCAAAAACCTATTTTTTTATTTGGCTGATTTTTTTTTATAAAATACCCCAAAATGTTATTAAAAAATCCTGAAACTTTGAAGGAGGTGTTTTTTTTCTTTTTTAATATATGATTTTTTTCTTTCGCAACCTTTGAAAAAATAATCTTAAAATAGAATTTTAATATTGTAATTTTGACCAATAAGTACACTGTGCTAGTTGCAAAATACAGACCAGCCGCGCACCTTGCATTTTGCCCTAATTGGGGCACGCTGAATCTAGTTGGACTTACCGTTTTTTTAGATTGGCTCTTATTTTCAAGAATTACCGTTATTTCGAAAATGTAAGAGGTTGCACAGCATATATTTGCGTAACTCAAAAACGGTTTAGTTTATTGAAATAACTAAAAAACCGAAATTCGGCAATAAATAATAAAGTGGGGTTGGTCATACAGTTGACCCATCTAGGAGCATCCTACGCGCCACCATGCAAATATTGCGGTTTAATAAAAATGAATTATAAATCAATGTTAAAACGAAGAAACCATTCACAGGTACATTTCAATATTAGTCATATTATCAAAAAAAAAAGAAGTTACTTTTACAAAAACTTTTTAGAAATACGTATTCTATATTTTGTAATTAATTCTTCACATTCTTCCAGCTCCGATTCGAGCAAATTGAGAGAGTAAAGCATGGACTCACAAGTTTCTATTTTTAGTTTTTTTGTAAATAGTGTCCGTGCACACTATGACACTAGACGTTATGACATGCTACCAATTATTAAGTATATGTATGTTTACAAAACTCATGAGAACTTTCGTAAGGAATATGAAAACTTGTTCTTATTTTCAAAAAGGTTTAAAAAGTGTCATAAAATTTTTTAAAATTATACAAAGGGATAATTTAAAAAAAGGGTCACAAAAATTTTCATGGGCACGAAAAAGGTTCAAAAGTGATACTTTAGTGTCACAACGGCAACGCTGCGCATGTTTCTTATTGTTTACAAAAATCAGCTGTTTTGTAAATGACGTCACATGAGAATAACATTTTTCGCGCCCAATCATTTTGGTAGGCAATTTGAAAAAAAAGTAACAAAAAAAGTGAAAAAATAAAGGTAGTGAACATTTCCCCGCTTTTTATATCCATAAATTGCAGAAGTTGATAAAACAAATAAAAAAGAGGATTTGTATTTGTTGAAAACGTTTTAAAAATTATTAAAAACAAAAATTTACAAAAATTAGATGTGCTGTGGCAAATTGCAAAAACTCCAACAAATCCAAAGTTTTTATGCCTTCCCAAAAGACAGCAACATCCTGAAGAAATGGGTACAATTCTTTGGCCGAAGAAGAACATTTAACCCAAATACTTCTCATGTTTGCATGTTGCATTTTGATATTGAAAATAGTTTGGAATACAAAATGGGTAAGTACACGGATTGGGTTTAAACAATGGTTATATATGTATATTTTTTTGCTGTAAGGATTCACTAAAAAAAGGCTTTTAAAAAAGGGTGTTGTTCCATCCATAAAACCACCGACAGTAAAAAATTAAAAATTGCATAACGAACGATTGTTAAGATTGCAAAAACAGGATAACACAAAAAAAATTGGTTGATTCAATTCTGAAAGACCATAATTTTGAAAAAACTGCAGAGCAGTTTCAAGAAAATGAGGACGTTGATGTTAAAATGGGCGTTTTTGAAAATATTCAACCTTGGTTAGACATTAAAGATGTTGAACATTTATAGAACGATTTGTAAGTAGCATATGCATTTTTAATGCAAACTATATATGTACATATAAAATTATCATTCTTGATACAAACGTGTCTTCTCAATAGGCAAATTCTTCAGTACCAAAACAATGCTTTAAAAAAAGAAAATAGAAATCATGTTAAGGAAATACGCAATCTGCAACAAGAAATTTTATCGTTAAAAATACCAACAAAGACAACATTGAAGAGATGAAAAAACAAGTCAATAAATCAAAGTACGAGCTGGAAAACATTGAGCAAAAACTATTAATAATTTTTACACGTGGACAAATTTCAAAAATTAAAAATGGTATGAAAAGACAAGTATGGACGGAAGAAGATATTACACAGTCCATAACATTGTACCCCACAAGCTCCAAACTATATAAACTTTTATACCGGAAAAGTTTTCCGCTTCCATCGATTCGGACACTAAAAAGGTTGGCGCAAAAAGTTGACATAAATAGAGGGCTGCTAAGACCAGTCTAAAGATTTATCAGCATCAACTCACATGACAGAAAATCAAAAACTATGCGTTTTAAGTTTTGATGAGATGAAGGTCAAGAAGTCGTTCTGTTTTAACAAAACATCAGACACTACATTGGGTCCCGTTAGCTATGTTCAAGTATCTTTAACAGAAATACAATCATGAATTGTTTTTATTTTATTATTCACTTTTATTTTATTTTTAAGAAAACACAACGCAATAACATATTTACACAGAAAATAAAATTTAATTTTTTGCTGTTTAATATGTACAATAACATGTAACTTAATGATCTCCAATTTACTATTTTTAAAAGTATTGTTAAAAACATAAATGAAATAAATACATATTGACAAATGTACCTAAAACATTTAAAAAAATCAACACAATTTATTTTTATTTCACAATTTCTATTGTTTTATTTGTTTTTATTTCACAATTTCTATTGTTTTATTTATTTTTATTTCACAATTTCAACTTTATTTCTTCTTCCATTAACCATAACCGCACTGTTTGTTTACCTTTTGCTTTTGTTTTTGTCTCATGTGACGTAGATGCGCAGAACGAAAAAAATATTTCAAGGTGAATGCGTAATCTTGTTTTCATGATTGTTGATTAAAAAATAAAAATTATTACATTCCGTTAAACATCAAACTTTTGGTTTGTCTTTATATTCAGCTGTTTAATAGGTACATTGAATAAATTAAAGTGAAAATTGAAAAAAAATTTTTTTTATTAAATGCCTCTTCACAAAAAAAAAAAAAAAAAGAAGAGCAAACAAGTTGAGTGCTTGTACCCTTAACAACAAACTGGAAAATTGTGTTCAAGCTCTTAATCAAAACACATACTAAACAGTGATTGCTTGTGGAAACAAAGGAAGAAAAATACAGTCAGTCGCAATTTAAAGGAACGCCAATTTAAAATCACTATAAAATAAAAAAAGAAACAAAAAGGAAAATTATTTAGGAAGATATGTTACAAAATTTAGAAGAAAAAATGTTTGCTTGTAAGCAAATAAATGTAACATGGAAAAGTGAAAATAAATTAAAATTGTTGGAATATAATTTCTAATAATTTACTAACAATCTCAACCTGACGGCGCATAGCATAGGTTATATTTATAAATAATTTATCAAACAGAACTAAATAAATTAAAGAAATTTCAAACCCAAAATAATTGTGCATTCTTAGTACAAGAACAGACCGGTTGTTGGGAAGTATCCTGGAATATACGTCACTTAGTTCCAGTGAGATTATTTGGTCGATTATACATTCTTAGTACAAGAACAGACCGGTTGTTGGGAAGTTTCGTAGAATATATATAACATAGTTCCCATAAGTAAAAGATATACACTCGCTTGCACATTTGGTGGCACACTCGAAATAAAATAAAAACTATTAAGAAGTTGTGAATCACGACAATTTGGATGATTTTTGCTTTTTAATTTAAATTAACGAATAAAATAAATAATTTAATTAAATAAGTAAAATAAAGGCTTTTAGGAAGTTGTGATTCAAAAAAGAAAGAAAGAAAAAAAAATTTTTTTTTTAACTTAAAATAAATTAACAGATAAAATTTAAATTTGAGCAACTAAATTAATTGTATTATAAAAGGAAATCAAATAAATAAAATAAAAATTATATTTTTTCTCTGTACAATAAATTATTGGTTTTTTTGTTTCTCAGAGTTGCCGTAAAATATTAAAATAAATTGATCCTTCGTTTATCGAATGGGAAAATTTATTGGTAACAATAAATTTATATTTGCGGAAAATTAAATCAATTGGTTGATAGTTGTTAATATAGCTCTATTATTAATTACGATTTAAGCGTTAACCCAACCAATACGCACATTTATAATAATAATTTATTATAACAAAAGTAAATTTTTATGATTTTATATTTATTTCTATATGAAATTAAACAAGTCCCTAGTTACAGTAGGCCCTATAGAAAAGAATACTTAGTTAGTTACCAAATGATCTGATTTCAGTTTGTAAATAAGAGAAAAATATTATACCCCAATTATAGTCCCATAATTATTTCGAAGAATTAAAACGTGATACTAGACATCCATATCTAGTGCTATACTCAAATAGCCCCAAAATGTTTAAAATTTTCTTGATTGCGAAGATACTGGACATCCATATCTAGTGCTATACTCAGATAGCCCCAACATTTTTAAAATTTTTCTTAATTATCAAAATGCTAGACATCCACATCTAGTAATATACTTAGATAGCCCAATTCCCAATATAATCACTTTAAGTAGAAATCTATTGTCTCTTATTTTAAACAATAAAATTGACATTTTGTATGACTCTGATTTTTTCCGCTTTCACGATGCAAGCTCTACCAAAACCCTGGGTATAAAGTGGAATGCGCTTTCAGACTCGTTTACGTATAAATTCGATCCAATTGATCAAACCACCAAAATAACTAAGCGGCAGATTTTGTCGTCAGTGGCAAAGCTATTTGATCCGGCGGGATGGCTCGCGCCTATCGTTATTAAGGCAAAAACATTGATGCAACAGCTTTTGTTGGAAGGCCTAGAGTGGGACGAAGATGTTTCACAAGAATTGCTGCAAAAGTGGAACGAACTGGTCCAAGATCTTTCACAGGTTGATAAAATCTCGATTAATCGCTGGTTACAATATAATCCCTCTGACAAGGTGCAACTGCACGGTTTCTCAGATGCCTCTAAGACGGCGTTTTGTGCAGTAGTTTATATTAGATGTCAGACTAGTTCCCGTACTACTTTCATTAATTTATTAGTAGCTTAAAGTAAAGTAGCCCCTATACAGACGGTTTCTTTGTCACGGCTGGAACTCAGTGGAGCAGTTCTTCTAGCTAAGCTCATTAATTATGTAATATCAGCCTTGAATTTAAACCCTGACGAGATTCATCTTTGGACTGATTTGTCCATCACAATAGGTTGGCTTTCAAAATCCCCTTCGACGTGGGAAACATATGTGGCGAATAAAATATCTCTTATTCACAGTTTAGTGTCAGATGTTAAATGGCATCACGTTCCCTCGCACGACAACCCTGCAGACTTGGGAACCAGAGGTTGCAGACCTCAAGATTTAGCACATAGTTCGCTCTGGTGGCACGGACCATCATGGCTCATTAAACCCTCAACGGAATGGCCAAAAAGAAATCCGATGAACGAATATGAAGTTTCTAGAAACCAGTCTCAGGCGTTACATGTCGAGGTTGAAGACAATGAAATTCTCATTAGATTCTCATCATATAGCAGGGCTTTACGCGTTGTATGCTATATGTTCAGGTTTTATAGGAAATGCAGGGGATGTATACGGCAAAATTCGCAAACCGGGAATCAAATATTGCTTACACAGTCGGAAATGAAATTTGTAAAACTTAGACTAATTGCTTTGTATCAAGAAGTATTTTATGCCGAAGACTACAAATGTCTGCAAGCCTCTCAAAGCTTGTCAAGTAAAAGTTCACTTAAACCTTTGAATCCGTTTCTGGACTCAGATTTAATTATGCGAGCGAACAGCAGATTGGTTCAATCAACTCTTCCCTACAATGAGCGATACCCTATAATACTACCGGGTGATTCACAATACTGTCGCTTGTATCTGCAATATTTGCACGAATTTCTGTATCATGCTGAATGTAGCCACATGTGCAGAATAATACAAACGGAATATTTTATAACAAGACTAAAACCCCGTGTCAAAAGTATAATTCGCAAGTGTAAAATTTGTATTATCCAAAGGCAACAACCTTGTTCCCAGATAATGGCTCCCTTGCCACCTGAACGGTGTACCTTATCGCGTTCATTTCAAACCACGGGAGTTGATTTTGCTGGGCCATTTGCGCTCAAAGTCTCTCCATTGCGCAAGTCAACATGTGTAAAAGGATACGTCTCCATTTTTGTATGCTTTGGGACGAAAGCTATTCACTTGGAAGCATGCTCTGAGCTTTCTTCTAAGGCGCTTCAGGCCACATTCGCTCGTTTCGTCGGGAGGCGGGGCCTCCCCCATAGGGTTACATCAGACAACGGAAAGAACTTTCTGGGCGCCAGTAGGGCTCTTGAGCGCGAATTTGCGGCATTTCTGCGAGGAGCAGCTGAAGATATAGCACAAAAATATATGTCTCAGGGATTTGAATGGAGGTTTATACCACCCCACGCTCCGCATATGGGCGGCTTATGGGAAGCCGCTGTAAAGAGCTTTAAGTTTCATTTTAAGCGGATAGCAGGTGCTCACAAATTCAACTTCGAAGAATTTGCAACAATACTGGCTCGAATTGAGGGGGTTCTGAACTCTCGGCCAATCTCTGCCATCTCAGAAGATCTAGCGGACTTGACGGCTCTAACTCCCGGAAATTTTTTAAGAGGTATTCCCTTAATGGCTTTCCCCGAACAAACCTGCCAAAATATCTCTGTCATAAACCGATGGGAAAAGTTGAAGGTAATCCATCACCAGTTCGTCATACGATGGAAGGAAGAGTATTTAAAATCATTACATAAGCGCTACAAATGGCAGAATGCAACTCCGAATCGACAAGTAGACGATCTAGTGGCTGTAATGGATGACTTGCTACCGCCCCACGAATGGCGATTGGGTAGGATTGAGAAAATCTTTTCGGGGTCTGATGGAAATGTGCGCATTGCAGAAGTACGCACCTCCTCAGGACTTTTGACAAGACCCATAGTAAAGCTATTTTTTTTGCCGTTCTTGGGCAACTGATATTTTACGTTAAACATATTGTCCATATCCTTCTCATATGTATATTTTGGCGAGTACACATAAATTTAACTAAACCCGTACTAATAGCATTACCTAATACTATATTTGCTCTATATTCCTATCATCCAACCTACCATTGAATTAAACCAACCCTTTTCCATATTCCATTATAATTTTATCCTTTTCTAATAAAATTGTGTTGTCTCGTTGCTATTTCTTTCCCTTAGTCACAGATCGAACCGCAGACTTACGGCTACAAGAGTGCTATGTCCAGGCCGTAGTCCGACAGCCTAGAATAGCACTCAACCGAGGGATTTGGAAGTGTTCTATTGTGTATTATGCCGGGGTTACCACGGCATAGTATTCTGCAAGCGGTTAAGGAAGATGACGGTGGAACGGAGGCGAGAAGTTGTAGGCAATCTGGGCTGCTGCTTTAACTGCCTGGCAAGAAGCCATACACTTAACTCGTGCACCCCCATGGAGGCCTGCAAACGGTGCGATCAATTGCACCATACCATGTTGCATATGCCGAGTCGCCAAGGTCGGCAGCGGGAGGCATCCGAAGGCGGTAGAACCGCCTCTAGCAGTGCAAGCTTTCCCAGCAGAAGCCCCAGCCGAGCCTCCGCTAGAAGAAGCCACAGCAGACCACCTTCCAGGGGCAGAAGCACCAACAGGGCGGTTGTGCGAGCTCAACCCCAACGTCTAGAGCAACGGCACCAGCAACGTCGCCAGCAGCAACAACGTCGACATAACCAGCAACAACGTAGACGAAACCAGCAATAACAACGAAACCAGCAACAACAACGAAACCAGCAACAACAACAATATCAGCAGCGGCAACTTCAGCAACTGACAGTAACCAAGAGCCGCGTCTGGGTGGGGCAACTATTGGCCGAGGCCATTAAGTCACTGGCCAACGTGTTGTGCGTAAAGTACAACGCATAATCTCCAGGCAAAGGCCTGGGCCGGCGCCATGTTCAAATCACGTTTGAACATTAAATTAACCTATGAAACAACTAATTTTAAAAATCTTAAAATTAAATGAATTAAATATGAAACAGATGTATTTAAAATCTTTAAGATAAAATATGTATGTATGTAAAAGTGAATTTGAATTGAATTTGAATTGAATTGTAACGTTAAAACAGAAGTTGTCAATCCTAAATGAACCTAAATTGTGCTATAGTTTAAAAGCTATTGGTATAAAATTTGTCTTATACTAATGTAAATGAATTTATTAAGTTTTAGCACTAACGGATTTATTTAAATACTCTTCGGCTATCTGCTAGCCGAAGACAGGTTAATAGTAGAAAATAATATGTCAATTGTGCGTTCAGACTAATGAAATATTTGACAAAAATATTTGTTCTGATATTTGCTTCAAACTGTGTGAAACAAAAAAATTTTTTTTTTTGATGTTTAGACTAAGCTCAAATATTTGACAATTTTTGTTTGTTGAAACAGTTGGCAAATAGTGTCAAATAAAATAAATTAATTCATGTTTGCCATGCGTTCAGACTAAAACAAATATTTGCATCAAATAATTATTTAATCAAAGTGTTCAAAAATAAAAATATATTTAACTAATTATTTGTTTTATTCTGTGGGGCAGCATCTATTATATTGTTAGGACAGGAGTATGTAAAAGAAAAACAAAACTGGAAGACAAATGGTTAACGGAAACATGGCTAAAATTTGCGAAAAATTGGTAACAACCCCTAAAATATATGGTTCGGTTAAAAACAAAATGTCAGGAAAAGAACAACAAAAAAATGTTGCAAAAACAGCCATAAAATTGACTAAAAGTCCCCAAAAGTATAAGGAATGGCAAAAATTCGGTGAAAATTGCTAAATTAGCAAAAATTCGCAAAAATTGGCCAATAGCAAAACCTAAAATTTATTTGAAATCGCCAAATCGGTTAAAAAAAACAAAATGTCGGCGAAAAACCAAATAAAAAAATGTTGCAAAAATAGCGAAAATTCGCGAAAAATTTTAATATTTCATACAAGCCATAAAATTGACTAAAAGTCCCCAAAAGTATAAGGAATGGCAAAAATTCCGTGAAAATTGCTAAATTAGCAAAAATTGGCTAATAGCGGCATGATAGCAAAGTCTAATAATTATTAAAAATCTTTAAAACTGTAAAAAATCCGAAAACTTACAGGAAAAATTGCTTCTATCGGGTACATGGCTAAAATTATTTGTCGTTGTTTGCTCTTACAATTTTTTTGTAGTATCAAATAAATGTTTGCTCAAAAATTACTAAAATATTTGATTTTTTGTGTTCTCACTATGTTCACATTGGACAAATATTTGTTTGCCGGCAAATACTTTTATTTGCTCAAAATCAGCTGTTATTTTATTTGACACTCAAAAATATTTTGTGTTCAGACTACGTTAATGAAATATTTGATGTTTGCTATCAAATATTTCATCAGTCTGACCGTACCTTAATACTCATTAATTTCTTTTCTATAACTCTACAATTATAATCATTCATTTGAGTAATTATAATTACAACTCCTCAGTAAACGATAATCACAAATCCAAAGGTGCCCTGCAGTTCTGCAACCCAATCTGAGGATTTGTTTAAAGTTCTGTGTGCATCCCAAACACAGAATTACACTATTCAAACGATGTTCCCTTGCCGGATACTTACTTTTTTTCATAAGCCTTTAAATTGTGTTTTTATAGAAATCTTTAAATAGCGACGTATCTTGCTGCATCGTCGTCATAACTCAAAAAAAAAAATACAATTCGGAATAAACGAGTTTAAAGTCTCTTTTTAAAAGCGCAAAGTATTAAAGATATAAAGATAAAATTTACACACAATATAAAGCAAAACAAAGCAAACGATTTGCATCACTAACTCCGAAATTAAATTTTTTGAGTTATGACGACGTTGCAGCAAATGAGCGATATCAACTTACATACACATTTATTTTCTAACTTTAAATTATTTAACATCAAAACGTCAAAAGCATAAGAAGAAATATGACATAATCTTCCCATAATTAACACATTTTGTTCATCTTGTTTTTTTTTACCTTTTCAGAAATTAAACGTTTTTTCTTGATAAAAAATGTTAAATGATGATGCAAAAAATAATGATTGTTACCAAAATGTGATTGACGTTAGGTTAGGTTAGGTTCCACGGGCAGCCATCAAAGACAGCTCACTTGGGTCCTTTATTGGTCCCTTTGTGATACCCTGCGCCAATGCCCATCCCTTAGAGCAGTCACTCAGATGGCGTCACTGCAAAGTCCAACCACCTCGTCTTCCTAGTGAAGAGAAGGAGCGATTTCAGTTCCATCCCAGATAGATCCCCCAAACAGGCAAACACCGGTTCCCCCAGGCATTCCACCCTTATACCCCGCAGTCCAGGGCAATGACAGAGGAGTGGAGTGATTGACGTTGCCAACAATTAATTCTGATTTTTAATATTCTTTGATAATTTTACTAGAGAGCCTGTTGTACTTATGGCAAACTAATTAAATTTGTTTTATGAGCTTCTCAAAATTCATTGTTACAATAAGTGCAGCTTCTTAATTGTGATTGTCCCTCAAGCAAGAGGTAAAAATTTCATAATGATGACGAAGTTGAAAATTGTGCTTCTTATCACATTTCTTTGCCTCGTTAAAAAGAAAACGTTAATTGTTATAAAGTTTTTATAAAGAACAGCAAATGTGTGACATATTTTTTCCATCTTCTTTTATACAACTTCGCTCTTAACAACTACAATATTTAATGTGGTACTAATAGATCTCTTTGGGAATAGGAGAGGAAAACTAAGTATACAAGTTGATGAGGGTAAACTGGAAAGACATTGAAAAACTTATGTTTTTCAGTAGATGTGGTCCCTTTCGCGGACACTATCTTGCCTAATAGTGGAGATACAGCAAGTGTCCCACGCGAAACCTTCTCAAAAAATGGTGTCCGCGACAGGGATATGAAGTTTGTCATTACTCTTCTGATCGGACTTGTAGGTATCGAGATGTTTCATAGCGGTTTTCGTGAAAGCTTTAAAAAGCTGTTTCATCAGCAAAGGTTGATGTTTGGGTGTAGTTGGTAATATGAATGGCTGAAATATATATCACGTACAGTAGATGTCCTAAATTGCTCCTCTGTGGAACTCCCGCCTCAGTCGGTTAAAGAATACTAAAAATATGTCATAGCTTAGTAATAAATTGTCGACCGATCAAATAGCTCTGCAACAGTTTGTTTACGAGTTAATTCAGCTTCAACTTATGTATTCAGCCTTCATGCATTAAGTTTTATGATAAACTTTTTCTAAGATGTTGCTTTTGGGCCTGGAGTAACTTTCTAAGCTGTTCATGGCTTGTGAAGTACAGCTTGCAATAACATCGTTGCATACGTACGATTTCCGTCATCATGTTACTCATAATGTGCCTGAACTAGAGCAGTTGTTTCTACGCGATTAAAGCTGAAAGCGGAAGTTTGGTCCTTAGACTCATAGCTTGTCAAGACGGTGTGCACCTAAAACACCGTTATTACTGGTCATTGCAATGTTAAAACAACAAACGATTACATGTACACATAGTTGAATTTGGATCTGGATAACTGCTGTTGTCGATGTTTTGTTCTTGTTTTAACAATGCTGCTCGAACTTCTGTGCGCACAATCATATCAAACACAAGTACAGTATTGCAATATTAACATACGCCGTCTTGATTGTTATTGTTGGTTTTTGCAAGGTTTTCCCCACCTTAGAATTTATAAAAATTTTTATATCGGTAGTTCTGCCAACGTTGTGTTCTTATGAACACAACAAATAAAGGAAGTTTATATATTTTTACCTTCAGTCTTAAAAGAGCGAAATCCAAGTTAATAAATTGTAAAGGTGGGAGAAAAAAACTTCTTAAACTATTTAGTTCTAAATTAATTTTAAATCTCTAAATACAGTTATGTTTTATTTTGATACTCTTATTTAACTTGTTTAAAAGTTAAGAACAAGACCATATTTACATTACTGCGCAACTTTTGCGTGCAACATTTTGTTTGTTAGCAAGAGGTATAGGGGAGAAAACGGTGTTGAAAAAGTTGCACGACGCCGCATGTATATGCATTTGATTACTTTTTGTCATATTTGTTTAAATTTTTTTTTTCGTTTCTAAATGTATTTTATTAGAAATGTTGTCAACTTTTGTGCTGAAGAAAAAACGCAGCTTTCAGAAAAATATTTTAAATTAATTAAGGGTTTAAAAAACAAGCTAAAGCAAAATTCGGCTGTATATGTGTAAATGTTACAATCAAAAGTTAAAAATATTTTGCACTTTTAAAAATAAAAAACATTTCAACCTTTTTGTAATTGGCGTGTTGGTTTTAAATAAGTATGCCCGTTCAAATATATTTTTTTTTAGGAATTACATATTTTAAAAAGTGTAGTTATGTTAAAAAAAAATCTTTGTTTTTCCAGAAATCAGCTTTCTAAAAATAGTACATTTTTAAAAATTCTATTTTTGAAGTACGTTATTCAGGAAATAAATTTTTTTTTAGTTATAGCTAAATATTAGCTATAGAGATTATTTTAAATCTAAATAATTTATAAGTATCCTGTAGGAAATGTCACTAGTGAATCTGTACTGATTTACTACTGACACAGTCACCAGTACTACTGGCTTTAGCTAATACTTGACATTTTTAAGTTTTACCTACCTTTGAGGTGAATAAAAATTTGAGTTAAAGCTGGTACTTTATACTGACTAGTAGAAACTAGTTCTTCCAAATGTATGAATAAAACGAGTATGTGCTTAAAAATACTAGTTTTTGCTTTTTTTTTAAGCTTATGATTGGGGTGCTTGAAGTTTGTGTTTTGCCACAATATTGAAATAGAAATGAATTTCATTTTAAATATTTATTAGTATGTATGTTTAGTTTTATGAACATCCTGAAGATTATTTCAAATTATATATTTTTCGGAAAAATACCTAAAATGGTAAAATCTCTGTTAGGGCCATTATTACAACTTAAGTTTGCTGTTACCCGGCAGATAACAGACGCTTTTTGACAGATACCACATTATTATCTGTCAACTTAATCTTAACTTTAGCTAACTTTAAGTTGTAATAATGACCCTAAATGTAACAAATACAATAATTAAAATTGTGGTTATTTTGTTGAACTATTTATGGTTTTTAATCCAAATTTTAAATATTTTAATTCGGCTTAAGTTCATCAAATTTAATTTTCATTAAATTACTTTTATGTAGAAAGGAATTTTACAACATGAAAATTAATTAAAATTGTTATTGATAATCCTTCATTTTTGACCGTGGCCGGGGCTCAAACCCTGGCAGGCAGGTTACCATGACATGTTTCGATCGCTACCACTCGATCATCTCAGATGGATTTGCCGTCTTACACTCGCAGCCATCGACGACTGCTGGCGTCAATAGTCAAACATCAATCCTTAAACCAAATTGTATGTTAACCTTTGGTAGATCGAAATTAGCTTTTTTTGAATGATTATCCATTTTAATTGATTTTACATGTTTCTTCATAAAAATAATTTAATGAAAATTAAATTTGATGAACTTAAGCCGAAGTAACAAATACATTTAAATTTAAATACTTATGTACAGTTTACCAAAGCAATTTTACTTAATTTTTCAAATAGTTTTTAAATTTTGTAAAACAAGCTAAACGTTAATAAATAATAATTATTAACGTTGCCACTAAGTTGTTTTATGATAAACCGCATAAAGGTCGGTACAGACTTTTGCCATAAAAAGTTTGCGTTGCATTTTTTAAATAAAATAAAAACAATTTTTAAAAAGAAAAATGTATAAATAACAGATAAATATACAAAAATATATTTATTTATGCTCGCATACAAACTGAAACATTTACAGGGATTTTTCTTAATACCAATACATACACACTTGTTTAACGATTTAAAACATAAAAAAGATCGCATTATCCAGCATTTGCTTCCTCTTTTAAGCATTAGCTATCTAGCGGGGGAGGGGGGTGCTTTAAAACCATGTGAGATAAGGCCACGATACCTTTATTGCTCAATTGAATGGGAGATAAAGCCATAATGGCCTTATTGGCCAATCATTAAGAGGTAAGGTCATATTTAAAATTTTGCAAAATGAGAGATAAAGCTATATTTTTTTTCGAAAATGAGAGATAAAGCCATATTTTTTCAGAATATTGTTATGCATGGTGTAAACATTCTGAAAAAGGGAAAATCCTTAGTTATTATGGAAAAACATGTTTTAATTCTTGTGATGCACGCAGGAAAACTTTATTCAGCGAAGCCACCTGCCGCGTCCTACTGGAAGAAAAAAACCCCAAAGCACGGCCGCAGGTCGCCACGCAGAAAAACTTTAGTATGCGAAGCCAGATTTCAATACTTAACTTTAGAGTCTCCGGAACTAAAATGAGAGATAAAGCCATTTTCTAATATTGCTAATGCGAGCTAAGGCCATGATGGCTTTATCTCCCATTCAAATGAAAAAAGGCTTTATCTCCCTATTGAATGAGAGATAAAGCCATCATGGCCTTATCTCACATGGTATTAAAGCACCCCCCCTATCTAGCACTAGCAAAGAATTATTCACACTTTTTGTAGTTTAAACTTTTCAGCATAGCTAGTACTGAAAAGTAAAAGCTAGTGCTAGTACTTAGTACTATGTAGCATAAACTACCTTTTTATTCACTCGAATGTTATTTACTATAGACATTTAGCATGTGCGTGTCATTGGATATCTACTACTGACGTTGGTACTATTGACTAGGTAGTTCTTTTGGGACCATATCTTCGTTCGCAAGTTATTGTGTTCTATACCGCAAAATATAAAAAATTGAGAGAAGATTCATTTTTAGGTAAACTTTTAGAGATCTGTCGATCTGTGCCATCAGTCTGCTCGTATCATTTAAAGTTTCCGAAATATGAGACATTGACTTTGTGCTATACAACAATTCAGTGACAAGCTTCGTAACCTATTGTGTTCTATATGCAAAAAACCGTGCATATAGAACAAAAACGGTGTAAAAATACTAAATAAAAAAAAATTTTTTATTTTGTTCTATATGAAAGTGTAAATAAAGTTTGTAGTACTTTGGATCTCTTTGCATTGTCTGTTTTTGTTTTATTTCCTTTTTGTGACTTTACATTGCAGTTGGCAAATGAAATGAAAAAAAAGTTAGAGTGATATATTCGGCTGTGCCGAATCTTTAATACCCTCCACCGACTGTTCGAATATTTCAGGACGGATATCTATATGATGTCTATTTATTACTAATTTATCTTTATAAAAACAGACATCAGCATTAAAATTGGTTGGTTTGAGGGTTAGATCTATATTAAATTATTTAGCAATTTAAACTAGTTTGAGTAATAGTTTCAATTAAAATTTTGCTATGATAGCATCATTTTTTACGGTTTTAAGCGTACTAAACTGTTTTCCGGTAGTAGGGTTTATATGGGGCCTAAGGCAAATTATGGACCGATCTTCACGAAATTTCACAGCGTGATTTCCAGTCGAATAAAACAAATCTTATCTCATTCCGTGCCTTGTTCCTCCATTTATGTTATTTTTTGTAACAAAATTATCATTTCTTTTAGGTGGTGGTTCCACATTTTGATTCATAGCTCTGGTCCTACTGCACCGATTTTGCTGAATTTCAATCCCAAACTGCTTAGGATAACTACAAGCAATTTGGCACAAAGTTTGTTCATTTCTTTTGAGTTGTTCGAAAGTGAGCGTGTTTTCAACAGACGGACAGACGGAACTGGCTAAATCGACTTAGAATCACTCAATAACCCAGAATATATATACTTTATGGGGCCTGAGATGAATAATAAAAGAGTTTCACACGGAATGACAAACTTAACATACCCTCTTCACAACTAATTGTGGTGGAGGGTATAATAAAGTTTTCATTTCTCACAATAATTTTTTTACATTTTGTTCTATATGCTATAAAAAATAAGAGTTTCATAAATAAATGCATATAGAACAAACCTGTTTTTCTTTAAACGCTTATTACTCTTAGAAGCTTTTCCAAGGACTCAAATTTTTTTTGCCAAAAAAAAAAACCAGAAATCCTAGAAGTTTCCTTGGTAAGAAGGTTGCGACAACTTTTTTGGTTCAGTTTTTTGTAACTTACAACTAAACTTTAACAGCGATTTACCAAAAAAACATTTTTGTCATATAGAACACAATAACTTGCGAACGACGATATGTAGACATTGTAACCAGAGAATCACTTGAACATTTTAGAAAATCTAGTCTACACTTTTGGTACTTTTTTAAAGTAGATATCGAAATGAAAATGGGTTTTTAAACATTTAATTATTTTATTAAAAAAAAATTAATATTCGAACACATAACAAATTTTTCTTCTTATTAAAGACAAATATAAAATTGAAAATACTTCGTTGACAATGTCGCCAAAAAGTCCACAAAATAGTCGACAAATCTGGTGACTTGGAGACACTTGCACCCAGGTTTCCTTCAGGGTAATTACAGATGTGTATATATATACATATGAACAAATCACACTTATTCACAAAGAGGGTATTAACTCAAAATGTTTTTTTCGCTTTTGGAAAAAATCGACACGTGATATTTATATTTACCCGCTATAAAAATATCAGGTATTTTACGTATTTTCTCGGCGTTAATTGTATAATCTAAAGGTAGTCCAAGTGTTATTATTTTGTTATAAAATTTTATTTTAAAAGAGGACTAACCACCTTTTTCAAAATTATGGGACTTTTACGTACCATTGCAACAAATTAAAGCAATAAAATATGTTTTTCTGCATAGTATGTATTTTTATTTATCTATTGCGCTGCAACAAAAGCTGAGAACTCAATGTAACGAAGAAAATAAAAGAGATTAATATGATTTCATGGACACTTTCAAAACCATGTCCGCAATCTGTGAACTTTTAAAACTTCACCCGAAAAAACCTAATTCGATATGATCACCTCCAATAAAACTATTATTAACGAAAAATCATAATATGGTCTCCCATTAATAACAAAAATATGTTAAACGGTCAGAATAGTTGGGTGTTTTGCAAACATAATATGTTGGTGTTGGTTTATGTAAAATCAAACAATTACGCAGGTCTACATTGAAAAAGTTTTTAACCATTCCAGTTGATTCTTATTTTTTTTTTTTGATTTTAAATTAACCGATCAGTTAACCGGGTAGTAATTATGAATGAACGAACCAAATGAATAACCTAACTTGTGCCAACAAAAACCACATACAAAATAGGTAAAATGGTAAAAAGTTTTCAAATGTCTACCTGTGTCAAGGCCTTATGACACTACATTTTTAAAGCATTATCCATGTTTTAGTGAATAGTGCAAATATAATGTAATAGAAAAATTTACCAAGTGTAAAGAGTTCAGCTGTATTAACATAAATAGAAAAGTGTCAAAAACGTTGAAAAGTTATCGATGAAAAGTTTAGTTGTGTCAAAAAAAATGTAAAATTGTTCAACTTAAAATTGACATTTCAAGCTTGAAATATTAAAAGTTTATGGGCGGATTTAGCTATTTTCCGATTTTTGTTTGTTATGTTTTTATAATTCTCATAAGTAAAAAGTGGACAACATGTAATAAAATAAACAAAATCATAACAAAAGAAAAACTGAAAAAAATTTTTGATTAAATTTTTTATATTTTGCTCTTTCAAACATTTACTGTTTCTTTCTAGCAATTCTAAGGGCTTTATTATGGGAAACAAGTTATTATCACATTTAACCATAGAAAGTTTAGAAAAAACTTTAACTGTACATTTTACGTTTTAATCATACTATGACTGCCGGTGACGATAATATGGTTAAATTAAGCACAGTTTATTTAAAAATGTTCGTTTAAATTAGATTTATTTGAGGTTTTGGCTTTTTTCTACGTGTGTAGATAACTAAAATTGATGATGCAGAAATTATACACAATTGATTATCTCGATGCTCCTATTTATTTGTGATTATAAAATCTAGTGGAGTTTTTTAAAGAGTTGATATGGCAACCAGATTTCTATGATCATTTATGGGCCGATTGGAATAATTTCTATATTCGAGATCAATATTTTATGTTTAATGGTGCAGCATATTTAATTCCACACTGGCAAATGGCACGTACATTTTTCGATCTTGTTAAAAAACTTTTTAAACTTTCCCTACAAAAATGTATGAGATTAAAAGCATGTTTGAGTCTGATTATAATTTGCATGTTCGTATATGTGAGTTTTGAATAAAAAATAAAAACAACTAATTAAGTTAAGAAAGTTTTCGTGTAAGTTGTTCTTTGTTGTTTTCGTTATTTACTGCTGCTGCTGCTGCTGATGTATTTTGTTGCTCGAAAATGTGCGTGTTTTCTCTTTTCATGGCTTTTAGCAATATAATTACTCACATTAAATGCTACAAACAAATGTACTCAAATTACATGCATACATTCACACATGAGTGTAAGAGAATGCTAGTGTATTTGTGTAAGGTAAGCAGGTGTTGGCCTTGTTCAAGAGCTTATACAACTATAAACATTGGCAAAGCTCAAAGGTAAATCCTTAACCTAGACCATACTTACTACTACTGTTATGTATAATACTTAGTTACTTATAACTAGTGAGTATTTCAAGTCTGTCGACATACATTTACAAACACGTCCTCATTAACTTAATATGGGAAAATTAAATCACACAAATACTCATGCATACATACATACATACCAAAGATTATGAAAAGCTTACATACTAAATACATCCTTACATTTATGTATATGTTGTGTCTGTTCATCATGTATAATTCTTGATACGAAATTACACAAATAATAAAAACTTAGTCGTCGTACGCTCATTATCATAAGTTAGTAGTAATAAAGTCTAATAAATGATGTTAGAAACTGCCGCTAGCTATCGAATATTAAATGGCTTGCTTTAAGGGTTAGAAAAGTTTAATTAAAAGTATTTTGTTTATATACAGTGCACTCTGGAAAACGTCAACTAATTAAAACCGCGGGTGTTGACGTTTAACAAATTGTTGACGTTTACGAATGTAAAATTTTTATATAAAAAACATATCGATAATGTGCTTTTAAACGTTTTTATTAATTATAAACTAAATCCAAACATAAACAAATTCAAAAAGGAAATAAAAAAGGCATTCAACCTGACTAAAACCATAGAAGACAACTGGAACTAAAAGAATACATTTTAAATGAGATCATATTTTTAATTTTACATGCACACATATGCATTTAAAAAAAATCTGTTATTTTTTTCTGCTGTTTTTTCTATCCAACACTTGGAAGAGAGCCTTCTCTCTTAAACGTCTTAATACATTTAAGTCATTTTGCTCAACATTCTTGCATTGAGCCCAATCCAAAGCCCTGTTAAATATTTCGACGGCTTCGCTTGGTTTTATTGTCTGCACAAAAAAGCAACTGAACATAAATAAAAAGACAATACAGACATACAGTTGTAATTTTTTTTTACTCTACTTACAAGGTGGATCCCCAATTTCTGAATTGATTTCATAAAATAAATGTGTGTGTGTACAAATGTGTGTATTTTAACTGTTGCTAAATTCGAAATTTTATTTTATTCAGAGTTGACGTTTTAGAGCTTTATGGTTGGGTTGACGTTTTAGAGTAGGCAATGTAAAAAAAAATGGGTTGACGTTTTGGGATGTTGACGTAAACGAGTGTTGACGTTTTCCCGAGTGCACTGTATTGTGTTAATATTTATATATATGTAAATAAAATTTACTTTTAAAATTATGTTCTTTTATGAAGAAAATATTGGATTATTTATTCGATTAAAAAGTAGCACTAAAAAAACTTTTTCTCTTTTGCTTAAAAACGATTTCTAGAACATAAAGGGTCCTCATGATATCGTTTATAAGTCTCGTAATCTGTGCAAACTGTGCATTTTTACGCCCTCGTAAATGAAATGTCAAAAATTGTATGAGAATTCATTTACACAAACTTGGTAAATTTGCCCAACAATTTTGTGTCGTAAACTTGCGCTGTTCAATTGTGCATTTATACAAACAGATCTTTTAATGATTTTTACGTCGTTTTCAATGAAAAATCCAAGTGTCTATAAATCACAAACAATAAATTCTAGCAATAATTTCAGTAAATTGGTCTTTTGGCTTTCTTTGAGCATTTTTAAAAGCAAATTTCTCATAAATATTAATCACAAATTCAAACACAAATTTTTATATTTTTGAATTTTAATTTTTAATTTATTTTTGTATTGACGTTTCTTACAAACTGACATTAATTGTTTAAAATTACACAAAAGTAAAAAAGGGGCTTCATGAAACAAGACTCGTAAGTTTGCGCATTTGCACAAATGGCAATTTTAAGCGACATCATGAGGACCCTTATTAAAAACGTTAAGTAGAAACGAATGCTTGGCATCTAAGTGCATGGAACTTAATAAATGACATTAAAATATTAACCCCCATATTCATAAAAATGTTGTTTGATTCATAAAAATTCATAGGAAATTCGCTTAATAACCCTGTTATAAACCAGAAATATATTTATGAATAAGGCATTTAATAAATAGATTTCTTTTTGTAACCGTGTTCCGCCAATCAGAGTCTCATCTATCGTATCTATTTCAGTCAATATTTTATATACTCAGTATTATGTACTGATTTGTAATCTTTTCGGATAATACTTTCGACAAAACGCTACCTCTAGAAAACTAAAAAAAGATCACGTTAAATGTGACATGAAGCCATTTTCGTTATTTACTTTTAGCAAAAAAATATGTAAGAGTGCTAAATATATTCGGCTGTGCCGAATCTTTGACACCCCGCAGCTACAGTTAGAATATTATAGGCGTGGGCTCTGTATGCAGGGCTGCCAGGGCTGTCATTTTGACGATTTTTTGTTCATAAAAAAGCAAAGTGCCGATTTGCAGATTTTTTTCTAAAAAGTGACGATTTTTTTTCAGTCTCCAAAGTCTGAATAAAACCTAAAGTTTTCTGACAATTTCGTTTTTTAAACTTGGTTATTTAACAGCCGTACCTTAACAAGAGCCGAAGGCTGTATCTTTTCTTTCGCTTAGCTTTGACGCTGATATGATACACCAAAGCAAGAGCGTCAACGTTGTGTCACGAGAGTATTAATAACTTTCTTGTTTAATAAAACCCACAAATTATAAATAAAAATAGAGATAAAAACGCTAAATTGATCAAAAAATAGGTAAATTGCCATTATTAAATAACAAAAGCGGCAAACTTCATTACTAAACGAGCTGTCAAAATCGGGTTTTCCAAGTGCAAAGCGTTCGGGCCGCTCTATTCAAAAACTTGAAAACGCGTGCCGCTTTTGTTTAGGTACGGCTGTAATATGCAAGTCTTAGAAAATCATTGATTATTTTCGGAGTACAAAAACAACAAAGTTACACTTTGTTTATCTTTCGTCAAACCATCATCGAATGAACCTTTTATCATAATCATAGTTTCAACAATTATGCGGCAAGTATTTCACGAGTTGTAAGAGAATATCTACATGAGTCCTATACGATTCTTGACATGCAAGTTTCGTTAGATTATTTTTACCCATGTCTTAAACGATTCCCGATTGAAGAAGCGTGTTTCGCAGTGCTATGAAAGAATCACACTCGTGTTACAGTTTGTCCCGTTTGATGAAACTTCTACGATAAAAAATGCGGTCATCGACGATCAAAGACGCTCTTCATGAGACTCCCAGTAGCTCTTGCACGATTGAAAATTTTAGCTGGGTATGAAGTGATAATGTTTTCGTTTGAATTTTTTTTTTATAAAAATCGAACATTAATTGTTAAAAGAAACTAAATTTTAAGTTGTCTGATATTTTTTTTGACGATTTTTCGAAACGATAAAGACGATTTTTAGATTTTTTCTCAGGAAACTAACGATTTTCTCACAAATATATCTGGCAGCCCTGCCTGTATGGGATCTATAAATTGTCAAAAAAATCCTTATTAAAGCGGACATCAGTACTTAAATTCTTTGCGATTTAGACCTTCTTATGATAAATGATTAACCGGCAATCAGAAAGCTTTAGCTTTTATTTCTAGTCATATCAAACATAGTTTGATTAAAATATAATAATTCGCAGCAGGTTACGCCGAACTAACATTATTTACGAGAGGAGAATTTATATTCGACCTTTGGTAAATTATGGACCAATCATCACAAAATGCTGTACAAAGATTTCTAGCATAACAAAACCTAAATTAGAATAAACGTCGATATGGAAGTGAAATTTGTTATAGCGTTTTATAGTTTTGTGGTTATCAGAAATCTGATGTATATAAGACCTGAGGTAATTATGGACCGATTATCACATATGCAGCTAAACTAAACCAAATTACACCACAATATCTTTATCTGCTACGATTTTAAATAATTTCCCAGAGTGGGCATTACATGAGGCCTATCGTAAATTATGGTCTGATTTTTATGACATTTTCTACTGTAATTTGAAGCCTCATAAAACTACAAAAGATAAAATTCGGCTACAAAACCATTATTAGTTGCGGTTTTAGGCGTTCTTAACTGTATTCCGAAAGTAGGCTTTACATGGGGCCTTTGGTAAATATTGGACCGATCTTCACGAAATTTAACAGAGTGATGTTCAGTCTTATAAAACTATGACGTACCAAATTTTATTTTATTACTATTAACGGTTTTGTTTTTAAATTGTTATTTGACTTAGAATGCACATTCGAATAATATGAAAAAACCGAAGTAAGGAAAAACATGTAAATCAATGGAAATGGATAATCATTATGTATCTTCTATATTAAGTAAGTAACTGACCCGAATCGGGCTGAAATGAGGAGAATATTCATTTAGTTGCGTATGAGGAATGGTTGAACAAGTACATATTACTTATACGCACTGATTCATTATTTATGCGCCGGGCTACAAAAACTAGAATTTTCCAATAAAAAGTATTATTTTTTCAAAATTATTGTAGCGGGAATGTAAGATGAGATGAACGCACTGTTTGTAGTTGATGTTGTTTTGTTTAAACTTTGATATTATTACAAGTAGATCTGTTGCTATAATTCTTATACGTTTAACATTTTTATTTGGTTTAATATCTTTAGTTTTTCTAAAATCTTTATGGATGAAGTTTCCTGATGATCTGGCCTAAGCAACCAGTGAAATACGCATAGGAATAGCTTATCCCATCAACAATAAATTTCAAGTGTTTTTATCAATAATAAAAACTCGGAATTTAGCACGAATAACAAAATCTTTTGAAAATATTGTAATTTTAATTTTGTTTATAGAATATTTAAAAATTATTTAGGTTTATTTTATAAGTTCCTTCGCTTGATGCGATGGTAGTGGGTTTTATAGTACCGCCACTTCTGAATGAGCTCTTATTACATTGATTTTTTGAGTGTAAGCTCACAAACAAACAACCTTTAACTGTAAGAGTATAAATTTACTGTTTATTTATATTTTTAAATAATTGTTTTTAAGAAAAGTATAAGAACTTTTTCCATTTCTGTATTCTTCATATTTATTCCCTTTGTACTCGTTTTACGTTCTAAAACCGTATAAAGTTTGAAACAAAAATAATAAAAAAACCTAAAAATAATAATAAAGTTTGTTTATTGCGTACAAACGTATCCACCACTCTATGTAAAAATGTATGTGATTCTGTTTAAAGGACATTTTATAAAAATCAGCAAAACATTAATAAACATTCACATACACCTGCGCACACAGTGTCATTTAAATGTTTCTTAGGAACTGACTGATACGTTGTTGTGTAAACATGTTTATGCATGTATATAATTTTCTACACACACACACACGATTACATACTCATGCTATGCAATATATTTCACATGTTGCTCTATGATTTATGATGTATGTATGTTTATGTAAGTAAACATATGGCAGTGTATCACTTTACACTGATAGAAAAGGATATCTTGTAAATTTTTTATTGAAACAAATTTAACAAACTTCGCTGCAAATAGTCAAATAAATACAGTTAAAAAGAATTAAATAAATTTAAACATTAAAGTTATACTTATTAAAGGTTGGACCTCAAGCCATGTACCTCATAACAACTCAAGAAGTAACTACAGAGAATTTAATATGAATATTAGAAAACCAGTTCTCTAAAAGGGATCATAAACTCGAAAAGTGAAAGTTAAAAATCTTTGAGTTGATAATCGTAACAGAGGAAAAAAGCCAGTCTAACGGTGAAAAAAAACTATTGAGTTGAAAAAATATATAAACAAAGCAATTAACTGGACAAATCAGTGTATTAAAAAATAAAATTTATTTAGTATAATTTTTATTGACCTTATCTATAATTATGTTGTTTTTTCTTAGAATTATCTAAGTCAGGCTTTCAAGGTCACAGTAAATGAAAAATAAAAGACTATTTATTCATAATTTTACTCCTCCGACGTTTCGTTGAGATTTTTTCAACTTCTTCAGGGATTTAAATTTTATTGAATATATAATCTTTACATTATAATTTTAAATAAATTTGTTTTTAAACAATACAAAAAGTACCACATAAAACACAAAATAAATAAAATAAATAATAAAATAAAATATATCACAGATGAATTTTCTTTTGGTATCACAGTTTAAAATTGACTCTTATTTGTTACTTTGTTACTCAGTTCGGGAAATATGGCCTTTGAAACATTGAGAAAAAAGTTGGGTTGTATTTCTTTATTGGTTTTTAAATAAAATTAATTGGAGTATTGAATCGGTAATGTTGGACCATTTCCGAGAAAGTTATTTTTCTTTATGAAGTGTAATATGAGATATTTTTACTGGCGTTTCTTTATATATTTGCTCAGTTTAGGCTTAAAAGCTTAAACACCGAACAATTTTGTTTAAAATACTTTTCTTAATCTTTATATGCATAAAAAAATTTACCCGACTAAGTTTTTTGTGGACCCTTAGTAAATATATCGACCCCTTTGCGCGAAATTATCGTATGTTACAAATACCAAATTTTACAGGACAGCCATTTTTCTACTTTTCTCTGCTTTCACTTGCAATATCAAAATGAAAATATACATGTGCTTAGATAAGGTAAGATAAGACGAAGTGGAATTCGCCTAAAATATTTTGCCAGGTGACGTCTCTTTGAATGTAGAACAAGATTGCATCAAAAACTAAATTTCAAAAAAATTGGCATATACGATAATTTCGCGCAAAGGGGTCGATATCATGTAGAGTAATACTGTTCAAAAAATTAGCTCCGAAGACTTGCGGATGCGACTTTTAAAGGGTGGTTAAATTTTAAGGGCCAATGTTGATTTTGAATAAAACACAAATTATTAAGGAAATTATTGTCATTTCTTTTTATTATGATAATATTGGTATGGCACACCTCCAGCCGATGGTCTTACTTTTCGATGACGCTGAGGCATTATTGAGGTTATATTCCGTAAATGCGCCGAATTATTTCATCCTTTAGCACTTGAATTGTTGCTGGCTTATGAACGTATACCTTTTCTTTTATATAACCCCAAAGAATGAAGTCCAACGGTGTCAAATCACACGATCTTGGCGGCCAATTGACATCGTCACTACGTGATATAACACTGCCATTGAATTTGTCGCGCAAAATAGCCAATGTTTCGTTAGCTGTGCGCACTGTCTTGTTGAAACCACATATCGCCCACATCCATATCTTCCAATTCGGGTTATCGTCTCACGATAGCGAACACCATTCACAGTAACTGCCTGACCGGCCTCATTTTAAAAAAACATAGGGCCCGATGATGCCGAAAGCCCATAAACCGTACCAAACATTCACTCTTTATGGGTGCATTGGTTTTTCGAAAATCATTCTTGGATTATCATTCGCCCAAATGCGGCAATTCCGCTTATTGACGAATCAACTGAGGTGAAAGTGTGCCTAGTCACTGAATATGAAATGCACGATATGCATTTTGATTTGAATGACCATTTTAAAAATAAGCCTGAATGACTTTTTTCGTGTTGCTGGATTGTGCATCTTTCCATGGTTCCAATTGAGTTATTCTGAAATTGAGAAATGTCAAATGAAATGCAGAAAAAACTTTTTGTTTAGGTGTGGTTCACAATCAACATCGGCCCCTAAAATTTGAACATGATTTTGCTTTAAATTGAAGAAAGTCTTTTGCAAAATTAAGAAACCATTCTAAGAACTATGGCTTGGGTTTATGCTGTTGATACAGAAGCATTCAGAAAACTTAATAGCAAAGCCCCCTTTCTATATTTTAATCGATATCCTTGGTACAACATGTTTTAGAATGTTTTCAGAGAAAACAATGCAGACAAGAAAAAAGACTTTGGAAATTATAGGGAGCTTCTTACTAGAAAAATGTGTTGCAAATTATGCATGGGGCATCTATTAAATATTTAAATCTATTCTTAAGACCCAGTTGTATCATCGATATTGTCAAAGACATCATGAAAACACATTGATAATCTTCCTTAAGCCTTACAATATAAGTTGTACAAAATAGAAAGTAATTTAAGCAGATTTATTTTATTTGCTTTGCTACCGGTCTTTTTACAATAAGAAGCAGTGGTTATAAAATGAGTACAAAAATAAAAGCACAGAATTGTCGAAAACAGCAGTAAAGATAACAAAAAATGCAGCAATAAAGACAGATTTAATGAAGCAATTGAAAAGGCAATAAAGTAGCTTATAAACACTCAACATATTGTATAGTTAAATTCAAAGGAAAATTCATTTTAAACAACTTAAAATTCATTAAAAAAATACGCCTCATTTACATATCATTTAAAACAAATGAATTTTACATTAATTTTTATATATTTAATTTTTTAAACAGCATATTCCGTAAAATTTAAAAGTTTTTTCTTTTAAAAAACATATTTTACTAGCTTAATGCTACCCCTTCGAAATACAATTAGTAAAATTTTTTTAAAACAGATCTCATGTATTGATAACAAAGCATCTTGTACGAAATTTTATTGCTTTAACAGAACCCGTTAAATTTTTCAATATTTTTCATTTTTATTTTAAATTAAGCTAAATTTATTCAGTGCAATTGAAAAAAGCAAACTAAGTTTCAAATTCAATTATTATTAATTTTCTATATTTTATGGAGATTTCTACGTATTTATACATGTTGTTGAAATCAGAGCCATTTAGAATATTTAGTACTTCAGTTATTCCAAGTTGAGCTTTTCCAAAGTATTGTAGTCTAAAACCATTATATATTGGACAAACGCCCAAAAAGTGGTAAGTATTTTCTGCTATCTCTAAGTTGCATAATGCGCATGTCGAAATTGAGTTGATACGGAACGCTCTGGCATTTAAATCGAGCATACCTCCTCTCGCCTTGATAATTAAGCTAGTAATACGGGACGAATAATTACTAGCAAGAAGTGGTGTAACACTATAATTAAGTTGGGAATAAAGATCGTGGTGTTGTGAGGTTGTTGCTATGAGTACATTATTTTCACGTTCCTTATTAATTAACAAGGCTATTATTGGTTTCCAATCAGAACAAAGAGGTTGGTTTGAATTAGAAGCAGTAAAATTAAGAATCTGTTGAAGATTGGTCCACTCCTTTGCCCAGAACTCGTTTTTAGCAATGATTGTTTCAGCTAAGATACGTGGTAATCGATTTCGATTCATATTTAGAGCTTTATTAATGTAACAAAAGTGTAGTCGCAGAGTTGAAATGTAAAGAGGGTCTAACCCGGTTTCAAGATGTAACATGTAGTTAGGTGTCGTTGTAGGTAGATATAACATTTTTTTAATAAAAGATCTAAATAACTTCTCTACTTCATCGTATTTTTGATAGCCCCATACTTGAGCCGCGTACAGCATAATTGATCTAGAAGCAGCGTGAAATATTCTGAGTTTATTGTGTTTAGATATTTTTGGGTGATTAATGTATTTAGACCAGGTGGAGTTGATTGCCAGTTTCGAAGCAGCTAATTTATTTTGCAGATGTTTTTTAAAGGGCAAGTTATATGTAATATCAATGCCTAGATATTTGTAGCTATTGACGATATCGATGCAGTCATCGCCAAACTTCCAGTTCAAATTTGACGAAATTCTCGGCCCAGAACGAAATACAACTATTTTGGATTTATTTAAATTAACTTTCAAGCACCACATCGTACAGTAGGAAAACAGAGCATCAATCATTTGTTGTAGTTTAGCTTGTGAATCCGATAAGATGACAATATCGTCCGCATAAAGTAATATCTTTACATTTATATCAGCAACATTTACACCATGCGGTAGTGCATCTGCTAGGTCATTAACATACAACGAAAATAATATAGGACTTAATATGCACCCCTGTTTTACGCCGAGATTGACAGAAAAGGGATCAGAAAAGGAGGTACCATCCCAGATACGTGATTCAGTTTTTTCATAAGCGAACTGTAAAATTCTGATCAATTTGGAAGATAGACCTAGGCAGGAAAGTTTGTAAAATAAGCAATTTCTTGGTATCGTATCAAAAGCACATGAGAAATCTACGAAGAATGCATAAGTAAAAAAAAGTAAGTAGATGTTGTGTATTTTTATCTAAGCTATTTGTAAAAAAATTGGAACACCTTCGCTGTAACAGTACTCCAACCATGAAGAAATCTTTATTGTCATTGTATGAGTGGTACCACCCGCACTTAAAAATTATAAAATATTAATTTCCTATCTTAAGAGCCGGGTTAGAAGCCTAAAGGGAACAAAATTTCATACGCTTTTTTACTTATATATTATTGATTGCTCCTCCTGCACCTAACCCCTGAATTTTTATTTAGAAAGGTGTAGTTTACCTAAGTGGATCCTATAAAGCTTGAAGACATTTTTCTTCAGATATTCGGAATTTATTAATATCGTTCTATGGGAGGTACCGCTCTTCCTTCCTCTACCCCGCCGATTGTTATTTAAAAATTAATTAATTTATTTATTTATTAAAAAGTATTTAAGTTCACTATAATAGTGGCTTTAATTACGTTTGAAGACTCTAGCTAAAATAGTTCTTCAGTTACGCGATATTTAATATATATGGACATCCCATGGGGCTATTGCTCCAGCTGCGCCTTCCCCCTTAATTTTTATTTTCAAATGTGTAGTTTACTATAAGCGTGACTCCTACCAAGTTTGAACATTCTCACTAAAACAGTTTTTAAGATATGCGATATTTAACATTAGCTTCCTATGGGGGCACCACTTCCCCTGGCGCTATCTTATTTCAATTTCAAGGCTCAGAAGATGCTACTGAAAAAAAAATTCAAGAAAATGGGTGCAGCTGCTCTTAACATCTGCAATACTTAATATTGGCATCTTACGGTGGGTTCCGCATCCCCAGCCCTTTTCGAAAAAAAGTGCTCCTCCTCTGTCTACCCCACCTTTTACCACGTTTGAAGACTCTGCCTTCTTAAGTTGAGCGATATTTAATATATGAATTTTATGGGAGGTATTTCCCCCCTGCGCCTACCCACTTTATTTTTATTTTTAAAAGTGTAATATACCATAAGAGTGACTTCTACAAAGTTTAAACATTCTCACTATAACAGTTCTTAAAATATGCGATATTAAACATTGGCGTCCTATGGGGGTATCATTTACCCCGCTGCTATTTTATTTCAATTTTGGGGCTCAAAAGATCCTACTACCAAAAGT
Source organism: Pollenia labialis (assembly GCA_949318255.1). NCBI lineage: Eukaryota > Metazoa > Arthropoda > Insecta > Diptera > Polleniidae > Pollenia > Pollenia labialis. The sequence continues at coordinate 43,802,421 of OX439142.1, read as the reverse complement.
TCAACAAAATGCGTGCAGCGGCCCTGAAGATATGCGATATTTAATATTGGCATCCTATGGGGGGTACCAATTTACCTGCCCCTATCGAAAAAATAAGTAGCCTATTTTTTTTCATTTTTGAATAACAAACATAAATATTAAGAAATAAAGTTATTCGTAAAATAGCTACACTTTTATAAAAACTAAACAGTACGGAAAACGAATTTAAAAGCCACAAGCAGTAACTGTAATAATTTTATGAGTGAACAAATCGAATTACAGAGCGCGATTATTTTACGAACGTCTCTGCCGGAATCCAATAAAAAAAATTTTTTTATGTTTAATCAGCACTGATGCCTACAAATTAAGAAATACTTAGTAAATTATACTGTACAAAAATTTCAAACTCTTTCCAAAATTACGGGGTTCTGACAATGGATTCTGGTAGAGAAAAAAATATACGTGTTTCGGCGCTTTGAAAAATTACATCGGCAATTTTTTTTAAATCGTTTAAAAATTCCCAGCTTTGGACTATTCTTGCAGCATCTCGTATTTGACTGGTTTTTGGTATTTCTGTTAAGTTTTGGGCTTTGGTGTGTTCAGAATTATGTAGTAAAATTGTATGGCCAACATTTTTGTGACACATTTTAATCCCGCCCTTCGGGGTGTTTTTTACGATTTGATAGAATACAGTCAATACATGACGTTATAAAGGGGGAGTTAGAGGGTTAATATGTTCCACAATGCTTAATATACCCTGCAACTGAGATGTAAAGAATATATAGTTTTATATACCGATATGCTTCAAGAACAGGCCAAAGCTGGGAATCTTTAAACGCCTCTAAAATAAATTCTGATGTGATCTTTCAAATGACCGATACACGTATATTTTGTTAGTCTCCTCAACGAGAATCCGTTATCAGAACCCCGTAATTTTTATTGTGTTGAATTGCGTTATCTAATTTTCAGTGCACTAGTTCTCTATTAATTTAATTTTTTATTATTGCTCCTTTTCGAATTTAATTTTTTCAATATGCAGCAAAAGCAACAATATTCAAATATCTGATGTTGCTACAGAATATTTCTGACAGCAGTATTTAAAGATTTAGCATTAAAATTGGTAGTACATATTTGAAGCAATTTAAATACTGTTTTTTTTTGTATAAATAAAAAAATAACACCAAACAACAATTACCAAATTACAATTTCGATTATTTTTATATTTTTTTGCGCTCCACAACATAAAAAAAACACTTAATTTTTATTTAAGAAACATGTCACTTCACAATAAAAAAATAAAAGAAATAACAACCAACATGAAAAATAGAAACTAGTGAAAAGAAAAGTATGGAAAATCGACATGAAAAACACAAGCCCAGTTTTTTGCCTGCCCCTCTTGCTTCTCTACGGAATTCGCCACAAACAAAAACAGATGTCTAAAAAATCATCATGTAAATGTTTTTTTTTTATAGTCAAAATTTTTAACCGACAAAACTATTAAGCTGAATCTAACAAGAATTGTTTTAATACTACAAATTTTCCAAAATTTAAACTTCTGTTTGTGTGAAACTCAAGGATCAAAGAACTCGTCAACTTATTAAGTAGTTTTTTACAAGAGTTCACTTGATGAGCAGAATGTTCGTTATATTCGTAGAAGATAATTACAAATAACTTTTTTATGTATCCTTATCCTTCCAAAGTTTATCACTAATTTTTAGTTTTGTTCCTAAATATTGTTTATTTTTGTGATGTGTTGAAAATTTGTTGCGTGCAATTTAATTATCCTTAATATTCCGGCGGATGCCAGGGCAACACATTTTCTATTGCCTGCCACTCATTTAAGTGAAGCAGATGGTACATCTGGCAGTTATGAGTAGTGCACACATACAAATGTACGTACAGTTTATAAGAAAAATATTTATCTTGTGCAAAATTGTTTTGGATTTTTTAAATTGTTCATATAATTAATTGGCTTAGAAAAACCGGGCCTTCCCATTTAAATGAAGATATCTAAACTTTTGGATTAGTCTTAACCTTGTAATAAAATGTTGTTCTAGCGGGTCCCAAATGGGGTACACCCTTGATAATTTTATTTCAAATACTGTGGTGTAGGATATCATACGGTCTTTTTCCCACTGATTTTCCAAAGTAACCTTGTTTTAGTAAAAAATTAAAAAAAAATAAATGAAAAATCAAAATATTTTTCTGACACACTGTTTGCATTTGGACATTTGCAATTAGTGTTTGTTTGTATGTGCATTTTACAAGCAAATTAGTATTTATGCAAATTAGTTATTAACGTTAGTTTAGTTTGAACAAGAACATATATTATATTATTAAAACTAAATTAAAAATACAAAGTTGTTATGGCAATATCATAACCAGTACCTGTAATATTATTAATTAAATATAATAGAAAATTTAAATGAAAATGGCAACAAAGAAACGATGAATAAAATTTATAATAAATTCGTGCATGAAAATTAAATATAAAGTCTTGACCATTTTACGTGTTCGTTTCTATCGTTTATCCACAACTAATTGTTCCGTTATGTGGCATCATAATATTTAAATTAATGACTCATTTCTAATGCATGCAGACACACATCCACAAGCAGCTCTATTCTATTTCACACTTTTGTAAGGACATTCATACGTGGATAAGGTCTGCATGTTTTTGTTTTGACCTTCTCAAATATTCCATTTTCAATGTCAAATTTGTGAAAATAATTTATTTAAAATGTGGTGGTATTCCCAGAGTTCTTCGAGTGCAAGGAAACAACTGTAATCACGTTTCACGTTTGGTTTGAACTTAAATTGCGCGTTTTTTGTTGCAAAAGTTTTATTTTTTCGAATAAAATGTATATATTTTAATTAAATTTTTACACTTCTCTATTGTGCAGTAATTTTCGTAAGTAATTTTTTTTTTTTTTGTTATTTAAATTTAATTTAATCTGTTGGACAAAGTGGTTGCAGTTAATTGACTTAAAGCGAAACACCAAAGTGAAATTAAATGCACTGATGATAATAATGATGTTGAGGAGGAAAAGTGAGTCGGTCGGTCGGTCATATTAGCAGAATCAGTTAATTTATTTTGATGGTAGTTGAATTGATGAAAGGCGATAATAAAAAGGATGATAAAAAAAACGTTCCTAATTTCTTAGAAAGGAAAATTATGCTTAAAATGAATTTAATTCAGAAAATCATATTTGTGATCGGGTCTTAAGCGGTTATCATTTTCATTTAAGTTATTTTCAGAAAATTTTTTTTTATATCATAATGTAAATTTTGGGGCAAATACTAAATTATTTGTATGTCTTTGTTTTTTATTTTACCACAATCTTTTATTTATTTATTAAATGCTCAAATGCAATTGCAAATTATTTTGAGATTTATTTTATCGAGCAATAGTAAAAAAGACCTTTAAAATAAATTTAAATATGAGAGACAATAAGGAGGGTCAAAAAAAAGGTGTGCCAGTGGAAATGACGTTAAATGCTGTTGAAGTGCTGTATTTTTTTTTATTCAGTCATGATATGTGTTTTTGATTAACGATGACTTGGGATTGTGCCAATTTTTGTCCAACAATTAATTTCAACTACCAAAAAGAGCTAATATTTTATATATCGTTAGCTAAAATGCAAAAAGGTGTAACTAATAAAAATTTAAAATCGAGTTTTTTTTATTGATTATTGTAAATGCCATTAAACTACATGTCTTGACAAAAATGTTCAATTCTACGTTCAAAAATTACGCTTTTATTTACAAGAAACCAAGGGACGTAACTAAAAGTATATTTATTTGATAAATGCAAAACGATGTAATTACGCATTTTTTTCTAACAAAACATAATGAAATGGTTTTATTTGAAAACTGTTAAATGAATTTAATGGACGGTTTCTCAATGCATGCTTTCTGAAATGTTAAAAGTTTTTATTTTATAAAGTTGGTTTTTCTCTTGTAAAATTTTATTTTCGTTAACGATAAATTTTTTTAAGACCTTTTGAGGCACCTCAGTCTAGTATCTTTAAAATAATTTTTCAAACCAACGCACACTGTGGTAAATCGCAAATCTATCCGGAAAAAATTTCTGGCAAATTCCTTCTGATCGTTTAATGGTACAATTGGTAACTGTAATTCATTTTTTGTTTTTAGCTCTGATAAGGAAAAATAAGCTTTAAAGTCAGTTGTTGGCAACACGTGCATTCAGATTTCAAAGGGAAGTGTACTTTTTGGTGTGACTTTGGTTTCTGATTAAAAAGGCTACAGTGATTTCGTTGGCATAATTTGTATTTATTATTAAAAAGCTCTATTTCAAGGAAATAAATTAAAATTTTCATTCAATTATTTCCATTGTATGTATTAAAAAATGCGAGATGTTCAGAAAGTGCAAAAAGTAAAATATTTTCTTTTTTCTAGTAGATTTAAAGCGGTTTATATCGCATAATTCCGACGTAAAACTATATTTGGGGTAATCTTTTAAGTCTTCACTTTAAAATAAATCAAAAGCACCATACATTTTTTTCGCTTTTCCAGTATGACCTCCGAGAATGGACAAAGAGCAGTGCGGAAACGCTGGAGGTACTCGTTGAAACACACTTTCCAGGCTGTTCTAAGGCTTCAATTCCAGATGATGAAACTTCTTTTATGGTAGATGGTGATAACGATATTATCTCCTATGAGGGTGTGGAATGGGGCATCGATACGTTCCAGCCATATAAGTCGCCTGGTCCTTACGGAATCATCCCGGCGCAATTACAGCGGGGTAGACAACGGAAAATTTCATGACTGGTGAAAATCTTTAGGGGATGTCTAAGAATAAGTTATGTGCGGTTTGTGCTTTGTTGTGATACAGACGCGTATTCTTAATCCCGCATACAATTGAATTATTAATTACATTTGATATTTTAATATAACAAATTAGCGAATGGACGCATTTTTTTTTTTTTTTAATAAATCTTTAACATAAAAGTGAACAATTATCAAAAACGAAAAATTTAATAAAAAAAAAAAATATATGTATAAATGTACATATGTATGTACACATATACTGTACAAAAACATTTTGTTTAAAATTCTTATTTTTGGTGTAATACAATAAATAATAAAAATAAAAAAAAGCACAGCAAAACAGTGAAAAACAAAAACAACTTTTTGCATGAGTAGTCACAATGAAACAACAATAAAACTAGATGAAAGAAATGCATACGTAACAGTTAATGCTAATGAATGCAATACTGACATAAATAAAACAAAACAAAATAATATTAACTACCTAACGGCTAAACCAATTGTTCGTACACGTTCCCTTTCGCCCTCTGTTTTTACAAAGACGGTTGATGCTGAGACATTAAAAAATATTAATCTCTCGCTAGTGCCTGCAAGTGTTGCCGCTTCGGCAAAAACAATTTTAGTAACAAATGTTACCATGAATTCAAACACAGACGCAATGGAAAAACCTCAAGTAAAAAGTTGTCAAAAGCCTCAAGTACAAGTTGGTATGGACAGGTACATAACAGTGCTTAAACGGGGTCGCAGCCCTACCTCTGCAGCAGTTGCTTCGGCCTCAAAAGTACCAACTTTTGATAAAATAAACTCTCAAAATCGTTTTGCAATTCTGGAGGATGAATCCTCTGAAGCACCAAACGTCATTAAATCGTCTAAGCCACCCCCGATATATCTTAGGGAGCAAAACTCAAGTGAGTTAATAAAGAGCGTGATCTCGGTAATAGGTGAAAATTCGTTTTACGTAGCGGCAATCAAGCGTGGTAATATAAACGAGACAAAAATACAGGTAAATCATGAGAATGATTTTCGTAAACTAACAAACAAATTCGAAGCCCTTAAAAAAAGCTTTTACACATACCAACTGAAGAGCAGCAAAGGTCTTCAGGTAGTGATCAAGGGAATAGACTCTTGTGTGGACCCAGAGGAAATTAAAACCTTTTTGGAAGAAAAGGGCTTTAAGATAAAAAACGTTACGAATATTAAAAATAGGGAAAAAAATCCCCAACCATTATTTCGAGTGGAGCTAGAACCTGGCGACGTTAAGCTTAAAAAAAATGAAACGCATCCTATTTATGATTTAAAATATATTCTATACAGAAAAATAACTATAGAGGAGCCGCACAAAAGAAATGGTCCCGTTCAATGTCTCAACTGCCAAGAATTTGGCCATACTAAGGCATACTGCTATTTACCACCGGTTTGCGTAGTATGTGGTGAATTACATGGTACAGTCCAGTGCGATAAGTCTAAAAATGACCCCAATGTAAAAAAATGTAGTAACTGTGGCGGCAATCACACTGCAAATTATAGAGGTTGCCCTGTATACACTATCGTCAAGCAGTCGGCTGGACCAAAAACTAATCCCCCTCAAACGCAGGTACCAAATCAAGTAAACACTAATGACATTCAGGCTCCGCAGCCTAGTAATAACAGAACCTCTTATGCTAATGTCCTAAAATCAAACCATGTGCCAATGCAAGGTGCTGATGAAACTTCTAATTTAAGTCGTCTAGAAAAAACTATGGAAACATTAGTGCAAACAGTGAATAATTTTACAAACACAATGGGTAATATGATGCAGGAAATTCTTAGAATGCAATCGATGTTATTGCAAGCTGTACTTAACAAACCATGAACTGTTTAAAAATTTGTTTTTGGAACGCAAACGGCATCCGCCAACATAAAAATGAATTAGAATACTTTCTTAAAAATAAACAAATTGATGTCATGATGGTTTCTGAAACTCATTTGACCTCAAGGAATTCGTTTAAAATCAATGGCTATACACTATATGATACCAAGGACCCTCGAGATAGAGCTTGTGGAGGTTCTGCCATTTTGATAAAAACCCGAATCAAACACTACCTAATGTGTGATCATCGTGAAGATTATCTTCAAGCAACAAACATTTGTGTTGAAGAGCTGAATCGAAACATATTAATCTCATCCTTATACTCACCACCTAGATTTGCAATATCAGAAAGCCAATATTATAAATATTATACGTCATTGGGGCCCTGTTTCCTGGCTGCTGGCGATTATAACGCTAAACATACCTTCTGGGGGTCACGACTAATAACACCAAAGGGTCGTGTTTTGTTCAATACAATCTCTAAAATGAATTTAAATGTTGTCGCGAGCGGACAACCAACATATTGGCCTGCTGATCCGCAAAAAATTCCCGATGTCATCGATTTTGGCGTGGTTAAAAACATCCCCATAGAAACGATTCACGTTGAAGCTTCGTTAGAATTATCCTCTGATCACACACCTACAATAGTTACTATAACAAACACCAATAGAATTGTATCTCCCTCTGGTCACATAGCAACGTCAGCCACACAAATAAATTGGTTAAAATATAAAAAATATCTCAGTACCCATTTTACAGAAAATATACCGCTTAGCACTCCGGAAAATGTGGATCTCTCTATTGTCAATTTTGACAGTTATATTAAACTAGCTGTTCAACATTCGAGCAAAACCCTCAAAAAAAACAATTATAATAAAATATATTTTACAGATGTCGAGCGCCTCTTGAATGAAAAAAGGAGAGTGCGAAGAGAATGGCAATTGCACAGATCCCCTCAACTTAAAAATGAATTAAAAGAGTGTACAAAAAGGCTAAGAAAAATTCTGCAGACCCAGAAAACGGCTTCCGTGGAAAAATATCTTAAGGACCTGGATGCAACTCCACAATCAGACTACTCATTATGGCGTGCAGCTAGAAAACTCAAAAGACCAGTTATCTCGAAACCACCATTAAGAAACCAGAATGGAAGTTGGGCAAGAAATGATAATGAAAAAGGAAACCTGTTTGTAAATCATTTGAAAAACGTATTTACCCCAAATATACCTGACGATATAGCGGACGAGTTGCCGCCTGTTTATGTTAGAGCAGCTATCCCCCTAAGATTTGAGATAAAGGAAATAGAAAAGGCTATTTGTGAATTAAACACCAAGAAGGCACCTGGTATTGATAAGATCAGTAACAAAATGCTTTTGGAGCTACCTCGCATAGCAAAGAAAATTATTCTTTATATTTTTAATGCTATTTTACGCCTTGAATACTACCCTCAAGATTGGAAGGTCTCTTTAATAACGATGATACCAAAGCCAGGAAAAGATCACACAAAAGTTGAGTCATATAGGCCTATTAGCTTATTACCTAATATATCAAAGCTGTTTGAGAAGCTCTTAACGTCAAAATTAACCCCAATTTTAAATGACAATGGGTGTATACCTAATCATCAATTCGGTTTCAGAAGAGAGCATAGCACAATTGAACAAACCCATCGGATAGTAAACGCCATAAGAAAAGCCTTTGAAGAAAGAAAATATTGCTCCGCTCTCTTCATAGATGTTTCTCAAGCTTTTGACAAAGTCTGGCATGTAGGCTTGTTACATAAATTGAAGCTAAACCTACCGGTTAATACACACAAGCTGTTAGAAAGCTACCTGGTCGGTCGAAAATTCATTATTAAAGAAGGTGATTTTTTAAGTTCTCCTCAGCCAATTGAAGCTGGAGTCCCTCAGGGAAGCATCCTGGGCCCACTTTTTTACTTAATATATACCTCGGACATGCCAACAAATAATTACACCCTAACCTCAACTTTTGCTGATGATACAGCTTTTCTAAGCGTACACGAGAACAGTCGTGAAGCATCTCGATACCTGCAGGATCATATATTACAGCTCGAACTATGGTTAAAGCAATGGAGGATAAAGGTCAATGAGCAAAAATGCGTACATATAACTTTCACCTTGCGTCGGGAAACATACCCCCCTATTAAAATCAACAATCAACTAGTGCCTCAACAATTGCATGTCAAATATCTCGGAATTCATCTAGATCGGCGTTTAACATGGAAATACCATATAGAAGCAAAATTAACCCAAATGAAACTAAAAGCAATTCAAATTAACTGGCTTATTGGAAGAAATTCTGTTCTTAGTCTCGATTGCAAACTACTACTTTACAACGCTATTTTAAAGCCAATATGGTGCTACGGTATTCAACTATGGGGCACTGCCTCGGCCTCTAATATCGAAAAAATTCAAAGACGCCAAAATAAACTTCTTCGAATAATTACAGCTGCCCCATGGTATGTTAAAAACTCAAATATCCACAAGGATCTCAATGTGCCACTGGTAAAGACTATTATTACGAAGTATGCGGTAAAATACTTAAAAAGGCTAGAGTTGCACCCAAATCCACTAGCTCGAAATATTTTAAATGATACCGGCCACTCTCGCTTAAGGAGAAGAGACACTGCAGCACTTACCCATTAGGATGAGCGATAAACACCTATATATGTGAACAGAACCCGCGATGAAGAAAATTTTTGTCTGGCACTGGCAGGACATAAAATAAAGTATTAGGTTAAGATTTGATTAATTATTGTTAGTTCATATTTAATATATGAAGATTCAATAAATAAATAATGAAAAAAAAAAAAAAAAAAAAAAAATGTGCCTAGATCTTGGAGGATATCTAGAATTGTATTTATACCGAAATCAGGTAGGAGCAATCATGTGTATCCGCAAGATTTAAGAACTATTAGTCTGTCCTGCTGAAAACATTGGAGAGGATATTGGACTATCATGTCAAGGGTAACATGGGGCCGACTATTCTCTCTGTTAATCAACACGCTTACATGAAGGGTAAATCAACTGAGGCGGATCGGAATATTTAGTAGAACATATTTTGAAAAAATCGGTTCATATACAAAAAAGTTATGACCACAATTAAATTTTTTTAAATACTCACTTTCGGGAACCATAGATTTCCCCGAGTCCAAGGTAAATGGTAAATTTCGTCGTAAACACGTCGGTACATAAATCTGTCAAATCGGTTAAAAAATGGCTGAGTTATAACCGAAATACTGAATCCCCTACCTCGAAAAATTTTAAATGATAGCGGCCACACTCGCTTATCCAATTAAATGAGCGATAAACACCTAGATAAGTGAACAGAACCCGTTATAAAGAAAATTTTTGTCTGGCACTGGAAGGACATAAAATGAAGTATTAGGACAAGATTTGATTAATTATTGCCAGTTCAGATTTACATTTTATGGGCCGGTGTTCAATGTAAACCACACCCAAACGTCTAGTTTTTTTTCTGCATTTCATTTGACATTTCTCAATTTCAAAATAAATCAATTTGAACCATGCACTTGTAAAATTATTACAGTAACTGATTGTGGGTTATTAAATTCGTTTTCCGTACTGTTAAAATTGAATAAAAATATAGTTATTTTACGAATAATTTTATTTTTCAACATTTGTGTTTGTTATTCAAAAAACAAACAACCAAAAAATAATGTTTTTCCGTATTTATTTTGTTATGTAGTTTGCTTTTTTCGGTTAAAATATATTTTTTTAAAGTAAAAACTATTCAATTTTACGGAATATGCTGTTTAATAAATAAAAAAAATTAAAAAAGGAATGTAAAAATCATTTGTTTTAAATGAAATGTAAATGATCCGTTTTTTAAATTAATTTTATGTTGTTTCAAATGAATTTTCGTTTGAATTTTACTACATAATTTTTTGAGTGTGTAAAGATGCACAATCGAGCAACGCGATAAAGTTATTCAGGCTTATTATTAAAATGGGCTTTCAAATCAAAATGCATATCGTGCACTTCGTGACTTTTTTGGTCAATTCGTCCAAATGTGCGTACAATCGGAAAAATCGTGCATAAATTTGAGCAAACCGGGTCTGTAGGAGATATGAAAACACCAGTGCATGCTCGTACAGCTCATACCTCAGAAAATAGTGTTGCTGTTCGCAATAGTGTGGCTGAAGAGCCGTCCACCTCAATTCGTCGTCGTGCCCAACAATTGCACCTCGAAATTTCGAACCATCGGATGGTGGTTGGCCGATATTTTGTTCCGCATATAATTGAACCATACCAATATTATCATAATGAAAATAAATGACAATAATTTCCTAAATATTTTGTGTTTTATTCAAAATTAGAATACACATTCGAATTAATATGAAAATTAATAAAAAAAATTATTTTGTTAAAAAAAATACAAAATTTCACTTTTTTCAAAAGCAGATAAATGTGCAGACCAGGGCTGTGGAGTCGGGGTTGAGGTTTTTGTGCCGGAGTCGGAGTCGTAGTATCCACAAAAACTCGCAACTCCGACTCGAAAGTTTTTCGGCATAAAAAATTTCAAAAAAAATTGCCAAAATAAAAATTATCTTCTTAAAACACATTTAAAATTTAAATAAATGGTTTATGAATACTGCTCTTATGTGCTGTTTCCAAGTTACAGGCGATGGACTGAGTGCTTTTCATATAAATTTTACTACATAATTAATTGTCTGTCATTTGGAAACAGCACATTAATGTTTGCGTACGGTAATTTCTTCTCAAAAACTCTTATTTTTAGAAATCCGTACGGTAATGAAAAAATAAAAGTACACATCACTGAGTCTCATATACATTTAGCATCAACATTATAGTAGGAGTCGGAGTCATAGTCGCACTTAAAACATTTCAGCGTTTAAAGTCGGAGTCGGAGTAATATATTTTTTCGGACGACTCCACAGCCCTGGTGTAGACGCATTGTTGACAGTGTCATAAAAATAATCGACAAAAGTGGCAACTTATAGACACTTGACCCCAGGTTTCTTTCAGGGAAACGAGCATGTACGTATGTTTATAAAATGTTAATATAGCAACAATCATACACATCCTTTTGCTTCAAATATATACTGAGAAGATGAAAGAATGCCCCCCTCATTCAAAGCCAGATTATGTTGTTAAAGTTTATCTAGATTAAATCACTTTCTTTGGTTATAAAAACTTATTTCATAAAAAATTAAAAACAATTTACAAAAACACACACTCACAACTTACTTTCCCAATATCTGTGCAAAAATACGAAAAACGTAAAACACAAAATTCAATGCAAAATTTAAATTAAATCATTCAAAGTTTATTTATTTTTGGGTGCTGAAGCCGTTAATGCAAAAGGAAAAAAACATAGTTTAATTTAAATATTCTTCCTTTAACATCAAATCACAAATAAAAAACCAAAATCATAAATAACAGTTTCATCTGAGTATGTGAGTGTATTAGTTTGACATAAACTACTGTTACACTATCATCTGTCAGACATCAAACTGAAAGCTTCGAAAAAAAGGAAAAAAACTATACATTAATATTCCACCACATCAACGTGTACATAAAAGAAACATGAAGATATACTATCACTCCCTCAGATGCTTTCAAATGTAACACAACCAAACAAAAAGCATTATTTTATGTGACAAGTGTACCCAAAATGCCAAAAAGTGAAAGCCACCCCCTGCCAAAAGTAATAAACGAAAAGTATAATATATGGACATGTTTCTACAGTATATGGACTTTTAATGGGACAATACTTATTTCTTTTTCTTTAGTATTCTACTTTAAGTTGAGTGGAAGAAAAAATAGTGTATTCTAAATCTGTATAAAAATATCTGTTAATTTACGTTTTGGTTGTCCCAAAGATACTTTACAAATCAATTTTATTAGAAAACATCTTACTAATCGATCCAGGGATATGTGATTTCTTTTAAAGACCTTACAAAAACAACATTTCTATAAAAATAAATGTTTTATTAAATATGTTTTATCATAATTTTACAAAAAAAAAAAACCGTTCACCACGTTCCTTTGAATTTCATGCGCATGTCTACATCAGAAGAAGACTTTGCATCTCACATGGAAGTCTTAAGAGTCGCTGTTAAAGCACGACCATTTTTGATAGAGATGGAATTTTTTGATAAAAATAGGTTCTTTTGTCCAAGGTAAGGTCTCCAATGATATTTTGAAACAAGTTTGGATATAGCGAAAACCATCTTAAATTTGGGATGTACCGATACCCCATTTTGACGATACAATACCGATACTCAAATAGATATATTGGCGATATTGATACCGATACGTATATCAAATTTAAGTTCAAGATCAAATTAACAAAACTCAAATAGACTAAGTTTTTAATAAAACAAAATTACAGTAATAATCTCTTATTAATATTTAAAATAGATTTTAATAAGTAAATTAAACAAAAATTAAATTATTATTTTTAAACAAAAAAACAACGTAACAGACACTTGAAGGCGTATTAATTTTTCAGGTGGCGTTGCTACTTTTTTCCTAATTAACAGCCGTACCTAAACAAGAGCGGAAGGCGGAACGTTTTCTTCCGCTAAGCTTTTACGCTGATATGCCATACCTAAACAAGAGCGTCAACGTTGTGCCACAAACAGTAGTGTTAACTTTCTTGTTTAATAAAACCCATACAATAGAAATAAAAAGAAGAGAAAAACCCGCTAGATTGACAAAAAATAGCTAAATTGTCATTATTTATTATTAATAGCGGCCAACTTCACTATTAAACGCGCTGTCAAAATCGGATTTTCCAATTGTAAAGCGTTGACGCCGCGCTATTTAGGGATGCTTCATACAAATTGTATGGGCATGAGAATTTTTGACAGCTAGAAAACGCTTTCCGCTCTTGTTTAGGTATGGCTGTAAGAGAGAGGAATATTAAAAGTTACTTGTGTTTTTGACATATCGAATAACAAACCAACAAATAAAATACAATGATATGTTTTTGGTGTTGTTACTCGTTGTAGTATCGCCATCACCCTATACATAAATTCGCCTTGAGATACTTTATATTTAAAGTTTAAATTTAAAAAACAAAGTACTCTCAACTTTTGCATACATGCAGATAATTGCGCTAGTAAGTAAGCGAGATCTAAGGCTTATCTAGACTTCATCTTCAGATGAGTCACAGCGTATAACGGATATGGGACAATCGTTCTCGAAATTTACTTATAAGATTTTCCAAACGCTTAAAAGTTAAGTTTTTTCAGACTTATCCGAACTTTTACTAGGTGTTGGGTGAACGTGTCTTTAACACTTTTGGAATGCAGGGTCATGCCTATTCTCTATGAAATTTTATGTCTTTAATCTTTGGACATGTTCGAAATGATGTTGATGCGCATCAGGTTCTGAAATGCATCTCTGCAGTGTCAGCTCTTCGAAAATGCATAACAAAAGTAGATAATGCGCAAACATATCTTAAACACGCATACAAAAATTGCTGATGTATTGTGTCAAAAATATTTTTAAACTGCGCAATAAACAAGCATTGGCTTGTGCATCAGATGCAGCACAGTGATGCATTTTCGAACAGGCCCTTTTATTCATTGAACCTGGAAATTCTAACAAAAGTCATTTAAAATAAGCAGAAAAATCCAAAAAACGTTCGAATACATACAAGATTTATCAATGAGAGAACTTTTTATCACTACGATGTAAAGCTAAAAGGCTTAACAAAGCGTTCAATGCGTTAATGCATCTGTCCAAAAAGTAGTAGTGTAAAATTGCTTTGAGAAGTTATACAGCAAACGCGTAGAATGCATATACGTATCGAAAGCATGTAGTATGCGTTTTGAAAAAGGTCAACAACGAAACATGCGTATATAACGCGTGGTATGAATCGACTTCCAGCTTAAGAATAAAAAGACAGTTTGATTTATTGCTTTGATTGAATGTATTATTGCTCTTAGTTGTTATGCAAAAAATAGGAATTGAAAACAAAGTTGTTTGGTTAAAAAAACTATATAAAAGTATCATCGTATCGCCAGTAAAATATCGCCATACCGATACCAATATATATGAAAACTCTATGTATCTTAAATTAAAGCTTTTCTGTCTGTCAGCGAAGACCTTTTCAAATAGCTTGTTACGAGGGCAAATAAAACCAGCAACATACCTCATGTTCCCACGCCAATCGGTTCTACGCAACGGAATGACTCGGAGCCCCCAGTACTTCGACCAAGGGTTATCACCTCAGCAGCTCCCCATAAGCTGTTAAGCTTCGATGTTAAATGTCCGATTGGGACAAATCTTAATTATTATACTTAACAAATTATTATATATTATGATCTTTTTGAATAATTTTCTAATTTTGCAAAGCAAAGCAAGCGCAGATTTATGAGCTCCGCAAACAGATATTCTGATATACAGTAATGTAAAGCTATGTTCACATTATGTGAATTTGTCATGTGGAATGTCTCTTTTCTATCCACATGTGATTTCATGTGTATGTCAAAATTTGAGTTTTACAAAAGATTTGTAATTTACATATTCACATGTTGGTATGTAACGTACATTTGACATAACCTATCAAAAATAAAAATTAAATAAAAATTTTTAATAATTCATTTGTGTATTTTGAATCTGTTTTATTATTTATTTACTATTATAATATAAATATTTTTTAGTAAAATTTCAATTATTTTTTCCGCCACAAGCAATTTTGTTAATAAAAAACAGCTGATGTCAGATGCTTTGTCACTTGAAAATAGAACTCGTTCTAAATCAAAAATGTCTTGTGTACTGCACACAGAGAAATAACACATTTAACATTGTTTGAAAGGTTCAGACGATATGTACAAATTTAACATGTGAAAAAGTGACAGTCCACATGACAAATACACATAATGTAAACATAGCTTAAGTGATCGCAATTCTAAAAAATTTTATAAGAACAAGTTAAATATTCGGTACATCAAATTCGGTTGTGCCGAATCTTGTATAACCTTCGCTTACTTTTTCAAAATTAATAGCTTCTTTCACTCATTTTTTAGTAGCTTTCTTCGCAGCTATTTGCGTTACATAGCAGAGGAGCTTCAAAAATTGTTAAAAAAAATTTTTTTTTAATAAAAATGGATTTTTTGCAAGTTTATAAAATTATATATTTTACTTATTTTTTTAGTTTGTATAGCTACTGGTCGGATGTATACTTACAGAAAAAAACCAATGTAAAATCCTCGAAAACAAGGTTGGGGTTTCGGTAGTGATTTTGCTTCATAGTTACTTCATTATAATTTAACAATAACAATAACTTGCGAACAACATTATTTAAAAAGGGTTCGTTTAAATGTGCTAAATTCCCATTTCATCCCTTTTAAAATTTATTGTTAATGGGATAAACTATTCCTATGCGCATTTCACTGGTTGCTTAGGCCAGATCTTTAGGCAACTTCATCCAAAGATTGCGTGATTCAAGTAGAGATAGTTTTTTCAATAGCCTTTTTTTTGACAGATCACGTATGAGTCGTGTCATGCTGTCATGTTATTTTTGTTAAGTATTGTTTGGCATTTCATAATGGAAAGAACAATGTTTACAATTCGTTCAACTTTATTACGAAAATTGACGTTCTGTGAGGAATGTGTTTCGTTCACTTCCCTCAAATCATGGTCACCATAATCGGCCTACTGAGCATACTATTCGCAACACCTTCACCCAGCATTCGTTATTGGATAATATTCGACCGAATAGACCATGTCCAGCACGCTGTGAAGAAAATATAGCGGCCGTAGCTGAGAGTGTACACGAAGACAGTGGGGAGTCGATTCGGCGCCGTTCGCAGCAACTCGGACTGACGTATGGAACGACTTGGCGCATTTTACGTCGAGATCTTAAATTAATCTTAAGCGTACAAAATAGAGCTTGTGCACCAACTGAAGCCGCTCGACATACCCAAGCGACATTGCTTCGCTCTATGGGCTTTTGAAAAGTTCCAAGAAGATCCGTCGTTTTCGAGGCAAATTTTGTTCAGCGATGAGGCCCATTTCTGGCTCAATGGGTATGTAAACAAACAAAATTGCCGCATTTGGGACGAAGAGCAACCTGAAGAGATTCAAGAACTGCCACTTGATCCAGAAAAACAACGGTTTGCGAGGTTTGTTGGCCGGTAGAATCATCGGTCTATATTTCTTTAAAAATTATGCTGGTGCGACCGTAACCGTCAATGGCGACCGACTATTTGATGCCTGAAATTTAAGCTCGATCTCGGCGAAATTTGGTTTCAGCAAGACGGCGCCACTTCCCACACATCGCATCAATCAATGGATTAATTGAGAAAACACTTCGGTGAGCATAAAATTTCACGTTTTGGGCCGGTCGATTGGCCACCAAGATCGTGTGAAATCACGCCGTTAGACTTTTTCCTGTGGGGATATGTTAAGTATAAAATGTATGCGGACAAACACGCTTTGATTCGGGATTGGAAGAAAACATCACGCGTGCCATTCGCCAGTCGAAATGCTCGAACGAGTCATCGAAAATTGTACTCAACGGATGGACCATCTGCGATGTAGCAACGGCCAACATATGATAGACATACTCTTCAAAAAAGAAATGCCAAAGAATTTTCTTTCAAATGATAATAAACATTCCCCATTAAATTTGAATTTTCTGGGTTTTTTCTTTAAAAAAGTAGGGAACCACGGAATGGATCACGCTTTACAAATAAAACTGTTAAGCGAATGAGAATTATAAGCAACAGTTTAACTTGTTACAATATCAAAGTTTAAACAAACTCATCAACAATAAACAGTGAGTTTATCTCTTCTTACATTATTTGGTTTAATATCTTGAGTTTTTCTAAAATCTTTATGGATGAAGTTTCCTGATGATCTGGCCTAAGCAACCAGTGAAATGCGCATAGGACTGGCTTATCCCATCAACAATAAATTTCAGTGTTTTTATCAAATATTTAAAATTGGGAATTAAGCACGAATAACAAAATCATTTACAATGATTTTTAATCAACATTGTGCCATGTTAGTTAACATTGATATTTTTTATGTGTGTATTAAAAGTCGGCGCCATTCCCTTACTTTTTGGTTTGTAAGGCAGAATAATAATGAAAAACTGTAACAACAACAAAATCAGTGTTCAAAGCTGGTCCATACATTTACCAGATTTCTTATGCAACAACAAAAAAGCGATTTTTTTTACCAAAAATCCACTGCACACCATATAAAATTATCTCTCTAATGTGCGAGATGGCGAAGCTTTCAACAAAAAGTGTGTTTCTTTGTGTTACATACTTATTAAAGTTCTCATCCTTTTTAAGGAGATAAATTATTGGGGTATTTTATATAATATTTCCAAAGAATTTACTTCAGTTTCCTTTTTATTTAAATTATTTAACAAAAGCTTAAATGTTCTCCAAAAATCTAAAATTTTTTATATTGTTAAAGTGCTTCCAATTCGCAAGTGTTTATACGCATTACAAATGCCTACTGAAATTCTTCGAATTTGATTTGTATTTATCACATCTTACGAATAAATATATATTGCGCTGTCACATTAAAATCTTAATAATTAATGTTGGATCGAAATGATATGAGTAAAGAACATTGTCGTTTTGAAATTTCTTTCTGCACATCACTGTACGTTTGTGTGATGTTCGTTTGTATTTAATTCAATACATATGGTTACTTTTTTCTGTCACATTTCACTTTCACTGAACGTATTTTTCCACATTTAAAAAGTCTCCCTTCAGCATTTTGCACAACAAAAAAGGCAGAAAAAAAGTTCAATCAATCAACTGGAGTTGGCAGAATACATTTGCATAAATCATTTGCGCAAGAAATATTTTCTTGTTAAATGCTGATGTTTGCATGTGAGAATCTTTAAAGAAATTTTTTTATTATTTGCTGATGTTTCGTTTTTTTTCAGGGTAGCAGTTTGTTTTCCCCTCTTTTGCATATGAATCGTTTATTTCAGAGACCCGTCAAGTGCCCCGTTTTTAAATGTCAGTTGACGGATTTCTGAAATAAACGATTCATATATGATTTCATACAATGAAACTACTTGCTATCTAATAGGTAAAGCAAAAGACAGTTGAATTTAATAAGCTGATGACAGTTTTGAAGTTAAATGTTGTACCTACATATCATAATGTAAGTCCGAAAGCCTTTTTATCAATTGGCTAATTTCTTATATGACACATGTCAGTAAAATAGATGTTTAATTTTCAAATACTTACGCCCGTATTTATAAAAATTTTTAAATATAATAAAGGTTTACAAAACAAATTTTGTATAAAAATTTGCCTTAATAAACGTTTGTCAAATTTAATCATCGTTTATAAATACGTGGGTTAGTTTTTATTTAATATTTCAGAACTGCAGGATACTCTACTAACAAGAGCCATTGCTATATGAAGCCAATAACAAACATTTTTAAAGAGCTCTGATCAAATAAACTGTCAAAGGCTTTATGCGTGTTTGTGTTGTTTGTTGTCCTTCTTGGCTAAACGTAGGCGCGGTCAAATTTGATTGACATCAAAACAATAATTTTCTTTGTGTGTGCCGTCATAAAGCAGTGCCCGAACAAACAAACTCAAAATTAAACTCCTGATTGACGAGTTTATTTGCATATCGCCAAAAACCGACATACAAGCGAAACTTACACATATACAATGCTTAACGACTGATTTAAACGTCTCCAGGGCACTTAACTAATGTGCAAGCGTTTGATGGTTTATTTTATAAAATAAATTCCAGTTAACAGTAACTTTTTTTTAGTTAAAAAAAAGAAATAAAAATCTTTAAATTTAAATTACCGTAACAAAAATATCAAGTTATTTAAGGAGGTTGTTCCACATTTAGGTTCATTATTTCACACATGGATTCCAATTCAGTGCTGCTTAAGAGAACTAGAAACGATTCGATACCAATATTGGTGCGGTGTAGTGGCTTAAATGCTTGCGTATAAAACGATCACCCCATGTTCGATCCCTGGTCAAAAAATTATCATATGGTTTTAGAGTTGTAAAAATTAAGTTGCGTCGAACACTCTCAAAACAAAACATCCAAGAGACCCTTGACCTCCCAACCCCCTGGAAAAGAGGATACCATTATGTCAAAGGTCAGGCAGCCGCCAGCCTTTCGAAAAAAAGGTAGAAATCAAAGATAAGCGATTTTCCTCATCACTACGCCAAATGCACAGAGCGCGCTGTTTCTAGGCAACGACAGATTGCAGCTTTATTATTCTAGAACCTGCAACAGCAGACAAATTATCTACTTAGCTGGAGCAACAACACATCAACGAAACTGATACAAGGCAAAATAATACAACTGGGGTGGATACTCCAAGAACTAGGACAATAGAACCTTTCATAGTAAGACGTGAAAACCACTGCAACAAATTGTGTGAGATGGGTATGCTTTGTGGAAGCCATATGCTCCCAAAGAGAGTTATGGAGACAAAATATTGTTTTTTTCTATTGAGGTTTTCGAAAGTGAGCGTGTTTTCGGCAGAGGACAGACAGACGGTCAAATATAAATAAACTTTATAGGGACTCAAAAAAATATCAAAAAACTTTCAAACGCGATGACAAACTTAGAATACCCTCATTCACTACTTCTGGTGGAGGGCATACAAATTATTTCAAAAGATTTCCATCAAAGGAAAATGTTTATTTCAAAAATGTCATAGATTTAATTGAATTCTACTTAGGGTGTTCAGTAGATTAATTCTTGTTTTAGACGATAAATTGTTCGAAAAATTTTAAATTGCTAATATCAATTAAAGGATAAATCGAAGCATTTATACCGATTAATCGAATGATAATATGTAATATATAGTATTACTGTTAAATGTATAATTTCCCTGCGGGAAATTTGTGTCAATTGGTCCAACAGACTGTTCCTGGGATTTGTGTAAATCGAACAAGTACAAAAAGAAAGGACTCATGACCAGTGAAAGAAGAATTAATCTCTTAACTGGTTTATGAAGAACAAAAAGGTAGAAAAGTAATGAATTACAGTACAGCCCTCACCGGTGCTGTGACACAGTTTTTGGTACTTTCTAAAATTTGGTTCTTGAATTTAATTCTTGGACTTGTTTTATTGAAATAATACTACTTTCTTTAGAGATAATACTACATTGTAGTAACTGACACTAAGCACAGAATATACAGAACTGACACGAGACGGAAGATTTTGCCTTTTTTTTTTGTCTCTTTCTAAGAAAGCTGCCCTTTTGCATTTTTTGTTTTGATTACGCAATTCGTGTTGATAGTAGCGGCCTGTTTTTACACATTGCCACTTTACTACCAAAAAACATTTTCTTTCTCTTTCTTCGAAAGCTGCCCTCGCAACTGATTTGGGCCTTTTTCACACATCACTTTTCACAGTTCTGTGTATTCTGTGCTAAGCGCGTTCATTAAGAATAGATCTGTGACTGGTCAAATAGTGTCAATTGACCCCCTCCAATGACAACCCCTTGTAAAAGTGATAGGTCTTATTCATATAAAGTGTTAGAACTAGAACCTGTCTCTACCACCAAAGACCTGTCACCGGACTACTTTGGTGTCAGTTCGCTTCCCTCTAGGGTTGTTTAAAGTTTTAAGTCGAATAAACAAAGCACATTTTTGTGTCCGTTTAGTAAATTTTTTCAACACATTTTCATAATACATTTCCCAAAAGAAAAATCGACAAAGGTACGTTAACTCAACGACTTATATTAATTTATCGGATATGTTCTAGCAATCGAAATGAAGTAAAATTGAAATCGAACGATAATTTAAATTCAATTATTTAAAAAATGACCGTACTTTTTCGTGGTTTTAAGTATTGTTCTTGCATAAATGATAGATACTTAAAGAATAAAGTAGATAAAATCGAATTTTTTTATGAACCTTCATTACAGGGTCACTTTTAAAGTTTGCTCGATTTTAAATCCACTTCATTTCGATTTCTGGAATATGCCCGTATTTTTTAACAAAAAAGTTCATGAGTTTCTCTCTTAACCCTAAGTTTGCACATGCAAGTAATTACTTGCAAGTAGTGTATACGTATTATCAACGAATAATCAAGGAAACAGCCGATTCGCTGAAAGTACAAAAATTGTGTGAACGGTAGTGAATAAGTGTGAGTGTCTGGAGTTTTTCGAACCTGCACTTTCATGTAGAAACGGGGGGTTAGAATGAGTTTGGTTTAAAAATAAAAACGCTAAATGTAACAGGTGTCCAAAAATGTGTTAGCGTAAATCTTCTTCAACATCTACACTAATTTACCACTTACACTGTCACTAAAACATAGTACTTGAAGAAGCTGCTCCACCAACAAAATCAAAGCGGGCTACAAGTGGTCTAATGAATAAATATTTTAAACAAGATATTTCGATTGATTCTCTAGAAGAAATTATTTGCAGAAGCATAGCAGACGATGGAATGTCCGTGAAAAGTTTCAAAAAATCCAAAATTATATTTATTGACTCTTTTTAAATCGAAGTGCCCGAAAGTGAAGCAACAATTTGGAGCTAAATTGAAAAGTTTTACTTAAAAAATAATTTTTATTTACTCAAGTACTAATTTTTCTGGAATTCTTGAAAAAATCTCGTTATTAATAAAATTTCTGGATTTAGAATTGTTCGATTAATCGATTAATTTTAAAATTTTATTCGTTTAATCGAATAAGCTAAAAATGTCAAATATCGATTAATCGAACAAAAATATAATCCGATTAATTGAACACCCTAATTCTACCTGAAATAACTTAAAACTTTATTTAAAATAGAAACACTTATTTTCCAAAGCTGAGAGTTCCCTGACTTTTGTATAAGTAGCATATTTTGTTTCGGAACTGCTAATAAAAATTACTTTTTTTTTAAATATTGTAATCAGCGACTTAATGAAAATATTTTACATTTTTACATATAAACTTTATCTTTTTGAATTTGGTAGACTTGATTAATTTAACAATTTTTTAAGAGACGGTTCGACTGAATACATAAAATTATACAAAATTATTCAAAAGTAAAACAGAATGCATACAGATTTACGAATAATCAAATACATACCTTTATACATACTTCCATAAATATGTTAATATTTATGCATTCCTTTATTTAATGTTTGTTAATTTTAGGGGCAAAAACTTTAAGTTTTAAAGCACCCAGTATAAACATATTTAGGCCCGTTTTCACAACTTACCGAAAGCTAAAGGTAGGATTTTATCGTATAAATAATGTTCCATTATTACAACTTTACTTTAACCTACCAGTAGGATGAACCTTAATTTGCTTTATCACTCACTTTAGGTTAAATTAAATTTTAAATAATGGAACACTTTTTAAGGCCGCTTAAAGTCTACTTTTAGCTATTGGTAAGTTGTGAAAACGGGTCTTAGACTATTATTTATCTACCCACTGCCATAAAGATACAAATTAGTTTTTTTTTTATTTATAAGTAAAGCTCTTATTGTAGATTCAATGGAATATGAATTTGTTTGTAAAAGTAAAATTTTAACACAGAAATAATTTTTGTGTACATCCATGAAAAATATACTGTGAAACAGGCAAATCATTCAAATCTACTGGCGAGTAACTTTTCTCAATTCCAAACGTAAACTAGACTTCGAAAAGCCAATCTCTTTCACTCTGCTGTACAATGCTCGATTTTAAAAACTATTTAGGACGAAAAAAATTATTACCTTGTAAATAACAGAGATGGGTTAGTTCAAGCACTTCTTATGTGTAGGAGAAAAGTTCGGCAAAAAATTATGCAAATCCGGCTACTAATTGTCTGAACCGAGTAGATGAAATTTAATTTCCCGCAATTGTGGACTAGGGAGGGATATAAAGGTTATTTATTTACTACTAATAAGCAAATTTACCTGTTAAATTAAAAATGTAATGAAAAATTCTTTAGAAATTAATATTGTATAAAAGACAAAACATTTTATTAATAAAGACAGTGTAATTCGCAACCTTAAAGGTAACTAGTGTTTTCTTCAAAGTAGAACCACGATAACTTACATGCGTCTTCGTGCAACATTTTCAACCCCGTTTTCTTCTCTACACCTCCTGCTAACAAACAAAATGTTTCATGCTAAAGTTGCTGCGTTAATTGCATAATGTAAATATGGTCTTTGTGTGGCTTTTGTTTATTTTAAAAATAATTCACAATAACCTACAATAACGTGCACAAAAACACAATTATCGCATGGAATGATTAGTAACGCTTAAAAAATTACGTGCTTACGAAAACTTTGAAGAAAAAATCGAAGCTTGCATTTTTTTCAAAGTACAAAAATCATCTTTAAAAAACCCTTAAATTACAAAAATAAATATTATTCACTTTGCTCCAAATTAAGAAATGAGTTGTATGTTTTGAAGTGTTACTTAAAATCTATCACCAAGTTTTATTGATATTAAAAAAAAAATAATTGACCAGTGACAACAATAATAATGCAATAATACATATGTATGTAATATGTTATGGCCAATTGCACCAATTCTACTTAAATATCAATTCATATTAAAACAGATAAATTGATATATAAATAAAGTGTTGAAATTTGCCATTAGACTGGATTTTTGAGATCTCAATTAAACAAGGATCAGTTAATCTGAAAACCGATTTGTACTGCCATTACCAAGTGTGTGTACAAAATTTCAATGAAATAATAAAAAAGAAATCACATTTCGTCGGAAAAATTCGCGTTTCAGAGTACGTTAAATTAAGTTTAAACTGAATCCACATCTCAAAAACCGGCCTTAGGGCTTATAAATCAGAGCAAGTTTAACTCTCTTTTTGGCTGAAAATGTGTTTAAGCCAACAAATCTATAAATCGATAAACTACCAATACAGACCATATGAATTTGACAAGATTTATCGTAGTGCTGCCACATTTTTTTTTTTTAACTACATATAATACATGGGACATTGATTTATAGTTGTTGAGTTTAAACTACATATAAATTTATGTTTAGTTCAACTTAACCAGCGTTTAAACATTCACTAATTTATTAGCCATTAATATCTTAATTTACTACAAAGTATAAAAAGTAAAAAAAAATTATTTTATGATTATATGTGACCTTCTCCGAGAAAAGGGACCTAGTGTGTGAAAAAGAAGTTTTGAGAAAACGCATTTCAAGTTATTCTACACCCTTTTATGTACCATAATCCACTCTAAAGTCCAAACCCGTTTTTTGTCGGAGAAGGTCACATATATTCAAGTCCATGATAGTTTGACGACGGGCAATGTCGGATTTTAGCAGCCTGATAGGAAATAACAGGGCCATGTTGCTCAAAACTACAAGTTACAAATCTACGAATAAAATATATTTGAAACAAAAACAAAATTTGTTAAATTGTTGTTTTTTTAACGTATTTTACTTGTAGATTTGTAAGTTGTAGTTTTGAGAAACAGGTCCCAGTACAAATGCGCTGTAACTTTGGTGAGAACTTCTCGCTTCGAAAAGATGAAAAACAAAAATTTCCATCGCAAAAGTAATGTCGAAAATTATCAAAAGATATTGCGTCGTTACAGTATAAATGTCATAATATTTCACTCGAAGCCGATGTGATATTACAGACTTGAGAACGCCAGTCACATTATTGTCGACGCCGACCAAAATTTACTAAAATTATAAAATTTTTAACGACAGTGGCGAAAATACTACCGGCGGCTATTCCAAATAATGTAAAGTGCAACTTTAATGTTTGTGGTTTACAAAATGGCTTTGAAAACATTCGTATATTTTTCAAAAATGTTAAAAACAAAAAAAATTAAACATTGAAAAAATCAACCAAGAACCAAGTGTTATTATTTATTGCATTTGCATTTTTAATATTTTTATTTGTGGCAAATTCTTTCTCACCCCATTGTAATTCGTTAGTTTATCTGACAGTTCAAAGCGAGAATTTTCTTACAAAAATTTTACAGATGCACTTTTTCTGTAAATTGCCGAGTAATTTCTTTACGTGACAGTTAAAACTCGCCATAAATTTTATAGACGCAGTTAAGTAAAAAAAAACAGTTGTTTGTTTCAATTTATGGCATTTTTGTTTCATGTCTCACGTTTCAGTCGAAAAGTTTCTCGAGGCGGGAGTTACAGAACATATGCACTGGTATATGAAAAAATAATCAAGAGAAATTCAAATGACCTTATTCTTTCCAATCGAATTAAAATTCTTATTACAGACGAACATTGTAAGGGCTCGTTATGGCTAATTTTAAAAACCAAACAAACTCGGGGGACACGGGCTACTCGCATAATTAATTGATTTGGATAAAAATATCTGAGCTAATTTGTTATGGGAGACATTGTGCCAATATTATTATTTCAGGAAGAGTAAGATTTATAGCTCGGACAATTATAAACTGATTTGGGATTATTCATTCACAGCAAGAAACACACTCGGGGTAAATCAAGTTTTTTATGACTACTTTAAGTACGAGTCGTACTCAAAAATTCAATTATGAATAACACTAACACGTACGCAAAACAATCCTAAATGGGATTACTTTCAAAAAGCAATCCCGGAATTTCTTGAAATAAGTATACAATTCTTAAATCAAGTAAAAAAAGATTAAACTTTTCTTTGTTTTTAACTAACCCTCTGGCTTACGCATGTTTTGATTTTCTATACAAAAGTTCTGGCCAGACTCATGTGTACCACGAAGGGTTAAAAAGTACATTTGAACTCTTGCTTCTCATTTAGTTTATATTTTTGGCTAAATATGTACATAAGATTGCTGAAGTAAAACCATATCTTGTATGATGTTGGTGTTTTATCATTCTGTAAGGTTTAATGCGAGTAAGTTTTTTTTCTAATTCGGGATAAAACCAACTTTATAATACTTGAATCAAGCGCATTTTTAGATTCATTTAATCTTATGGCGGCTTCTTTTCTAAACGTGTTGAATAAGTGTTGTGTGTGGCTTGGCAACATTTTTAAATACTCCCCTAATTTTTAAGAAGTGTTGCATATTTTACGTTTACAAAAGAACACAAATTTCGTCATAAAAAAAATCGCCTTGATCTAGTGCTGCACTCGTGCCCCTTTAATTAAAATGAATGTTGAATTTGTAGCATTTTTTTTAATTGTAAAAGGAACATTATCTAAAAAGAACGCTTAACACTTTTAAAATAACACATGTTTTTCAAAAAAGAAAATAAAATAAAATGTTAAAGGCAGAATAAATGCAGAATTTTACTCAGAAAAGAAAACGCCATTAGTTTTACTTAAATAAATCTCATTTTCGGATTATTTTAAGTACGAATTCGGATTAAAACAATTTTATTATGAAATTGTTTCAATCTAAGTTTTACTTAAATCAATATAATTTTCAGATTTTTTTAAGAACGAAATCGGGATTGAATATGGTTAATTAAGGTATTTTGCGATTGAAAATCCATACTTGAATCAATTTTTCTGTACTTGATTTAAGAAAATCCGTGCTCACCGTACTATTAATACCTCTTCAGATGGATTTGCGTACGGATGGATTGATTTTTCTTTTGATTGCATAAGAAAATATTATTATATATTATATATTTTAGGTCGATTAAGCCATATTTATCTGTCTGTCGGTCTATCTGTTGAAAACAAGTTCACTCCTGAAAGACTGAACAGAAATTAACAACTTTGGTGCCAAATTTCTTACCCAGCACACAACAATGGTAGACATAAACGTGGAACAACCACACTAAAAATTTTATATTTCTGCTTAAAAAAACCAATATAATTGCGGAAGCAGAGATTTTTAGAAAATTCTGTATAGATTCATTTTACATAAATGACCAGAAATTGCGTGAAGATCGGTTCATAATTTACCATAGGCCCCATATTAAGCCCAATATTGGAAAACACTTAAATATCCGAAAGCTGTAAAGAATAATTCTATTGAAGTAATATAAAGCCCGTTATAGTTTTATACCATTTCGTGAAAATTTCGTAAAGTTCGGAACATAATTTAACATAGGCCCGATACTCTTTGAGAACCCTTAAGTACTTCTAAAACCATAACAAATAATGCCATTGTGATAAATATTGGTACGTCAGTTAAAGTTTTATTTACCATAGGCCTCATTAAAATCGAATTCTCGTCACGTTATTTGGGAATACGTTTTTATTAAAATTAATTCCTAACTTAGAGATTCCATATTCATCTCACTTTTAAAATATGCATATCCTCGATTGAGTGTATTAACTGTCGGCATAGCCTTGCTAGGCTGTTTAAATGTATTTCTGTACATAATGTTTTGTACTTATTTCGATATAAATCTAACTCATTTCATTTGTTTTTCGTTTTCTTTTTAACAGACAACAAAGGAATATGGTACAAAATTTATTTTGTAAACTACTTGAACGTATTTTTACAGATACAAAGTAGTACCCAGCGGCAAGTAGAATGAGTAAAGAGGCCCAATAGAAGGCCTTATTTAGCAGTCATAAGCCCTTCTCGCCGCATTCCTAACTCATTTTTTTACACACAGGTTGTCATTGAGAACAAGCCCTTCCACACTGCATTTAATATCAACTTTGATCCCTTCCTAAAAATAAAAAGAAAATAAAACTGAACAACTTCCTTTCTCCCTTCTCAAAGATGGGAGTAGCGAATGTGTATTGAATATTTTAAAAGGTCTTTTAAAAATAAGTTTATACCTTCTAGAAGGCATACTTCTGAAGGCAGGATATGATGCGAAGTAAATCTTTTAGAACGGAGTATAGAGGCCTTCAAAAAAGGCCTGCCTCTTGCGGTCCTTTCAATATTTACCGCTGGGTATATTTACTTAACTACATACACATACATACACAAATAAACTAAAAGGATAATCAAGTAGAAGAGAACTTTTAGTCCTTTCAAGTTTCCATTTACTTACCAGAGCATAAACGCCGAACGGCATCACAACTACTGCCACTAGAAGATCCGCAATTGCCAGTGAAACGATGAAATAATTTGTTACCGTTTGTAAGGAACGTTCACGAAACACAGATAGTATCACTAATATATTGCCAAATAATGTGAAAATTGGAAACACAATTAATATTAGTGCCCAATAATTTCGGATAACTGCAAGAAATAAAACAAAGAAAAAGAGAAGAATAAAACAAATGAAATACACTCAAGACGCAGTGTTCAAGCAAGTAAATAAATTATTATTATTTTTCTTTAACATTATCTTACATCTACTACATTGACCATTTCTTCTTTCATGTAATTTTTTTTTTAATGTAAATTTACTTTTCTTTGTATACCCTTAACCGAAGGTAATATTTTACTTTGTCATTCCGTTTGTAACTTCTACAATATTGATCTTAGGCCCCATAAAGTATACATATAAATTCCGAATCCTTATGAACAGAGAAGTTTAAATCACGATGTCTCCGGTCGTCTGACTGTTGAAAGGGGTTTTTCCGAAGACCCCAGATATGATGAAATGATGCTATTGGAATTCATCCTGACCGGTTCACCAATGGCTCAGATATGAGGGAAAAACATGACTACCTCTTGCTTTTCCCAGAAAAACCCTTGTAGTTTTTAGTTTTTTAAATGTCTTGCCAGACAGCTGAACCGATCTTACTGAAACTTTTACAGAATATTACCGATGGCCTGAAATTTTAATTTTTATTATAAGTGGCGTGAAATCTCGCATGCAGAGACAATAGGGATATCTATTTATCTGGAGATTAGCATGAGCTCAGGTTTTCAAATTTAGATGTATTGGTATATGTCTATTTATGTATGTCTTAGAGAACAATATGAGCAAACGGCTGAGAACGGCAAGAAATAATGGGCGGGATAGGAGAAGTATGCGAGGTAGCTCCCAATCAATTACATTACAGCTGGAGAACGGCAAGAGCCAAAGTTGGGAATTAGGTACAACATCCAAAAAAATGTGGGCGGGATTGGAAAGGTGGGAGTGCACCAAAATAGATTTATTATATCTAAAGAACAATATTTTTTTTAGAACTTTCTGTTCTTATCGGACCATGGTGAAGGGTATAAAATATTCGGCAAAGCCTAACATGTTTTTATTTTAAGATTTAGGTTTTTTCTTCGACGTAAAATACTTGGGTCACTTGTGTTTGTAAACAATTATTTTTTTTATCACAAACAAGAATTTAGGTCGATAGGATATTACACGCTTCAGGTGATATTGTTTTAAAAACAAATTTAAGAATCTTAAATAACATCCCAACAAAAAAAAATAAAAAAACTTTTTAGAACTGCTTTTATTTAACAATTCAACATGTTTCATTTTGTGCTTAAAGTTTTACTGCCTTTCAATTAATTAATAAGATTTTGTTCTTTGAAAATCTTTTGGGATTTATTTTAATGGCTTAATGAGCCTTTCAAACTTTTGTTCTTTTTAATGTGTCTCTTAACAACTGTTGTTTATTTGTAAACTATAAAATAAAGCACGAGCATTTCCTAATTTAATGTTTTTCCTACTCATTCTACAGAAACTTAACTAAAAGTTTTCAGTTAAGAGAAAACAATTAGTTTTTCTTTTCAACCCCGGCTAAAGATTTGTTGAATTGCTGAATATCCTTCACCGTTAAAACATGAAAAAAATATATTCAGTGAGGGTTACTGAGTCAGGATTAGGGTTTGCAATACCGGTCCAAACGGTTTAATTTATGTCTCAACATAAAATGTTTGATGTGCATACGTTGAAAATTTTTAGTACGTGATGCTTTTTGTTTCCACACCGCCATAGTAGAGGGGGTGTAATGCTTATGAGCTTATGTGTATTGCACATACAAATTGAATGCAAAATAACTCAGCATCAGGTTCTAAATCGATCCAATTAGGTCGAAGTTTCGTCCAAACACATCGTCATAAAACTTTATTGGAACCGGTATATATTTGGTCATAGCCTTTTAAAGCTTTTAAAGCCATAACTTCCTTAAAAGTGCTGGTGCTAATGTAAAATCGAACCACAAACACGTCCATAAGAGCTTCTATGTCATGCGCAAAGTGCGTGGTGTCAGGGCTAGAATTGATCGTAGGTTTCATATTAATCCGCTTCCTAAAGTCATATTGCGACAAAAAAGCAGGGTTTAAAAAACTACATTCGAAGCCAAAAACTGTGGAGCAAAAAACGAACATTTGTGGACAAATTTTCACTTTATTTGCCACAAAGAACTTTTATATGAATCCTAATCTCACAACATAATTTTGTTATACTACTTTTCGAAGTTTGTCTGTATGTATTTAATTTAGACCTCACATTTGGTACTCTACAACCAAAGGGCCGCGCTTAACCTACTCTAATTTCCCAGTGAAACACTTAAAAGTTTATGGAAGCTAGAAATGTATATGAGCGCTAAGACTTGCACTGACTATTACATAAGTAGTATGAAGCTGCAGAGAAACGCAAGGCACTAAAGCGAATTATTAATTTAAGTAAATTTTATTAACTTGATATTATCCCTTTAAAGAAAGCAGGTGGTAAGTAAATAATTTAAACAATAAATTCAAAGAAAAAATTCACTAACAAAGTTCAAATTGCTTCTGTTAATCGCTTACGTTGAAGCAGGATGTATCCCTTTCAGACCGTGATGCATCGATTGTGCAGGTGGGTTTCAGTCTAAATATTTTCGCTTCGATTTGACAAATTTCAAATACACCGGCATTGCACCGATTTCGCTAGTTGCTCTTTATGTTTGTTTCTCACATTATTCGCTGTTCGCTTAACCGCAACTTGAATTATTGCGAAATTCTTGCGTAATATTTCAGTTTTGCCAAAATGTGAAGCTTGTTTTTAATTATAAAAGAATTTACTATTCGTTAACAAATAGTGAGGTGGACATATTTTAACTTAAAAACATAAACAAATTTTAATATACAAACGCATTGAAAAATTCGCTCCGTGTTTTTTGTTAATAACTTTTGATAATAATCATTATAAAATCTGTTTTTTATACTAAAAAAAATCCTGCAAAAAAAAACTCTAATTTGCATATCAAAATAAATAAAAAAATAAATAAGTGTTTTTAAAGCAATTGCTTTTTTTGTTTAAAAAAATATATTCTTTCTTTACATACATAAAATCAACAACAATAAAAAACAACAATAATATCATTTAACTCAACAGAATAAAGCATAAAATGAAATAGACAATAATAACAATAACAAACAAGAAAAAATAAGTGCCTGCTTTCTCTGTTTTATAACAATAGTGACTCGTTTTTCTAAAATTCATAACAAAACATATGTAGAAATTATAAAAAAGATCAACAACAAACTTTTATCAATAATAAACAAAACTAATAATATCTCCGTGAACATAACAAAAACAACAAAATAAACAGCTGTTAAAGTTGCATAAGCACTGGTAATTAATAAATACAACATATTACAACAGTTTAAAATCTACTGCTTAGCATATTCTAACCCTATTAAATAAACTTTTGCCGTTAATTTTAAAATTTTTTTACCAACCAAGCAAACAATTTTGTTTTGATATGATCATGAATTGCATAAAAACAAAGTGTGCCATTACTAATGATGATGAGAGGATGATTACTTGTTGGTTATGTAATGGTCTCTGTCATGTAAAATGTAGTGGACTATCTGTACATGTTGCCGATTCTCTTGTGAAAGATAATGGACTTCAGTGGTGCTGTAATTCTTGCAGAAAAATTGGTGTTGCTTTCTACCGTTTTTTCCAAGGAAACAAAAACAATTTCTCTGAAATCCAAGATGAAGCAAATAAGCTATTGGATAGAATTTCAAACTATGGCAAGCTATTTGAAGATTTTAAATGTTTGGACTCTATAAAATATCCTGTTCAGTCGTCACCCAAAAGGCGTAAATCATCTAGAATAAACAATCAAGATAAACAAGATGACCCTCAGACTGACTCCTTAAAATCTGATGCTGCTACTTCTTCTGTTCACTGTATTTCTTTAAAAAATTCTGCTTCAACCTCATCACAAAACCCTACGGCAGTTCGTAATGTTCCATTAAATAATGCTCCATTAAATGCTATCCCTCCAATGAGTAATATTCCTATATCTGATACTGATACTGGATCAACAAATATTGCTGATCTTACTCCTTGTCCATCGGGTTCTGGTGTGGTAACAAATGTTGCCAATTTTACCGTTCCTAAGCCATTAATTGTTGTGCCTCCAAAACGTACTATTTTTATATCCCGTTTGGCTTCCGATACAACCGTAGAAGACATTGATTATTACATTAAAACAAAACTCGGTTCTAATGTTGATATTGTTATAAACAAATTTTCGTACTCTCAACCCAGAAGTATAACATCGTTTAAAATAGCTGTTGCTGCTTGTGTCTTTGATCAGATTGTTGATACCTGTTTTTGGCCTGCTAATATCATTGTTCGTGAATACATCTTAAAAGATAATCAAAGATCTACAAATATTGCTCGTTTGCCACCTAGAAAACCATTTGCTTCAAAAAACTAATTGGCTCTAAGAATCGTTTAAATTTTATTTATCAAAATGTTCGTGGATTAAATACCAAGTTGTCTTCTCTCTTGGTTAATAGTTATGACTTCACCTACGATGTAATTATCTTCACCGAAACCTGGCTAAAAGATGATATTTATAATACCGAAATCCTGTCTAATAAATACCAAATATTTAGGTATAATCGAAATGCACGTAGAGGTGGTGGAGTTTTGATTGCTGTCTCTTGTTTATATTCATCAGAAGTTGTAGTTACTGATACTCTTGGTATTGAATTTGTTGCTGTTGTGGTTAAATTGAAAAATAAAAAAATTTACTTCACCTGTTCTTACGTTCCGCCGGATTCTGATAGTGCTATTTATTTAAAACATGTTCGAGCCATTAATTCTGTTATGCTAAATGTTTGTAATGATGACTCCATTTTTGTTGTTGGTGATTTCAACTTGCCCTCAATATCTTGGATAAAAACGTCTGATACACCTTATTTAATTTCAGTCAAAAACAAAAACTGTCACGATGACTTCCTGAATGAAATTCTTGGTGTATCTCTTTTTCAAATGAATAACGTATACAATGACTTTGGTAAGCTGCTTGATTTGGTGTTCGTAAATAATGTAGATGATTGTATTATTACTCGCTCTGAACCTATAACGTTGCCTGAAGATCGTTATCACCCCACTATTGAAGTGAGTTTTTCAATTCCATCAGAAGTCAAATTAAAGCCATTTAAGGTCGATAAAGATTTTTGTTTCAAACGGACTAATTACAACTTATTAAACCAATTAATAAGAAATACGTGCTGGAGCAACGTCTTACCTTCTCAATTAAACAACAGCTCGGATATTGATGTGATGGTTTCTATATTTTATAAAAAAATTTACGCCTTTTTTGATATTTGTATACCTAAACAATTTGTTTATACTCCAGTTGGACCGCCATGGAACTCTAAACAGCTTACTAGGCTCAAAAATCTCAAGAATAAAAATTATAAAAAATTCAAAAAGTCTGGATCATTTATTGATTACGGAAAATACTCTGTCAGTCGTTCAGAATATAATCTGCTGAATCATGCTTTATACAATCAATACATAAATAAGGTGAAAAACAATTTCGTTCGTGACCCAAAATCGTTCTTCGCATTTGTTAACTCTAAAAGAAAATCTAATGGATACCCATCCGTTATGAAATTTCGTTGCCATGAATCTGGAGATTCTGAGGTCATATGTGATATGTTTGCCGATTTTTTTGCCACAACTTATTCTGATGCTGCATACGACGATAATAATGGTTATCCCTATATGCTCTCATCAAACCATGCAATCTCTTTCCCTACTTTTAATAGCAATGATATTTTGGCTAACTTAAAAAGGCTAAAGATGTCTTTTAGTCATGGTCCTGATCTTGTTCCAACATGTATTTTAAATCAATGTGCTGAATCATTAGCTGCGCCATTAACTTTTATGTTCAATGCGTCGATTATATGTGGTTATTTTCCCGTATTATGGAAAGATTCGTATATAAAACCTTTATTTAAATCTGGTAATAAATCCGATATAACAAACTATAGAGGAATTGCCAAATTAAGTGCTATTCCAAAACTTTTTGAAAAACTAGTTACTGACTTCCTCAGCCATCATACCTCGTCGTTACTGGCAGCATGCCAGCATGGTTTTAGAAAAGGCTGTTCAACTACAACTAATGTACTTCATTTAACAACTTTAATTAATTGTGCATTTACACAAAAGAAACAAACTGATGCTGTTTATACTGATTTTAGTAAAGCGTTTGATAAAGTTAACCATCGTCTTCTTCTTACTAAATCGGATTTATTAGGTATATCCCGCAGAAGTTTACGCTGGTTAAGTTCTTATTTAATTGGAAGAAAGCAAAAAGTTCAATTCAATAATTGTATATCCAAGTACATTTATGTTTCGTCCGGTGTTCCCCAAGGCAGTCATCTTGGCCCACTTTTATTTTCGCTGTTTATTAATGATCTGCCCAACGTTATCAACTTCGCCAATATATTGATGTATGCTGACGATGTAAAAATTTTCCATTCCTTTAATTGCTTTGCTGATCATTTTCATCTTCAATCGGATCTTAATAACTTCTTTTTATGGTGTAATCATAATATGATGGAGCTGAATCTTATGAAATGCAAATGCATGCGTTTTTATAGAAATAACTGTATTGCTGTTAATTATGCTTTGGGTGGTCATCAACTGGAGTTGGTTGATTCGTTTCTTGATCTTGGAGTCTTACTGGATCCTAAATAAAACTTTGTTTCTCATATTACATTAACTGTAAATAAAGCTCGAGGTGTTCTTGGCTTTATTAAGCGCTGGGCTAAAGAATTCACCGATCCATACATAACGAAGCAACTTTACGTATCACTCGTTAGACCAATCTTAGAATATGGGTCAATCATTTGGGATCCATTTTACAACATTCACAATTCTCGTATTGAATCGGTTCAAAAACAATTTTTATTATTCTGTTTACGTAATCTTCATTGGAGTTACTCGACAAACTTTCCTTCATATGCTAGTAGACTGGCATTAATAAAATTACCATCGCTCAAAAGTCGTCGTACAATGTTAAATGTTTCTTTTATGGTTAATCTTATTAATGGTAATGTTTGTTGTGATTTTCTGTTAGAGTCTGTTAAATTTAATATACCTTGTCGCAATACGCGTCATTATAATCTGCTTTTTGTTAAATTTTATAGAGAAAATAACGCTATTGCTGATCCTTTTTCGAGGTTATGTAGACAATTTAATTCTCTTTCACAATTTGTTGATTTTTCTTTATGTTTGAATTCCATAAAACATAAAATTATTGTTTCTCTTAATTCGTAAATATTTCTGTACATATATATATTCCTTAAAGTTGTACTATATTTTAAATTGCATATTGTTATTCATTAATTTTAAGGCAATATTGTTATTAGTCAGTAAGGATAATATCCATTGATTAAATAAATAAATAAATAAAAAAAAAAAAAAAGTATCAAGCCATCTGAAGTCATTTGATGCAATAAAAATGTGTTTAGGCTAAAAAATTTTTTACCGTGCTTCTCTCGCTTATAAAACTGCTTACCAGTAAGCTTAATTTTTTTACTGCGTTCTTGCTTGTTTCTTATGCAACTGAGTTCATATGTTATTTAAACGTTTATTAGAGGTAACATATTAGTCACTCAAAAAATATGAAAACAAGGAATGGAGAAAATTTTATTCGGGCTTGTTCTGGAAATCAAAATAAAGAAATCGAATGAGATTTTGATTTAAATTTTTTACAAAATTACTGAAGTTTTTTCTGCTTTTTTTAAGAGTTGGGTATATAATTGGTACTTGAAGCATGAATTAAGTACAAAGGGATATTTTTATGAACTTTTCTTACAGGCTCGTTTTCAAAATTTGTTTGATTTGCAATACACTTTGTTTCGATTTATAGAACATTTATAAAAACACAACTACTTTCAAGTTGTTTCGTTTTAAATACATTAATTTAATTATTTTTGTATTTCGAATTTAGAAAAAAGCATCAAATTTTTGTATTCTCAATTTTGGTATTGCAAGTTAGAAAAAAATGTAACTTAATTTTAATATCATATCAATTACACTGTGTAACAAAAAAAAAAACAGCATCAATAGTTGCATCTCGAAATGAAACTAGACCCTTGAAGTTTTTGCTATTATTTTAAAGGAGTTTGCAATAAGTCAAAAATAATATGGGGGATTTCATGTCAAGTGACCCAGTTTTAAAATTGATGTCTTCCGATATGAATAAAATTAAACAATTTTTAAAAAAAACAAATAAATTTTTTTTTCAAAAGATTGATGAAATAGCTATCTAAGCTACTTGGCACAAATTTTGCTTACACAAATAGGTAGTAAGTTACATGGATGAGAAAGAACACGTGTATGGCCAATATGTCAAACTTTGACCCCCTCTAACTCAGAAACTTGAAAATTTGTGTCTAAGCTACTATCAAATAGGACTAACCTTGATGAAAATTTCATCCAAATAGGAAGAAATCGGTTTTAAAATTGGGTCACTTGACATGAAATCCCCCATATACTAATAAAACCTGTGAGCTAAAAAATTTTTTAGATGTCTTAAGTAGAATTGTATGGCGATTCTTTTATTAGAATTATTAAACCTCATTTTAAAAGTAGATTTTTTCTTTTTTTCAACTTTCACACAAAAGTGTACTAAAACAGCACTTTAGAGGGTTAAAATGTTCTAGTAATTATTTCTGCATCAAATTGTACAAGGGGTTCGTTGGAAGCACCATAATATATTTTCTCTTCAAATAAGTTTTTACTCCAACAAAAAATTTCCGCCAAAACGCCATCAGGTGACTCGAACCATGTTACGCGGTGGTATGAATAAACAATAATAAACATTTTTAAAATTATGGACAACTAAAATTATGCCGAGATAGAGAACAAAATGGTTAATTGCATGAATATATCGTCTGGCTAGCTCGTATAAGATATATTTGGTTCTTAACCCTTTTATTTCGTGAGGAATCATAAAACATTCTCTTCATGCCTATTCAAATATCGTAGAGTATGCAAATAAAAAAAAAAAGATAATAATCAAAGGTTTTAATAAGTTAATAAGAAAATAGACTTCTTAAGCCATGACAAGATGACACGTCATGTAGGGTACAATTTGTTTCCTCCCAGATAAGAATATTCTAAACACCTTGACAGAACTGTTACCCATAATTTTTAAATCTGTCCCTATAACAAAAACATGACTTTACTTACATAATTTTATTTTTCCCTTCCGAACTATCCTTCCCTTGCAATTTAAAGAATCTAGAGTTTCATTGGAAGAATTAAAATTTATAGCCAATTATGTGTTTGGGAAGATACCCAATTAAAATTCGTAATGGTCAATTGTAAATAACGTTTATTTTTCCTTATACAACAAATAACCAAAAATTAGTTTTACATCTTTTTTAATAATTTTTGCAATATATATGTAGAACAAATAAGACCCCATAAAATTAAATTATAGGGTTAATTTTTAAAAAAAAAATTTGCCATATTTTTTTTTTATAAATCCTAATATACCATTTAGCTCAGTAAAACTTCACATTTTTGTATGAAAAAGAAAAATATATGCTTCTTTTAAATTTTCCTCTTTAGTATTTTTTGCGTGAAAGTCGGAAAAATTACCGCTTAAAATGTGAGTTAGAGGGTTAATATACTCTATGAAAAGACGACCTCAAAAATAATTTTTTTAGCTCAGAAGTAAATTTAGTATATTTTTTTGGCGTTTGGTATAGCCTTTTCAAAAAATGCAAAACCTTCAAGGCCCGAATTTTCGAAAACCCGCCTTAACTTTTTTAACTCTTTTCGCAGAGTTGCTCTACTAGTAGTCTAATTTCATTTCGCGTTGCAAGTTTTTAGGGTCGTAGCGATAACCCGAATTTTGTTACACTGTATTATTAAAAGCCTTTGTAAAAAATTTTTTCTTTGGCTCATCTCGTTTAAGTTTAATCCTTAAAAAAAGGAGGAGCCAGTTAAAATACGAAACCGATTTGGCCTTTGTTTGAGCATTAAGCACTTAAAAATAAATAATTTTTTCGCCAGTATTTCTCGTCTTAAAACATGATGTTTCGATAAAGTATTTTATCATAAGGTCAGTATATGCATATTGCTAAAAGGTTTATAGCACAAAGAGTAAATTTATGAGCCGATTTCCTTTATAGTCAATATAAACCAAAATATGTGAGGTATTTTCCTAGAACCAATTATCTAACTAGTGTAGGTATCACTGATTGATTTCATTAATTGTTTAGTTCTGTACATTTAACACAGAATTCAGGAAAATTTAAGAGCTTTAATTAAAGCACGTCTGTATATTTCATTGAATGAATCAAAATAAACTTAAAATAATTCAAAAAATGTCTGCTTTTAAAAGAATTTTTTCTTCCATTTAATTAAATTTGTTATTTTTTTAGCACTCACCTTCAGCTGGACCATCGTAACACAGGGATGATGTTAAATTTGTTGTTAAGTTGCCATAAGTCGTGCAGTTCGTTCGATAATCGAAATTTGTAAAATTTAAACTATTTGTTGTTGTTGTGCCCGAAACCATATTGCTACCATTGTAATTGTAAAAATAGTCACCAAAGTCTTCTAAAAGTAACATAAAACTACTGCCACCATCGTCGCCATCTTCGCTACCGTCACCCCCACTCCTTAACATAATGTTACCTTTGGCAAAGTGATGAAATGTTTCATTTTGATTTATATCCCCCAGTGATTGGTTGATTAAATCATCATCGCCAATGCCGTCTGCTCCAACGCCAAAGCCACCACCATTAAAACCCACAATACCATAATCATCCTCACCCGCAAGTAAAGTTTCCGCACTATCGATCAAAGCAATATCGACATCATCGCCATATGAACTAACGGCCGACGCTGAAACCTGTGATGCTGTGTCAATGACCGAAGTTGCGGACGATGAGGCTGATGAGGCTGATGACGCTGTCGTTGATAACGTTTGAGCAAAGGTATTATTAATATTAGGCGCGAGTGTGTCGTTGTTGTCATTGTTTGGAAACAGTGATAAAATACCTTCTACTGTATCGGTGGAATTAAGGCTATAAGCGGCAGTCGTTTCAAATTCTGTTGATGGCGTTAACGACGAGTATGAAATGAGCGAGGCAGATGTATAGTTGGCGTTATGAGAGGGCAATGATGTCGCTGTAATAACTAGCGACGGCGAGGAGGCTGATGCCACAACAGAGGCAGATGTCCACGTTGATACAACGACCTCGCTGGCCTCATGATTCGCGGCATCGTCTTCGTTCAATGGCAGCATCATTGAACTCGTTGTGTTTGTTTGATTGTTTTGGGGATTCCATATTCCCACAATTAAATTCGTGATATCGTCTTCGCCATCGCCGTCGTCATCAAGACTGGCATCATAAAGGCGGAAATAATCATCTTGCGACGTGTCTATGAAATTTCCGGATGTCGGTACTGAGGCTGATGTAGTCATAGTTGAATTTGTATCCTCTATTGATGTCATTTTCGCTTTGCTTTTTCTATCGCTGGGCTTAAATTGTTGGCGTCGTATTCTTTTTCGGATTTAAACTAGTCTAAGATTTGTTTGTAAGTATGTCTGTCTGTTTTTCCGTCTGTCCGCTGTTATATTTTATAAACTGAAAGTGTTTTTGGATGTTTTTGTTACACAACCTAAAGCAGCAGCTGCTGTTATTCTTGTATTTGTTGTTGTTACTGTTATTTATGAGATTAAGTTTTTGCGGGAAATTATTGTGGTGGCAAATCGAAAAAAGCAACACAAGATGTTTTTCTCGATGTAAATGATGTTTCAAAAGTTGTTGACGCCGCTTCACTCCTGGCATTTGTATTGGTATTGATATTGGTGTTGGTGGTAGCAGTGATAGTTGTGTTGATGATGTTTTCGATAGATTTTATTGTTTTCATCCGGCTGTCGCTAGTAGTCAATAACAACAGCAAGAACGACAACGATATCGATGATGGTGGGAAGGGCGACAACATCATCATATCAATACAACTTGAATTTGGGCCAAAGTAACTTAATTCGAATTTCATTATGTTATTGTTCTTGTTGTAGTTTAAAACTTGTTTGTCGTCTTCGTCTTTGGGTTTTTTTCGGTTCCACCTCCTTTTTCTTGCTTTTATTGGTTGTTAGTTTTGTATGTTTTCTATGGTTTTCAAATTTGGTATTTTATTGCTGCTATTTTGATTTTCTTTTTGCCTTTTTGAATGCAGTAACATTTGGTTTTTATCGAATTTGACTTAAATCCCTTAGGAGGGAACGACCAGAACTGGAAATGAATTGGTTTTAAATGTTCCAAACATTTCATTTGTGCAAGTATTGGGATGAGCTGTGGTGAGACTTATTGTTGTCATCGTGTTTCGAGTACTCGCTCTTGTTGGTTGTTGTAGTGTGATTGGCATTAAGAACATGTCGACTAGTCGAAATAAAAAAATATATGTATATTGAATCAAAGTGTTGAAACACCATAAATTTGCCGCTCTTACTTCATCTTTGAGGTTTTTGTTAACCTTAATGCTCTTATCTGAGTTTTATTTCGTGTTTTTTCGTTGCAGTACATGTGCACACACATTCATACAGCCAGTTATTCAGTCAGCTCGACTGGGTGTCATTCAAACACCTTTCCTGAATTTTTTATACTTGTGCTGCTGCTGCTGGTGCTTTCAAGAAATTAATCAATATCTGAAATGAAAAGAAATGGAGAATGCACTTAAAATAATTTTAATTGTAAAATGTGCAGCGATTTGTTACTTTAACTTGTAATATTCTACAACAGTTTGATTAAAAATGTTAATAATACGTGTTTGTCTTAAGAAAACTTAAAAAACTTTTTAATTTACAAGGAACAGTGGTAACTATGAAATACATTGAAATGATAACACAAAATATTCCTTATAACATGCCTTATAAGACTTTTTAATATTTTTTTTATCTAGAGATGACTAAATGGTAGAGTGTTTTCTGTTTGACATGCCATTTCGTACTTAAACTGCCGGATCTGCCGGTGTACGTTGGGTTATTTGGGGTTGGTTAAACATCGCACTTAACTCGTAGAGTTGGTTTAAAAGCAAATTTTATGTAACATTTAAATATGTAATTCGGTTATACATACAGAAATAAGTTAAAATGTGTTTTAGTTACTGGATTTTTTTTACCCCATCCATCCATCTGTCGATATCGCAATTTGTTTTCAATAAAATTAAAAAAATTAACAATATTTTGAATGTTATTTTATTTTGACTTTGACCAAGGCGAATTAACACTACACAGAAAAAATATTTGCCAAAAATTGTTCAATTAAAAAATTACTTGATGCACATTTATTTTATCAATTAATTTATTGTTTGCTGCAGTTAATTTTTTTAATAAAAACACGTAAATTTAAATGTTTGTGCATATGTTGGGTTTTTTTAATTTATGCAATTAATTTTTTAATTGACTAAATTTGTGTGGCATTACTCGAAAATACAAATCCGTTAATTGATATGATCAATTCCTTTTCAGGGGCAAAATTAATTGTCTGAACGAATTGTATAATTAAAGTCAATTTTCTATTTTTTCTGTGTAGGTAACCTTAATTTGGTATGCTAGCAACAGCTGATTACTAACCTTGTGTCAAAATGATATTCCGTTCATGTGGTTCTGGGGAATATTCACTTTTTTTAAATTATTACATTTGAAAACAAACAAGTTAAAATTAAAAAGAAAATAATATTTTTGGTTAAATTGACTACTTCATTGTAGTATTATTAATTTTGACACAATGGTAAAATATTTGACAGTGTTGTAAAAGTTTTTAATATACGACCACCTTGTATGAATTTGCTTTGGACTTTGACAATAAAGTCTATTGATTTTTGGTTCGATGCGTTTTAGGGCGAAATATATTTTCTGCAGCTTTAAAATACTGTTTTAAAATTTTGTATATTTTTTAATTAAACATCTTGTTGTTTTGTGAACAAAACTACAAAACATTTCCGAATTTTTATCAAACTAGCTTAACCCGGTGCGCTTTTTTGCTACCCCATCAAAATACAATTAGTAAATTTTTTTTTAAAACAGATCTCGTGTATTGATAACAAAGCATCTTGTACCAAATTTTATTGTTTTTACAGAACCCGCTCTTCTGATATGTATACAGAAATCGCATGTGTTCGTATGGGAGGCGCCATGACTACTTTTCCTATTGAACCTACTTTTGGAAGATGTTGTGTATTTTTATCTAAGCTATTTGTAGAAAATTGGAACACCGTCACTGCAACAGTACTCCAACCATGAAGAAATCTCTATTGTCATTGTATGAGAGGTACCAGAGGTTAGAAGTCTTTACCGCTCTTCAGTTACGCGATATTTAATATATATGGACATCCTAAGGGGGTATTGCTCCAGCTGCGCCTTCCCCCATAATTTTTATTTTCAAATGTTTAGTTTACTGTTAGAGTGACTCCTACCAAGTTTGAACATTCTCACTAAAACAGTTCTTAAGATATGCGATATTTAACATTAGCGTCCTATGGGGACCACTTTCAATTTCAAGGCTCAGAAGATGCTACTGAAAAAAAATTCAAGAAAATGGTTGCAGCGGCTCTTAACATATGCAATACTTAATATTGGCATCTTATGGTGGGTTCCTCATGGCCAGCCCTTATCGAAAAAAGTGCTCCTCCTCTGTCTACCCCACCCATTTTTATATTGAAATTTATAGTTTACGATAATAGGAGCTTTAACCCCGTTTGAAAACTCTCCCTTTAATAGTTCTTAAGTTTAGTGATATTTAATATATGCATTCTATGGGAGGTGTTTCTCCCCTGCGCCTACCCGTTCTATTTTTATTTTCAAAAGTGTAATATACCATAAGAGTGACTTCTACAAAGTTTGAACATTCTCACTATAACAGTTCTTATGATGGTACCAATTCCCCAGCCCCTATCGAAAAAATAAGTAGCCTATTTTATTTTTAGGGCTTACGTGATGTTACTGTAAAAATTTCAAGAAAATCGGTTCAGTAGTTTAGGAGTCTATAAGCCAACAAACAAACAAACAAACATTTTTCATTTTTATATATTGGCATTTCCATTTTGACGTGTCGTCATATTTGTACCACAGAATGTAAAAAAATTAAATGAAGGAGTCAAATTTGTAAAAAGAGTTTTTATATATACAAAGTAATGAAGTAGCACTATATTCAGAAAAAAAAAATTACAGTAATCCACGCTAAGGATTTGCAGATATAAGCAAACATCTGCGCTGGCGTGACGTTAAAAAATGGAAGTGAATTTTGCATTGCATTACAAAACTGAATAAGACTGCGAATTAAGCAAGATGTTTTGTTTAAAACCTTTTTTAGTAAACTTTGGACTAATACAGATTTATTTTTCAAGCTATAAAATGTTTAAATCTTTGCTCGTTTTAAGGTAAATATGGGTATTTTCTGCAAAAATTCTATTTATTTTAATGTAACGCCAGATAGCAAATAAGGTTGTATTTTCGGACCATGTTGTTCAATCGTTATCCCTTTTGTTACTAAATGTAGAGCTAGTTGCGCTTTACACCAAAATATAAAAAAGTAGACTATACATATACAATTTTTTGAGAAACAATTTAAATTTCTTCTGGCGTTACGTTACAAAACGAAGACTTTTCACTGTAAATGCCCATATATAGATTAACAAGAACCTGAGCCATCTTTTGGCTGATCGATTACACTATGCGACAGTCAAAATCGGGATGGGATAAAATCAACGGGAAATGTTATATCGGTAAAAAGAGAAGTTATACGTGTCCCGGCGTTTCGCTGGGTCACGTCTAGGAATCGAGATATATCGATTTGAAAAAGCAGTTGCTTCGGCCTCAAAAATAAACTCTCAAAATCGTTTTTCAATTCTGGGGGATGAATCTTCTGAAGCATCAAATGTCATAAAATCGTCTAAGCCACCCCCGATATATATTTAGGTAGAAAAACCCCAGTGAGTTAATAAAGAGCGTGATCTCGGTAATAGGTGAAAATTGGTTCTACGTAGCTGCAATCAAGCGTGGTAATATAAACGAGACAAAAATACAGGTTAATCATGAGAATGATTTTCGTAAAATAAATAACAACTGAAGAGCAGCAAAGCTCTTCAGGTAGTGATCAAGGGCATAGACTCTTGCGTGGACCCAGAGGCAATTAAAACTTTTTTGGAAGAAAAAGCCTTTAAGATAAAAAAATCGTTACGAATATTAAAAATAGGGGAAAAAAATTCCAACCATTATTTCGGGTGGAGCTAGATCCTGGCGACGTTGAGCTTAAACAAAATGAAACGCATCCTATTTATAATT
This sequence comes from Pollenia labialis, assembly GCA_949318255.1. Taxonomy (NCBI): domain Eukaryota; kingdom Metazoa; phylum Arthropoda; class Insecta; order Diptera; family Polleniidae; genus Pollenia; species Pollenia labialis. Next base: position 43,757,470 of record OX439142.1, on the reverse strand, counting down.
TAAAACATACATATTCTAACAGAACAATAACTTTAAAGTAGGCTTTTGCAAAAGTAAAAAAAACAAATACTTAAACACATTCTCTTTTTTTCGTGTATTTGTTTTATTATACCTTCTCTTTATAAAGCAAATTTCTTGTCTCTATTATAAGACACAAAAACAATAAATATTGTTTCTGGACGAAATAAATAAAGCAATATTTAAGCATGGTAAGAAATAAGCATGGTAAGAAGTAAGCATGGTAAGAAGTAAGCAAAATAAAAACCAGCACATGCACATGTTTAGAGCTAAGACAAGAAGTTCTTAAACCATTTACTAAAATACTTAAGTATTTTTGGAAGTTTTATTTTGTTTATATGAAATTTCGCCTTTGTTTAATTTTATTTTAAGATCAAATTATCAACATATCAATAGTTATATATACCTAGATAGGTATGTACATATGTATATTCCATAAAGTTAACTGCTAAATTAATGCTAAAAATAAAAACCAAGAGAATTTCTGTAAAAATATTTACATACATATCGTCATTTAAATTTACAAAAGCCATAAGTTGCGTGGGAAAATTTTACAGGAGAAGAAAAAGACTCTAAAATCAAAACTTAAAAAATAACTTAAACTGCAAAAATTTTAATGTCTTTTTTTTGCATATCCCCTGCAATTTTTCGCTTGTAACTTTTTTTTCATTCCCCTCTCGGGAGCATATGGCTTCCACAAAGCATCGCCATCTGACACGATTCGCTGCTTTGTTTACGTTTTTCCATGTCACGTAATTAAGCCTTAGTTATGTAACAAAAAAAAAAAACACTGAAGCGTTGTTTAACTATTAATGGAAGCATATGCTTCCAAAAAATAAAAAGCAATTATTTTAAATATGTAAGTAAAAACTTAAATTTTATTGAAACAAAATTTAATAACTCAAAAAATCCATTCTGGGTGGGTATTTAATATCCTAATTTGTGTGGTTAGTAAATAAATTAATAAATCCATAAAGTTGCCAGTCAGCATTAAAACATTTTGTTACCAGAAAAACAAACGAAGTTATCATATTATATTAGCAGCTGGCAATACATCTAGTACGCTTTTTATCTATTATCGACTCATTAATCTTCTAGTTCATTTATTTCATGGGAAAGATCACAAAGATTTACGTTTCCATGCATATTTTGCTCCAACAGATATACAAAATTGGCAGACTTTTTTGAAACCTTCATCGTTCACGATTCTAAAGGGCCTGCAGTTTCGAACAACCCACTCTGTACAAAACTTTACAGCTTCCTTTTTTGTATCTCCACTTACACTAATATTTTCTGAATTTTTCTGAGATTCAATATAACACTTGTGTTTATTAAGATTGGATGTAGATCTTGCATCGTTCTTAAGAACGGCAAAACAAAGTCGACAACCAACCACTCTTTTTACTTCTTCCCCATTTTCGTTTTCAATCTTTCCTATAATGTTCCATATCTTACTATGCCCCCTTTTCAAAACGATTTTGAAAATACCATTTTTCAGTTTTTCTTTAATATCACAAATATTTATCTAACATTAAAAAAATTAAATAAACTCTTTGTAAATAAAAAATTAAAATAAATAAAAAGTTTAATTAATTATAAAATAAAAATAAACTTTTTATTGAAACTTTAAGACACTTATCACATATGGCACATATGTATTTTTAATAATTTAACTTACTTGATCATTTTCCATTATTATTTTTAATTTAAATTAAAGTTTCTTATATTTCAACTTCTTAACAATACAATTGTTTTAACTATACTGTATTAAAACCATAAAAATTACCAAAAAATAAAAAAAAAACAAAATATAAATAGCGGTTAAACAAAGTAATAGTTTTTATTTTAAACATTAGTAATAATCTGCAAATAAGACAAATTTAAGAGCAATAACCATTGCTTGCATTTATTGCTTATAATACCCACATTGTAAAATAAGAATCTTGCAAAATACTTACAGAACATTAGCAAAAAAAAATATTTACTTTGACTTGTTTATAGTGAGTAAGAATAAGTAAATACAAGAACTCTGAGCGTATTAAGAGAATAATTTTTTTCTCTGTGTTTTTTTGTTTTTAATTTATTTGCTTTGATTTCCTTTTGTACTTAGCTTTACTATGAGATTTTTTTAAAAGGCAAATGGATTTGAATTTAAATGTACTTAGTGCAAAAACCTACTTTAAAGGAGCCGCACAAAAGAAATGGTCACGTTCAATGTCTTAACTGCCAAGAATTTGGCCATACTAAGGCATACTGCTATTAACCGCCTGTTTGCGTAGTATGTGGCACAGTTCTTTGCGGTAAGTCTAAAACCGACCCCAACGTATATAAATAGCAACTGTGGCCGTAATCACACTGCCAATTATAGAGGATGCCCTGTATATAATATCGTTAAGCAAACGGTTGGACCGAAAACTAATCCCACTCAAATGCAGGTAACAAATCAAGTAACGAATGACACTCAGGCTCCGCAGCCTAGTAATAACAGAACCTCTTACGCTATCGTCCTAAAATCAAACCATGTGCCAATGCAAGGTGCTGCGCAAAGTAATGATGAAACTCCAGTTTCTAATTTAAGTCGTCTAGAAAAAACTATGGAAACATTAGTGCAAACAGTAAATCATTTTACGAACATAATGAATAATATGATGCAGGAAATTCTTAGAATGCAATCGATGTTATTGCAAGCTGTACTTAACAAGCCATGAACTGTTTCAAAATTTGTTTTTGGAACGCAAACGGCATCCGCCAACATAAAAATGAATTAGAATACTTTCTTAAAAATAAGCAAATTGATGTCAGGCTGGTTTCTGCAACTCATTTGACCTCAAGAAATACGTTTTAAATCAATGGTAGAGCTTGTGGATGTTCTGCCATTTTAATTAAACACAAGAGTCAAACACTACCTAATGTGTGATCATCGTGAAGATTATCTTCAAGCAACGAACATTTGCGCTGAGGAATTAAATACAAACCTAGTAATTTCATCGTTATACTCCCCCCCCCCTAGATTTTCAATATCAGAAAGCCAATATTATAAATATTTTAATTCACTAGGACCGTGTTTTATAGCCGATGGCGATTATAACGCTAAACATACCTTCTGGGGGTCACGACTTATAACACCAAAAGGTCGTGTTTTATTTAACAAAATTTCTAAAATGGATTAAAATGTGGTAGCGAGCGGACAACCAACTAATTGGCCTACTGATCATCAAAAATTCCAATTGTCATCGATTTCGGCGTGGTTAAAAACATCTCCATAGAAACGATTCATGTTGAAGCTTCCTTAGAACTATCTTCCGACCACACACCTACAATTGTTACTATAATGAACCCCAATAGAATTGTATCTCCGACTGGTTACTTAGCGGCGACAGCTACGCAAATTAATTGGTGAAAATATAAAAAATATCTCAGTACCCATTGCACAGAAAATATTTCGCTCAGTACACCGGAGAATGTAGATCGATCTATTGTTAATTTTGACAGTTTTCTGAAACTAGCTGTTCAACATTCTAGTACTGCCCGCAAAAAAACAAAAAATATTAAAATATATTCCACAGATGTCGAGGAGGCTCTTGACTGAAAAAAGGAGAGTTCGAAGAGAGTGGCAACTTTACAGATCCCCGCAACTTAAGAATTTATTAAAAGAGTGCACAAAAAGGCTTAGAAACTTACTGCAGACCCAGAAAACGGCTTCTCTAGAAAAATATCTTAAGGAACTTGATGCAACTCCACAATCTGACTACTCATTATGGCGTGCAGCTAGAAATCTAAAAAGGCCAGTTATATCAAAGCCACCATTAAGAAACTTGAATGGTAGTTGGGCAAGAAACGATATTGAAAAAGGAAATCTGTTTGTGAGTCACTTAAAAAACTTTTTTACACCAAATATATCTAACGATATTGCGGTCGAGTTACCATCTGTTGCTGCTAGAGCAGCTGTTCCCCTAAGATTTGAGATAAGAGAAATCGAAAAAGCTGTTTGTGAATTAAACCCCAAGAAGGCTACTGGTTTTGATAAGATCAGCAACAAAATGTTTTTGGTGCTACCCAGCATAGCAAAGAAAATTATTCTTATAATTTGTAATGCTATTTTACGTCTTGAATACCACCCTCAAGAATGGAAGGTCTCCTTAATAACGATGATACCAAAGCCAGGAAAAGATCACACAAAAGTTGAGTCATATAGGCCTATTAGCTTATTATCTAATAACAAAGCTGTTTGAGAAGCTCTTAGCGTCTAAATTAATCCCAATTTTAAATAACAATGGGTGTATACCTAACCATCAATTCGGCTTTAAAAGAGAACACAGCACAATTGAACAAGCCCATCGTATAGTAAACGCAATAAGAAAACATTTGAAGAAAACAAATATTGTTCTGCTCTCTTTATCGATGTTTCTCAAGCTTTTGATAAAGTCTGGCATGAAGGCTTGTTACATAAATTGAACCTAAACTTACCACTAAACACACACAAGCTGTAAGAAAGCTACTAAGTCGGTCGAATATTTATTATTAAAGAAGATGATTATTAAAGCTCTCCTCAGCTAATTGACGCTGGAGTCCCTCAGGGAAGCATCCTGGGTCCACTTTTATACTTAATATATACCTCGGATATGCCAACAAACAACTACATCCAAACTTCAACATTTGCTAATGATACAGCTTTTCTTAGCGTGCACGAAAATAGTCAAGAAGCATCTCGATACCTACAGGATCATATATTTCAACTTGAACTATGGTTAAAGCAATGGAGGATAAAGGTTAATGAGCAAAAATGCGTTCATATAACATTCGCCTTGCGTCGGGAAACATGCCCCCCTATTGAAATCAATAATCAAATAATACCTCAAAATTCGCATGTAAAATAGCTCGGTATTCATCTAGACCGCCGTTTAACGTGGAAAATCCATATAGAGGCAAAATTAACTCAAATGACACTAAAAGCCATCCAAATTCATTGGGTTATTGGAAGAAACTCTGTCCTTAGTCTCGACTGCAAACTTCTACTTTACAACTCCATCTTAAAGCCAATCCGGTGATATGCCATTCAGTTATGGTGCACCGCCTCGGCCTCTAATATCGAAAAAATTCAAAGGCGCCAAAATACACCTCTTCGAATAATCACAGCTGCCCCCTGGTATGTTAAAAACTCAAATACTCACAATGTTCTATTAGTTAAAACTGTGATTTCGAAATATGCAGTAAAATACTTCAAAAAGGCTCGAATTTCATCCGAACCCACAAGCTCGAAATATAATAGCGGTCACACTCGCTTAAGGAGAAGAGACACTGCAGCACTTATCCATTTAGATGAGCGATAAAACCCACAAATGTGAACAGAACCCGTGATGTAGAAAATTTTTGTCTGGCACTAGCAGGACATAAAATAAAGTATTAGGTTAAGATTTGATTAATTATTATTTATTAGTTCATATTTAAAATATGAAAATTCAATAAATAAATAATGAAAAAAAAAGGGTTAATGGTTATCTCCTGGCATTCTCTTAGGACACGTAATTTTGTAGCTCTAACTTGACATTTTATAGGGGATGTCTTGGAGCTTAAACTATCTAACCTCGGAAGTCCACAGTTAAATAAATTTAAACCCTTTAGTGGGATTTTCAGGATATCCTTTCCCACGACTTTAGTTTTAAGACCCATCCAACCAAAAGTATCACTTCATCAAAAAGCATCTATCCGTTGCATCACATCAGACAACCGCAAAGACGATCTTCCCAAAAAACAGGAAGCATTAGAAGTTTACTGACGATAAACCAATCAATAGAGAGTCCAGCACCATGTCACTCGGGTTACTCACTTCAGTGGTACCAAGTAGGATCAAGTAAGCCGTAATCGCAAGCGATTGTTTAGATTTCTTGAGATCTGTCAATTTAATTTTGTTTTTCAGAATTCAAAGAATTGATTCCAGCTGATCATTCTCAGAGTTTGTCACACCAAAAGGTGAAATATCATTATGATGATCCCTACGCCCCAGGGGAATTATGTTTATACATATGGAAATTTGATTATTCTTTTATTGTAAAAGTCATCAGCGTTAAAAAGAAAATTCAACGTAACAACAGAATTGACGCAGCATTTAATACAGTTTTGGGTCTAAAATTTGAAAGAACTTAAAGAAAATTTTGTTAAATAGATTTAGAAAAATGGCTAACTAGTTTGTTCATGTCTAAATAACATAAAAAACGGCTAAATTGATTTCACTTTATGCAATTGATATTTATTGAAAAATTGTCCCCTACCTTGGAATCCATGTTACTGTAGTTCTACATTATGATATTTTCGTCAGCAGATGTCAAGATGCCGATATTCAAACCAGCAGAAACGTTAAACAAATTATATAAAAACCAAATTTTGTTATATTTGGCTGAGTTTTAAGTTTCGAGCAAAACAAACCGACAAGGTGTGAACTAGAGAGCTTTTAACGATCCGACAACCGTTATATGTGTCGACATAAATATTCGCTTGCAGTAACGATAGTGTGATTCAGTAACTAGTTTTTAACGATTGTTAAAAGCTGTTTTTTGTAACATCTCTGTCTACAAAATGTTAAAAAAAACGAAAAGCACAAAAGAGAATAAAATAAAAACAAACGAAATTCTTCTTAACCCCCCGTGTTACACATGTTTTTTCATTCAAAATATATTGAAAAAGGTCTGGCGTCTTACTCATGAGTAAGACGAAGGGTTAAATTCTGTGGTTTTCATGGGCAACCGCGTATGTCCATTTTTCCGATTTTGAGATGTTGATGCCATATTGCCTAATTTTAAACGCTCTTTACATGTTTCTAAAAATTTTTGAAAAAAGATGGATCACTCCTGAAAAATTTATTTTAAGACATACGCGGTTGCCCATGAAAACCACAGATTTGTGGTTTTATATTTTTTTTTTGTGAATTTTACTTTTAGAATTTTGTTTTTGTTTCTAATTTGCTTATTTTGTAAATTTTATATTTAGGATTTTTCTCCTTAATAAACGTTTGTTAAATTTAATAATCGTTTATAATACGGGGGATAATGTTTTAATATGTAATAATTTCGAAAGTTTTATTGTTATTAAATATTTGGATAGATAAATTTGACAATAATAATATGGTTACCGTGACAATAATATGGTAAAGGTAACCATAATTTGTTAAAGTGTATAGTTGTAGCTTTATTTTATTAAAACATTATATTGTTAGATTTACCATGCTTGAAGTTTCAAGGGAGGTAAACACTTTATTGTTTAATAGAAATAAAATATAATCAATGTTATAATATGCTTTATTAACCACACTTCAACCATATTTTTCTTTGCGTGTACATATATGAATCCATTGTTTATATAGGCACCGATTTGGCACCTAAATCAGTGTAGGGTTAATAACCTGTTGTGTTACTTCTAAGGATTTTGTAAGTTCTGCTGTTTGGCATAATTTTTTTTATTTAATTTCCTAAGCTAATCGCGCAAAGCTCTTCGCTTGTCGGAAGAAAAGAAACCAGAGTCTCTGGCGGGAATCGAACCCGCAACCCCGGCACTGATAGGCTACCTCACTACCAGCAAGCCTACCAGGGAACTCAAGTGGTTAGTTATCCTTTTGTCGCATTTCCTTCCAGCCGAACGATATTTTCCGTTAACATTTAAATTTTTTAAGTGACTTGAAAAGACCAGGTGATCTAAGTTCACTTTCTGGCATCAAAATCCTTAATTTAATAAACAACTAATAAGGTTGCTGTAAAAAACAACCAATAGGAGGTGTTTATTTAATTTAAAGTTTTATAAAATTAATTTCTATTTTCTATTTAACCAACAATTGTGAAAAAAGAAAAAATCATCGGATCGTGTGGTTAGCGGAAGAAAACTATTATTACGAGTACAAGGCAATCTTGCAGCTCTCAATAAAGTTTACTTAACTCACCTTGTTGCCAAAATTATAATTGCTTTCATATTCAAAAGCGAAATCATTAATGAATGAAATCAAAGTGCGCCAATTGAACAAAGTAAATTATAACATAATAAATCATACTCAAGAAGAAAAAAATGCAAAAAATGTTAGAAAGAGTCAAAATAGAATCAATTTAAATGTCGCAGCAATAACAGAAGCCAAATGAATGCGAAAAATAGCTCTATTTCATCTACAATTAGCACATCCTTACATTCAGACTTATAAAAAACACTTACTTATACATACACAAACACACACATTCTTGTCGCACACACAGTTACTCCAATAGGGAGTAAATTCAAAATATGAGTTCCTTCTTATGGCCATACACCAACGTTAAATATTAATGCATGTTAAGAGCTAATGGCAACTTTTGCGACTTAACCTATAAATACGAGGGTAGGTGAAGATTTAACTTTGGTTTTTCTAAGTAACTCACTTAAAATTTAATTTTTGACCTTGAAACAGAGAAACCTTATTAACGTCCATTGACAACCTTTTTGTTTAAAAAAATCGAAATCAAGCTCAACAACACACAGAAAAAAATACCAATGTAAAATTAACATGGAAAAATGTTGATTGAGAATCATGTTAAATTTCTGCAAAAGTATGCCCTTTATTTAAATTTATCATTATTTCATATTAATTTTAAATGAAAAATATTAAAATAATCTTTAATCACGCTTATTAAATATTATTCACTGATAAAAAAAATTAAAAAAAATATTAAAATATAAATAAATATGGATTCAATATTGAATCCATAAAAACCTGCTTTATATTAAAATCAAAAGTCTATCTTGTTAAATTAACATGCATACATAGTTAAGTATGTTAATTTTTTTATTTTCATTGCTAAAAGATGTTATAAAAAGAAGACAATTTCCGTATTCTTTTAATTAAAATTATTTAGTTAAATAGTACAGCAAGTTTTCAAAGTACAATGATGACGAAAACCATATCGGGCCATTCTGCTGATTGATCTGTTGACAAAGGAGACTACAAAATAAGTGAAACATGTGTTACAGGGGTAAGTGTGTTGAATTATTCTTAAATAAATGTATATGTTGTCTCTAAAGCTTCTTCACACCAATTAGTTTCTACATGAAATTCACGTTGTTTCAACATGAAATAACTTTCATTCAACGTGATTCGGATTGTTATTTCAATATAAATGACATTTTGCTCTAACTTTACTGCAATGTTAAATTAACATGAATTATAGTTAATTTAAAAGAAAAAAATGTTGTTCGCAAGCAATTATAAAATCAGGTTGAATTAACATGAAACACGTATGAAGCAAAATCACCACCGAAAAATTTTAAATCAACCTTGTTTTCGACGTTTTTAACTTGATTTTTTTCTGTGTGAACAATGAAATCCTTTTTCGTAATAAACATATCATAAATACGTAGAGTTTCGCATAGAGTACTGAACACATATCTTGTTTTTAGTTTTCTTTTATCGTACACACATCGCTTTAAAAAAAATTTTTGTTTTTTGGTCTTCAGAAAGTGGTTTCTTCATATAACGTGTTGTCCAATAAGGACTGGACAACGTTAAAAAAAAGGCAAACCATTTGAGATATTTCCAAAACTTTATGATCGACTTGAAAAACAATCAAAACAGTTATAAATGGAACTTGACTTCGTTCATATGGCCACCGTGGGCAAGTCGGCAGTGGTCGATTCGTTGTACCTAATTTTCAAAGACTCGATCAAACATTTCCAAAAATAATCGAAAATCATGGCGCGATAACGGTCGTGACGAAAAAATATGGTCCAATGATGCCGCCGGCATGCAAATGTTGGTTCATGAAGTATATGTCGCGACATGTCGCCGGCTTAGAGTGTAAACCTGATAAATCCATTTTTAACCGTACACTCACAATTTTATTACAGTAACGGACTGTAGTTTATTTAAGAAATATTCCGTTCAGTCATTTTTAAATAAATTAACATTTAAAATTCCAAGCAAATTTATTTTTAACTGATTCTAACAGTTATTCAAAAAACTAAGTGCATATTAATACGGATTTTCAGTTGCAGTTAATATTGTCCGTTGATTGAGTTAAATTCTTCTTAATGTTAAAGTAACTAAAAATGTAATTTAAAGCAACGAAAAGTTCATTTAATTTTTACTGTCAAAAATTCAACCGCGAATTCCGTAAAAACAAATCAATATTCAGTTATTTTATAAAATTTTACTGTCAAAAATTCAACACCATATTCAGTAAAAACAATAAAATATTCAGTTATTTTATATAATTTTACTACCAAAAATTAATTTTTACTTATCTATAAAAAATTAATTGCTTGTTTTGTGTAAGCAATACCCATTTTCTATTTGTTAAAATAATTTAGTTAAATACCAACATCAAATTTTAAAAGTAAAATAATTGCGAAGCCATATCGGTCATGCTGCTGGTGTTATAAGACAGTTGAGAGTTCTTCTGTAAACAACGTGGTCAGTACAACAAAAGTAAAACAAACGTGTGTAACTGGGTAAGTAAATAAAAATATTCTCCCTCTCTCGCTTATAAGAAAAACAAGCGGACAGGTGTCTGTATGGTATTTTTAGAAATTCGGCTCTTTTGTGGAGTAAACGAAAATTTAATAAAATAACTGAATATTTAATTGTTTTTACTGAATATGGGGTCAATTTGACAGTAAAAAATTGACAGTAAAATTTTAATAAATAACTGAATATTTAATCGTTTTTACTGAATATGGTGTTGAATTTTTAACAATAAAATTTTACAAAATAACTGAATATTTATTTGATTTTACGGAATATGGTGTTGAATTTTTGACAGTAAAAATTAAATGAACTTTTTGTTAAAAATAAATGAAAAATAGGTAGACCGGTTTTTAATTGAACTTTCATTTATTTTATATTACAATTTCAGTTAATCTTACGTACAGAATATTGTGAGTGTATATAACATTTTGATACCTTTCAATAGAAAAAGAGACGCCGCATCAAATTAGAAAAACATTTACTTCAATTTGTGACTCAATTACATATTAGAAAATATCCGAAACATTTATAAGACATACTAGAAATTGTTAAATGGTTTTTGTCTGCCCTGTAAAATTTTCAAGAAGTCAAGTAGCAGGTTTACACTCTAAGGCGTCGATGTGGATTTTCACCAATCTAACAACGCATATTTTGCTTATTGCCGAACCCATTGAGCAAAAAATGAGATGATTTTGCGATAAAATTCATCATCTTGGCGCATCTTCTCCAGAGCCCAATCGGAGAACGTATGTCGCGTCAAATGGTCCATTGATCTTGTATAGGTGTAAACCAAGATCTTAACGCTATTTTCGCATTAAGTAGTCTTGGCGATGCCTAGTACATGAGAACGCCATAGATTCGACTGATTTGGATCGTTTGCTACGGACGCCTAAACGGTAGCGATATTTTCGTTACTTCGACCAACCCGCTATCGCACCCGCATGGAAGCATCAGACAATGAATATGTAGACTCAAATTGTTGCACTAAACTTGTTATTGCTTGTCTACTAGGGCAAGAAAAACGACCGAAAATTGGAGTTAACGCTCTTAAAGTTGCGGTAACCGTATTCGAATTTTGGTAGTACATTTTTATAATTTGCATACGTTTTTCGTTCGTGTACTTCAGAATGATGAAAATGTTGAGTTTACTAAAAAAAGGAGAGTAACAGTTAGATGATCAGTGAGATAATGCGTTCAGTACAACGCTGTCAAGCATTTCACTTGAAATGTTAAACAGAGTACTAGGCTTTAGAGAGTGTTTTTTTTTGAATAACGAACCCTCTGACATCAGCTGTTTTTCTAGTGGCGTTAAATATACACTAAAATCTTTTTATTTATGCATATTCTTTAAAGAAACATAATTTTTAATAAACAGAATTAAAATTTAACAGGAATATAAATACATATAAATAAGTATTTAATTTGCTGTGGTAAACGATTTCAAGTTATGACAGATAAAACCGAAAACGAACGTGTGAAGGCAAAAATTAAAAAGCATATGGATTTTATATATCTGACAAAGCCACTGAAAAATGCATATAGCCCAAAAGTACCTTTAAAGATGTCAATAGCTAATCAGCTTAGTCACTTTCTGAATTATTATTTCAAACATTCAGATCATTTTTTAACTCTAATTGAGCAACCACAGTTTTTTTTGAAGTTTATGAAATTTCTTTTGTTTTATGGTCAAACTAAAAAACATTTTTTTTTGATAGTTAACAATTACTTTCTGCTGTAGTCAAAGAGTTAACAATTTTTTTAAAATATTTTTTGTGTAATTTCATATGGTTTTGAATAATTTTGTATCAACAGCTAAGAAATTTGGGATTTCACTGGTGGCAACACTACTGCGCGTACACCTAAAGATGAAATACCACTGCCGTAGACACATATCAAACAAATATTCACACTCCTACTCCCCAGCAAACAATATGAGTCCTAAAAGAGTCTTTTAGGACTCCTTTTTATGAGCAAAACGCTCAGAAAAAAGCTCCTAAAACCCTCAGATATGAGCGTGTTTTCCTATGAAACCGTCAAAAAATTTTGTACTGAATATGAGCGTTTTAGGACTCCTAAATTTAATGATTTGTATGGAAAATTGAGAGCCTTTTTGCTCACAAATCAATAATAAAAACCTCTTAAAAGAGTCATAAAAGAGGGACTTCGGAGCCAAAAAGAGTGATATAGGAGTGTTTATTTTTCTTGAAATTAGGGTATTCATTTTATTTGTAAATTTATGCTTGCTAGCTTTTAAGGGAAAAGTTTTATTAATATATGTTTTGTACATGGAAATAATAATCATTTTAAACCAATTTCAACGAACAAAACCACCTAATTTTCTTTTAACAAAGGCTTCAAATGGATAGTTTTGTCTAATGAAAAGATTAACAAGGACAATGTTTAGTCAACTATTCACACATAAAGTACACAAAAAACATTAGTGAATTACTGAGCTCAATCCAAGTGACAAAATATCGGAGGTTGTTATGCCAACAAGCCCTGATTTTAAAGGAGAATCAAAAAAAAATTCTCAAAGATTTTATCAAAATCACAACCGAACAGCGCAAAATGATCACAATAATGACAGACAAACGCAAAATATTGAAATTATTAAGAATAAGAAAACAAACTACCGTTGCCCCTCAGAAAACCCTCATAAATAAGAGTTTTCTAGGAATGTGCTCCTAAATTGCTCATAAAAATGAGTCTTTTAGGAGTCCAGAATTCTACAGGCTCCGAAATCAATCAGAATTGCTCATAAATTAGGAGGGTAATCATAAAACCCTCAAGAAAAGGTATCTTTTAAGAGTCATATTTAGGAGCGCTCCGAAAATTGTTTGGTGGGTCTTACGATGGAAGCAATATATTTATGTGTGTGTAGTTGAGTGTTGGTGAGACTTTGATCGAACATTGTATGCGTGTATGTGTTGTACAAATGTTTAAATAGAACCATCTAAAGCTTCGCCAATCATAAAAAATGACAAATAAAATACATCGAAATTGCTGTGAATATGTACGTGAAAGTGGAAATAAAAGTGGAAAAGCTCTATTGCGTGACTGAAATTTCTGAAAATGAATTACATGCCTGAGTATTCCTTTATTAGAGGCCCATTACTGTGGTACTTTGCCTCATTCATTCATTCATGCCTTCATTTATTTATTTGTTTTTTCTTTTACGTTCCTTATTTTAGTGTCCGCATCATACATGGCATAAGTATGTAGGTAGATGTAGTTGTGAATTAATTTATATGTATGAACGTGAATTAGAGTATGAGATGTGGTGTGTATGGTTGCATGTGTCCTTTATTAAATTTGGGATTCTCGTAAATGAGTGACTGTTACGGTTCGCTGACTACGAAGTTCAAGTATAGTAGTCACTAGAAGCAGTAGTGACATTTATACTTTTATTATATTGCACAGTGTTTTTCGATATGGAAATAATGGCTCATAAAATAACGTATGCTGTGTAGGAAGATTTATTTGAAAAAAACAAGTTTTTATTATGAAATATTTAACTACTCAAAATAAACTTTTAATTTACATGTCAAGTTTTTACTGCATAAAATTTGATTTATAAAAATCTCGGCTAAAAATATTTTTAATCATCGCTCTAAAATGTATTATTGCATTTCTTCATTGCGTATTTCTACAATTACTTAAAGTGGATAGACAATAAACGCAAAAATCTCCATACAAAAAAAAAGAAACATCACAATAATTAAAACTTGGAATTACTTGGTCAAGCAGCCGCCCAGCAAATTAAAAGCCGCGTTAAGAAAACTCTTCATGGAAATTTTTGTTGTTCGATTAAATAAAAATATATTTATAACATTTTATTTGACATATGAGGCTAAACAATACGCATTTATTTGCCAAAAAAATTTGAACCGCATGTCGCGTACATTAGCCTTCCACTATAAATATATCGTCATCCGGGGGCTTTAAGTGTTCTTCTATTTGCCATCAATGCATTTTGAGAAAATTGATGTTGAAGTTAAACATAATGTTTTTTTTAAAAAACTACTCAATACAATTTTGTAATTTTCAAACCATATAATTATTTGAAAAATATGATTCTGAGGATACATTTTGATCTCCTGATCGCAACTATAACGGGATATTTTCTAACGATAATAAAAATCCTCTTTACTCTAAACGCCAAAATACACGTATAGGAAAGTATCATTAACAAAAAAAAACATTAAAACACACCAAAAAGTGTTAATAAACAAACAATATAAAAAATCCCGAATCCCGGGTTTTAAAAAACCTGGTCCCATTTGGCATCCCTAGTCGAAAACCTAAGGTGGCGTTCTTAACTCAAAATTGTCAAAATGGCGAATGGAGCCCATAAACCCCGGGTGACAATATGTATCTGAAACTACAAACGAATATTATTATTAAATATATTTAGGCAAGTTTTTTCATTAACTTTTTTTAGAAGCAAATTCTAAAATCTAACCCAATAATGGTAGCAATGTAGTTGCAAGCTATTGCAATTAAATTATTGTGATGAGGTGTGTTTGTGTGAAATCTATTGAAAACTCAATTTCGAATAAATTTGATTTACGGACCTTCTATATAAGATCAACGACTTATATAATGCTTACTAAACCCTAGAACGCCATACTGCATATAAATGACGATGCATGTTTCTTTTTTGTATTAAGTTTTCTGTATTTGAGTTATTTCAAAGCTGATTTTTCATATAGCGGCGCGGCCGCCTTTTATATACGCTTGAAATGGGTCTTGTTATGTTTTGAAAAA
Organism: Pollenia labialis; assembly: GCA_949318255.1. Lineage (NCBI taxonomy): Eukaryota > Metazoa > Arthropoda > Insecta > Diptera > Polleniidae > Pollenia > Pollenia labialis. Next base: position 43,742,211 of record OX439142.1, on the reverse strand, counting down.
CAAGTGAAACAAAGAATAGCTTTGAAGCCTTCTGTTTTAATTGAATAACATTAAAATAAGATTAGTTATTTTTTGAATTTATTAATATCAACAACAAATTATTGAACAAGCGAAATTTCAATTTTATTTTATACGTATTTCATTTTGCTCTTGTGAACATTACCGTCATCGATTCGATGGAGTATGATGTTAACGCCATTAAAATATTCTGGGGTTAATGGGTTAAAATTACTTTGTTGTATTTTCGCAATTGCAAATGACTTAAGTGTTGATAGGGGGATACAAAGGACTCTAAAACGGTAAAAAGCAACAAAAATTTTGGAAAAAATGGGTGAGATAAATCAATATTCAGCTTAAATTTCAACACATGAACTGTTTTTATTGAAGGGAGAGAAAAGTTTTCATCGAAAATAATTCAAATATTATTCGATTGTATGTAAAATGGACGCAATTGGCATATATAAAATACATCCTGAAATTAGGCTATTGGTTACTAGAACTTAATAAAGCACAGATATTAATTACAGTTCCCCTGGAATAATATTTAGCAAATTATATTCTAAAAAACGTACACATATGGACAGCAGCAGCAGCAGTCATAAATTGGACACAAATAAAATGCATTCTTATGGTAAATATTCCTACATGATTTTTGTTTCTGAACAAATAAAAAAATACATCACTATATATATATACATATATATATATACATATATTTCAATTCAGTAGCCCACTGTACATCTCTTCCATAGTGACTGATTATGTGCGTGTGTATACATATACATACATATATATAAATACACCCTGCAAACAATTTCCATCACCGAATATTTTTTATATTTGTGTGTGTTTATATTAGGGAGCGACGAATGTTTGATTTCGCAATCTTAGCCATTCGTTTTATTATTGCTATTTGCCTAAATATTCGCTAGAATGTCTTATAATGACGTTATCAATAACATTTCGAAACATTTCTAAGAAAATATGTATTACGCGAAATCTTTAATACTCCTACACTCACAATATTATGACATTTAAAATTTCGAGCAGATTTATTTTTAACTGATTCTAACAGTTATTTAAAAAAATAAGTGCATATTAATGTGGAGTTTCAGTTGCAGTTAATTTTGCCCGTTGATTAAGTTACATTCTACTTTTTGCAAAATTAAATGAAAATATAATTTAAAATAACGAAAAGATCAGTTAATTTTTATTGTCAAAAATTTGACCGCGAATTCCGTAAAAAAACAAATGAATATTCACTTATTTTATATAACTTAACTAACAAAAATAAATTTTTACTTATCTATAAAAAACGATTTGCTTGTTTTGTTTAAACAATTCCCATTTTCTATTTGTTAAAATTATTAAAGTAAAATAATTGCGAAACCATATCTGTCATGCTGCTGGTGTTTTACAATTGAGAGTTCTTCTGTAAACAAAAGGGTCAGTACACCAAAAGTATATTAACCGTGTGTACAGAGGTAAGTAAATAATAATGTTCTCTCTCTCATTAGAAAAGCAAGCAGACAGGTGTGTCCGACGTGTTTTTTTTATAAATTCGGCTCTTTGGTGGAGTAAACGAAAATTACTGAATTTAATAAAATAACTGAAAATTTCTTTGTTTTTGCGGAATAAGTACTTAATTTTTTGATGGTTAAATAATATGAAATAACTGAAAATTCATTTGTTTTTACGGAACATGGGGTTAAATTTTTGACAGTTAAAATTAAATGAACTTTTTGGTAAAAATAAATGAAAAAAAAGAAGACCGATTTTTAACTGAATTTCAGTTAATTTTACGTACAGAATATCGTCAGTGTACTGGTAGTTAACACACTTAGAGAAAAATTACGATCTAAATTTATGAACAAAATTCTTGAATTGCAGAAATCTTCGGTCATGAAGATTCACATGATAAAATTTAAGCATAAATTCTAACTGCCGTATTCTTAAAAAATTAAAATGGATTTGAAATGCATTTTAAGAAAAATTTGTATGAAAATTTTGCCATAAAACACATTTCAAACTTATTTTATTTTTTATGAATACGGCAGTAATTGTTTAGCTTAAATTCTAAAAATCAAGAAAGTAATCTTAATTTTAAGATCGTTTTCTTGAAATTAAGAATATATTTTTAAAATTAAGATTTAACTCTAGTTTTTTTTTCGAAATTCAACATCAATGAAAGTATGTTGTGTAATAAATTTTAAGACGCTAAACGAAGCAGGCTTATTTAGAAAAAAAAGTTAAAAAGAAATATTAAATTATCGTAAAAGGCAATTAAAAATGGAAAATCAGAACACAGATGAAATGGTGTTTATAACCATACCAATAAGTGACGACTTATGACCGCTGGCCAATGGACAATATAATGTAATCAGCATACCGTAGGCAATTGCATCGGAGTTTTTAGACAACGCATTGCTAAAAAACTTTCTTCAAGAGTGTCAAATGGAGTCTGTTATCAAGTATCTTCTTATTTATGTGTGTAATTAAAAATTGTTTAATTTCATAGATTTATTTCACCAGGTAGTCATAAAAGAAGCGGGGGAATGGAGTTCCAGAGATTCCAAGTAAATGCACTTTTAGTGTTATGAAATTGGTTCTTTACTAAATTAAATAGATAAAATTGAAATTTTGGATTTTACTATCCCTCCTTTACATTTATATCCAATTAATAATTAAAAGCATATCGCCGGTCACAGGTTGACAGCTCTTAACTTGCAAAAAAATCGAATCGGGGTTTTGATGCCAAAAGACTGTGTTTGTCCTTCTGCATGTTAGTACCTTTGCTTTCTTTACACCCTCTTACAATAAATATCTCCTACTAATTTTGGTTTTATTTCTTTACTTCCAACATGGCTCAGTAACGGAGTAATAACGTTTTTTTTTGTCTCCTGAAAAGTACAAAAAACATGTTAAGAGTTGTCAACCTGTGACCGACGATATGTAAGACCTAAGTTAATATTAGTATCACATTTTAATTGCGGTTTCCTTTTTATTAAATACATTCACACAGAAAAAAATCAATGAAAAATCGTCGAAAACAAGGTTGATTTTACCGTTTTTGGTAGTGATTTCGCTTCATGGTTACTTCATGTGAATTTAACATGATTTTAAAATAACTTGTGAACAACACTTGTTTCTTTTAAAATAACTATAATTCATGTTAATTTAACATAACATTGCAATCAAGTTAGAACAAAATGTCATTTATATTGATATAACAATCCGTATCACGTTGAATGAAAGTTATTTTAAGTTGAAACAACGTGAATTTCATGCAGAATCAAATTGGTTTGAGTGTGATATAACAGTGTGAAGAAGCTTCAGAGACAACATATGCATTTATTTAAGAATAATTCAAAACACTTACCCCTGTTAACAGAAGCATCAGCAGAATGGCTCGATATGGTTTTCGTCATCATTCTACTTTGAAAACTTGATGTACTATTTAACTTAATAATTTTAATTATAAGAATACGGGAATTGTCTTGTTTTTATATCATATTTTAAACATGAAAATGAAAAAATTTACATACTTAAGTATGTATGCATGTGAATTTAACAAGATAAACTTTTGATTTTAATATTAAAAGTTTTTATGGATTCAATATTGAACAATGTTATTTTAACAGTGAATAATATTAAATATACGTGATAAAAGGTTATTTTAATATTTTTCATTTAAAATTAATATGAAATAATGATAAATTTAAATAAAGGGCATACTTTTGCAGAAATTTACTATGATTCTCGATCAACATTTCGCCATGTTAATTTAACATTGTTATTTTTTGCTGTGTGTATGTTAATATTTAAATAAATAAAAGCCTGTGTGTTATTTCCACATTTGACTTCGGAAAACCAATAAGACTATTTTCAAGAATACATTCTTAAAATCGATCTTAAAAGAAGAATTTCATTAAGAATTAATTCTTGATTGAAGGTTTCTAATAAGAACAAAATCTTAAATTCGATCTTAAAATGAGAATTTATTTAAGATTACAATCTTAAAAAAATTAAGATTTTGTTCTTAAGTTAAGAGTTTTCGCCTTTCACAGATTATTAAGATTAAAATGATTTGATTTGATTTTGAACGTAAAATCTTGATTTCAGCAATTATTTAGCGGAGCATTTGCAACTCCCCTAGTTGTTCAAATGATGAGTGCTTTTAAGTTAAGTGTATCAGAGTGTAAAAAAACCGAAAATATTGTGAAAAAATAGAAGGCAGATAGAAAAAAAAACATATTAAAATGGTAAAATTGGGAAAGAAACAAAATCTATATGACTGATGACGATCATCGTTACTATGATTAACATCCTCTCCATCATCATTGACTTCATCTTCACCCTCCAACATACAATTGTAATGTATGTAAGTCGAATTATTTAAAGTGTTCAAAATAATTTCCTTTTTGGTCGGCTTTTTTCTGCACTTTAATGCGTATTATGGTGGTGCGAAGCTTTTACCACAAGTTTCCGTTTCCGTTTAATGAACAAAATAAAAAAAACCAGTAAGGAAAACTTTATTTTTTGTAGTTCTATTCAAAATTCTTTTGATGCACGCACGCATTAACTACACGCCCACTCACTCATCCAGATACACACAACTACAAGCTCAAGGAATTTTGGACGTGAACTTTTAATACATTCATTCTTTATGCCGGGATTATACTTCAATATTAAATAAAAAATCACACATTCATACAGATATTTACCACTACTACTCCTACGAAAACAGGAAGAGCTCTATGTGACTGTGCCCCAGTCAGATGAAGATCCTTAATGTGAAAAGCAAAAAAAATAACAAGAATAACAACAACAATAAATGTTAAAGTCGAATAATAAAACATCATTTGAGCCTTATTAGTGATTTCTTTATATTTTTTCTATTTTTATTTTTTATTACATTTCATTTCCATTTATTATTTTATTTTATTTTTAGCTGTTGTGCTCCCCAAGACATTTATCCATTTGGAATGTGGCAAAAAGTGGCAGCATTGAGTAGAATATAAAATGTATTGTACCATAAAATTAGTTTAAGCGATAATTTATTACTTTAAGACGCTTTTACCAAGTCAATTTGTGCATATTTTTATTCCTAATTTTTTTTTTAATAATATTTTTTTATTAAGCACATTTTTAACGTAAAATACTGAGTAAAAATGTATTTCTGTGTTACTTTGCAATAACAGAATTACAATAAAAATTCTTATAATTTTATGGAAGTAAAAGGGATGAAGAAATAAAAAAAGTAATTTAGATTTACCAGTCCTAATGCCAAGGATTGCTTCTGATTAAAAAAAAACAACATTTATTTAAAGTTTATAAAATCAATTTAAATTGATTAAATTTAAACGAAATATTGTTGATTAAGGCGCGGTTTCACTAGCCTCCACTATCGTAAGATTTATTTACACGAAAATCTGACAGAATTGTATTCGACATAAAAAAATTTCTTTAAAACCAATACACAAAAAAGGTGCAAAATCCCTCATAAAATTTATTATTTAATGAAACTTTTCATAAAGTGCCGGTTTACACACGTCAAGTTTGACTCATTAAGTCTTGAGTGGCCAAACTTGACGTTTTTGAACCGGCACAAACATTTGCAAGTCGGACAGGACAGACTTGTCAAAAAATCTATCACTAAATTTCTTTTTTCGGTCAAACTCTCATATTTTATGAGCATACGCTTCAAAACATTAATTGACAATTTGTTAAATGCGTTTCGCCGCTGCTAGAGGTCGTTAAACTTGTCCTAAATTTTAATAAAATTGTAGAAGAAAAAATAAACTTAATTCATGCAATGGGAAAGATTACAGTTATTAAGTTAGTATTTGGAAAAAATACATTATTCTTTGATATGAGCCCACACTTTATTTAAAGTATGTATCAGTAATGCTCTGGATGAGTCTTAAAAAAGTGTTGCCATAACTAAAAAAAAAGTAAAAAAAATTGTGATTGAAAAATAAAAAAACTGAGTGAATACTTTTTCAATTTTATCTGCCGTTTATTAAACCAAGTGTCCGCCATTTAGAATCAAAAGAGAAATTGACGACATTTTAGTTCTAACTTAGAGATATATGATATTTTTTAGAGGCCCAAAACGCATTTATAATTTTTTATAATTTAGTACTTTAGATTGAAAGTTATAAATATTTTTCTATACAAAATTATTCTATTTTCTTTGTACTGTGTTTTAAAATTAACATTCTAAAGAAATTAACTTCAAGAAAATCTCAACCGTTATTAGACATTATTACATAACCGTAATAAAATATTTACTTTGAATTTAAAAAAAAACATTTTCAGTTTAAGTGTAATTTTTTGTGCTTTTTCCGGTACACCAAATTGTACTTGTTTTTTTATGAAATATTTTCATTGTGAAATATTTAAATTGTTTGTATCATTAAAAATTTATGTATGTAATTAAGGACATACATTTTAACATTATATTATTATAGATTTAGTAATTTTCAACAATTCAACATAAAAAGTGTTGCCGAATTAAATTTTTTTAAAAAAAGGATATATGGCAGGTACATCTACATCAAAGTATTGTGCGCCGTGCCCCCAATCAAAAAGTGCTAAAAAGTGCTTAGTTAAATTTAAATAAAAAACTTAATGAAATGTTAAAGAACCAAGTCTTATTAGTTACACTCGCCGACAAAAAAAAATCGTTTTAAATAAAAATATATGAGATGCAAAGATTTAGAGCGCTTGATTCAAATCTGTTTTAATTTTTTCTATCATGTCTAGATTTTTTAAGGCTAGACTAATTATGATAAAATGTATGTACCATAACCGCCTTATTTCGGCCGAAATATTAATAACTTGAGAACGATCTTTATTTCTTAATTAGTGGCGACCATTTTTCATGTACACATTTTTATCATTTATTAGAAATCCGGGTATATTTTGATTAAAATAAGACATGAAATCATGAAGATCAGTACACAAAATGTTAACTTGACGTGATTGATCAAACTATTTGTATTCAGCACGCTAAAATCAATTAAAATCACATACAGGGGTGTGCTGGAAATCGCAAACGTAAAACGCAAGAATTTTAAAAGTCGTTTTTAAATAAGATTTTTGTAATATAAGAATTTTATGACAAATATTTAACAAATATTTTCCTATTAAACAGGATTTTAAACCAAAAATTATAAGAATTAGGTTAAAAGTTTATTAAAAACAAATTCCAAATTCTTGCGTTTTGCGTTTGCGATTTCCAGCACACCCCTGATAATCAAGTTGTCGACCCCAAATTTTATTTTGTTTTTTGCCGAGCAGGGTTAATAAAACATTAAGATTTTGAAAAAGGCAAAGCAACCTAAAGTTAACTTAAATACAGCTAAAAAAAACTTCATATAAATTCTTATATTTGCTTAAATTTTTCAAAAAAAAAAACATGACTTGCCGATGACATTGTTTTTCTTTGTAGATGGTAGCTGATGAAAGTTTTTCATAAATCCTCAAAGCTTTATTTATAACAGCATTGGTATCAATTGGGATCCGCATTTAAGTTTGATCTTCAATCCAGATCATTATTGACTTTTCCATATTTTCAATTGCAATATCCCGAACGTATAAAGTTGTAATCAGGCTCGTTTAGAATCCCTTGTTACACTGTATCCTTAACATAGTCTTTCTTAAATCTGAATTTTGGTCTCCAAAAATATTAATTATCTTTTTGCCTCGTTTATTTATATTTTTTAAAATGGTAAGAAATGCTTACCAAATTATACCATACAGAATTTGCAAATTCACAATTATTTTTATATGTCTGATAAATAACTGTACAACAATACACACCAGAGATCAACAATGAATCGTTTTTTCGCTACTGATACTGACTCATGAAATTTTAAGTACAAGTGAGTACCCTGTAGTTTTTTCGTGACAATTTACCCCAATTATCCTATACTCGGAAGACTGGTTCTAAAACTGTTTACCATTTTACTGTCACTTTGTGCTGGCACTTATCTGTCTATATGAAATAGAAAAAAGTCTGTCATTGAGCATTTCGTTCATTTTATAAGAGAGAGAGAGAGAGAGAGAGAGAGAAACAGAACGTATGACTACAGTTAACAGAGCCAGTTAAGGGAAAGCCAAGAAGAACCGGTTTACGAACTGCCTTTTTGTGGCCTCTTGGTGACAATTTACCCCCTCGTAGGACATCCTCTTGTTAAAGTGGCCAGTCATATGGCTAGCATTCGGACTGGTTGTGTCATAAAGGGGCTAGTATTATAACCAGCTCGAAGACAGCTACATGAACTACAGGGTAGAAATCATTTAAACTTAACTTCTCTACTCACGAGACCGTTGATTTTTAAGTATAGGTTGCCATAAATATGACCTCAGTTTGATTTCTAATTTCAGGCAAATACTTATAATACTTACATTGACTCAACTCATTCAGCTCATCCATCTACCGTTTAAACACAACAGATAAACAGCTTCGCAAACAGCGCTGCCAGATAAATATGCCGCAAAATCGTCCACTTCATACATACAACTTTAGGAAACTGTATTGCCTAATCGTCACTCACTCTGCTATTTCGGGGACAAATCTGACAGCCTTGCTTATAATAAGTTCGAATGCGAATCGTACTTACGTATGACTCGCATTTAACTTCGCCTATACAAATAAAGTTTAATTAAATTAAGTTAAGTTGAATCTAAATCAACCTATGTAGTGATGCTGAAGGCTAGTTTACACTATTATTCTTTGTGTTAATACATGTCAAAAACTCAAGTTATATGAAAAAAATTTGACATCCCATACGACTTCTTTGTATTTTGAAACATTTCAAAACAATAATACTTTTCGTTTAAATATGCCAAATTCCCATTTCATTCTATTGAAAAACTAAAATTTATTGTGAATGCGCATTTCACTGGCTGGATAGGCCAGACCGTCAGGAAACTTCATCAAAAGATTTTAGAAATCTAAAGATATTATACAAATAAAACTGTTAAGCGAATAAGAATTATAAACCCCAGTTTTATTCTGTATTAGAATCAGAACTGTTAACGAATAATATAACAATAGTTTTACAAGTTTTTTTTGGGAAAAAAAGAATAAAATTCATAAAAAACAAGGATCAATTTATGTGTAAAAAAAATAAAAAAATGTTGCATATAATTCTTGATAGTCGCAACAGAACTCATTAGATTTCTATCTTGCAAAGTATTATGGAATACGTAAGACTTGCGTGATAGTGTAAACTAGCCTTAAGTATGAGTACGATGAGTAAAATCAAACTTCTGCGTGAATATGAGCTTCGATAACATTGCAATAAGTATGACTGCATATAAGAACAAGAAATTATGAGTCATGACTCAGCTTTACTCACTTTTTCACAACTCATTGCTAATCTCTGAAACACACCTCTCTGTTTCTGATCACTAATTGTACCCGTTTTTGGTGCTTTTGGACGAGAAATGCATTTTAAAAAAATCGCTCATATGCATATACTGTGCTTATTTAAAAAAAAAAACTTGCTTAATTTCCGCTGCGCGAATAAGCGATAAATATTGTATTGCTTTTTAGGTATATTTTTATGCTTCTTGTGTGTCTGAATAAAAATTCAGGAATCTCGCTTTATATATTTAATGCTAATGCTACAATACGAAAATTCACGTTTGGAAATATAGGTTAATTTAAAATATTGTTGAACAGCTTGATGTGCAGAAGCTTCATGAGTAAAGGCTTCGTAATTCTTTAATGTATACATTAACTATTATTATAGTTACGAAATGACTATTTTTGATAATTATGCAGGAAATATTTTCTAAAAAAATAATGAATTTTGGGTAAAAATTTAAAATAAATAAAATTCGTATCGCGTAAATCGAGGGAAAGGTGTACTTGACAATTGTTATGCCCATTTTTACTAGTAGCGATTAGTGCTAACAAAGTTTAAATATCGAACAACTACGTTGAGGAAAACGTTTTTTTTTATATCAAGTTTTATCTCCCAGAAAAAAAGGACAGACATTTTATTTAAAACGTTATTTATATTAAATGAAACAAAAAATTATTCCAAACTTTATTTATTAATGATGACGACCTTGAGCGATAAATTATGATTAAATCAATTTACAAAAGAGTATACGACAAATACGTTTGGTATTAATTCTGCATTAAATCGGCTAGTTTTTTTTGAATTAATCAAAAAACCGTGTTTCCACAATTTTAGATTGTGGAAATCTAGTCAAGATATAAGCAAAGATGTATCCTTTTATATTACCAGGTTTGCACGATGAATACAGTCGCAAAAAGTCTTTTTCAAACCACACCATACTTGAACATGCTCAAAAATTTGACTTTAAATAAAAAAAAAAGTTCCTTCCACAAATACGCAGCGAGAATTATAATGACGATTTTCCGGAAATAACCAAGAAAAGTGGAATAATTTAATACAAAGCGGATGTGTACTGAATTTTATATACTGTTTTGTTTAAACAAACAAATTTGTTTAATTTTATTTGAATTTTCAATTTGATTAATTATTGTCAGATTTATATTTTCCTTACAAAATGATTTTCCGTAGCTGACAAGAGAAACTGGAAATAACTTAATATGCAACAGATGTACTAAAAACATATCGAATTTAAAGTAGAGTGAGAAAAGTTAATCCTATAAAAATGTTAGTTTACATATTTAAAAAAGTCCACAATTTACAATTTAAGTGTGTATGAACCTATACAAGGGTCACCTTTTGTTTGGTAAAGCTATTTGTGGTACATTTATTTTTATCATACAGTTAAGTGTAATAAGGTCACCGTGGGTCTTATATGAAGCTCTCTACTTGAAAAATAAACGATTTTCGTCCATTTTATGCTTCGAATATTTATTAGTACAATGACAAAATTCAATATTCTCCTCCCTGTTTTTGATAGTGACCATTGATTTTCTGTTATGCAGTGTAGAATCTACACCACTCTACACACAAAATAAGGTTTTTATTATTTATTGCTCACACCTACTGCTTTAACGAAGTGACCTCGATACAATGTCAGTTATTAATACGGTGTACGACGTTGTATCTAACAATTGTACTTGACCGATTTTAATTTGTGTCTAAATCATTTTGCATGTATGCAAATATTGTTCACACATATTCCCAAGTTTATGAATTTATCATCGAAAAGAAGAGATACAAACTTATATGCATATGTATATGGGCATTTTCATTTTGACGTGTCGTGATATTTGTACCACAGAACCGGGATGATAAAGTCAGTACAATTGTACTTTTTTCAGTACTTTTAGCATTGCAAAATTACTGAAGTACTCCAATGACATGTTAAGTACAATTTAAAAATTTCAAACATTTAACATTGAAGTATTTTGGTCTAGGGTTGGAGAAATGAAATATAAAATTAATGAAATGTTTCCAGAAATCTGTACTCTGACTACATTCGTCGGTAAATGTAAAAGATATTTTTTCACACCATAAATTAATAAAAAATCTCCTTTATGTTAATACTGTATCAAATTTATTTCAGACTAAATATTGACTACAGTCAAATGAATCTTGTTGCTATTAAATTAACAAAAAACTTATCTTGCCTTTAATTTAGACCTTAGCTTTTTTATAAATAATTTTTTTTTTTATTAATTTTTATGTCTCGAACAAAAAAAAAAATACTCCTTTTCTAATTAAAAGTAACGTTATGTAGAAATTAATCAAAAATCTAATTTCCTACATCAATCGGACTTTAATCTCCTTGAAAAATAATAAAATGATTATTTTGTTCCTTATTATACCAGGGTCTACCGGGAATGCGTCAGGCAACCATTCGCTACCGGGAATGCGTCAGGCAAGGAGATTTATCTCTCCCGGAAGAGTAATGAGGACGAATGGTCTCGGCAGACAGGATCTGCGACTGCTGGTGGCCTACTTCACTGGTCACCACGCGGTCAAATACCACCTTTATCGGATGGGCCTGGCTGAGGATCAGGAATGCAGACTATGTCAAGACGGGGACGAGACGACTGAGCATGTACTGTGTGACTGCCCGGCGCTGGCATGGGCCAGGAGGAAGCACTTGGGGCATGGTACAATGTGTGCGTCCCAAATCGGTGGTATACCGGCAAAGGCCCTGGTTGGGTTCCTATGGGAAGCAGAGGGTCTTTTGGCCAACTAAGGGGAGTGGGTACAATAGACCTAACCTGGTCGCGGTACCTGTCACTATGGGGAAACCTCCCCGCTCCATCGTACGGAAAAAAAAATACCAGGGTCCAAATTACGCCATTTAAATTGTAATTTCGGTTGATATCGAATTCCGAAATATATGAGATTAAGATAAAGACTTTAGCTTGATTTTTTAATGTACAATCAATCGCAGTAAAAGGGTTTTTAGCGGGATACCAAATCCAAAAGAAACTTACTTTCTAAAACAATATTTTTTGGACTTGTTACTCTGTTAAACATATTTGTACCCTGTTCCACTATCATCTTTAAAAAATAAGCTAAAAATTCTTCGTCTAAAATTTTTATTAGTTACATAACTTTTTTGTTAATTGGCAAATGAATATTGCAAATATAAATGTAAGGTAAAAGTGAATTTTAATATGTATATGTAGTTTATATGTATATGTAGTATTAGAACAATTTAAAAATATATTTGTGATTAAGTACAATTAGGGCCTAAAATGTACAATTTTTATCTAATTAAGTACAATTTTGAAAATGTATTTTATCATCCCAGCCACAGAATGTAAAAAAATTAAATGAAGAAGTCAAATTTGTAAAAAGAAAAATTACAGTAATCGACGCTAAGGATATGCAGATAAATGCAAAAATCTGCGCTGGCGTGACGTTAAAAAACGGAAGTGGATTTCGACTTGCATTACAAAACTGAATAAGTCTGTGAATTAAGCAACATGTTTTGCATTAGACCTTTTTTTAGTAAACTTTGGACTTATATAGATTTATTTTTCAAGTTATCAAATTTAAAAATCTTTGCTCGTTTTAAGGTAAATACGGGCATTTTCGGCGAAAAGTCTACCTTTTTAATGTAACGCCAGATTGCAAATAAGGTTCTATTTTCGGACCATGTTGCTCAATCGTTATCCCTTTTGTTACTAAATGTAGAGCTACACACAGAAAAAAATCAAGTTAAAAACGTCGAAAACAAGGTTGTTTTAAAATTTTTCGGTGGTGATTTTGCTTCATACGTTTTTCATGTTAATTCAACGTGATTTTATAATTACTTGCGAACAATATTTTTTTTCATTTAAAATAACTATAATTCATGTTATTTTAACATTGCAGTAAAGTTAGATCAAAATGTAATTTATATTGAAATAACAATCCGAATCACGTTGAATGAAAGTTATTTCATGTTGAAACAACGTGTATTTCATGTAGAAACTAATTGGTTTGAGTGTGTTATAACAGTGTGAAGAAGCTTCAGAGACAACATATGCATTTATTTAAGAATAATTCAAAACACTTACCCCTGTTAACAGAAGCATCAGCAGAATGGCTCGATATGGTTTTCGTCATCATTCTACTTTGAAAACTTGATGTACTATTTAACTAAATAATTTTAATTAAAAGAATACGGGAATTGTCTTCTTTTTATAACATATTTTAAGAATGAAAATAAAAAAATTAACATACTTAACTATGTATGCATGTTAATTTAACAAGATACACTTTTGATTTTAATATAAAACAGGTTTTTATGAATTCAATATTGAATCCATATTTATTTATATTTTAATATTTTTTTTTTATTTTTTTTAAGAGTGAATAATATTAAATAAGCGTGATTTAAGATCATTTTAATATTTTTCATTTAAAATTAATATGAAAAAATGATAAATTTGAAAAAAGGGCATACTTTTGCAGAAATTTAATATGATTCTCAATCAGCATTTTTCCATGTTGATTTTACATTGGTATTTTTTTCTGTGTGTAGTTGCACTTTACACCAAAATATAAAAAAGTAAACTAAACATATAAAAATCTTTTAGAAACAATTTAAAATACTTCTGGCGCTACGTTACAAAAAGTAGACTTTTCGCTGGAAATGCCAATATACATGTGCATTTTAAATATTTAATGTAAAAAAAATGTTTTCAGGAGAATATTGTAGAAGTTACAAACGGAATGACAAATTTATATATACCCTTTTACCTTCGGTGAAGGTGAAAATATAGACACGAAACAGAACCTTTTGGGGAGCACAGTATTTGATTATGGATGACCTGCCATAACGCCATGGCCATAAAAACCAATTGAACTTTGTTTTCTATGGTTATGGTTGCGGCATAATGACATACATGTAAGTTGCCGTTGTTCCTTCAAGGACCATAGGGCCTTTTTCATTAATACAGGGTGGCCCAAAATTATGGAAGGGGTTTGAAATGCTTAAAACTTTTTTATTATATTTTTGTTTTCTTTTCTGTATTTTGTAAAGAAGACTTGGGGAATTTAAAATGGAACAGTATTCAATTGAACCACGTGCCCAAATTGCTTAGTTTTATTTTTCAAAAAAAAGCAGAAGAAAATCATAATTTTATTCATAATTTAATTATGAGCGCCGAAGCGCATTTCCAATTAAGTGGGTTCGTTAATAAGCAAAACTGCAGAATGTGGGCTACGCAAAATCCGAGAGTAGTTCAACAGCGAGAATATCACCCACCTAAGTGTATGGTTTGGTGAGATGTTTCATCGGTTTGGTTCTTATTTTTTTTTAATAAACACGGGGTCGCTGTTTCCGTCAATGGTGTCAGATATCGGATAATGTTGGAACATTTTTTAAGGCCAGCCGTGGAAAACCATCCGAAAGTATGGCTCCAACAAGATGAAGCCACAGCGCACACTGCAAAGGGCGCAATTTCTATTTTACGGGACATCTTTGGTGAACGAATTATTTCGCGTGCAAGTGATTTTATTTGCCGTCCGCGTTCACCGGATTTTACCGCCCAAGACTGCTTTCTTTGGGGTTATGTGAAAGAAAAGTCTACATTAATAAGCCTAAAACCATCCAGCAATTAAACAGAAAATGTGTTGGAAAGAGCACGAATTTTATATACTGCATTAAAAAAAAAATTAATAATTTTTACTTAAATAAAAAGTTATAGCGAATTTAAACCCCTTCGTTAATTTTGGGCCACCAACTATGAAAACAGACGCTGCAATCGGCATTCATAACTCACTTATGCTTGACGGAAGCAAGAGCATCGCCCAGGGAATACCACGTGGAGGTTTGTGAGTAGACTTGGAGTATAATGAATAGCGATCACCTTGGATTCTTGTATATATTATTGCACGTCAAATTGGACCTTAACTGAGACAAAAATCTGAAGTTTTGATAGAAAAAAATAAATAGATGTTCATATTTGAAATTGTTTTCTTTGAACAACTTAACGTTTTGTTATATAATTTTAGAAAATAAGTTTCAAACGTAAACGTTTTCAAAATGCTTAAGTACTTGATTCAATTTTTCGATCCATTAAGAATTAGCACATTTCATATTGATATCTTGCAAATAATAGGATTCTTTCCCACTGTGCAATCTTCTGTATTTTAACTATAAAATACAAATACATTTAAGGTAAGTTTATACTTCGTTTGTATCTGAAAACTTTATACAATATCAGCATCAAATTTATACACAAGAAGTATTTAATTTCAGTTTTATTTTACGTTTATTTACCTGGATATAAAATAAACTTTTTCTTTTAAATTTAATTAAACACAGGCAGTATAGCAAATTGTGTATAAACTCAAACTAGAATGAACTTAATATTAAAGTTTGGAATATTAAGTTTTTGCTACGTGCACAAAATGAATAAGAGAGAGACAGAAAGAGAGAAAGAAAAAAAAACAGTGAACGAACACTTTTGGCGTTAAATAAGACAAAATTTTCCTAAGATTTAACAATTTAAAAATCAATACTGCTATAATTATTTAAATGAATTAAAAACATTTTATTTTCCTTTAATTAAATAATTTTGTAGTTGTTTTGTTATCCCACAAGATATCGGAAGTATATTCCTTGGAGTGTAATAAATATTCCATTCTATAAAACATTTAATTGAGAATAATACAGGAATGCGAACAATCCTGTTACTCAATACATTATTATAAGGACAATTATATACATATACAAGTTCGGTTTCATACACGGAGCAAAAAAAAAAAACGTTAACAAATTTGTCAACGGATGGGCAAAACGATAGCGAAGTATTTTAACAACATCTGTAGTAAAATTTTAAACAAAACCTGATAATATTGAGAAAAACAAAATTGAAGCATTATTGTTGTCAAATTAACAATACTTTATTGTCCATAAGAGAACACCTGTAAACAATATCAAGAGAGGCTGTATGTTATCAAACTTAAAATTGTTTTAAACATGAGTAGGTGAGTTGCAAAACTCGTTCGTTACAAAATTAAAAATACGAGATTAATATTGATTCTAACAGTTTTTTAGGCGCTTTATGAAAAGAATTATACAAATTGTTTCAATGCATGTCCTCTTCCATATTTATTTTTTTCATAAAACGCCAAAAGAACCGTGAGAATCATTTGTAATCTCATATTTTTAATTTTGTAACGAACGAGTTTTGCAACTCACCTACCTACTCACATACATCATTACTTCTTTATTAGTTTTATTACAAAGTTTGCAAATTTTTACAAGTGATGATAAATAAAGTAAAATAAAACGAAAAAGGAAAAACCAACAGTAATGAATAATTTTGTATTAAATATATGGCACTTGCTCAACAATATTGTATTAACTCAAAATTGTTATGTTTTCACTTTTTGGAAAAAATCGACAAATAATATTCATATCTAGCCGCCGTAAAAATATCGGGCTATTTTGTTAATGAAACGATGTTTTCAAAATACTTTTTAATATGCCTTTTATGTAAAACTAAAAAATTGTTTTGCTTCTACTGAACATTCTTAAGTATTGAGTTAATACAGTATTGTTGATCAAGTTCGATATTTTAAACTTGCAAAAGTTAGTATTTACGAAAACTCAAATGATTTCAATTAAAAAAATTTGTGATATTAATTAAAAAATTAATAAAATTTGCAAATGTATGTTATAGGGCAATGAATTCATTCATTATTTAACATAGCTCCACACATTTTTAAAAATTCATGACCTATAAAGAAAAAACTAAAAGTATTTCAAAAACCCCCTTAAGTTATTGTAAAAATACTTATCATTAAATATAACTTAAAGGGAATTTTTGCTTAGAATTCTACGTTTCGATTTTAAAAGAAATATTTTCGAAAATATCCACCACACAGATCTTTTTGCAACTAAAACAAACAATGAAGGTCAAAGATAAAAACTTTTAAACTTTTAAAAAGTCAAATATAGAAAAATTTCTATACAAGAAACCCCTTCTGAAAACATTTTTATACGCTTCACCCCACGTGGTGAAGTTGCAATGAGCTTTGCTCGAGAAAATCTTAAACTTTGCGTGGGAGACTTACATTCAGTTGTATGTTAAGTACTTTTTTATGCAATACTTTGAATTAAATAAGCCGATCAACCCCAAACGTTTCTAAAAATTTTTGAAAAAAGATGGATCACTTCCGATTTTTTAACGTAATGACAAAGTTAAGAAAGTGCAATACCTAGCCCACAGTTTGATCTAGAATGGTTGCGGTTGCCCATGAAAACCATAGAAATATCGTAACATTTTTATAAAATATAAAGAAATCTCTGTGTGTTTTGTTGTTGGATCTTACAAAAAAACTAAGATATTTTGCATTTGCACTATTAAATCACTAATACTGGATGATTTTTTTGATTTCTTCAAACTTATTTCTTTTTAGGGAATTTATCTTTAAATTGTTTAACCGCTCACATATAAAATAAACGACATAATATTATTAGAGTAAAAATAGTTTGATTGCATCCTTAGCATAATATGATAAATGTATAGAAAGTTATCATGTTATGGCTATTAAATATCATTATATGGTTGTGAGTATTTTGAAAGTTATCACAATTTAGTTTCTAAAAAAATATTTATTTTTAGGTCAACAATACTTAAATTTGTAATTGCGATAACATTGATATGTTTACAGTAACTATAATATTGTTGATGCAAAATAAAAATAATAATTATTTGTGTACGACAACCATATATTGTTACATTAAACATAGTGTTGTTGCCGTAACCATGCCCAACCATATTTTTTCTTTGCGTGCAGAGTTTCTTTCAAAATTACAAGTAAATACATGATTTTTTTTTGTTATTCTGTATGAAAATGTATGTTAGTGGGTTTGCATTACGTTAGGTGAATGATATTAAAGATTCAGGACAGCCGAGCAAATCATTCTTTCTGGTTTTCTTAATTTTTGTATCACTGTATTTATGTTCCTTAGAATTTAAGTATTTTTAAATGTATAAAGACAAACACTTACTTTAAGCTTATGTGCTGTTTTCACAACACAAGTGACTGAACGTGTAGTTAAATTTATATGAAAAGCACTCTGTTTTTTGAGTGTTTGTATTATTTTATTAATGTATGTTTTACTTATTTATGTTTAAAATGTAGCAATAAATACACTCATTTATTCACACTCAATGTGAAAATTATAAAAAATTATGTATTGTAAATATAGAAAATTGATTGAAATATGTATGTATGTAAAATAAACAGAAATAAATTATTATTTAAGAGTTTATGCTTGTTGGAAAAATAGTACCGCATAATAGAAATGTATATATTGGTTAATATTATGAATAAATAAATGAAGGTGCAAAAAAACTTAAAGTTCACATTTGTTAACCAACACACAAAAATCCATACACTTTTGTTTTGGGCTTAACGAGTTGGTTAACGAGTTGTGAACTTTAACTTTTTTGCATAATGCTGGAAATTGGCATTATCGTTTACCATTTATCGGTCCGACAAAATCCGACTTTTTACTATTGGCAAGTTGTAATAATGGCCCTTAGAAACATAATTTTATAGGTACACTCACACTATTCTGTACGTAAAATTAACTGAAATTGTAATATAAAATAAATGAAAGTTCAATTAAAAACCGGTCTACCTATTTTTCATTTATTTTTAACAAAAAGATCATTTAATTTTTACTGTCAAAAATTCAACACCATATTCCGTAAAATCAAATAAATATTCAGTTATTTTGTAAAATTTAACTGTCAAAAATTCAACACCATATTCAGTAAAAACGATTAAATATTCAGTTATTTATTAAAATTTTACTGTCAATTTTTTACTGTCAAATTGACCCCATATTCAGTAAAAACAATAAAATATTCAGTTATTTTATTAAATTTTCGTTTACTCCACAAAAGGGCCGAATTTCTTAAAAATACCAGACAGACACCTGTCCGCTTGTATTTCTTATTAGAGAGGGAGAATATTTTTATTTACTTACCCAGTTACACACGTTTGTTTTACTTTTGTTGTACTGACCACGTTGTTACAGAAGAACTCTCAATTATAAGACACCAGCAGCATGACGATATGGCTTCGCAATTATTTTACTTTTAAAATTTGATGTAGGTATTTAACTAAATTATTTTAACAAATAGAAAATGGGTATTGCTTACACAAAACAAGCAATTCATTTTTTATAGATAAGTAAAAATTAATTTTTGGTAGTAAAATTATATAAAATAACTGAATATTTAATTGTTTTTAACGAATATGGTGTTGAATTTTTGACAGTTAAATTTTATAAAATAACTGCATATTTATTTGTTTTTACGGAATATGTAGTTAATTTTTTGACAATTAATTTATATAAGATAACTGAATATTGATTTGTTTTTACGGAATTCGCGGTTGAATTTTTAACAGTAAAAATTAAATGAACTTTTCGTTGCTTTAAATTACATTTTTATTTACTTTAACATAAAGAAGAATTTAACTCAATCAACAGACAATATTAACTGCAACTGAAAATCCGTATTATTATGCACTTAGTCTTTTAATTATCTGTTAGAATCAGTTAAAAATAAATTTGCTTGGAATTTTAAATGTTTATTTATTTAAAAATGACTGAACGGAATATTTCTTAAATAAACTACAGTCCGTTACTGTAATAATATTGTGAGTGTACAGGGTCCTGAGTAAATGAAAACCTATAAGATGAAAAACATCTGGTACTTTGATTAATTTTCGTTAATAACATACATAGAAAAATAAAATTAAACATGCAATTGCCTTAGTGTTCTGATTATTTACAAAGGAGATTTTATGATATTTTTTAATTGATATTTTCTGATATTTTTTTTGTATTGAAGTTACGAATTTAAATAAGTAGAAGATAAATATAAACCAGTGGTTTGTCCCTTGCCAAATCGATCCACAAAGATGGAAGAAATGAATGCTCAAAACATGTTAATTCATATATGTACAGTGGTTTCCCGATTTAACGAACTCTCGATTTAGCGAATTCGGGATTTAACGAACAGGCAAAAATTTTACCTTAGGTACTGTGTATAACGAATTAAAATCGAATTTGGTACTCGATGTAACGAACAAATAAAAATAATATAGTACATAAAATTCGTAAAACTTAAATACATAGATGGAGTAGTCAGGCCAAGAGTTGTTGTCTTGCCAAGACAAAGAAATTAATGCACGATTAGAAAACGATGGACCTGCTGATGAAGGGGTAAAAATTAAACACAGAGATGTAAAGCTTTGATGTATGCATCCAATGGGGACAGGAAAATAATATCGATATATCCAAGACAGTAAGGGTTTTCATGATATCGCCCACAAACTTCGTAAATTTACACAGCAATTTTGACTCGTATATATGCGCAGTTCAATTATGCATTTATAAAAACACATTTTTTTAATGCTTACCGCCATATCCGTTGAAAAATTCAAGTGCTTATAAATCACAAACTATAAATTCTTGCAATAATTTCAATAATTTAGCCTCTTAGTTTTCTTGATGCGTTTTTAAAAACAAATTTCACATTTGAATCACAAATTTTAATATTTTTTTTACATTTATTTTTCTATTGACGTTTCTTACAAATTGGCATTAATTGTTTAAAATTACACACACACTAAATAGGGTCTTCATGAAAGAGTATTGCAAGTTTGCCCATTTGCACAAATGGCAATTTTAAGCGATATCATGATTACCTTATTAATTTTACATGAGCTTCAAGAGAAAGCAATTGAAAAAAGTTAAAAGAAATCTCAAAAACAAACGTCAATAACAAGTTTCTTTCAAATAATTATGTACTTTTTTCTTATTTTTTTTTAAATAATTACATTTCTCATTAATTTTAATTTTCAAAATCGATTTACTTGTAATGCGATATGATATGAATTGTTCTTTTAATTTGTTGTTACATGAATAAATATTTTTTTTAGTACTGGATTTAACGAATTTTTCAATTTAACGAACAGGGCTGTATAATATACAGTGTATATGTTTTCTTCATCGAATTTTGACCATAAGGCGAACACTAGTTTATTTAAATCTACCTTTATTTGCACAAAATCTATTAAGTGCGAAGTTAGAACAATTAAAATTCCTTTTTTTATTGTAAATGTAATATAAATGGTAAATGTCTAGTTAACTTATCAAAAAAATAGCCAGTTGTGTTTGTTCATTAAAAATTTAACAAGCAACATAAATTTTATTTGCACTCTTTCCCTCCAACTTAACCACTGTTCCACTGGTAGACAGTGATAAGAAACAGACGCAGTCATTAAGCATCTTAACTTCTTAGTATTTTTTGTTTTCTCTCCACTTTTATTGACAGAGATAATAATTATAAAGAGACAACTTTCGTAATTGCAAGATACTAACGAGTGTACATAATATCATTTCAATTTGAATCTTTCTACTTAACAAATAGACTAGAAAATATTGAAGGAGTAGATGAAATTAAATTTAAGCATCAAGTACTTAAGTACAAGTATTTGCAAAAAAAAAACAAATGTAATTACAAACTTTATGACCACTAATCCGATGACGTGGCTTTTGCTGTTTGTTTTTCTTTATATTTTGCAAGTAAAATTATAAATATAAATAACTATTTCATCCTACATCTACTATTCTACTATCGCATGATTCTGCTAGCCTTTCGGTCTTTTTTTATTTACCTTTTAAATATTCACAAACGTCTCGTCAACATACAAAACATTACAAATCAATCAAAAGGTTTGAAGGGTGTTTTCAAGAAGAAGAAGAAGGAGTGAGTGGAAAATGTATTAATTTAGTTGAACTTGGAACTTAAAGTGTAAGTAATTTGTAAATAATTACAGTTCGTATCCGCAAAACCACTTTAAATTGATTTTTCTTCGTTGGTTTTAGGAAACTATTATGGTTTTTATTTAGTTTAACTTAGAAAGCAGGGCGGGATAATTGAATCTTGTTAACAAAATTTAAATATCTTTAATTTAACTTTAAAGACTCGAAAAGTAGAGTAAAGGTAAGAAATCAAATTTTATTGAAAACAATTGTTCTTAAAAGAAAAATAAAATTAAAAAAGAAAAACTTTGATAACTAATATGCATGTGGCAGTGTAAATAAAACTGAACTGGCATAATAAAATTAAGTAATTTGTTTTTATTTTTTGTTTTTTCTTTACTGTAAGAAAACATAAACTCACTGTTTGTTGTCGTTGTTATTGTTTAAGTCTTGATATTGTTACAAGTAAAACTTGGGCTTATAATTCGACTTGACACTTTTTTTTACCGTTTTGGATTTTTTATGAATTAAAAATAAAAAATTTAAATTTTTTGGGCAAAAAATATTTTTTTTCTTCATACATTTATTTATAAAACGTTGTATGAACAGATTAAAGGAATTGTAATTCTTAATTTTTTTAAAATTTTTTCAATTTATTCGGACTAGTGGTTCGAGTTATGACAAACAAATGAGCCTAAAACGTGACAAATTCCCCTATACGATACTTACTTACTTCAAATTAATTTCTAAATTATTTATTGAGGTACCATGACCAAACTAATGATGCAAAAGTTCATCTTTGGGTCTACTTTCATAAGCAATTATCAGAATTGAGTCCCGTATCAATCACCTGATAAATGTTGGACTGTGTAATTTATGCAAGAACAACACTTAAAACTACGGTCATTTTGTAAATAATTGAATTTAAATTATCGTTTGATTTAAATTTCACTTAATTTAGATTTCTAGAATGTACCCGATAAATTAATATAAATCTTTGAGTTACGTACATACCTTTGTCGATTATTCTTTTGTGAAATGAATTATTAAATTGTGTTGAAACAATATAACACAAATATAAGCTTAACTATTCACTAAACATCACTGTTTTTTTTTAAATCCAACGGACACTTACATTTGGTTTGTTTATTCCACATAAAACTTTAAAAAAATTATACATTTAACAGAAATACTATATATTATAATATATAGTAAAAATATTAAAGTTAACTGGGTTTTTATTCAAATGCACAAAAGCATTCTTCAAATAAACTATTTTTTATTCAAATCAACAAAATTTTTTAGTAAAAAATTATTTTAGTCACATTTGTTAATTTGAATAAAATTTTCTTAAAAATAATACACAAATTCTATCAAATAAGCAAAAATTTAGTTAAAAAGGTGGTAGCTCATCGTAAAAATATTTATTTAAAAAAACACATGCATTTATGCCCGTAATTTCAACAAACAAATATCTGTTGGTGTTCTTACCTAACAGTTATCTCTACCTATCCGGTAAAAATAGTTTGGTAATTTCAACGTTAATTTTGCCTACGTGTTTTTTCCTTTAAGTTTTCTTTTAAAATATGGCAACATTTGTATTTTTATTAATATTTTTTATTAACTGTCAAAATCGATGGTGTAAAATACACTACAGTTCAACTAGTAGGTAGGACAAACATGTTTAAATTATCAAAAATTCGTTACACCATAGATATCTATACACAGCTAGATATCTGCTTGTAGAAATTACGGGCATTATTCCAATTAACATACCTAAATTTATTCAAATTGACAAAAGGCACGTAGAAATGAAGAAATTTTGTTAAAATTAAATAAATCATTTTAGTTAAATTGAATAAAATTCGTCAATTTAAATAAATTTCTTCACATTTAAAAAAGGCATGTACAATTGAAGAAATTTCTTCAATATTTAAAAACATGCGGTTGACAAGCTGCATCGTTTGCTTTAGTTGTCATTTCGTTCTTAAAGTGTGCATAAAAACACAAAAAAAAACAATATGGATGCAGTGTTTTAAATTAAAATATCTATAAAATATTTAAATAATTATAAATATTAATTATAATGTTATGAATTTTTAAGATTCAGTGATGTTATGCAAATTAAAATTTGTATACAAAAATCACAAGGCGATAAATATTTTAAACTTGTGCGTAAACTGAAAAAGAATGGAGTCGTACAAAAAAAACCACATATGAAAAAATCTTCTCCAGCTGTTCAAAAGCGAGTTGTTTATCTAGGTAAGAATTTTAGAAAGTGTATCTTTTATATCAGTTCTGATTAAGTATTTTTTTTTGATCCTCCAGAAGTCAATACTGATAAAAGCATTGAAGCAATATTACCCGACAATTGTTCATGGCTGATATTATTATTATGGAAATTGTAACATTACGTAAGAAGACAACGTTTTAACTATAGGTCCATATAGCAACTTCTTATATGCATACGTAATTAAACATAAGATTATCGAATTTAATTTATGTTTATATAATTTTAATATAATAAACAATGTTAATTTCTGCACAGAAAAAGTTTTTGTTTTTTATATAATTATTTATAATTAATGCAATTTTATATAATTTAAACAACATAATGTTACATATCGATACCTTAATATAGAAAATCCCTTGGAAATGTTTTACTTCCCAGCGGGAAAAAGAAGGGGTACGGATGCCTTCTAGAAGGCCTCTGTACTCCTTCTTTTGGATATACAAGGCCATCTCGCTCCATTCCATACTCATATCTTTTTTACACACGTTGTCATTGCGGAGAAGGCCTTCCGCTCTCGCTTCTTTAGCAGGTACATAAGAATGGCAACGGGATCAAAAAAATAATTGTTTTGCTTTTGCTTGTGCAAAAAAACAATACAAAAATGTTAGTCCTTCTCTACTCCCCTCTCATAGAAGCGAGTGTGGAAGGTGTATCTTATCTTTTACACCAAAGAGCCGAGGCCTTCTATGAGGCATTCTCTAGCAGTTAGATAAGAATAGGAATTTAATCAAAACAATTTTTAATCAGGCCTTTTAAAAGGCCTGAAGTAAGAAGGTCTTCTGAGTTTTACCGCTGGGTTACTTTACAGGAGAAGGAAATAACTTAATAAGAACTAAAGTTTTGCAGTCTCGAATTTTTTTTAAACGCAGTTTTTTGTTAAATTGCTCTAAAACTTTACTTCCTATTAAGTTTTTTCATTCTCCTGTAAATTAAGGAAAACATTACTAAGGGCTTTTCTATATCAAAGTATCGATATAATCATATTGTGTATAAAGCATACAAAATTGCATTAAATAATATAATGGCGCTTTTAAAAAAAATTCTAACTGGGATATTAAAACCTTTTAAAAATTAACGAATATTCGTAGAATTGAATAAAAGGGAATAGTTAAAATGAAGAATTAATTTTCATTTTGTATAATTATTTTTGTTAAAATAACTATTTTTTTATTATAAATTAACACAATGAAAAACAACAAACGCACCTATTCAAATTGATGATATTTATTCAATTTGACTATTTTAATAAAATTTTAAATTCTACTAAAAATGTGTGTTAAATAGACGATAATTTTTGTTAGTTGTATAATTACCTTCTTTTCTTCAATTCTACACCCAATTTTGCGTTATTTACCTACCACTTTTGGTTCTGTGTATTATCGTTTGATTAATCGGTATAAAGTCTTCGATTAATCCTTTAATCGAAATAAGCAAATTTAAATTATTCGAACAATTAATAGTTTAAGATTGTTCGATTAATCGAACAAGCATTAATCGACTGAACACCCTTAGTTATATCGTAATTTCGAAAATCGAGTAGGTTGCAAAACAAAAATGGCTTAGAATATTAAAATTACTAAAAAAAAAAATTCACAAGAAAATTAAACATTTTTCTAATATGGCAAAAAAAAATTTTTTTTGGAACATTTTGAAATTTTTGTTCGCAAAATGCAGCTTCTAATTTTTCTAATTTTTTCCGGATATATAAAAAAAAAAGTTTTACACAAAACAAGCTTTAAATGATTAAAATCTGTTAACAACTTTTGAGTGTACTATTTACAAAAGTCGAAATTTTCTTATTAACACGTTCGCTGCCGTGTGGCCCACCGGTGGTTCACAAGAATTTTTTCCGTTAGGCCATGTGCACCACCGGTGGGTCACACGCTACCTAATATTATAAAACAATTTTCCGTGCGGCCTGTGAAGCAAACACTTTTCTCTTCATTGGTACCTACCTGATTAAAAATAATAATAAAAAATTAAATAATTGATTTGAGACACTATTTTAGAAGATCTCTTGTAAATGTTCAATAAGACCGTCGATAGGTTAAATAATCTGTCAAGCAATTAACTTTTAATTTGTTGTTTAAAATAACAAAGATGTTATTAATCCATACTCAGCCTGAGTAATTAAATTTGGAATGATATTTTTAATGTAAAATATTCTGAAAATCACATTAGGGCGAAATTAAAATAAAATTACTTTTTAAAACTTTTCTGTGTGCAAAGTTCAAAAATATATTTTCTTTTTTACCACCTCATACTACGAGGACCACTTATAGATATTTACCAGAACTACTTTTAAAACTACCATCGATTTTAAATTCCAGAAAATTTGGCATATATTTTAAAATGACTTGTTATATTTTTTTCTATATAATCTACATAAAAAAGTAATAAATGTGTTATGAAGATTTATTGAAGATTTTTCGAATCTTTGATGAAAAATTATGGGTTTTTGCTGATTTTACATCTAAAAGTTCTGGCAACACTGGCTGTAAGTAGGTTAAGAAAAAACAACTTGCAAAAGCATGTTGCCATTAAGTTTTTTTTAGGCCGTGCACTTGCCAGTTCATTATCAAAGTAATTTTTAGGAATACAAAATTTTAATTTCAAAAAGATTTTGTTGGTCGTGCTTAGTTCCCAATTTGTTTTCTTGATAAAAACACTGAAATTTATTGTTGAAGGGATACATTATTCCTATGCGCATTTCACTGGTTGCTTAGGCCAGATCGTCAGGAAACTTCATCCAAAGATTTTAGAAAAAGTAAAGATATTATACAAATAAAACTGTTAAGCGAATAAGAATTACTTTTGCGTTAAGTCGCATAACCTTTTAACAAAATGAGACATATATCATGAAAATCGATGAACGCATTTCGCTTTTATTCACAATTAATTAAAGGAATGAATTTAAAAAATATGCTCGAGATATCCACAAAATTCTTTGGAAAAAACGTTGATACTCTAAAAAATTTATTTGCAGAAGCATAGCAGAGGATGGAATGTCCGTGAAAAGTTTCAAAAAAACAAAGTAATATTTCTGTGGTTTTCACGAATAATCGCGTAAGTCGGTTTTTATCGAAATTGAGATAATGATGTCAAAGTGCTACATTTTGCATTACGTTTTTATAAGCATTAAGCTTTTTAGAATATAATGTAGTATTATTAATTTTTTTCTGCTAAAAACAACTTAAGTTAACTGTTTAATAAAATATTTTGCTATTATAACGATTTATGTCGACATACATCGCCAAAAATTGTGAAATTGCTGAATATGTTTCCAAATAAAAAGCATATGTGATGTTATGTTGTTATTCGTGCAAAAAATATGAAAGTATTTTTTGAAAATTTTTCTATTAATAACAACTTATATGTACATGTGCGTTTTTTGTTGACTTCTTTAGTTGCAACAACAGCAGATGAGCGGTTGTTTGTAATTTTAAGTCCCGTTTACTGCATACGTTGTGCTATAAGTATCAAAAACTCTTAATATGTCGCCAACTTGTGTGCTAAAAATAACAACGTAAGTCGTCATGTGTGATTAAAATGATAACATTTATTTTCACAAAAAAGAACTTATGTGGAGATATGATGTTATATTGCACACACTTAATCAGTCAATCAAACAAATGCATTTTTAATCCTTTTACAGATTGTGATCCTGTGAGGATTTTTTCATGAAAACTATGTATAATACGTAGAAAGTCACTGTTAAGAGGATAGTAAAGAAAAATGTTTAAAAAAGCATCTACAGAAGCCGCAATTGAAAAAAATAATTGTTTTTGCTCTCCTGAAAAGTTTGGTTTTACAACTTACGCGATTATTCGTGATAACCACAGATTTACTCTTTTAAAATCTAAGTGCCCGAAAGTGAAGCAACAATTTGGAGCTACATTGACAAGTTTTTTTTGTGAAACTCAATTTTTTATAAAATTATCGAAAAAAAATTTATGAAATTTCAGAATTTAGAATTTATCGATTAATTGATTAATTTCAAAATCGTTAAATCGAATAAGTTAGAAATGTCAATTATTGATTAATCATTTAATCAAACCAAATTAAAACCCGATTAATTAAACACCCTTGATTATCTCCATTGGATTCAGCGTACCCGAACTAGTTTAAAACGCCAGGTGCCAAGCTTCTAGAACAGTGTAATTATTATTTTCTTTTATTGTTCTTTAAGTACAAAATAAAATAAACATTAAAAAAAACTTTTGCTTACAAAACAAACAAATAACATAAACATTAAAAAATTTCCATTTTTTTCCCCCACCAACCACCAAATCTAGTGGCACTTGGTGTAGAATTGATAAAGAGAAAGCCAGTGCACATAACTATCCTGGGTATTATTAAAATTTTTTTCTATCTGCTTATGCCTTTTTTTAAGAAAATCCGCATTTTCATACAAACTGATGAAAAAAATCAAAAGTTCAAGTTTGAGCTTAAATTTCTCAACGACTGCTGAGCCGATTTTAATTAAATTAAAACTGTAAAAACCACTTTTTTTAATTTTAAATGCGGTCAATGGATACAATTTCAATTTAAAAAGGTTTCTTGCAATATTTCACATACTCTTTTGCTTAAGCCAACCTTTGGTTAGCATTGAAGATGTAGATATGTACATAAGGGTGACCGTTAAAATCAAAAGTTGAGTTTCTTTAGGTCTCACCAACCAATTTGGTAGGTATTGATAAAAAAGATATTAAAAAAAGTTTTAGGACGGTCGGCGAAGGTTAAGCCGTCCCTCAAAGTTTGAGAAAAATTATATTTTTACATGAAATCTGACTTGTATGTTTCATAACTTAGAAAATATTAATTTTGTGGAATGGTTTTTCCTTAATCTCTCATTAAACAAAATAAAAAAAAATTTTTAATTTATTAAAGAGTCGCATTTTCTATGAATTTTGTATCTTTAATTTTGTTGAAAAACTTTTTATTATTAATTTAAAAAAAAAAACAGACCAGCCGGACACCTCGTGTTTTAACCTAATTCGAGTACGCTGAATCCATTGGTGGTAACCGTTTTTTTTTAGTTTAGCTCTAGTCTTCGAGATATACCATTATTTCGAAAATGGATGAGGTTCCACAACACATATTCGCGTTACCCAAAAACGGTTTACTATTGAATAAACTAAAAAAAACCGAAATTCCAAAATAAAATTAGGTTTAAAAAAGCTTAACATTAATTTCTTATATCCGCAGTTAATTTAGCAACATAATTTTTTTTATAAAAAAATAAATAATTTTTTTAAGCAAAATTTCAAAATATTTGTTCTTAAAAAAACATAAAAAATTGGAAGATGCAGCTGTGCTTATAATTCTTTTGAGACATATAAAAAACGAATTTGCAAACAAAAAAAAAAGTTCACAACTTTTGATTTTATTCACAAAATGCTAAAATTGTCCATTAAATTTAGGAATTCCATAAAACTATTCCCTAAAAAGTGAAAAGTGGCAAGTATGTTTTTGGAAAATGTTAAAACAAAAAACTAATGGAGGTCGGTCATACATTTTATCCTCATTGGCAGTTATGGGGCTTTTCTTCAATATATTCCTAGTCGGTATTGAAAATTTTGTATGGGAGCACCCTTAAAGAATAGAGATAGCGGGTAGGTATGTTAAAAATAAATAATGGCGATAAAAAATAAATTGGGATTGGTCATACATTTGACTCATATAGTGGCATCCAAGGCGCTACAGGGGCCAAATTGAAGATTTTAATTAAACCGCCATATTTGTATACGAGCCGCCCTAAGGGGTGGAGATGTATCGCAAGTATATTTTAAGAAAATGTTAAGCACAAATAACTAATGAAGGTCCGTCATACATTTGATGCCTCTTGGGCCGATGCCTTGGCAGTTATGGGCCTTTTATTGCAATATATTTGTAGTCTGTATTGACAATTTTGCTTGGGAGCCCCTTAAGAAATGGAGAAAGCGGTTAGGTATGGTAAAAACGAAAGATATGCGTTTGACTATTTTTTTTTGTAAGCAAACGTACACAAACGCAAATATTGAAGCTGAATTGACGTGTGTAAGAAAAAATTGTTCTAAAGAAAACATTCGCATCAATACCACTGATGGGATTTGTGGTACAATTGTACCAAATTTGGTACAATCGAAACTTTATTGGTACACTGGTACAATTCATCCATTTTTGGTACAATTTAAAAAACAAAAATCCACAAAGCTTATCATTTCTTTGAAGTGGATTAAATCACTTTCCTTTCCAATAATAAAATTTTGTATAACATACATCTTGCACTGACCAGAACTACCAATAATTGCATTATTGTTAATTTGTGTTCATGATGTTATACTAACATATGAGGTGCATACGTACATAAGTATATGAATCGTATCCCTGTCACTGAGTCTTCACCTGAGATAATACCTGATAGAATATGTGAAAGAAAGTCGGCACAATGGAAGAACACATATCTTTATGTTTACCTTAATCTTAAACAAGGGGAACATGTATCATATAAGATTTCACAATCTATCGACTCTCAGACAGTAAACTTGTGCCGTTTTAATTCTTTTTTTTAATTTAAAATATTTGGGATATTCACAAGGCTGTAAACTTTACAATGTAAAGTCATAAAGAAATATATATCGCTCCTTTATTGCAACATAGTTATATCTCAAAACAAATCAAACTTGGAAAAATGCGATTAAAGTTTTCAAAATGTACCTTTATATACAGATTTAATAAAATATATTTTGCTATAACTTCGGTTTAGTTTGAGATATAATGCTGAATTCTGTTTTACAAATAAAGAAGGTATAAAGGAACACTTTTGCTTAAGTAAGTTAACATTTTTGATTTTCTGAGATATGACTATGTTGCAATGAAGGAGCGATATGACTGCTGTGGTACATTATGATGATATGACTTTATAGCGCATATTGCGATCCCTCAATTGTTTTCTAAACTCTCATAACAAGAGATCAATTTGAGCACTAAAAAATTAAACATTTTAATGATAGCGTCTTATAATGGTGAGAATCATAATTTCACATAGTCCCCAGTCAAACTTCTTTTCGGAATAGTGCTTATGCGTACAAACTATCTTATTATGGTGGTATTAAGATAGTGGTCAAACTTCTATTGTTGCAATCTTTATCATTTTATTTTTATTGTAATCGGTCCATATTTGACGATAACTACCATACAAATACTACTCCCGAAAAAAGGTCTTAATACCATAACTTCCTTATAAATGTTGGTATTGACATAAACATTTACGACAATAACTTCTACGATAGTTTGGCTACTATACCATGACAACTGCTCTTAGGTCCAAAATTAACCAAAGTCCTCTTCTTAGAATCACTTATTGACAAGCAAATCGAATATAGATATCGAAATAATATTCGGCACAAAGAACTTTCACATTGAATAAGATTATTAAAGTATAAAAGCTTTTGAGGATTGTAATTTGACATAGGGCCTGTTCGTCGATAACGAATGAAGACTTCGTTCGCTTAAATTACATTTAAAACAAAAACAAATTATAAAATATTGTTTTTGTTTTACATGTAAGTTAAGCGAAGGAAGTCTTCATTCGTTTTCGACGAACAGGCCATTAGAATACACATTCGAATAATATGAAAATGTTTACAATAAATTTACTCACCGTGAGAAATAAATTCCCAGATTCTATTTGTTAACCTACTAACGTAATTTTGTTCTGGCGGGTCCATGATTGACCATGGAGCCCGAATAGGGTACACTCTAGAAAATTTGTTTTTATATACTGTGGTGTAAGATGTAAAATGGTCGGGCTTGACCAACTATACTTTCTTACTTGTTTTGTTGAATAAAAAGGTGCTATAAAACTTTACTATGTATGGTTTTTTATTTTATATGCAAAATTTGGTACAATTTATGTAAATTTGGTACAATTTATGTAAATTTGGTACAATTTTGAAATTGCGACGGTACAATTTAAGAATTGTCAGATCCCAACAGTGATCAATACTGCTGTTTGCTTTTTTTTTTGTTTCCTTTTGTTAAATATGAGATTTAGAGAAAACTTATTCAGACAAAAGTTGTTGAAAACTTCACTAATAACAACTTCTTTGTAAAATATTTTTATGTGAAATTAATATTTTCCAAATTATAAGGCATAAAAGTCGGACTTAAAGATTTTTCTCAAACATTGGCGGACGTGAGCGACTGTTTGGCCTTCGCCGATTATCATAAAACTTGTTTTTGTTATCAATACCCACCGAATTGGGGTTAAAGCATGGAAAAATAGAAGACAACATGCTCCATACAGTTAACAACCACCCTAATGTACATATACTTAGGAATGATTCTAAACACAACAACATTCTAGAAATTAAAACTGGATTCAAATTGAAGTAAACATCTCTCAATCAAAAAAGTTACTAAAATATCGCTTTAGATTAAAAAGTTGCAGAATTTTAGGCGATAAAAACGATTCTGAGCCACAGTGCGGCAATAAATAATTTTAGTTAATTTCATATTAATGCCCGTAATATCTATGAAAAGAAATCTAGCTGTGTATAGAAATCTATGGTGTAAAAGCTGGCATATTTTAAAAGAAAACTGAAGGTAAAATCACGTAGGCCAAACAAGCGTTGAAATAGGTAAAGATAACTGTTAGGTACGAACACGACCAGCTTTCTTTTTGGAGAAATTACCGTCATTAATAACTGTTGTACAACAAACCATTGAAATTTTTCACATTTTTATAGTTATACAGCCATTAGTTATCCGTGACATATTTGCGTATAAACTATTATTAAAGTTATCGTCACCTAACTTTATACATACGAATACCAACAACTATAAGGAAGTTTTGCAATTTAACGCTATTATCGGCAGTGGTTGTTTAATGGAAATATACCCCTATTAAAAATATTGTTAAGAGAATTTATGTTGTAATAAAATATTTTTGGGACAAATTTATTTAAAATATCAACACAATAACATATTTTATGGGCACAAAGACTATTCCGGAAAGAAGTTTGTATGGAGTTTGTATGAAACTATAGACCGATTCTTACTATTCCCTATAGGTCATTGGACAATTAAGACGAATGTACAAAATGATAGCACGGACAACCAGCCAGTAGTCAAGCGACCGGATGAATATCTTAAGATCGACTCAGAATCACTTACATTCTGAGTAGATCTAACGATATTCATCCGTCCGTTAATCCGTTAATTTAGTCGTTGAAGAGGCTGTGACCTGTTAAGTATAGGGAGGCGCATAATGAACGTTATGATTTAATAAAGTTATTTTTTATTTTCATAATTTATTTATTGAATATTCATATACTAAACTAAACAAATCTTATTCTAATTCCTAAGTTTACGTCCTGCAAATGCCTGTCGAAAATACACCTAATCACGGTTCCCGTTTACAAAGGTATTTTGCGCTCTCTTGATTGGGTGTGTGCTGCAGTGTCTCTTCTCCTATAATAACTGAATACAATATAATAGTCTGGTAGTGTATAACGTCATTTCTGAAAAATTGATTACAAAAAAAAAAAAAAAAAGCTTTATAAAATACATAACTGAAATTTAGCGCATAGAAAAAATTCGAAAAATAAAAAAAAAATGTTGAATATAATATAAAAAAGTAACCTTCGGAAGGAAATAATTCCCAGTTTCTACTTTTTGTTAACGTTTTCTTTTGGTTTTCTCAATATTAACTTTAAAAAAAATTAGTTAATTTATGATGGATGGACTGAGCAGAGAACAAGTAACCAAAGGTTTTCAATATTATTTTGAAAGTCAGCACTGGATTATTCAGGCACAAAAATATTATTGAATAATGAGCGATAAGTCCCTCAATAAAAATATGGGACACTTTAGATCCAAGATTAATTGTTGAACATATAATGCACCCACTTAGATGCACAGTATGGTGTGCCCTAAATTCAGAAATTATTTTTGGACCATCTTTTTGTGAAAACGACAAATAAGTTGCGGTTTATGTGGCATGATGGCAGTCAATACCGGGAAAAATAATTGCACAATTTTAAAGCCCAAGATAGGTAAAAGTCAAAAACTGCGATTAAAACAAGAGAGAGCCAAACCTCAGAAATCTCGGCCAACTATTCCTATTTTTTTTAACCGATTATAACTTTGCTTATGCACCACCCTATGGTATAAAAAGGGTGCGTATGTAGATGAAACTCGAAAGAGAAATCTTTGATAAAAACATAGAACTCTTTGCATACCATTCAGATATGTTTGACTAGTTTTATGAATACCAAATTTAAGCTTTAAAACTAATCTGATGTGATTGGGATGAAATTGACCTGCTCTTTACTAAAAATTATTTAATAAGATTAGGACGTTTTTTCAACATAATTCCAATACAAGGGTTATAAAAAATCTTGTGACGGGCTCTATATACTTAAATTTATTACAACAACAAAACTTTTTTATTTGAGTTTGATGTTTGTTTATTGCCAGCATTTCTTATGAACAAAGTTTTTCGATTTTCCAATAAATATTTTTATTTTTCCTTATCTTAAAAAAATTATTATAATTTTTATACCCTTCGCCGTAAATAAAAGGGTACATACATATATGTAAGTTTGTCATTATTTTTGTAATTTCCAGTTTATTGATTTATTTGATTTTCTGTTGTTATCGCACCATTGTGAAGGTATATAAGATTCGGCAAAGCCGAATATAGCACTCTTACTTGTTTTATTATAAAATTGTCGTTTTTACGATACTTAAACAATGATTATGTAAAAAAATCGGAAGATGTTTTTCGTGTTCCATGGCATTCTTATTGTTGTTGTCACCTTTTCATCAGAATTCAAATAGATTTTCTTACTAACAGTTTTCGCCCTAAAATGTTCTCATTGTTATTTGTATGACTATTAATTATAACGACATTGTTTGTTGTAATTGTTATTATGATTATGACAGCTGCTGTTGTTGTTGTTGTTCTTTTCGATAATGATTGTGCTGTTTTGTTGTTTTATTATTCATAATAAAATATCGTGACTGAGTCATTATTGTACCCTTTTAATTAATAATTTGTAAAAACAACAACGGCTTAAAATTATAAATCACAACTGAACACCAACTAAAAGAACCCCAAAGAAAACAGAAGAGTACAGAGGAAAACTAAACTGACAAACCCTTAAATAGAGTAGCTTTCACCCCAAAAAAACAACTAAAATGGCAATAATAATTTCTAACAGATTTTCCTTTTCTTTGCTTCGCAGTTTTGATCCTTTTTCTTTGAATGACCAACAGCTGTGTTTGATTTTAATGAAATTTCGGTATTAGAATTCTAATAAGAATTTTCACCAACAAACATCATGTTAACTGGAAACTGTATGCGCCATATTGTTTGGGCCTTCGTACATAATTTTGGATTTTCTTCTCTATCGTTTTGTCCTTTGGAAACCAACGGATTTTTTTTTTTATTTTAACCAAAGAGCGAACACGAAATAAATCTTAAAAAGAATTCTTGAAAAAATATGAAAAATTCTATTTTATATACATATATTAAGTTTTTGCATGGCTCAAATTTTTAAAGCAAAATAAAAATTAACAAAGTTATTTTTGGAATAGAAAATTATTATCTATAAGATTTCCATATGACGAGCTAAGTTTTCAATTTTTGTATTTATAACAAAAAAAAAAAAACTGAAATTTATTGTTGAGGGAAAGCTAGATTCTAAACGCATTTTACTGGTTGCTTAGGCCAGATCATCAGGAAACCTTTTACAAAGATTTTAGAAGAGCCTAAAATATTATACAAATGAAACCTAAGCGAATAAGAATTATAAACACTCAAAGTCTTACTTGTAACAATATCAAAGCTTTAACAAAACACCAACAATAAAGAGTGAGTTTTTCTTTTCTTGCATTAAAATTAGTCGAAAATCAGTAAAAACATGAAATAAATTAATTATAATGCAAGGCAGTTCCCATGTTTTGCAACTCTCGCGTCGAGAAACATTTCGATTGAAACGTGAAAAATGCAAATTGAAACACTAAACTGTGTCTGTAACATTTTTGGCGAGTAATAGCTGTCACGTAAGGAAATTACTCACCAATTTACAGAAAAATTGCGTCTGTAAAAATTTTGTGAGAAAGTTCCCGCTTTGAACTGCGAACTGAGAAAAAACTGTTAGCAAAAAAAAAAAATACATTAGAATTGCAAAATGCAATGAATATTAACACGGAAGAGACATACATTTAAATAAAGGGCATACTTTTGCAGAAATTTACTATGATTCTCAATCAACATTTTTCCATGTTAATTTTACATTGCTATTTTTTTCTGTGTGTAAGTATTTTGTTCCTTGATGATTTTTATACCCTCCACCCCAATTAGATGTGAAGAGGGTATATTAACTTTGTCATTCCGTGTGAAACTTTTTTATTATTCATCGCAGACCCCATAAAGTATATATAAATTCTGGGTCCTTGAGTGATTCTAAGTCGATTTAGCCATGCCCGTCTGTCTGTCCGTCTGTTGAAAACACGCTCACTTTCGAACAACTCAAAAGAAATGAACAAACTTGGTGCCAAATTTCTTGTAGTTATCCTAAGCAGGGATTGAAATTTAGCAATATCGGTGCAGTATGACCAGAGCTATGAATCAAAATGTGGAACCACCACCTAAAAAAAATGATATGAAAATTTGGCACAACACAGTTTTATAGTACTAGAAATTACACTGTGAATTTTCATGATGGCCGGTCCATAATTTACCCTAGGCCTCAAATAAACTCTTCTGCCGGAAAACAGTTTAGTACGCCTAAAGCCGTAATAAATATGCTATCAAAATTTAAATTAAAAAATTTAATACTTCACTTCTCACACTAATAAATTTCGTGATGCTCGGCTCATAATTTACTATAGGCCCCATATAAAGCCCACTGAGCTGTCGGTGGAGGGTATCAAAGATTCGGCACAGCTAACTCTAACTTGTGTGGCATTTAGCAGCAATTTAAACTCTATTTTTTTTTTTTTTTTTTTATAATTTCCTAGCTTATCCCGCGAAGCTTTACGCTTGTCTGCAGGAAAGAAACCAGAGTCTGCAATTAGCTCCTTTAACTTGTTTTATTGTGCTTTTAAGATTTTTGAAAAATACGGAAATGTTTTTAAAACCATTTCGTAAACAATACAAATTTAAGTAGCACTTCATATTATTTGGTATAGCCGACGGTTGTATTTTCGCCGCCGTCGCTTACATTCTTTCACTTTTAGTAAATTTTGATCGCCGTTGACGGTATGTTTGACTGTTCTCAACGTCTGCAATTTCACATTGGCTTCGAGTGAAATATTATGACATTTATAACATACCGACGTAATCACTTTTGATATTTTTCGACATGAGTTAAAT
Source organism: Pollenia labialis (assembly GCA_949318255.1). Taxonomy (NCBI): domain Eukaryota; kingdom Metazoa; phylum Arthropoda; class Insecta; order Diptera; family Polleniidae; genus Pollenia; species Pollenia labialis. The sequence goes on along the minus strand of OX439142.1, from coordinate 43,704,334 downwards.
CTTTTTCTCACTTTTCGAGAAACGATGGAATATTTTGTTTCACATCTTTTCGACGAGAGAAGTTCTCACCAAAGTTACCGAACATGAGTACTGGTTAGGTAAGGTGGGAAGAATGGTGCGAAGTCAATCTTCACATCCTCACCCAGAGACCAATATGGTCAGTTGAAAAGCCTTAGGTATTGAACTAATACTAAGAAGAAAGGAACAAAGTGTGAATGCATAGTGGAAGAAATAGTGCTAGATAATATCGGACCAAAAACGACACATCAGCCTACTTTATGTTCTGTTGAGTAAAAATTTAGCGCCACAATAAAACATGTGAAATTTGTTTTATATACTCTCTCCCCGCTTGTTCGTGTTACTAGTGCCGAACTATCAATTTGTCTATACATTAGGAACCAGCACTAGTTATTGTCTAATCTACTTTACATGTATTAGACTGGTGAATTTAACATGGAGTTGTCCTACGAGGAGTATAATTGTCTACCCATTGCATTACTTTTCTCGGGTTATTTCACTAGTGAAAGCCGCAATATGAATTTAATGGTATTTTCTAACCAGCTAAATAGCTAGTGAAATTGGGAATATGAATGAAAAAGGAAAAAACATGTTTTCTGAAAATTATATACTTCATATTTTATTAAATTAAATTGAAATTAAATTAAAAATCAGTTCATTTAAAGAAAGTTTACAAATTATTATTTAATTAGGTACATATTTTAAGAACGATAGACGACCTTTTTCGTAAATTTTCACAAAACGAATGACGAAATAAAATATCAAAGAGGAGCGTGCAACAGCTGTTTCAAAACAGTGTGGACAACTGTCGCTTTTATGCATTACTTAGAGATAGTGAAATTACTAGTGTAGGGTTGCTGCTTATATAACTATTTGCAAAGCGACAATTGCTATTTGCCGAACAAGCGGGCTCGTTTACATTCTGTAAGTATTTGTTAAATTAAACACCATTTTAAGTAAAAATATTGTTTATAACTACAGGCCTACAAATACATTGTTAAACCACTTTCTGCCCTGTAGTCCTACAAAAATAAAGTGGATCAAGTAGTAACTACTGATTTAAATAGTCATGGAGTTCTGCAATACTTATAACTATTTTGTTTAAATTGTAGACCCTTAATTTAATTGTAATTAAATTCTAATGTTCTATTCAAAATATTTTGCATCCTGTTTTTTATGCAACACCCACCAACCTACAATATTCAGGTCACAGTACTTCAAATTTGGGTCCTAATAAAATTATAATCCGCGTCTTCATACCAGATTTTTCAGTTATATTTCAGTTCAGTTTCAGTTCAAGTTGTGAGAAAGTATGCTGCTTTCATCTGCATAATCGAGATCTTCCAGCCTATCGAATGGACATACATATGTATGTATATATTCTTGGTGATTTATTGTAATTATTGGCAATCAGCTGAGGTAATATGATCACATTTTTGAACATGGCTGGTTGGATACAGTATCTTTGTGCGATAAACTAATGTCTAGACCTTGTTTTAAGTATTTACATCCTTTTTAGTGAAGTATAAATTGCAAATTAAGTTTTTGCTTAAAATGTAAGTTAAACGAACGAATTTTGCGTTCGTCAATTAAAAACAGGCAGTAGAATGTACTTGATTGTTAGTAGCTCGCGATGCAGCCACATTAACCAACAAGTTCTTTTTACTCAAAAAAAGTAAATTTATTTTAGTGTGCGGGTGAATAAGAATCAATTTTGTTGAGCGCGTCTATAAGTAGCCGCCAACACCGACAATATGAACACGCTAAATAGAGAATACACATAAATGGCTATTTTGCTTCGCCATCCGTAGCTTCCTTTACCATTTGCTAGCCTTTGACATCATCTTTACAGTTTTAAGAAGTAGTGTTGTCTATTTGTTGTTATATTCCGGAAGGAAAAATATTATTGTTGAAAACTTTTGCCATCATGGCAACAAAAGGGAAAAATTCAATTTGGCTCTTGCTTTTGCAGAATAATGACAAGCTAAGGGGTATTTTCAGAGTTTTTTGTTCATGCTATTAGTTCACAATACACAGCAGCACACGCAGGTCCGAAAATAAATAAAGGATCTTATACACATATATTTTTATTCTATTTGTCCTCCCTAAAATTAATCTTAATGTTTTTTTCTGTTTTCTTCTATATAAATTTTCTAATATTAATTCCAGTAGTTTTTTTTTCTTCTTTGGCTTAGATTTTTTTCTTTGATTTAAGTGCGAGTAATATTTTTGAAACACACTTGCATCAGCAGCAAATACACAAACAACTCAAATATGTTTGTGAGTTTAAACACCGTTTTGTGACATCTAAGGCCCTAAAGATTTATTTATTTCAAAGATTGTGGTAACTTTAGTGTACAATACCATTTTTATTGCAAAATATTTTTACGTGGAATTTTTAGATTAAATTTTAAAAGTAATTAGTGTTTTAGAGGGATTGTTATATTAAATTAAAACTTAAAACTTAATTTATATAATATAAAGGAATTTTAATTAAGGATAACACACACAGAAAAAAATACCAATGTAAAATTAACATGGAAAAATGTTGATTGAGAATCATGTTGAATTTCTGCAAAAGTATGCCCATTATTTAAATTTATCATTATTTCATATTAATTTTAAATTAAAAATATTAAAATAATCCTAAATCACGCTTATTTAATATTATTCACTGTTAAAATAAATAAAAAAAAAATATTAAAATATAAATAAATATGGATTCGATATTGAATCCATAAAAACCTGTTTTATATTAAAATTAAAAGTTTATCTTGTTAAATACATAGTTAAGTATGTTAATTTTTTTATTTTGATTCTTAAATAAGAAGACAATTCCCGTATTCTTTTAATTAAAATTATTTAGTTAAATAGTACATTTCATAGTAGAATGATGACGAAACCCATATCGGGCCATTCTGCTGATTGATCTGTTAACAAAGGAGACTACAAAATAAGTGAAACATGTGTTGCAGGGGTAAGTGTTTTGAATTATTCTTAAATAAATGTATGTATATGTTGTCTCTGAAGCTTCTTCACACCAATTAGTTTCTACATGAAATTCACGTTGTTTCAACATGAAATAACTTTCATTCAACGTGATTCGGATTGTTATTTCAATAAAAATGACATTTTGCTCTAACATTACTGCAATGTTGAATTAACATGAATTATAGTTATTTTAAAAGAAAAAAATGTTGTTCGCAAGCAATTATAAAATCAGGTTGAATCTTGAAACGATTGGTTTAAGCACATGTACAAATTTTACCCAAATAAGTGTTTTTGTCAGAAAATTGCTTCGAAATTGTTTTGAAATTAAGCTGGTTAAGATTGCTGCTAGGCATTCCTCCTCGTTGATATAACTGTGGTTTCAAAGCTGGTCGGCGATTTCCTCAAACATTTATATGTGAGGCAAACATTTCTAACAAGAACTAGTCAGTGAAAAGAACGATATTTTTTTTTCTAAAAAAAAAGTGATCATTGAGAAAAATGAGTATGTATTACAAAACATTTTTTTATATTGCGTGTTTTATCATTAAGTATAAACGCTTTCTTTCAGTGCTATCATTAAAATACTCTGTGTTGTTGAGTAGCAATGATTAAGAGCAAATTGGTTGGAGAGATAAGAACTATAGGAAAAATGTGGTAAAAAAGGTCGGAAGAAGCAATAAAAAGACCCTATTGGCCTGAGTTCCAAAACATCATATCGCTTTGCAGTTAAAGTCAAAAATGTCAAAAAATTTTGTTAGAAAAAGTTGTTCCTTTCTTAAAGTATCTCGAAATTGAGACTTTTTTAGACAAGTTGGGCACTTGGCGTTTAAACATAATTCGGGTACGCTAAATCAAATGGTGCTAAACGTTTTTTTTTTGTTTAGCTCTTGTTTTCGAGATATACCGTTATTTCGAAAATGGAAAAGGTTGCACTAGATATATTCGCGTAATTTAAAAACGGTTTAGTTTATTGAAATGACTAAAAACCCGAAATTCGGCAAACGAAAAAAATTATTAAAAATCAGAAAAAATTATTGCTGTAATTTTTGCTTTTTTATGGTACATAATACAATATTTTAATATAACTAATGACTTCATTATTAAACATAAAACAATTAAATTTAATGTAAAAAATGTGAATCTATTCAACTGAGCGGCACTGCATGATAGATATGGAGTTCGAGGCTAAAAAATTAAAAGCTTATCAGTTATTTTTTACATTTTACATTATTTTTACATTATTTTAGCTGCTGTACTTTGTCCACAATTTTTTAAATATAAAATTACAATTAATTTAATTTTGTGAACAAAACGCTCCTTATATAATTTCCGATTTCAATACCATTTATTTGAAGATAAAAAAGTGTCGCCATCGAATACTTCAAAATTCATTGAATCTAAAATTTATACATCTGAGATGTTATTGCAAACAGTCTCTTGAACTTCACCTTCAGTAGAACAGGCATCAGATATAAAGAATGTAAGACTTGAAATGTAATGCTTTCAATCTAAAAACTAAAAGCTTTTGCTTACAAAATAAATTGCTTTCAGTTAAAACACGAAAAAGATATTCGATTAAATTTGCATTTTGTATTTTATCTATAAGTGGCATATAATTAAGATTTTTCACACTACATTAAGGTAGCGTATAAGTTCAAATAGACATCGCCATAATGGATATTTTAGCAAATATTTTGCAGATATTTTATTTGTACATGGCAGAAAATTGAACATTTTGGAATATATCGCAAATTCTACTATAAGCCATTGGCTCACAAACGAATTATACTGCATCACTAGAACTATTGTGAACAACAAATTTAAATAAAACTTGAACATTTTATTGATCAGATAACACAAATAACTACTGCCGAACAACACTAAATAAATTTAAGACTCAAAAATACAATGTTAACTGTTGTCACATTTCATTATCAAATACAATTGGAAATTAAGTATGTGCCGGTTCACACACGTCAAGTTTGTCTCGTCAAGTCTTGAGTTTTTAGGAAAGAGGGGAAAAGAAATGGCCTTCTCTTTTCCCTTCTCTCCTAAATGCTCAAGACTTGACGAGTCAAACTTGACGTGTGTGAACCAGCACTATATACGGCTACTCACACTATAAGTGGGGCACATAGAAAAATTCCTACATTGCTATGTTTGGAATTAAAAAGAATATCCTTAGTTTAATTTTTATTAAATATTTATTCATTTTATATGAATTAAATTATCCCAATTAAATTAATAATTTGTAAATAAAAATATATGAGGTGTCCCACTTATAGTGTTAGTAGCTGTATGTATATCGTAAAAAAAGACATATTCTTAAGATAAAAAAAAATGAAATAAATAATAAAAATTTCATAATAAATGGTCTATTTTTCACTCAACAAAAATAGTATTATGTATACACTCAAAAAAATGCATGCCTTATGACTTATATATGGCCATATCCATCAACAATGCGGTCAAGTTCTTGACATCGGCATGTTGGTAGGCAACGGCCTGTAATCATGCAAGGATCTTACAAAAACAACCCACATTTCTGAAACGACCAACATTATACCCCGAACAGATTTTGAGAAGAAATGTAAAGTCATATTCTCGCCAAGGCGGGAATGGAGAAGGGGAATCCGGGCTAATGAATACTGCACTAGAGTTTACACTGATGGATCAAACATTACCTGCGGTGTTGGCTCTGGGTTTTCTCGGCGAAGCTGCAAATAAATCTCTATTTCCATCTTCCGGATTAAGCAAACGTATTTCTCCTGATATACTGGCGAGGAACATTAGCGGCAGAAATGGAAATTTTAGTTACTAATATTGCATAAAACAACGTCCATTCTCGGTAACTATTGTAAAGAAGACTATTCAGACTGAGCAGCGCATAGGGACCAAAAAAACAGGCAAACGGGCTGTACCAGTCACAACACACCTCCATATAAAATTGCAATTAAGTAATTGCTTAATTAATACGAAATTGTTATAAGTATTAAGTAAAATTAAAAAGCGACCCTGTCACAAGTGTGTTTAGTGAGCAAAGCACAAATTGTTTGACATTTGGCATTTGAAATTACAACAAAACAAACCCATCCATTAGGTCGATGTTTATTTCTTAAAGATGTCAAAAGATATGTACATGTTGCTTATAAATGTATATTTTTGTTAACGTTAAGGGCCTGTTCGTCGATGTTGTATGTTGTAGTAATGGGTGCTCGATTATTCGACATTTTTTAGAACCTGGTTTACGAATATTTCGACTATATAAATACGGGAAATTAAATTCCTTTCTTTTACTTTTCCGTGCTACATGTGCAAATTTTTAAATTCTCTATAGTATTTAACTTTGTTAATATTCGACCTATAAAGAAAAATAATTCATTGAACTGGGTGAATAAGAACATGTAAAACTCCCCTTTTTTTGTACTTTTTCGTTCAACATTTGGTACTTTTATTAATTTTCGTTAATATTAGACACATAAGAATTTAAACATACATTGTCCTGAGCGGATGGATACCTATACAGGAGATTTTTTTAAACTTTTTTCTTTTTCAATTGCTATTTTCTGATATTTAGATATGCTATGAATTCTTCATTTGACTGCAGTTCATTCTTCATTTGACTACAGTTTTTAAACGCTAAAATTTACGTCATTTTCGTAAAATACAACAAATTTTCTTATAATTTACAAAATAAATTTGCTAGGAAATATTTTTTTATGGCGTTTTCTTTTCTGAGTAAAATTCTGCATTTATGCTGCCTCTAACATTTTTTTTATGTTCTTTTCTGAAAAACATGTGTTATTTTGAAAGTGTAAAGCGTTCTTTTCTGAAAATGTTCCCTTTAAAATTAAAAAAAAATGCTACATGTTCAACACTCATTTTAATTAAAGGGGCATGAATGCAGCACTAGATCAAGGCGAATTGTTTTAATGCGAAATTTGTAGTCTTTTGTAAACGTAAACTATGCAACACTTCTTAAAAATTAGGGGACAATTCAAAAATGTTGCCAAGTTACATGTAACACTTATGCAACACTTTTTGTTTAGTAAAGAAAACTCCATTAGTTTCGTTAAAACCAGCACATATGCGGTATTTTGTAGATACAAACAAATTAGTAATATTTACGAAAACAAGGACTACGAAAGAATTCGTTACTTTCGCAAAATTAAAAAATGTTAGGGAATACTTTTAACGTACAATATTTGTAAGAAATACAAAAAAATAGCTACGAAAATTTATTTCGTTAAATGGAGCATTTTTTTTTTAGTGTATTAAGTACAAAAAAATTACATACAATCTGTCTCTGATAAATTTTTATAAATTCGATTGTACATTTTTTGCTGAAAAAAATTTTATTTTTTTCGACAATATTTTTCGCCAAGTAAAAATAATATTAATGTCACAAAATAAAAAACCATAAATTTAAACAACGAATATTTTTCATTTTACGAACAGAAATGCGTATGAGAGATATTTATTACATGTATGACACATAAACATACTCACATTTATTTGTAGGTGTTTTCCCTGTTTGGTTAACCTTGATATTCGAATCAGATTTAAAATGTAGAGCACTAAGAGATAAAAAGAAGCAGCAAGAACAACGATAAGCAAACTAAAAAGTCAAATAATAGCAAAAGTTTATACCAATGTTTAGTAAAATATAAAATTATAAAAAAAAACTAAAAGAAAAAGAAATAATAGAAACTAGAATATATTGTAAAATGTATAAAACATAATATTAAGAGATTTGTTGTTGTTTCTTCTGATACTTTCCGTTTGGATAAATATTAGGAACAGCAACAGCAACAAGGATTTTTTCAAACAATATAAATATACGAAGAAAACTTGTTACAAAAAAGAATACAGCAAAACTTATAATAGAAGAACTTCTTAAAGGAAAAAGTATAATGTTTTTTTACGTGAAAAATGTAAGAACACTATTAAAAACACACACCACTGATGATGCGAAATATTAACGTGAGTACCTGCCATTGTGGCCTACCTCACGGTGATCTTAGCACTGGGTAAAAGCAACCATCACACGCACCTATAGCAAATTGCGTGTAAAATTATACATTCGGCTGATGCTTTGAGATAGGAGCTATCACACATCTGCTGTTGCCTCAGAGCAAGCAGCACCTAAATATACATACTTATATAAATGAAGAATGTTTTTTTGTTTGTCGGCTTATAGTCTCCTAAGCTACTAAACCGATTTTTCTAAAAATTGTACAGTAACATCACATGAAAATAAAAGAGTCTACTTATGTGGTCGATAGGGGCACGGGAATTGGTACCCCCATAAGATGTCAATATTAAATATTGCATATCTTAAGAACCGATGCACGCATTTTGTTGAACTTTTGCCAGGAAGATCTTCTGAGCCCAAAATTTGAAATAAAATAGCAGCGGGGGAAGTGTTAGCCCCATAGGATGTCAATATTTAATATCATAAAATAATAAGAACTGTTATAGTGAGAATGTTAAAACTTTGTAGAAGTCACTCTTATGATATACTGCACTTTTGAAAATAAAAATAAAGCGGAAAGGCGCAGTGTGGGAATATCCCCTATAGGATGCATACATAAAATATCGCTCAACTGAAGAACTATTAAAGGGAAAGTCTTCAAACGCGGTTAATGTTTCATATTGATTTTTTTTAACAGTGTAGCGAAGCGCACCGGGTTAAGCTAGTCTGTTATAAGAGGCAACAGCACCATGGGAGTTCCGCGGAAATCCCCCTAAAGCTGGAATATCACACTACCGAGTTTTGAAGATCTTTCATCCCGCGACTGTGGGCTTAAATTACAACCACAATGTGATCCCGGAAGGGGCCTCAAGTTAGGTCGCTTTCAAGAGGCTGCTGACTCTCACAGCCGCAGAAAGGATTTTTGGGCATCCGCGATATCCAGAGATCTATCAATTTTGAACTCTGCCAAATTCTAGGTATTCACTGCACCTTATTTTCCCGGCTGATGTTACGTTAAAAGATGAAATATCCTTAGGATGGTAACCGCTTGTCGACTAAAGTCGCAAATTTTGACGCGAAATTTCAAAAAGGTGCCAATAAACGCCTCTAGGAAATGGAATGTTAAAGTGCCAAGTTCCCTTCATATAAAGTCTTAGAACCAGTACCGGTCCCTACCAGTTTAGAACTGCCATTTGACAAGTTTAGTGAAAGTAACATTTTATGGTTAATTTTACCATATTGTTGTCACCGGCAATCATATTATGATTAAATTGATCATTCATCAACAAGCCACCGCCTTTCGATGGCTGCCTCCGAACATGTTATGGTTAATAGCAACCAAAATATGTTTAACACCTATAAAAGCGTAGTTATTTTTAGGCCTGGTACGCTGCTCTTGAAAAAGAGGAAAATACTATTGTTAATTTAAAAAACAAATTTTATTAGTTTACAAACTACCGGCATATTCAACCATAATATGTTAAGAGGCAACCGTTTTATAGTTGTGATTTCATCATTGACGATACTTTAACCAAAATATGGTTGCCGGTGACAAGAATATGGTTAATTTAATCATAATATTCTTAAAAATGTTCGTTAAAAGTTTTTTTTTCGCTCCCCAACCATATAACTAAATAACTAAAATTTGTGAAGCACTTACAATAGCATGGCTGGTTTTCAACATTAGTATGTTGCTCTTGGAAAAGAGGAAAATACTATTGTTAATTTAAAAACAAATTACTATCATATATAACCTTTGGATTAAAAGCCATAGAACAGTTCAACAAAATAACCACAATACAATAATTATTTTATTATAATATTAACAAAATGTTAACAAAATACATATTTGTTTGCGTGTTGCTAAAAACAATAGATTTTTAACGTAGGGAAAACAGTAGCAACATTTTTTTTGTTTGTAGGGAAAAAATGGATTTTTTGTTTAGACACGTAGGGATTTTCTTAAATTTCTCCTGGCATCACTGATATGTATGTACTAATGTTTGTGTTGTTGTGTATAGTTTTTATTCTTTTTTTTTAGAAAAGTTGCCATAATTTTATTAAAAAACATTTAGTGCAATAAAGTTTTCTTGTTATTTTTTTTTTATAATATTCATACAAACATATACAGAATATTATCAGAGAACCAACAGACATATTCTCCCCTTTTCACTGGGCAAAATTTAATTGGACTAAAAGTTTTCTGTACTTAATACATACACTTGTCCATTACTGACGTACCAGTGCATCTCTATGTATGTACGGGTGAGTATAAATGTTTATTTATATTGCCAGTAGTTTTTGTAGAAAATGTTGCTAATAACAGTAGCCAGTGTAATGTGTTTGGGTGTCTGTGAGTGTATTTTTCTCATTTACATTATAGATTTCATTATTTTCCTTTAACATCTCTTTCCTGACAATGTAATATCCTTAGCTGGAGTCCATTTTTTAATTAAGTTGCGTTAGAAATTAGTTCTTAGTTTATCGTATGAAATTGATTTTTTTGTAGTAATTTTTTTTTTTTTTTTTGCTACCCATTCTTTTTCTCTCTATCATTTTTACTCCCATTCATTTATATTCGCTCTATTGTTGCTGCTTTCCTTTATACAATTTGTTTTTTTTTTTGTTTTCATTATTAACTAAAGATGAGACAAAATAAATATATTATCCAATTTTATTTCCATTAAAACAGTATCAACAACTATTTTTGTTGTCGTTATTGCTGGTGTGCTTTAAGTGAAAGTGTTTTGGTTGTTGCTCAAATTTTAGCTCTTGTTTCTGTGGTTCCTGTGTGTTTTCACTGTAATTAATTAACTTGGAAATGTTGAAGATGAATCACCAAAAAAAAGAAACAAAATAAAACACCAGAGAAACAAACTCATAAAACTTAATCATGAATTTGCATAAAGTGTAAATATATAAACAAATCATTTAAATACAACTTTATTAAGTGGATAATAATATAGAATTATAAATAATACACCAAATAACATGCACATATTATTTGGCGTCTAGTCTAGTTTATGTTTGCATTAATCTTTATATATAAAAATCAAACGCTGTGTCTTAGTCTTTGTTGATTATGATTTTTTTTGTTTTGTTCTTTGAATTACGAGGGAGGTTTAGAAAAAAAAGAAAATTCAGAAAAGCTCAAAAAAAGTTTAACAAATCGAAAAAAGCAAAAATTGTGTTTTGTATGCAAATGTTACATTGCACCATTAATTACTGTGGAATAGTCTGCTTAAACTCGGTAATTGCTTGACCGATTTCAATGATGGTTGCAAAAAAAGGAAGAAGAAGAAAAGCCAAAAATAAATGTCGGCAAATCAAAAAACCTAAAATGTACGTTTTGTATGCAAATTTAACTTAATACCACCAAAAGGAATTGTATTTCTTCAGTTGGTGGCGGACCCATTGTTAGCCAGCTGCACAGAAACAAACCAAACCCATTTGATCATCCTATTCACTTAGCTTAATCTATCTTATATATACATATAAAAAGAAGTGTACACTTTGATGTCACCACTAACTGCGGAAACGGCCGATTTCAACCAAAATTTAGGGTACGTTGGTGGTAGTCTGTGGTTTAAGTTAAGTTTGCACGAAATCGGCTAAGGGGTTCCGCAGATATGGCAATTAGATTTTCCTATAAATTCCCATACAAATACCAGCAAAATTTGTTATTATTCCTAATTTTTTAAACTAATCAACCCGGTTTCTTTAAATTTGGCATGCAGACACTGAAACATCAGAAATGAAATAGGGAATAGGGCGTGATATAGGGCAATAGCGGTAAAAGCTTCCCTTCCCATTATCTTTTAAACTAATGAACGGGGTGATTTTCTTGAAATTTGGCAGGCAAGTAGTGTAACATCTGGAAAGAACTATAGCCTATCATTTTTATTATCTTCTTAACTAATCAACCGGGTTTCTTAAAATATTGCATGCAGACACAGTAACATCTTTAAGAAATAAGTTTTATGGCAAATCAACGTTTGCCGGGTCAGCTAGAATTCCTTAAATATAAAATAAATAAATAGGAATAGCTTATCCCATCAACAATAAATTTCAAGTGTTTTTATCAATAATAAAACTGGGAATTTAGCACGAATAACAAAATCTTTTGAAATTTAAATTTTGTATTCCCAAAAATTGAAATTACTTTTTGATAATAAACAGGCGGGTGCACGGCCCAAAAAACACTTAATTGACAACATCTTTTGTAAGTTGTTGTTGTTTTTTATTTTGTTTTTCTTAACCTACTTACAACTACAATTAATGTTGAGAGAATTTCAACTAATTGTAGCGGGGAATGTAAGACGAGATGAACGCACTGTTTATTGTTGATGTTGTTTTGTTTAAGCTTTGATATTATTACAAGTAGAACTGTTGCTATAAGTCTTATACGTTTAACATTTTTACTTGGTTTAATATCTTTAGTTTTTCTAAAATCTTTATGGATGAAGTTTCCTGATGATCTGGCCTAAGCAACCACTGAAATGCGCATAGGAATAGCTTATCCCATCAACAATAAATTTCAAGTGTTTTTATCAATAATAAAACTGGGAATTTAGCACGAATAACAAAATCTTTTGAAATATAAAATAAACTTTATTAAAAAATATTAAGAAATGCACATTTTATTTGTTCTCCATTTTCTTTTTGAAAAGTTTCCTATAAGTCTTAAAAATGTTTGAACATTAAATATTTTTTTAATTTAATTTTAAATCTTGAAAGCGAAAAAAAATATCGGTCCATAAATAACACCATACAAACTTAATGTTAATATAAGGCAAATAAATCTGCTATAAAGTATTAAAAAGTCAGTTGTTCCGGAACTGAAATGCCTTCGTGTTAAAATCCTTAGCCCCGGAGCGTATTTGTATGAACGATAGGTGAAATAATAGGTCGATTTGTCTGATATTTAAGACCCACAACATCTCATATATGGTGACATTTTAGCTCAATTTGAGCAAACTTACCAAAGCTCTTAATTTGGTAAACGAATTTTGCCTATTTTGAATGTTTCATAATATATACATTAAAAAATATCAGTGCGAAATTTGGTCCCACTAGTACATATATTGTGGGCGATATTGTGCTTAAACCGGCCGTTCACAAAATGACCCAGGAAATATGGCCCCAAAAAGAAAATAAAGAATGGCCCGAACATTTTACATGAGCCACAATAACACGAAAATTTGGGGCAATTTTTTTTCGGTTTTTTTTGCGTTGGCTTTTCATTTTTTCGATGGGGTGCTTCTGCATGAAAAATTAAAAATTACCTCAAATAAAATTAAAATTTTTGTTTTGGGTCTATTTTATTTTATAAATACAAAATCCAAATTTTAAAAAAACGAAAAATTACTCCAAACCAAAGAAAATCCAAAAATGCTTAGAGGATTTCCTCCTCTATGGTATGACACACAACGGCTTCGCTAACTAAAGCTTTTCTGCGTTGCCAGCCTTCTGTCGGACAACTGTCTGGGGATTTATTTTATTTCGTTAGGGTTTTATTCTATTTTCAAAATTGTGTTTCTATTGCATATGAAATGAAGTCCCACACCTTGGGGATTATTTCATTATTTTTTTTTGGGGGGTTATTTCATGCCACTAACCTGGGGCCTGATTATGGCAGTCGTGAATTCACGTAAACCTTTTGCGCAAGCTACAGGTCGCAATTTTTAAAATAATTTGACAGTATTTGACACATAGGCTCTAATTGTAATCTACATAAGCGTTTATGCGGAATTTCTTTTCTTGGAAAACTGTAAACATTTGGCAACCTTTTTCGATTTGTGGCAGCATTTTAATAATATTGTTAAAACGGCAACATTGCAAGTTTATAAATTTCTTTCAGTCATCGCTTTTCGTCATATCAACTTTGATTTTAACGTAAATTTTTGAAAATCTCTTTGGAGATTTTTGAACTTAATTTTCCAGAGCAAGAAATATACCATTTTTAAAAGATGGGCACCGAAAATTTTTTGTTTAAAATCACCAAAATGAAAAATTTTAATTAAAATGTAATTATTCCACTTAAGTCGAAATAAGCTTTCTTTGATTTATCACTGTAACGTGCCAATACAGATAGCGAAGAGATTTTTTCTATCATCATTGATGTTCGCACTAAGAATTCGCACTCTTTTGTGCTCTGTTTTTTAGAAGACGAATGTAAAAATTGTTATACCTTCCAGCGTGCCGAAACTTATTAAAAAAAAATTGTTATCCTTACACCTGTACGATTGTTGGGAAATCACCATTCAAAATTGATACAGTCTAGTATTCAAACAAAATCCAAAAGGACGTAAATGTGATTTAATGTGAATTTATATCAAATTATTTTTTATGTTTTGTGTTTGTTTATTTATGTAGTTTTAAGTTTCTAAAAAGAACTCATTGAATAGGTCATATACATAAAAGAGTTTATATTTATATGTGTATGCTTGTATAACCCAGCTAGCATTTTGTATCATAATCAAATATTTTATGAAACAGCCTCCCTAGAAAAATAACCACATATGACCTTATTTTTCGAACATACTCTAATTGTAAATCCATAGAATCACATCAAAGAATCATTTGTGATACAATTTTCTGATTTCATTTTAATGGTAGCTTTTACAATAATTTGTAAGTATTTTCCGATTTATAACCTATTGCCGATGTGAGAGTAAGAGTTCTTTCTATAGAACAATTACATTGAAAACAAAAACAAATTCTAAAAACTTTGTTTTTGTTTCAAATGTAACTGGACGAAAGAAAGAATACTTTCGCACATCGGAAACAGGCAGTTAATTTTATATTTTTTTAATTATATATTTTTTAATTTTATTTCAAATTATATTCTTATCGTCATGTTTATAATTTTTTTCTCCGATAAAAGCAGAACCATTATGGCTTTTGATTATTTGAACAACATTTTAATCTAAGGAAGAGTTCGAAGATAAATATGTTATTCGGATTAACGGTAAATTTTTATTTTGTTTTAATCATTATTCAGTTTAATTATTATGGAAAAAATTTCACGTTCGAAATGTCACGTATCGACCCAGATTTTGGCTTATAAAAAAAAATTCAGAAGATTTTGGAATCAAACCAAAGATATTTTAATGTTACATTGCTACGTAAAATTCTGAAAGTAGTTTGACTAAAAAATTGTGCCAGATTTCGCTGAATTACATTAAAACATTTTATGGGGATTTGTTTTCTTACATAAGCTACCCTCGTTTGTGGTTTTCCACACATATGAAGTTTCTATGTATAATTTGCACTAGAAACAAAATATTCGGTCGGCAAGTGCGAATATTTTCGATATTGTTGCGAACTGCATGTAATGTATGTTCTGTAAAGTGAGTGCTTATATAAGCTTTGTATGGTTTGTTGTTGATCACTAACGGGATGTACAGTTACATAATTTTTCTTACTTAAATCATGACTGATTACAAAGTAACTATGCCGCAACAGCAAAGTAGAACAAAATGACAACAATAAAACAAATTACGCTCATGCTACGCTTCATTGTCGTTAGAAAAAAAGTAGTAAAAGTAAAAGCAACTTTAAATGTCAACAAATCAATACACAGCAGTAAGTATACGTATGCAGCACAAAAAGCTACTGCTTAAAAATAAATTTAGAAAAGTGGCGTATGCGTCTCACAAACAATACTTTTCATATTCAATAATATGCTTTCAAATTTTATGTTCGTTAATGAACGTTCAAAAAAAAATTTTTATTTTTTTTCAAAACATATGCCAGAAGCAGTAGTGAAAATATGATAAAATTCTATCCGGTATATTTTCAGAAACCTTCATTGTTGTTTTTCTCCGCTAAGACTTTTTGGTATATGCGCCAAACCAATAATGAGCTGACGATGTGTGAAAAACCACACACTAGAGTAACTAACGTAAGTTATTTTTTAGGGTGTCATTTTGCCATATCTGTGCTGCGGTTGTCATTTTTACGCTAAAATACATAAATGTATTAGAACAAAATAACGTTCTATTAAAGTTTACTTTTTATATATTTTTTATTTTCTAAGTTTCCACTTTAATGTGAAATAGATGTTCGCTTTAAATGGAAAAATGTAAAAGCAAACGACTGTAGGAAAACAAAAGTAAAAAATTAAAAAAGTCGACTTAATTTACTTTTTTTACTTCTTTGGAACCCTTGTGTTAATACCCTGGTACTATGGTACCCACCTAGGTATATTCACAAAGAATTCAATAAACTAAATTCTATATCATACAATTACTTAATATTAGTTTTCAAAGCGTTATTATTATAAAACGGAGAAGGCTATTTACATATCATGTATGACTAAAATGTTCAACTGTTATACTAAAAAAATACTGTCCTGTATAAAAAATTTAAAATTTTAGCCGTTATGCCAAACAAAGTTATAAAATCATATTTTTACATGAATATAATTAATTACGCTTTTAAAAAGATGAAAAATGTAATTTTATTTCATATAAATAGTGATTATTAATAAATTATAGTATATGGGTACCCGGGTACCCTGGGTTCTAAACAATGTGGATAAGGTTGGGCATTAACACAAGAGTTAAATATATTTTGGCATACTTACATTTTATTCACATTACCATATCTTTTTAATAACGTCGTGAGCAAATATTTAAACCACAATTTTTTTTTTCACTTGTGATAGATAAATGCGCCAAACAGTTTTTACGTCGTTTTTGTAATAGATTTGAAAAGTGTCGTATTCGTTGGCGTTTTCCACCAACCACTTTTAAAAAACGAATAGTTTTCGCCACAAAAACGTCAGACACAATAAGATTAATGTGCTAATAAAAGCATCTCATTCGCTCTAAGTAGCATTTGCTTTAAACATACGATAAATTTGTTCATAACTTCAATACATTGTTTTGAAGAAATCGCTTAAATTACACTAATTGATCTATGATTTCATTTAAGGATAGTACTTTTGTATTTATTTAATAGACTTGAGTGTTTTGTTTAATTAAATGAAATGTATATAAATCTATTTTGAATTACTTTGCGTGTGTATGCACGAGTTTGAACGGATGTTTTAGCATTTAATTAGTTTATTTTTCTCTTTCTCCCCATTTATCCAACATGCCAGATAAATATTTAAAAGATGATTTGGAAAATGCTAAAATAGTGAAAAAATATTTAGACCTAACAAAAACAAAAAATAATATTGTTACAAGAATAAGTTTGAATGAAATATTCTAGGAACTAAATGAGACTAAAAATATCTGCCGTGTTAAAAAAAGCAACAGGATAACAGCTAAAAATACAAAATCCTTGAAAATAGTCTAAAAATATAATAAGTGAGATTGTTATTTACAGCCGTAACGAATTTTAAAAGCCATCCACTAAAATTTAAAATATTTCGGGACTAAATTTAATATCCATTTAAAATTTTATGCGATTATTTTTCTTCATATAAAACCAGACTGGACCGGTCAAAATAAAGATTGGCAAAATATCATCTTTTCACATTCTAAATCGCCGCCGATGTTATCGAAAATGCATGATATCCAGGTTTTGTCACTCTGAAGCTGCATAGCAGCGTCTTAGTACTAGGAGCATTTCCTGTGGAATGCACTGAAAACATTGCAAGTACTCTTTACTAGGAAGTATAAGAAAAAGAGGTTTTAGGCTTTTGCAACTCAATGGAACTGCATTATAAATCACTTATAATTCCAAGTATCTAGGAGAAGTTCCTTATTGATAATTATGTTGTGTCAAGAAACGACAAGTCTATTTTAGCCTCTTCAATATGCAGAACATTTTTTGGAAAAAACTGGGGCTTGTGTCTTAAGGTTGCCAACTGGATCTAAAATGTAGTACAGTACACTGCAATGGCAAAGTAGCATAACTGTAAAAAGTATTAACGTTTTTTTTAAGGAATCGCTACTTGCTAAGCCAAAGAAGATATCTTGTATTCTGCCTGACTGGCTGCCGTGGATATTATAACGTAACAGTTCGCTCTGTGCCTTTCGGCAAGGTTAAATATCGTTGGTAACCGGTCGACACAGTTTGCACTTTTCGGGTGACCTTTATAAACCGGATAACTGCACTTCGAAAACTTTTCTTATGCACTGTTTAAAATATGCTTCGCTAATAGCGCTGGGCTGTCTTATAATATGCAATCTCCAAACTTGGTGATGGGCTCTTCAATAAGAGAATAGAAAACAGATGCCGACAGTTGCGTGCCGAAAACGAAAATCTTCTCAATACTGGAGGCTGTTTAAGGGCTAAGCAAGCAAAGCTGCAGCCTTATGGACATTTTCTCAATGTACACTACAAACTGTCTGTTACTTAATATCAACATAAATTTAATAGACCGATAAACTGTCTGTTAAGAATTTTGGGTTTCTCAATAAACCGACAAAAAACATGGTTTTAAGTTGGCAGCACCTCTCAAAATACATGTAAAAGTTGATAGTCAGCTGATTGAATTTATCTGTACGGCAAATAAAAGGAACATAATTATTGGCAGATGAGTGCTGGTTAGCTTTGCGACAGAATAGAAGTAAATGAGACATTGAGAAAACCAAATTTCTTTAATGAGCAGTTTTTCGTTGTGTGAAAAGATAATCGTGTAATGAGGAAACGACCGTTAGAGTTTCATATTAAAATTAACTGCAGACTCTCGAATGTCTCTACATGGGATTGCGATATAGTCCCAGGTAAAACTAATATGGATCCTTGGGCACAGTGATTGCCACTACAAATAAGTTTGTCTGACAATAATGTCTTTTAGACGATATGTTCCTTGACCACCTACTCCACATTTTAATTACTTACTGTAAGTTACTTATTAAACGTGAGAACAAGGAATCTATTTCCACATTCTTTGTTAATTCCCAAATATAAAGTATAAAGGAATCGGGAATTTTGGAAAAACATTATTGCCCAGTTTGGGTATTTAACCTTAGATCTATATTTCTTTTGGATAAGTGTAACGGAATGGTTTGAATTTGCAGAGATATTCACAGATTAACCGCACAGAAAAAAAAATTATTTCAATTAAAAAATTTGTGAAATTAATTAAAAAACTGATTTAAATCGTAGTTTCAATTAAATATTTTTCTAAATTACCAATATTTTCTGCGGCGATGTTTTTGATACATGTAAGTGTTTAATCCAATTGATTAAATTTTTGATTTTATTTTTGAATAATGATTTAAATAAAAAAAAAATTGACAGCAGTTTTTTATGTACTCCCTAACACAGCCCATTAACCTTACCTAACCTAAGGATTTTGCGGGCATGTCAAAACTTTTTTAACTGGATTGGCAATATTGTAATAAAATTATTACAATAGTTTTCGTTAGCTCAATGATTTATTCGTCAATATAATGAAAAATAAAATTTTCCAGGTACTGCAATTTAAGTACTGTTCGTTGACACAATGAACATGCATTTATTAAATATTTCATATAAAATTTACGTTAAAGAAATTAAAATGTTCTTTGAGGTAACGAAACATTTATTAAGTCTTATTAGCACAAATGTCAATTAATTTTATAAACTCGAACGTTAACATTAATGAAGTGTTCGTTCAGTGAAGTGCTATACCGAACTCATACGTTAAAATTTATGTTGTGTTCGTTCAGTTTACGAAACCTTAATAAAATGATATCCGAACGCATATTATTTACATTTGATTTGTCGGCTCAACGAACTCGTACGTTGAAGCCAAAAAAGTTTCATGGGGGTAACGTAACTTTTGTTAAATTTGTTTTTAAAACAGCGTTAGTTTAGCATTTTTGGCATTTCTTGTTATAATTCTATTCGAACTGGTTCTTCTTAAAATATTATTTAAACAAATACAAAAATGCAGTGTAAATTTAAAACTATTGGGCGTTAGGTCAAAACGCCCAAGGTCGTTACGCCCAAAACAAAATTGTCATAACGCCCAAAAATTTTATCGTTTTGCCATTTGGGTAATATGACATTGAATTTGGGCGAAATATTTTTTCAAATTATAGTCTAGGCGATAACGCCCAAAATAAAAACTGTCATAAGGCTCAAAAAATTAAAAAAAAAAATGAAATATTCGTCAACAATTTTATTTTACTTTTATATGCACATATGTACATATAAAAAAATATAGCAAGAAAAGAAAATACAAAATTATAGCGTTAAATAGGTAGCGGTGTGGTGGATAGCGCGCCGCATCGCGCCGCTCTATTTGCGTCGAACGCAAACCGCCCCCCCCTCCTCGCGACGGGTAATATTCTAAATCGACTTACCCCCAAACTCTTTTACAAATTTTTCTTATACCACTCGAGGCATTGGCGTCACTCAAAAGAACAGAAGGATTGCTGCATGTCTTTTTTAATGTCCTCAACTGCTTTCAACTCTTTGTAAATCTCTTCCTGCTGGAGGTGATTTGTATGTTCTATTTTTGTGATTTAACACACGTTCCATCCTCTAAAATTCCAGCACGTGCCTTACAATTGGATGCATAACATGTATAAAATATTTTGCCTCTATAAAATGATTATTTTGTGTATAATTGTTTTTCACTTGTTAAATACATTCATTTGGAATTGCACCGATTTCCACTCACGAACTCAAAACATTCCGATTGCATTATGTTTAATTTTTTACTAACGACCGCACTCTGTGAAGGCTAAATAATTGTGATTGTTTTGTTAAAGAAGTTTCAAAATCTTTAAGTAAACTAACTGTTTTTATTATACAGTTTCACTAAAATTAATAGAATTACTTAAAAAATTCATATTTAAGAAAATGTCACAACACCCAAGTAAATTATGAAGGGTCCGACAGGTGGTATAATTTTCGAGTGGAAATTTAAAAAAATAGTTCATTAAGACAATGTTGAGTCAACAAATTTGTAAAACAAAATTGTGCGTTGAATTAACGTAAAGGTTCACTTTAAGTTAACGAAATAGATTATTGAATTGAAAAATTCTTTCATTTAATTATACTTATATATTTAGGATCATTTTTCGTTATATCCAAGAACAGTTCATTAAATTATTCAAATAAAATCTTTAAAAGAACGCTCATTCATTGTTACATCGAACAAATTCATTGGACGAAAATTAAAAATTTTTCGGTTGATTAACGTACATTTTCATTGTATCCACGTACCTTTTTGGTTCAGTGTAAATATGTAGTGAATGCTACAGAGATATTGGTTCACATTTGAGTGCATATCTCTTTTCTTTCAAACCAATTATGATGAATTTCAATACCAAACTGCTTAAAAGAATTGAAAACCAATTTGGGTTTATTTTTGTAAAATCGTTCGGTCAACAGACTACCGGTAGGTCACACTGACAGACATGGCTAATTCGGCTTAGAAGTCCTCAAGGAGCTTTTATATGTAAATCATTGCAGGGTCTTACATAAAAATTTATTGATGTTGCACACGAAATTTAAAACTAAGTATACCCTTTATCGCCAGTCGCATTGCAGGGTTTGATTAAAGTAAGTAATTAGTTGCCGCCTTTTTATACAAGGACATACAATACTAAAGATATCTAATGTAAAACAGGCGCATATGCTGCTAAATCCTTTTATTAAAAAAATTCTGTGCATTTATGCTTGTATCAGTGTGTGAGTGTGCAAGCATTTTCAAATATAATAAAGTTTTATAAGAATTTAATTATTTCCGTAGATAAGTCCTTTTTTATACGCACATATTTTTTAGCGAATGCTTGACAATAAAAAAAACTTTTTGACAAGTTCTGGGAAACCAACTATAAGTTGCAGATGTTATCAAAAGGATAATCATTACAAAGATGGTTGGTTTTAAAGCTAAAATTTAATCACTAGTTTTTTTTTTTGTTTGCATTTTATAATGAACCTCATTTTGCTTTTTAATCTAAGATTAATTACCTTTTATTTCCTTTTCATCTTTAGATTTGTCCCTTTGGGAAATTATACAATTTTGTTCATTTAACTTAAATTATATTTTATTGATTCATTTAGTTGGTGTGTAATTCTATTCACTAACACAATTTGATAACAAATTACAAATAAATTTATTTATGTAACGACATTTGTGGTTCATCGCAACGATGTTGTCTTAAGGATTGTTGCTCTAAATCTACGCATCATGTTGTAATAATTAAGAACACATGGACATGTTGTCTTTGGGGATATTGGTTATTTATGTAGAGAACAATGGTAGTAATTTATGAGTAAATACAATTTCTATTTACTGAAACTATTGAGTTTTAAATATAAATATTTATATTTTAAAGTTAAGCTAAATTAGTTATGTTCTATTCTTTACATACAATTGAACTGCTACGAAACGGCTTGACCGATTTTTATGAAATTTTATAAGTGCATTTGTTAGGTATCAGAATAGGTTGAAAGGTATATTTCATATCGATAGATGGCGTAAAATAGGGCAAAACGGGTTAAAGCTCTCTCTTCCTATAACTTTTTAACTAATCAAGTTTTATTAAAATTAATCACCTTGAAACTGTAACATCTAAAAAGAAATAGAGAATACGGCGTGAATTAGGGCAAGAAGGGTTAAAGCTTCCCTTCCCTATATCTTCTTAGCTACTCAAACGGTTTTTTAAAATTTGGCATGCAGATACTGTAAAATCTGACAGAAACAAGTTAAACGGCAAAACAACGTTTGCCAGGTCAGCTAATATGTATTTAATAATATTTATAAAATATATTGATAGAATTCAATTCTCTTGGAGTTCTAAAACCTTTAACTAATCAAAAAACAACTATTTAAAGAAATTGAAACTTTAGATTTAGTTCTAAGTGGAGATCCAAAAGTTTGTCACATCGAATAACCAAGACCGCATTTAGATTATGCAATTAACGCCGAGTTTTTTTTTATCTATTTTCTTTTAAAGTTGCTACGAATCTCTTTTCACATTAACATTTAAATTTTTTTCTAGCATTCAAGGCGAATTTATTTTTCAGGTGGCGTTGAAAGCACACACAGAAAAAATAGAAACTCGACTTTAATTAAACAATTTGTTCAGACCATTAAATATTTTACTAATTTTGCCCCTGCAAAGGAATTGATCATATCAATTAACGGATTTGTATTTTCGAGTCATAGGACACAAATTTAGTCAATTTAAAAATTAATTGCATAAACAAAAAAATACACCACATATACACAAATATTTAATTTTGTGGGTTTTGATTAAAAAAACAAATTGCAGCAAACAAAAAATTAATTGAATAATTAATGTAATTTTTTGCAAACATTTTTTTTTGTGCAGCTGTGCTACTTTTTTTTTTAATTAGAGAGAGGAATGTCAAAAGTTACTTGTGTTTTTGGCATATCGGCCAACGAAAGCAACAAAAAAATACATTGTTGTGTTCTTGGTGTTGTTACTTGTTGTAGTATCGACACCACCGTTTACATGAATTCGCCTTGCAAGCATTTTTTCAATCAAATGTAAACAAAACAACTGTATTGTCACCAACCATTTTCTTTAATTACTAAGCGATTAAAAATTCGGCTAAAATCTAGTTTACCGACGCAGCTCCAAATAAAAAAACAAGTACCTAGGATGATAGAAAATTGAAGAATAAGAAGAAAATATAAAGAGAAAAAAGGGGCGCAAACGCATAGTTTTCGAGTCATGGACCTCTAAAGTTTTCATATAAATATGCTGTTTTCCACTACATCGCTGAACGTATAGGTCTAATATTGGTATTATTTTAAAGCTCTTGAATAGATTTTTGTGAATATACAAAATTTATATCAAAATGGTTAACTCCCATTACAGTTTTAACAAAATTTGACATAAAAATAGGTTATCATGTTTTTTATTATTAAAAGTGCAAAATATTGGTTTGTTTTTAGCTTTTGATTGTGAAATTGAAATTTAAAAAAAACACAGTCGAATTTAGCTTTAGTTTGTTTTTAAACCTTTAAATATGTAAGTTAAAAAATATTTTTATGAAAGCTGCGTTTTTTCTTTAGCACAAAAGTTAACAACAACTCGAATAAAAATTATCTAAAAACGAAAAAAAATTAAAACAAAAATGACAAAAAATAATAAAATGCCTATCCATTAGGGTGATCAATTATACGACATTTTTCAATAACCGGTTTTCGAATATTCCGAATGGTTGCTATTTTATAAAAACCGGTTTTCGGTTAAGCATTTTAAAAATAACCGTTTAGCCGGTTTTCATTCGAATACATAAAAATACAAAAATCAAATTAGTTTTTGTAATAAAAAGTTAATTAGAATAAAAACAAAGCAATTCACGAAGGTAAGCAACCAACTAAATACATATATCGCACCCTAAATACAAAAGGGTCACAACTCAAAATGTTCCAAAACTGACTTTTTTCCATAAATGAATTCAGAATACACATCTCTAACTGCTGCAAAAATTTCTTTCACATCACTATCTTCTTTAACTGGAAAAATACAGTTATGTCTATTTTTATGTTAAGTGTGTTGCTTCTGCACGATGAACTAAAGAGAATTATTTTAAGTTACGTTAATGTGTTCAAGAACGACTGATTACTTTTATTACACATAAAGAGTTTTATTTTGAGTTTTGACTCTATTACTGTAAAAAGTGATAAATTTCAGGGTATATTATTTTGAGTTGTGCTTCTTTAGTTGTAAAAAGTAAGTGGAAACTTACAAAATTAAAACATTTTATCAGTTAAAGAGACACAACTTGAGATAATATCACTAGCTAATCGAAAAAATTTCAGTTAAAGAGTCATAAATCAAAATTTTGTTTTATTTTTGCAAATATAATATAAAATTGAAAAAAATATAGCAGAACCTTCTTCAATATTGCATGTTTTCATAATGGAACAATATTTTCTTTAAATATTACAATCATTTTTACATTAACAGTTTTTTGCCTCTCCTGAACATTTTAGTATTTTGAGTTGTGACTCTTTTGTATTTAGGGTGTGATATGTTCCCGTCGATCCCATAAGAAGCATAGGGCCTCAATACATAGATATGACTTAAGGTATGTTCAGACCACAAATATTTGACGATAAAATCAAAAAAAAAACGTGACCAGTAAATTGATTAAACTTAAGCATTATTTTAAACAATTTCTAGTTATTTGCTTAACTTTATGTCTAAGATGATAATTGTATTTATGTATAATGTAGTTAAGAAACCGTTAAATAATGTTTGCTCTAGCCAAACGTTTTGCAGAAGCAAACAAATATTTAATAGGTGTGAACATAGCTCTAAAATTTTTGAAAAACTTTGGTTTTAAAAATATGTATAGGAATTTAATAAATTTATTATTTGAGAAATTCTTCCAAATTTATTGTAAGTGAGTTTTAATTTGTTGCTGGTTAAGCATGTCTATATGAAGCAGTAAACTTCAGCCATATTTTTGGAAAGTGGCAAACAAAACCTCTTATCCAGGCTTATATATTTAATTTTTTTTTGTTTCACCATTATTGAAACAATAGTAATACGAACATGCTTTTTATGTGAAATTTCTTTCAATTCGTCGATCACACAATTTAAACCCTTCCAGGACATTTTTGATTCCTTCAATTTTATTTTAAGTTCTTGGTGTTTTAATAAATAAATATGTTCTTGTTTTTAGCATTAAGATATGCTAGAACTACTTAAGAGTTTTTCATTCATTATTGGCAGCATATTTTAGTAAAGTCTTATTTGCAGTCTCTTAAAAACTACTTGGAACAGGGTCAAGTTTTACTTGGCGTATATTTATGTCAAGCTTGTAGTCTAATTAAAATTGATTAATAAGTCGTCACGTTAAAGAACCTTTGAAACTTATCATTTTAGGGCCATTTAAGCACAATTTTCATTTAAGTTAGTTCGAAATATCACCAGAGATGACATCTTTATAAAGATATATATAGTACATATCTATAATACTGTCAAATTGCTAATTACTTTTAAAGCTGAACTTTTTTTTGTAGTACTTTAAATTGTTTTTGGTTTTTGTTACAAGAACACACGCTTACATTACCTCATAATGTTTTTTTGACTTTTGTTTCATTTTGTTTTGACATATTTTTAAAAAGTTTAAGTTTGCCAAATATTTAATTAGAAAAATACTAAAATTACGGGTACATTTACAACAAAAGTAAGGAAAACGTATATAAATTACACATTAATAAAGTAACCGGTTTATTTTACTAAAATAACCAGTTTACTTGATTTTCGAAAAATGGACATTTTAAAATATTTAACTTGGGCAAAACTAAAATAACCGGTTAAAAACGGTCGAATACTATTCGATCGATCACCCTACTATCCATGCGTCGTTGTGCAACTTTTTCAACCCCGTTTTCTACCCTACACTTAGCAACAAAAATGTTGCATGCAAAAGTTTCGGCGTAAATTGCATAATGTAAATACGGTCCAAGTCAAATATTTTTTTACTGTCTCTACTAAGTGTGCATGTGTCTACATATGTATATGCATATTTAATAAAATAGAAGATTTAAAAGAAGAAGTTCATGTATGTAAATCCTAAAAAATTCAACTTTTAGGAAGGGGGACTAAATGGGAGCAGTGGTAAATTCTGGGCCTCGCAATAACGTACAAGCTATTATAAAGATTATCGTCGCCAATATAAAATAAAAATCAATTTGTTGGAGTGATATTTATATGAAATTTAATTGATTTCATCTGAATACAAAACATTATAGAGTGGATCATGAGCACAAGGACTCCACTTCGGAAAGAAGTTTGCATGGAAGCTGTGTGAAACTACTATTTTCAACAGGATTCATCTGTATGACAAATTAAATGTATGTACCGATTTCCATCAAATTATCTTTAAAAATGCCACCTGTATTTTGCACACAAAGCTTAAATGGTAAAACGGCAGGTCGAACGAATAGCGATTAAGAGAGTGATTCTTATTTGATGTATATATTAAAAGGTCCTTGAACTAATTTGTTATGTGTTACACACATCAGCACAAGAGCATAATACCCTCTCCAGCTACCGTGGTGTTGGTTTAACGAAATGTTGATGTTGATGTCGATTTTAAAGCAAAATGTTTGGTGTACAGATAGATATGTAGATATTTAAAAAAAAACATCTGTAAGTAAAAATTCCAAACACTTTTTGTTTCGCTTTAAAAGCACCATTTAAAACAACAATGTTTAAAAAATATGGAGAATGCGCTATAAAAATACTTTTTTGGCTAAAATGTGTTGCAAAGGGTAGAATATGCAAACATATGCGTTGAAAAATGTATGTCCAAATTCACAAAAAGGAAAAAACATGTAATTGCTAATTTATGACTTCCCTGCTAATGACTTTTTGGCATCCCTCACGCAGTGAAAAACATTTTTCAATATGGTCACCTTCAACAAAACTATTTTTTAACGAAAATGTTTAAACATTGTTTAATTCAGAATATACTGACTTGGGTTAAACTAGTTTGTTTTAAATGGCGCAAAAGTTTCATTCGGCTGTGTGACTGAATTGAGTTTATCCTATTCTACAAGGCTATGAGCCGAGTAACGTATTTGGTATTGTGCAGCCAGTAACACCAGGACAATTCTATATCGTAACGTAAGCACTCGGAACTTGGTTACAAACGGAGAGGAGAAAGTAATAACAAGTTTATTTTTTATGAAAAACACTTTGATTTTATTTATTAAAAATTCTGTTTTATAAACTAATAAATTAATAGGTAACTAAAACTTAAAAAATGTTGAAATAAACAACAAAAAGAACAAATTAAAAGTGCTGAATAACTTCAACCATGCAATAAAATATCAAATTACATAAAATGTTAAATTAAGGAAAGTTAACAAACATCGTATCTTGCTGATCAGACACTTATGCCGCTAGGGTGGTCGCTGTTTGCAACGATCAGTATTGATTGCTTAGCAGAAGGGTGCAAAGAACTCTAGCAGACAGACAAGCAAAACCTAAATAATCAAACATAAACCTAAGTCAGCAATGTACAATGTGATACAACAGAAATGGAATTTATGTATGAAATATATTTATTATAAAAACAAAATAGATAATTTTTGAGGACATGAACAAACATATTATGGTTAATTTAATCATATTATTGTCTACGTAAATGCATACAGAGATAAATTCACATCCGAATGTCGAGAAATTATTAGGTTATTGATTTAAAAAGAGGATGTTGACAAAATCTCTACACAAGTGAATGTCATATGTGCACATTTTTGTTCATTGACTTACATCTTATAATGTTCGCATATCTGATCCTAACTTGGCATTTACACATGCCACTGTCCGTTCGAAGAATTCAATACTCTCACGATTTTTTACCACGATTTTTTACATTTTTTTTTATGGCAGTAAAATTTGCATGCCTGTGGGAATTTGGCACTTGCATGCCATTAAATGCCAAAACGATTAACAATGTCCACTTTAAAAATTAAATGCAAATTTACTGGATTATTGTTTGATTGTATTTAAGGTTTTAACTTGTTTAATGTATTATTATGATACATACCTTTTTTGAAACGCGCATTAAAAATATGATGTTTGTGAATTCTGGAGCATTAGTACTGTAAGAATTTTGCCAGCCTAAATAAATGTAAGCCACTTTCCCAAAAATGTGACTTTATTATAAACTCGGTAACTCAATTTTGTATTCTGGTCCGTTTTACTTTTGAGAGGTAAGCAAATCCTCAATCAACGACATTTTAAAAATAAACTCGCAGTGGCATGTGTAAACCGAGAAGCAAACGGCATGAGAATCGACGATTTCTTAAAATTTCTAACTATTTTAAAATTTGAAAAAAGTTTGCTTTTTCCAATAAGAAAAATAAATTAACAAAAAAAGTTAAAAAAAAATTCAAAATGTATAAAAAGTGTTTAGTTTTCTCTCAATGTTCTTAATAGAAAATAAAAGGTATGTTTAAATGTACATGCACCAACATCTCTTTTTTAATATGGAAGCTAAAAATGTTAGGAATTGTCAAAGATAAGCAACTTAACTGTCTAAAATGCGGATGTAAACGGTTTGGTTTATAAAAGTAGCTTATGATCAGGTATGGGCACCACTACATTGAAAGCTTTGCATGTGTGGCATTAAATTGGTGTGTTTACGTTTGCATTTGTTGGTTTTATGCTCTTTTGCTCTTTGTTTTTTGTTTATGTATACACATCTTTCGCTCTTTTTGCATTTTTATTTTGCATTTGCCCATAGATGCTTAAGATCATAACTTTTCAACGGCTTTTGTGGGAAAGTTAATTTTCAGTTAAAATATTAAGCCATCATGTCAAACTTCATCAAAAGCATGAGAAAGGAAACGATGCAAAGCAGTTCTTTTTCTTCTTTTAAAATTTGAGTTAAGTTTTAGTAAAATTATGAGCGAAATAAAATTTCCTCTCTCTGGTCTCTTGATCACAATGATTTAATGCAATTGCCGCTTGCTTACATGATCTTGCATACAATTGTTATCAGTTTGTTGTGAGCTCTTAAAGTGAAACAAATTTTAAAATTTTTTAAATAAACTATTTGTTAAAAATTTTATTAACTTTATGAGCTGTTAGAACCATTTAATTTTAAAGACATTGTTGGTGTCTTGAAAGGTAAGTAAATTACGCTTAAAAACAAAATTTTATGTTTAAAACTAAATGTACTTTTTTTATACAAACATTAATTTCCATGTTCATCTGTGTTTAATATAAATGGATTAACATTATTTCTGAACTATTTTTTTATGTATAACTTTTTATTTATATTTACCCTTATTTCATTTAATGTCATCGTCATCGTCATCAATTAAATATCAACATCAATTTTCATCGACGTCGTCATCAATCACATGGCTTAAGTTCGCGAATTTCCGCTCATTTAGACATTTTTATGGAATTTTTGCTATTATTTATAGTTTTAGGGACTTTTAGTCAATTTTATGGCTTGTTTGAAATATTAAAAATTTTCGCGAATTTTCGCTATTTTTGCAAATATTCGCAATTTTTTCGTAGCTTTGTTGCTCATTTTTAATTTTTTTAATTTAACCTTATTATTATTATTGTAAAGTTTAAAAGGAATAAAGCTGTTTCGACACCAATAAGACTGTCGACAAAATCAATGTCAATTTATATCGATGCCATCGCTAACGTTGCGTACGGCATACCAAAAATACATCAACGCTTATCAATAAAACTTGATATTGACAATGGGCATACCGATTTGCAAGAATCGACACAAAACGTTATCGTTTCGTATTGATGACGCTAAATGGAATAAGGGTGATTATTGTTATTTTTTTAAAAGCAGAAGATAGCATTTTTATTAAACTTTATTTCAGAATAACATGCACCAAGGAAATCATGGATCAACTCTAGAATGATTTTAATTCTAAATCAAGTTTGCAACTCTTAATTCAATTACGTTTACTTTTAAAACGAGTTGAAAATAATTTTAAAATTCTTAAAATTGCACTTTAGGCTCACATCAAGTATGCACTCGAAATTAAATTAAACCAAGATTTCTTAATACATCAATATGCTGGATTAATTTAATCACAAACTTGGATTACAATGTGATTAAATAACTACTTAATGCTTTAAAAGTTCAGTCCTTAATGATGTATTTTGTACTCGGCTTAAGAAAATTCGTACTTACTATTATTGACAGCGCTACGAACTTATATAAGTTCGTATTACTCGATATTTATTTTGAGTGAACTTCCGAAGATCTATGTAAATGTCATCTAGAAAAAATTCTAAATTATGTCAACACATTGTTTTTATCAATCTTTTTCAGCTTTTCAATCTGAATTTCTGAAATTCGCAGAAGTGAGATAGTTTTTTCATGATTATCAATTAAGTTTTTCATATAAATTTGCATACGCAATTTTTAATTGAATATTACTTATACGCAACAGTAGAAGTATGAGAAGTGATACTTGTGATCAGTGTTGCAAGTGGATTTTTCGAAAAAAATACCTACACATTCTAAAAAAAACAATTTTTCCCTACCCGTTGAACAAAATTTTCCCTTCAAAAATCCCTACGCATTATTGTCATTAAAATAGAAGAAAAAATTTCGCACTTTGCTTAAGCCAACGACAGTTTCATAAAACTTTACATAAAGTTTCCTCAAGTTCAATATGGTTTGACACATAAGATTTACATGCTTTCGCACCGTTGCTTAAGTCACTTTAATCACATTATGGTTGGGCCTTAGAAAAAACATATGCATACATATTACTGTCGGCAACTTTTTAAACCTAAAACAACTCTGGAAATGTAATTTTAAGTGATTTTAGGAAACTACTTAAAATAATTAAAATTAACCACAATTTGTACGAAATCAACAATAGTTTGATCGAACTTATGGCGTTTTCTTTTCAGAGCAATATTCTGCATTTATTTTGCCTTTTACATTTCTTTATGTTTTTTTTCTGAAAAAATGTGTTCTGTTTTAAAAGTGCAACGTTTTCTTTTCTGAAGATGTTCCCCGTTAAAAGAAAAAAATTCTACATGTTCAACACTAATTTTAATTAAAGGGGCATGAGTGTAGCGCTAGATTAACAGCTGGTTTTGTTATTATATTAGCAAAAATAAATCATTTTTTAGTTCGTCTCTCGTATTTTTTTTTACTTGGAAATTAGCGGCATAAAAGGTTCAAAATTTTTAACGATAATTGTACTTTATGCCGAAACTTGTGTTATTTTGTAAACGTAAAAGATACAACACTTCTTAAAAATCAGGTTAACATTTTAAAATGTTTCCAGATCCCATGTAACACTTATGGTACACTTTTTTTTATAAAAGAAAACGCCATTAGCTATCATTTAATAAAAATGTACCATTTAATTGTTAAAGTTAACCTCTTTATTATCAAAATTAATAATATTACCAGCGTGGCCATTTTGACATTTTTGCAGCTAAATTTAGCATTTTTCGTCTAATATGGCTGCATATTTTAGATTTAGCAGTTAGCATTTTTTTTTTTTGCATTTTTCAACTACATATTTAGCATTTCTTGAGCATTATTAAATTATAGAATTTTCAAGTTACCTTTTTTTGAAAATCTACCACATTTTTTGGTCAATGCACATACAAATCCTTTTTTTATAGAAACTGTACAACCTTTCAAAAGACCTCTCATATTTAATTATTATAAAATTCAACCAATTTGATCCATTAAATTCATGTTGAGCTGATTTTTTCCCTCAATTACGATTTTGAAAAATTGTTGGAATCGAAAAGAGATACACCATAAGTTTTGAAATAAAACACAAATACCAATTAAATGTCGAGATTTTATAGTTCAATTAATATGGCAACTTATTAACGATTGCCAAAACATTTTCATAATTTAACAAAAACTAACTTTTTTGTGTAGACAAAAGTTTAAGAAATATTTAATGCAAATTAAGCGAACATTTTAAAGAAGAAATTACTGATTTCAATGTAGAAGAAATTACAACTTCGGAACATCAGTGGCAGAAACTAAATTCATATGAATTGTTAAATAAGAACACAACAGTTGATTTCTGGATAAATGTATATTCATATAAAATTGCATTAAATGAAAATCCATTCAGTGAATTAGCTTCTTTTGCAATGAAGTTCTTGGTTTTGCCATTTAGTAACGCGGAAGTAAAAATAGGTTTGTAGTGGTATAAATCTCATAAAAACAAAAATTCGAAATAGAAAGACGTCAAAGACAATGAATTCGCTACTTTTACTTTTATTAGGTGTGGTTTAACATGTTGCGATAGTTTAAAAAAAAATGCACGATGTCATGCGATAAGAATATATATCTGTGGTCACAAGTCATAACAGTTTTTCAATATTTTTAGAACAGCAGCTTAAAGTTTGGAATCTTCACTGAAAATCAAGTGATGTCTTTTTTTGGATAACTTTGCTACAGATTCCAAAGAAACGAATTTCTTTACTTAGTTGTTAAAAAAAATAGTTGTTTAGTCTCGTAGTCAAAAGATATAACCGAAAAAGACACTAAGGCTCTTATTAAATGTTGAACGAAAGAATGTCAAAAAGGTAAAGTTGAGTTAGGCTATTATTCCAGATAAAATAAAAAACTTTCAGTGCTCCTAAATTAACATTAATTATTATTCTATGCCAAAATTTTCCTGATTCGATCTCTCATGTTGAGTTTAGTTGTTATTCCTATAAAATAATTCATAAAGTTTAAAGAATAACGACTTAAATTGATTTAGGCAATAATGAAAACATAATTTGGGGGATTCACAAGGTGTGCTATCCAGTCATATCGTCATATCAGTTGTTGTATCTTAAACAAAATAAA
This sequence comes from Pollenia labialis, assembly GCA_949318255.1. Lineage (NCBI taxonomy): Eukaryota > Metazoa > Arthropoda > Insecta > Diptera > Polleniidae > Pollenia > Pollenia labialis. The sequence continues at coordinate 43,671,117 of OX439142.1, read as the reverse complement.
AATGTTAATGCTGTGTTTATTGATTCGTTATAACTGTAGTAGCCCACCGCAGTCCTATATATTTCTTGTAATTATTTTAGGACATATGACTTTACAACTTTATAACTACCTTGTGAATCCCCCATATGTTTATATATGTTGTAATCCTGAATTGACTTAGGCGGTAATGCCAAAACAGTCATTTAAAAAAAACCTTAAGTTTTAAGTTTTTTAGGGTTACAACAGACACAAAAATTAAAAAATTTATAGAAAAAAGATTTAGACACGCTGAATACGATGGTACTAATAACTCAATTGTGTTCTAACTTGAGATAGGCTGTTATGGGTTGTGACCAAAGCAAGATATTATTATGATATCTCGATCGGTTCTTCAGAAGCTGAAGAAGAATATTCATTTGATGACGTATTTAATTCATAAAATGAATTATTTTATGACGAAGGCCGTAGCGGGCCAGAAAATGCATTACATTCTGCTGGTGTCTAATAATTGTAAATTTTTCTGTACATACAATATACCTCATTGCTTTCCAAAGGAAAGCTAAGATAAAACGTAACAAGAAAATACAATATAATAGTCTGGTAGTGTATAAAGTCATTTCTGAAAAATTGAAGGAATATGACTATTACAAAAAAGCTTTATAAAATACATAACTGAAATTTAGCTCATAGAATAAATTCGAAAAATATAAAAATGTTGAATATAAAATAAAAAGTAACCTTCGGAAGGAAATAATTCCCAGTTTCGACTTTTTTTTTAGCATTTTTTAGTATTATTTTAATGCCAATTTAGCTGTAAAATATTTTTGGACATGGCCACACTGAATATTACTATCAAAATTAACGATGATATAGTAGAAATGTTTTATAATTTGATTGAAAGTAATCATATTAGGGTGATCACATTGTTGTTGCTTCTAACTGTTAACCATATTATGGTTATTTATTTCATCCATATTTTAATTTGCTTATGCCCAATTTTCAGGATAGTATTAAAATCTATATTAAGTTAATTTTCATAACAAACTTAAATCGTATTTAAAACAGATTGGTTTTTTGAGTTTTATTTGAAAAGTCTTATGTAATAAGATAAATTTAAATTTAAAAAAATTTTATGAATACATCCATATATGTTTGGATGTTTGCTAATTTGTGGCTCAATCATGTTATGGCCCATATTCAATTATAGAATACTTTTTAAACGGGAAAAATTGGTACTTTCAGTACTTTTTTCTATTTTCGATAAATTAATCATACAGAATGCAATTGGTCCAGATTCAAATAAAGGATTGATATAAAATTTGTACTTTTTCTCTTTGCGATAGAGGGTACTTTCCGTTGGCCTAAGCCCTTTTGAATGTTGGTTGCTCAAGAGTATCGAGTGCACAAAACTTAAATGTATGTGCTGGTGAAAAATAATTATTCGCATAAGAAAGAATTAGTACTTTGCTACCTTTTCTCTAATTGATAAATTTGGTATGCAGAGTTTATGTGGGTTACTTGTTAAAAGATAAAATTTTTACTTTTAAGTGATTAAAAACGGGAAACAATTGGTGCTTTCCGCTTTCTTTCGTTTTAAAAAATTTAGTATAGAGATAGCATGAGATGCAAAAACGGAAAAAATTTTTTACTTTTTCTCTTTTAGATAAGTTTGGTATACAGATTACATATTATCAAGTGGTTCACTTGCGCTTTAATTCGGACATGTCCTTGGATTCTTTTGTGTTCTTAAATTGATTTTCTAAAAGACCCCACTACTTTTCAAAAGGCGGGCCATGGTACGAAATTGTCATTTTCCACAGTGGCATGATGCCAAATCGGGCAAGAAATATGAAGGCACTCTGTGCTGTTTTAAGAAAAGTAAAAGCCGTTTTTGTAGACACGCCGTTATATTTATATATTTCTGTGTTAAGCGTACCTGATGTCACAAATAATTGGCTACTTTTGCTACAACTGCAAATGGCTTCCGACACAAGAAACTTCTTGGGGAATTTTGTTTGTTTTTTTTTTGCCCGATATTGTTCTTCAACATTGCCTCGTCCATTAGCCACATAAAAATTCATCATTCAATATACCACAGGTCTATTATTTTATAAAACAGAGAGAAAAGCGATCGGTGCTCTTCTTCAAGTCGTCCTCATTATATTTAACATTAAGCTCTTTTGCTATTTTCTTGAAAGTCCATATTCGATTTTTTGAAAAGTTTTAAATATTTTTTCTAATACCTTTTTTACTACTTTTTTTGTTGGACCAAGAATAAATTTTGCTGGAATAGTGTGCATTAGTGGAATCTGTCCATACTTGACCACAGCTCCCATATACAGAAGTTTTCAAGCCATAACTTATTTATAGATAACTTCTGTAACAGATGGTAGGTCATATTGAAATGTTTGTGCTGGTGGTCTAGAATTGACTTTAGGGGCATTAAACGACATCCTTAAAATCACTCAAAGACAGAAAAATTTCATATAGATGTTGTTATCTTCACAAAAATATGTAGCACAAACAACTCCTATAAGAATCTTTACATCTAAATGTTAATTTGTGTTGGTGGATTAACTATACTACTAGGAAGGGTATCATAAGGTCGAGCTTGAACGGCTATATTATTTTACTTTTCTTTTTTTTTGTCTTTCAAAAGGCCTTAGTTGCATTTTTATTACAAGCTCTAATTTGAGTATAACAAAAAAAAAATAACAACAATTTTTTCCAAAAAAGAAACAATCTCCAAGAACAGCATGTGCCACTTCAAATGACAACAAAAATCGAATAAAATAATAACAATTTAAAAGATTTATTGCTATTTGTGTTAAGTGAACTAAATATGATGTTGCAGTTATTAAAATCATTTTCAATTTATTTAACACGCTTTGGGTCTGTTGTCTTTTTTTGCCGAATTAATATCGTACTTCTCTGCATACCTCAACAGCAATTGTATTCTAAAGATAAAACAAAAACAAATCTGTAATAAACAAATAAACAGATTTGACCTTTAAATATATAAATAAGATTTTCGTTATTCAATGTCAGTAATCAATTTAAAGTGCTTATTTGGAGTACTTCCACTCTTTTCTATCACTTGTAAATATATTCACAACTGGATGGCAGTAAAAAAAATAAAGAGAATAACGGTGACAAAAAAACCCAGGTGGGAGTTTTACAATGCTGAATAAAATTGGTTGGGGTGGGATTAAAACGTTTGAAAAACAAGTTGAAAAGTTCTAACCACATTTTTTCAGGACTTTTGTAAGATGTTACTCAATCTATTCGCCTGCAAGTGTTGAAATAAATGAATTGTGCGGCAATACTTTGCTGGTGTGTAGAATCAAGATAATCCACTGAATAAACAATAAACAATCACAGATAATTCTCTGAAATTTGTAAATCTGGCACCTTTTTTGTTAAGTTACAACACACAGGATGGCTGACAGTCATTCATTCACTGGATCATGATGTCGCTAGCACCGGGATTGAATGTTGATTTGAGAAAAAAGGTAAAGTTGACAAAATTTAAATGAAAAAAGAATACAGAAAAGATACAGCTTAATATTATACCATGAGTAAGAAAAAAGCAGTAAGCGTTTATCTTATTTTTTTTTTAATAAATTCTTTTCCTGGGAAAAATTTAACGAATTCGTTGAAATGATACAAGATTCTTTTCACTTTTTTTCATCATTACCACCAAGGATTGAAATGAAGACATTATTTTCTCATTAAATTTAAAGGAAGCACCGCATAAAGAAATTCACACATATACATATTTTCACGAAAATAAAAAATTACAGAGAATTGGACAGACAAGAAAGAAGCGAGTGAGAATAACACTAACAAATATCCATACATTTCAAAGACACTATTCAACTGCAGATGAAGATACTGTTACGTTATTTACAAGATTATAAGACAACAACAACAAGAAAATGTTTCTATAAAATAAAGCAAATGTACACGTAGTGGTAGGTAGCAAAGAAACAAACGATAAGATACAGCTAACGATAAATACGACAGTATTCTGATTAAAAGATTACTTTGCCAAATTGAATGTCATTTATTTGTTTGCTTTTTCTACTTTTTGTTCTATGCTCTATTTTACTTTGGTTCTTAGTACAGTCTGTCTATCACGTATGTGGGAGAAGAGGAGTGCACCAATAAAAATTTCAATACGGAATTTCAGTAGTTTTTGCGTAATTTGATTTGACTTAAACTATTCAAGATTATAAATAAAATATACACGCAATTAAAAGAAGTAAGAAATTATTAGCGAAACTCGCACTAAATTTTAACCGACACTGACACTGAGACATCCATAAAATATATTTCTTTTAAATTTTCTTATCAAGGAGGTTTTGAAAGAATGTAAAATTTAAACTACCAACATTATCTACATGATTTCGGCAAATTCCGACTATATCGACATTGTTGGTCGCTACATACGAGCAGTCGCCAGAGAGATTGTAAAACTTGCAAAGAAGTCAAATAAAATGGGTTTTAAGAATTAACGGAAAAACAAACTACTTTATTTCGAGCAGTAAACCGTCCCAGCGTATTGAACATCGTAAACCTTTCGCAGACTAAAAATTTGAGGTTGTTAAAGAATTAATTTTTTTTTAGCTGCCAGTGTTATTTACAACAATGAATCATTCTAGAAATTCATAAAATCATGTTTATTTCGTGTTGTTGGAATGTACATTAATGTAAAAGCAATTCCTGCTCTTTTGTATTCGTGGACTAAACTTCAATCCAGTAAACTTGGCTTCAAATTCTGCTAGACTCTCTCTTATAAAGCTGCTCACTCTGAAAAGTCGTAGGACTACGTGAAACATATCGTTTCTTTTCAACATCATTACAAGCGAAATAAGCTTTGGATTTTTAATCTACAATATCTCGTTTAATGTTTCTTAACGCCCATGACGTCATTTTATTCCATTGTCAGTTCGATGTTTTAAAACTAATTATTCTAATGCTGATCCTCTTATTAGAATGTGCAATGATTTTAACAAATTCTAAATTGTACTGATTTTTCTTCAAGTCCAAATGTAATTAATAACAAAATTATTATTTCAAATCATAATTATTTTTTAATAAACAATTTTTATATTTTTTATTATATTTTATGTTAATGTATACTAAATTAAGAATATTAAATTTAAAATGTCTGTAAGGACTATAAGTGAATAAAAGCTTATTTATTAGGTAAACAGTCTTATACGATAAGTTTAAGTTTTCTCTTGAATTTTAATTTAAACGAATCAAATTAAATGAAAGTATGGTAGCATTGTTGGGGGAATGAATGTATAAGTATAACACCGTACCAATCAACAACATCAACAATTATTGCACACACAACGTGCCAACAAATCCAAAAAGTTCAACAACAAAAACGTGAAAACAGCAGCACTAGCAAATTCAAACCATGTAAATTGAGTCCACACGAGCCGCAACATTTCATCGAATGTTCGATGAGAAAATTAAAACTCAGCAACTGAGTTACACGCGCAACCAACAAGTTAATTCATTGTTGGGAAAATGCGGGATCGTCAAATTATTTTAAGAAAGAAGGTTTCATTATAAGAAAAATTTTTAAAGTCTTTGCAGTCAGTTTTGGTAATAAAATTAATAAAGGACTTAACTATTATTCTGTTTGATTAAAAATGTATCTGTAAGTTTTTGAAATATTCAGTTTTTTTTTCGTTTTTTCATATGTAGGCTGCCCAAAAAAAACGACTATACTACAAAACCGCAGTATTCCTGCCCATTAAAAACTCTTAAATTCGAAATTTTAGCTATATCGGTCCAAATCTTTGCCTTAAATTAGTTTTGGCATAAAAAGTAAAAAGTAGTGTGCAACTGTACAAGCCAAAGTCTCATGACTAGTTTTGTGTCAATTCCCTTTGCTCTGGAGTAACTACACTTTAAATATCTCTTTTTCACCTATCACAATTCGGCCCTTTTTATTATAATATTTTGTTCACTAGTCACGGAATAAGTTCTTTACGAACAATTGACAAAAATTTCCCGGCGGGATATTGAGTTAAGATAAATGTTTTCAACTTTAGTCCGGACGATGCAGTTATCCGGCAAAAGTCTATATCTAAATCTGTCCGAATTAACGAGGTTGTACTGTGATGTATTTTTTAATATGTGTTTTGGCAGCTTTGAACCATATGGGGCAAGTACAAGTAACAGGCCAACCTAAATCAGCGCGTAAAGCGTTTTCTATCTGTCAAAAATTCTCAATCTCATAAAAAGTAAAATAAATTAACCAACAATTTTCATTGAAAAATTAAAGCTGGCCGCTAGAAAATCTTACACCTTACGTGCTGATTTACTCTGGTCGGATAGGGTTGGAAACAGAGGCATCACGAGACAGAAAAGATGCCTTTTTGCATTTTTGTTGTGATCACGCAATTTGTTGTTGGTTGCTGAATTCAAGTATTTTTTATAATTTTACCAGAAACCATCAAGGAGATAACAAAACCTTCAGAAACAAAACTAATTATACTGAAAATATATTTATGTGTTACACATTTTAGTGGCGCACTCCTAGTATGTGTGCAGTTTTGTGCACAAAAGTGACTCAAAGATTTCAAAGTGAATAAATGGTAAGACTATTTGTTGAATAAATAAATGAGATGTTCATATCTGCTACGGAATGTGTGTATTTTGTTTTTGTTGTTGTATTTTTTGAAATATATGTATGTAAGTAAATGCAGTTGTTTGCTCAAGTTTTTAAGGGAATTCAAAACTAAAACGATGGAAGAAAATAAAACATTAATATATATTTTAAAATAGAACTATTTTGTAACAAGTTTGTGTGATATTTTCTTAGTATCTTAAATATATATTATATTGCTAAGATTTACTATTGTTGAAAGTAATTGCTACCGAAATATGCATGTGAGAAGAATTCGTTATATTTCAAGACTAATTGATTACACAAGATTAATTATTGCTGAGAAAAATATATATTTTAAATTGTCTTTCTTAAAGTTTAAGCAACATAAGTTTCGTTAAGACTCCAAAGTGTTAGTTAAGCAAAGCTACCATAATCCATGATGTAAATCTTAAAACAAAATAAAGTTTAAAATGTCTATTTTTTGGAAACAACCACTTTAAATAAACAAAACTCTGATATTATAAAGCTTGGCATATAAATCTCGATTTACGTTTACGTAAATGGTTTTAAAAATTTGTGGTAACGCTGAACAATATTTGAGATATTCACAAGGTAGCCATAAAGTCATATTTCTTAAACCAATAACAAGAAAAAAATATGATTGCTGTGAGCCACCCTCATTGTTAAGATTTTTACGGAGTAATTAAGATAAAACAATAAACACAGCATAAAAAGTCTAATTATTTTAGGACTTTTTTAAAGTGTTATAAAATATTAGGATATTATGACAATACGACTTGATAGCACACCTTGTAAATGCCCCAATTGTTGCAAAAAAAAAATGTACGTTGTAAGAAATAAAGAAACGGGATACAGACTCTTTATTATGCCGATCGATGACGCACTTAAGGTTAAGTTTTAAAGATTCTTAAAATGCTATATTCGGCAGTGACCCTACACCGAGTAGACTTTACTTTATAAGGGATCCTAAAATTATGAACCAAACTTTATAAAAAGTTTTAGGTCTTAAAATCTTACTAAAATTTTCATAAAATACCTTCTTAAATATGAAACACAACAACAAATGATTTTAACTTAAGAGAAAGAAATTTCAAGTTTTAATCGATATTTGCTCTAAAGTCCATGGCCAATTGTTTATGATTTTAATTTTCGTTCGCATTAAAACTACAATAATGAATACTTGTAGTTGGAAATTAAAAGTTTTTCCAATATCAAACTTTTTTCTTTCCTTTATTATTTTACTTTTTGTGTTTTATTTTCAGTTTAAAGAAAAGATTATGAACTCGTTCACAAAATCAAAACTTTTAACAATTAAAATTTTTCTCTTTTTAATGATTTCTTTGTATTTCTGCCAGTATTCTTAATCAAGGACACAAAAAGTATGAAAAGAATATGTTTGTTTAGTAAAAATTTTATAGAAAATATTAATAGCATAAACAAGGATAATAGCTAAGTTATTGGGTGCCCCAGTAGGTGAATTGGTAGTGAGCTGGTCTGTCAGTTCGATGGTTGCAGGTGAGATTCCCGCCAGCGACTCTGGTATGTTTCAATGCAACGTACAGTGAGAATTATGTGTTTCTTGTGGTAAGCATTATTTGTAGCAAAAATGTGCGCTAGGGATAAAGTGGGCGCAAAAAAATTTTGGATTTTTTATTTTCATTATAAAACCTCAACGGATTAAGAAGTTTCCTGAACCCATTTCAATTATTTTTTGAGTGATGTCTGTTTGTGTGTCTGAACTAATTCGGACACGGGCTTTATAAAGTACATATAATGAAAAACATAAAAATTGCTAAAAAAAAATAAGTGGATTTGAACAATAACCAATAATATAAATTTGTTCACGTAAAATTCTTTCAGATATTTCTTTAATATTTTGTATCACACTGTTGCCAGTTGAATTTTTAAGCATTAACAGCCGTATTCATAAACATTTTAAACATCATTTCAAATCAATTTTAAGCAAAAATCGTTAAAATTGTATTCATAAAAGAATAAAATTGGTTCGACCCTTGTTTAAACCTATTTTAAAATAACATTTTTGCTTTATGCTGTGTGTTTATGGTCATTTTGAACATTTTGCGAGAAATTTTCATTCTATGGGCATATTATTATGATTTATACTATAATAAATAATTTATTTATAATAAAATTAAATTCAAAAATATGTAAGTTTGTATGTATATTATAAAAATATATTTCAATTTTACAAATTAAAGCTCAAAAAATTATTAATTGTACAAACTGAACTAGTGATGTGTAAAGGATCAAAACAAATAAAATAAAACTCGTTATTTGAATACTTGACTGAAGTTCACTTTACCGGGCGTACGAAAAAAAATATGATACGTGATTCAGAATAAAAAAAGAAAAAAACAATAATTAAAATTTAAGGGGGCTAAGGCCCGTGGCGCCCCCTGGACCCAAAAGACGGCCCCTCCCACTTAGTGATATGTGTGGGTACTCAAATTATGCAAATATGTATTTTATTTTTGTATTCGCATATTATTTTCCTCTCTAGGTTTATTTAAGTATGTATCTTTTAGGTGCAGAAAAGCTTTAGTTAGCGAAGCCGGTACAGTACTTTTCGCTTATAGTCCATTTCGCTTAAACACCAAAAACGGATATAAGCCAAAACTGTCATATTCACATGCAGATTTTTTCGAATTTTATACAAATTATTTTTCCTAAGGTCTATTTCGCTTGTAGTCAATTTTCGTTTAAAATCCACATTTTCTTAGCATGCGAATATAATTCTTTATGCAAAAATGTTCGCTTGTAGTCCATTCTTTTTTTTATATTTTTTTAATCAACTGGCGTCATGTTTTTATTAACTTTCTGTTAACAATTATAAATGCCAAATTTCGCAAGTTATATTTCATAACATGGTTTCTTCATCTGACAATTTTTTGTCATAATAAACGTCAAACTTCATTAAAAAAACGATAACAAAAATATTAGAGTTTTTTTAATAGACGGTGAAGACCCCATGTAAAAAACCAATGAAATTGATATTTATGTTGTGTTTGATTTCGTCTTCCAAAGAATTAAAATGAATCTCATACTTAAGCCTTATGAAGCATTGAAATTATTTGCATTTTTTTCTTTAAAAGCATTTGAATTAATTAATAAAAAAGATTTTTCTTTTAACTATTTAATTAAATTAAAATTTGGTTATGTTTTAAATAAACTTTTGTTTTGTTAAAAAAAGAGTGGTTTTATTGAAGAAAATAATTTTTATATAATCCAAAATGTGGATTTTACTAGATTTCACTTATTATCCATAAAATGGCTTATAAAAAATCGGTTAAAGTCCAAATTCGCTTATAGTCCACTACTATAGTTGCACAACTTTTGTGGACTATAAGGACTATAAGGCCCTCGTAGATTTCTTAAATACAAAAGAAGTGATCACGTTGAATTTAGGGGAAAAGGCCACCTTTGTCAATAGAATCAGGGAAGAAGTATAAGATATAACCTAATGCTCTGAGGACCTTACAGACGAAATTTAGGATTGGAGGGTTTCAAAAGAACACTACTTTTCAGATCACCAATATATAAGGTTTAAAATTCGTCGCCCACCGCCGAAACCGACAAAATTTCGGCATAGGTCTAAGACCGACTGGGCCTAATTCGGGCCATAGACGCCAAAGTGGAAGCGCTTACAAACGCATTCGTTGAATCATTTGAGAAACCGTGGGTAGTAGGAGACATTCGGGATCTGGGGCAGAATCTACGCATACTTTTCAAAAAAGCAAGGCGAAAAAATGCCACAGTGTACTGGGATGAATATCATAACGACTGGTCATGCGGGACTACGGGCAGAATCTGACGAGTATAGAGCGTGTGGCGAGGAGAAAGAGATGCTGGAACCCTTTGTCTGCTACTGTCAGGTCTTCGTCGATTTAATATCCAAGCACCTCGGGACCGATGTCATGTTTTACACGGGATCCCTGAGAAACATTGTCTGCAAAACCTTAAGGTTTTACGTTCGGGAAATTTGGGTTCCTTAACGCCGGATGTTAACTTTGGTGGAAGTATTAACCACCTAAATCCCCATGTTTCTTCTTAAGGAGCGCACAACAGGCCCGATAGTGGCCTTGGTGTATATCGTACAGATATGAGGTTGCATATTTAATGCTTCCGAAATTGCTAGAACTACTCCTTCTCTGCTAAGGATTAATTAATTTTTTTTATAAGAATAGGGTACATTTCCGATAAAAAAAAAATATCAGAGAGCTGCATTTCCTCTTAAGGAGGTGATAATCCTAATGCAATTCCGATCAATTTCAAACTTATTCTTTCGTTCAAAACATTAAAAACAGATCCTTATACGACGCACAGTGGTTCAGCTTCATACGATTGGCGGCATTAAATATAAGGAAGCATGGTAGAGCCTTGAATTTCGGCATGGACTAATATTTGGTTGTGATAAAAGAATACTGCAAATATGAAAAAAATCCGAGCACAACCACGCATACTTCCCATATAACACAAAAGTTAAAAATCATTGTAGAGTCACAATTTTTTGCTCATTGCAATTTTATGATAAAATATTAAGCAATGGTGAACACATTAGCAATATCTGCTAACAACCACGCCTACCTCTCACACAAAATGACCACAAAAAATCCAATATTTTTCTTATTACCAAAGCTAGATCGATTAAAACAGCTACACAGGCTTAAATTTTCCAGTTTTGTATTTGATTAAAATATAAATAAAATGCGCAATACCATGCTTGTGAATGAAATTTGTCCTAACTTGTTTTAGTTTTTTACACCGGAATTGCTTAGCGGCAAAAATGGGCAGCTGAAGTTTTGAGTATCGTTAGCTGAGACTTCAAGCTTTAATTTGATATAAGTCTCAGGCTAGAGGTCGCTGGAGATCAATATATACAAGCCATAGAAATTGGAGAAAATAAATATTTTTGGACAATTTATAGTAGTAAAAGAATTTTTTTTTTTAATTTTCAAAATTTTTTTATTTGCATATATGTACATATATAATTTATAACATCCAATTGTAAAAAAAATATTATTGTGGTGTTGTTACAAGAGTATTTTAAAAGCATGAAGCGATACAAAATAGCATATATTATACGGCATTTCAAACGCATTCACTTAGGTCTTCTTTGAATGTCTCTGGACAAAACAGTAATAAAGCTATATGCCTAATATTATGGATACATGATAATTAGAGTGTTTATTACAAACTGTGGAAAAAACAGGTAGATCAGCAGATATAAAAAAGAATTAATTAATGCCGCTCTTGAACCAGTGTGCGACGCAGACTCCTTAAAAAATTCCACTTCGGATTCATCCATTATGGCAGAGTTTCCTAGCGAGACATGTTATCCCCTTATCCGCAACTATTAAACTTCAAACACAGACTAAATATCAATGCAGTATAAACGGTGTTACTTATATTCCCGATATTTCGATTATTTACAGGAATAACCATCTTGCAATTTTGTATAGTTAGTCAGTAATTTGAAAAAAGTGACTTTTAATGCGATTACTAAACAATATTTCACAGAAAGATCTGCATAACATCTGGTCTTTGGACTAAATAACTTGTACCGCGTCGGTGGCAATAAGAACAAGGAGTAAAACACTTAACATAATTAAATACAAATCGCGCATGTCAGGGCTAACTGCTTACATGTCATCTGTCGAATGTAAGAAGTTTTCCGAAGTATTCGCCATTAAACTGAAGCACATTTAAGACTTTGTCATGAGCTTGAACTGCATGGTTGGTGGAGGCGTTGCTTGACTAAAGCTTAGTTTTATCAAAATGGACCGATTTAGTTCATGATGGGTTTGTAATTAACTTAAACTACCACCGTTATCAAATCAAAATAAAATCAAAAACAAAACTGAATCAATTTGATCAAATCAAGATGAAAAACTTTTGAAAATAGTTCACCCATAAAAAGTCCAGCATAACATTTAACCTTCGTGGAATATTTTTCATCTAATATTTCTTAACTAAAACTTACCCATAACTGCAGTCAATATTTATGGCACTTGTGGAGCTTGTTAAACAAGTCGATGTAAATTTTCCTTTAAATAGAAGAAAATAAAAAAAAAAAACTATTAAAAATTATTCTCGATTTTTATTTTATACATTCTGTTAAAATGTGACTACTGCTGCTGGAAGTTTTTAAAAACTTCAACAAAAAATTATTTTGCTATTTCTGTTGTTGTTGTTATTATATTGTTGTTGGTGGTGTTCTCTATTTATATTTTTAATTCTATTTCAGTTGAAAAATTCAAGCATGCTGCATGTGACAATATAAACAAAAAAAAAAAAATTATGAAAAATGAATGAGAGATTAAATGAAACAATAAATGAATTCATTATTTCCGCTTCTTCTTGTAACATTTTATGTCATTGTCCTCTTGCTGTAAGTGTATTTATTGTAGCTGTCATTGTATCTGTGTATGTTGTTGTTGCGGAAGTAAGTCAAAATAACGAGCATTAGTAAACCTGTGAGAGTATGAAGAGTAATTGAAGCTGATGGTTAAGGAAACAGCTGTTTATGAGGGGCTAATAGGCGTCGAAGCAAACCAATATACATAGTTTAAGGACTATATTAGAACAAACTAGATAACATAATTTATATTTCTTCTCTGTTATTCTCATTTCATTTAGTTTTTTCTACATTTCTCTCCTAAAAAAATTGTTATTTTGTAATCGCCTGCTGTGCAGTAAAATCTGTGACATTTTTAAATTGGTTTTTAAATAAAACCACAAGACAAATGGTCGATTTATTTTAACAAACTGATAGCCAAGCCAAACCAACCAGTCAGCCACCCAATCAGCAAACAAAATAAACCAGAACAATTTCAAAAAAAAAACACCAGAATACAATAGACAAACAACCATGAATGGAGAAATAGGTAAAAGACCTGAAAGCACCTCTAACCCTCACGCATATTAACACAAAATTAAAAGTGTAGATATTTCACAGGAACATAAACAAAGTAGTATGTTTGTATGTGCAGCAGGATATCTCCATTTAATAAAATTAACGTGTTAGTTTTTGTGTGTGGCTCTTGGAATTAACTTGTGGCAAACAACAATATCGCCGTCATCATCAGTACCAAAGATACAAATATATTTGCTGTATACATATATAAATATATATATATGTATATATATATATATATATATATGTTTATATACATCTAGCACACACATACATTTAAACTCATCGTACATGTATTTGATGTTTACGCTTGATAAAAGATGTATATTTGTGTGTGTGTAGGTATTCGTAAAATCTTCTAAACACCAAATAGTTAGCCCGCTACCACTGTGCAGAAATTAATGTTAAAAAATGTAATTTGGCTGTTTAAAAATTAAAGCAAACTCCTTTATTTACCGTCACGCACAGACCAAAACTGGTTAGACACTACTGACACTTGTAACATCCCGTGACATTGACTGCTACATTTAAATACACCCATAAAAATACTTAAGAATTGTTCGTCGAACTTTGAGGTTAATAAAAGTGTCAAAGTATCTTTTATTAATTGTTAATAGATTTCAGCATTTAAACTAACGAGATCTTTAACATCGTTTATGAAAATATATTTAATTCTTATGTAAATATTAACCAGTTAAAATTTCATGTCTAAGTTTTTCTAACGAAACATTTAACCCTTAAATCACAATTGTGTAAAAAAACCATACAAAATGAATCATTTTTATACGAAAAACAAAAAACTTGTTGAGGTTCACTGAAGAAACTTCTTGACTTTGCTAGCAACATTAATTTAGTACTGAAACCCGATTTTTTGAATAAAAAATATTTCTTACTAACGAAATATTTCAAAACTTACGTAAGTTACCCTCGTGTGTGGTTTTCCACACACATGTAGTTTCTATGTAATATTTTTGATGTTGTTGCGAACTTCATGCAATGCATGCTTTATAATGTGAGTGCTTTTATGAGCTTTGAATAGTTTGTAATTGCTCACCAACTGTATAAATACATCATTAATGTTACGTAAATCATGATTTTGATTACAAACGAAATATTGCGCCACAGCAAAATAGACAGACATTGCATATGTGTGAAAACCCACACACGAGGGTAACTAACGTAAGTTTTTTGAATGCGATTTTAGGGTAAAATAATTCTAAAATTGTTATGATATATTCCATCTTAGTCCAACGGTATTAAGAGCCACACACCTTAAATTTTAGATCCTAGAAACTCCTTTTAGTATACGCATTGACTAAGAATGACTTTCTGAATCGATCTAACGATGTCCGTCCATCTGTCTTTTCGGCCATGTAAACTTTGTGTGCAAAGTACGTGTCACAGTTTTCGAGATAATTTGTTGAAGTTCAGTGCACAGGCTCTAATTGGCACAAGGTAAAAGTATTTTGAAAGTGGTGAGTATATTCTAACCGGAATAGAGTCTTTGTTCCAATAAGCCATCTTTTTAATTTTTTTATTTAGGTTAAATTTGGTTCAAACTAATTTTATTACAATCTAAATTATCGTACCAAATTTTATTGGAATCGGTCAATGTTGAACCATAGCTGACATACAAATACGACTCCCGATGTAAGTTTTTAAAGTTATAACTTCTTTTAAATACTTGTATTAACATTTGACTTTATCTACTACGTCGTGTTAAGATTTTGTGTTGCTAGGCCCAGAATTAAACATATATGGCCTATATAAACAGCCTCCCTTAAAATCACTTAAAGACAAAAAATCTTCTATAGATTTTTGGCACAAAGAACGTTTGAATGAATCTTAACCTTATAACATGGGCACCAAATAAAATACACTCTCCAAAATTTGTCTCTAAATACTTTGGTTTAGCATTAATACGATTTTCGTATGACGTGCTGAATATACTGAAATTTATTGTTGAGGGAAAGCTAGCGTCAATGCCAATTTCACTGGTTCCTTAGGCCAAATCATCAGGAAACCTCTTCCGAATTGTTTTAATTCTCGTTCGCGGATTTCCTGAAATCTGCAGACAAATCACTGCATTTGATTCAGATCAAAATAACACTAAAATTTGAATGGGAATTTCGATCGATATGGGATGGTGTAATAAGGGCCATGTTTTGTAGATTCGTTACCGCACACCACTTGGAAGTGTCTTCTGAAATAAAATAAAAGCACCCTAATCATATCTTTGGGAAGTAAATTCATAGCAGATTTATCCGAATAAACGGTATTTTCCGAGGAAGGACTTGTTAAATTCTCCGAAGTTAGGGTTAGTACATATAAAAAGTTTTTTTTGTCCCCTAAATTATATTTTATTTAACAATTGATAAAAATTAATTAGAAAAAATTGATTTTTAGAAATGGGGATGCAGTATTGCACAAAGTTGTTCTTACTCGACAGCGAATTTTTTACATATGTTATCTTTTAAGGGAAACGTGGTTTTCCAGAGATATTCAAACAAGATTTGTAAAAAAATAGTTTTTCACTTCAGAAAAAACTAAAAAGAGTCACACCAGGCTTGACTAGCACCCCTGAGGGTTTTCAGGCCCTTCCGACTGAATTCCTACTATACAACCCCATCTGAACTGAAGACTGGATCCGCCCTTGAGAAGAGATAATGCACTTTTCACAACAAGTACATGTGCTAATAAGGTCTCACAAATCAGGAAAATTAAAAATAAATTTACAATAAAGTTATTAACAACAGATCAAAGCATTCTAAACGGTATGAACTTAGTCCCCAATGAACTAACTCCCCAAACCCAAAATGAACTAAGTCCCCAAACGACTGTATGTGAAAAAACAAAAACGATATTGGGGGCATCGTTCATTTTATTTTTTGGGGAGTTAGTACATAACACCATAATCGCTTAGTAACCAAAGTGGAAATAACGACATTACTTACACTGTTCATTTAACATTTCAAGTGTTCTGTGATACTGTACACAAAAAGAAAAACACTCGGGATAAATCAAGTTTTTTGGGATTACTTTAAGTACGAGTCGTACTCAAAAATTCAAGTACGAATAACACTTAAACGTACTCAAAACAATCCTAAATGGGATTAATTTCGAAAATCAATCCCTTTTCAAAGTTTTTTTTTTAAATTTGAACTCATGCTACTCATTTAGTTTATATTTTTGGTTAAATATGTACATTAGATTTCTAAAATAAAAACCATATCGGGCATGATGTTGGTGTTTTATCATTCTGATGTGTAATACGGGTAAGTAAATCAATCATAATCATTTTTTCTTTGTAATTTTTTTTTTTTGGGTTTGTTCAATCATGAATTCGGGATAAAATCAACTTTATATTACTTGAATCAAGCTCATTTTGAGATTGATTCAATCTTAGTTTTACTTAAATCAATCTCATTTTCGGATTATTTGAGGTACGAGTTCGGATTAAAACAATTTTATAATTTTTGAATGAAGTGCATTTTGAGATTGATTCAATCTTAGTTTTACTTAAATCAATATCATTTTCGGATTATTTCAAGTACGAAAACGGGATTGAATATGGATAATTTAAGTATTTTGGGATTAAAAATCCGTACTTGAATCAATCTTTCTGTACTTGATTTAAGAAAATCCGTACTCACCGTACTATTAATACCGCTTCGGATTGATTTGAGTACGGATGGATTGATTTTTTTTTTGAGTGTACGAAAACACTTTTGGGCGCAAGGATTTTCTTCTTTATAGTATCACAAAAACCAGCTCCGCTAACCAAAGCTTCTCTGCAGAGCCGGCCTTCGTCAGGGCGCAAGGATTTTCTCCTCTATGGTATAACAAACACCGGCTTCGCTAACTAAAGCTTCTCTTTTCTCTTCTATGGTATAACAAAGACCGGCTTCGCTAACTAAAGCTTCTAAAATCTGCCTTGTTTTCGAACGAAGGCCGGCTATGCAGAGAAGCTTTAGTAAGCGAAGCCGGTCTTTGTTATACCATAGTTCATTCCTATTTAGGGACTTGGTTCACCTATATGGGGGCTTAGTTCCGGTTTTTTCCATAAATGAAGGACGTCCGCAAATTAAAGGGCTTAGTTTATTTTGGGTTTGGGGAGTTAGTTCATTGGGGACTTAGTTCATACCGCCGCCCCGGTGGACTAGTTGGTAATTAACTAGTTTATAGACTCTGGTCTGTTTCACTAAACGCGCTGAAGGTCTTAGTTGCTATGGCCCGTGTAATTAAGTTAGAATATAGTTTTTAATTGTATTTGTAAGTATTTAAAAGTAAATTAAAAAAAATTAAAATTTTTCTCCTGAGTGTAAAGCCACTACCTCTTAGCAGAAGAGACTACACAATGCCGAAGTTACTCACAATTTTACGTGACCGCAAATGTCTTCACTTTAATATTGCAGAGAAATTAAAAAAAACGTATAACGAAGCAAAAAAACAGTTCCTCTTGCTTCTGTCCAACTGTCCTTTTGTATTTTTTTAATGGCTTGCAGTGTGGCCAGGATATGTCGTGGTAAACAAAAATGTGCTCATTGTGAAAATGATTGAAGAAACCAAGCAAGTGCAAAAATGTAAAATTACGTGTCTAAAAAAACAATTTAGTTAATTGATATTTTCACTGCGAGACATGGCATGATTTTAAGCATAATTAAGCTAATTTTAATTAAATAATGCGCAATGATTTTGTTCTTTCACTCTTTACATATAATCAAGAAACTTCGTTATTCTGCAGGGGACTGAATTTCATAAATTGGCATAAATAATTTGTAAAACAAATTTAGCGGAGCCCCCATTATAATAAAGTGAATTAACGAAATGAGAAAATTTTTAAGTCACACAATGAATATCATGGATTGCTTGCACCTATCAGAGAAAAATAGCAAAAGTTTAATTTTTCTCTTAATCTTCTGCAAACAGCGTTGCCGTTGTGACTCTAAAGTATCACTTTTGACCCTTTTTCATGCCAATGACACTTTTTGTGGCCCTATTTTCAATTGATCCCTTTGTTTAATCTTAACAAAATGTATGACACTTTTTGAACCTTTATGAAAATAAGTACAACTTTCCATATTCCTTACGAAAGTTGTCACGAGTTTTGTGAAAAAACATATAAAAATTGGTAGCATGTCATAACATCCAGTGTCATAGTGTCCACGGACACTTTTTACAAACAAACTTTAAATAGAAACTTGTGAGTCCATGCTTTTCTCTCTAAATTTGCTCGAATCGGAGCTGGAAGAATGGACTCCAAGTGAAGAAAAAATTACAAAATATAGAATAAGTATTTCTAAAAAGTGACAAGCCATATCAAAGGTTTTTGTAAAAGTAACTTCTTTTTTTGATGATATGATTAATTTTGGAATGTACCTGTGAATTGTTTCTTAGTTTTGAGATTGATTTATAATTCAAGTACAGTACATTTCGCTTATAGTCCACTACTATAGTTGCACAACTTTTGTGGACTATAAGCGAATTTGGACTATAACCGATTTTTTTTATAAGCCATTTTATGGATAATAAGTGAAACCTAGTGTAATCCACATTTTGGACTATATAAAAATTATTTTCTTCAATAAAACCACTATATTTTTGAACAAAATAAAAGTTTATTTTAAACATAACCAAATATTGATTTAATTTAAATAAATAGTTAAAACAAAAATCTTTTTAATAATTTAATAAAAATGCTTTAAAAGATTTCAATAAAAACAAATGCGTATGAGATTCATTTTAATTCTTTGGATGACGAAATCAAACACAACATAAATATCAATTTCATAGGATCTTTACATGGGGTCTCCACCTGACAGTTTTTTGTTATACCAAACGTCAAAGTCTATATAAAAAAAACTCCTTCATTTTTATTAGCTTTTTTTATGAAGTTGGACGTTTATTTAACAAAAAATTGTCAGACGAAGACACCATGTCATGAAATATAAACTGCGAAATTTGGCATTTATAATACAGTAGACGCTCAGAAATTCGAACTCTCAGAATCAACTTGATGTTGTTAGAGTTTAAAACTCAGTTTTTTTGGTGTTTGTATTACGCATACTAAATAAAGTCAAATGAACTGAATTGTTATTTTTTATATTTCGTTAAGTTTTTTATAGTTTTGATGTTAAATAAACTAAAATTAAAAAAAAGTATAGTTTTGCATATGTTTATGGTCAAATTTATCTAAATTTTTGTAAAAAAAAACCGTCCAGAAATTCGAATAATTCGGAAACTCGAATCGCCCTAAAAACAAAGTGGATCGAATTTTCGAGCGTGTGCTGTAATTGCCAGAAAGGTAAATTAAAACATGCTGCCAGTTGATTAAAAATATATAAAAAACAGAGTGGACTATAAGCGAACATTTTTGCATGAAGAATTATATACGCATGTTAAGAAAATGTGGCTTTTAAACGAAAATGGACTACAAGCGAAATGGACCTTAGAACAAATAATTTGTATGAAATTCGAAAAAATCTGCATGTGAATATGACAGTTTTGGCTTATATCCGTTTTTGGCCTTTAAGCGGAATGGACTATAAGCGAAAAGTACTGTATGTATAATTTACTTTTATTTTAGTCTTATGTATTTAATTAATACAAACTAATAAACTTGACCCTATTTGACTTTATAATACCCTTTTGTTGACCCTTTATTTTCTTAAATACCCTTTTTATGACACTTTTTCAAAATTTTCAACGGCAACCCTGCCTGCAAACCTACCTTTTTTTTAAATGAGAATTAAAAAATAACATAATCATTTAAAATTAATTTTATGCTGTGACAATTTTCACATCTGTTTTTAATAGTTTTGGTGAATGCTGTGAACATTAAACTGACCAATAGAATATTATATGTATTATAAAATAATTTACTGTCTTTATGCGAAATATGCATGTGCATATTAAATAATACTCTTTTGACTTTTGCTGAAAATTTAAAAAATTCCATTGCTTTTAATGGCATTTGTTGTTATCACATTAAACACACATGAATGGATTATATTCATTTTAAAATATCGAAAATTATTTATGAACTAGATGCATACATATGTACACATGCATATATGTATGCATGTCTGTTCAACTACAAACAACCAATCAATAATGTATTATAAGCCGTAAAAAGAGTAGAGTATACTTTTAGGAGCTTTAGGGATATTAAATTTTATTGATGCCATATAAAAAGTAAAATTTATTATATAAAAATATAATATTGCAAAAAAAAAATATAGAAATGTGTGCTCAGAAAACTTAAAAACTTACCAAGCAAAATTAAATTTTGAAATTTTCCATTTTTGTGCTATTTTCTAAAACCGCCTGAGAATAAAAAACCTTTTCATTATGTTTTAACATTGTACAAACGTTCTCTGTAAATTCTTTTATAGTTCTACGCCCGTATTTATATTTTTTTTTTTAAATTTAATAAAGGTTTACAAAACAAATTTTGTATGAAAATTTGCCTTAATAAACGTTTGTTAAATTTAAATATAGTTTATAAATACGGGGGTTAAACTGTAATACGTCTGCCAGAAACTAATATTTGTTTTTATGTCACTTTAATTTTGTGTTGAAACAATTTTATCAAAATTTATAAAACTAAGAAAACAATGCCAAGCGGTTAAAAGAAGTAGTAAGCAGGCCTTTCGGAATCCCTTATTTCTTAGACGCAGGCCTTACTACCCCATTCCATACTCACACAGTTTTTACACACGATGTCCTAGCCAGCCAAGGCCTTCTTAAGTAAGTCTCATTGTAGGCCAACTTATGTAGCAGGGAGTAGGTAGGCATTCAATAAGACCTTTCTTAGAAAGCAAGCGAGCATGAGTACTGCCTATAAATAAAGCCTTCACCGCTGGGTATTTTCCTCTTTGGTGAATAAAAACACACATGCAAAATTTTTATAATAATGTAGTTTTCCCTAGAGAATTTGTTAGCATCACCCTTTAACACACTGGACGAACAAGGTTAAACATTCGTCGAGGCATTGTAGTCGATAAAGTTTTCAATATACCTGTTAACCTTCCATAGATCCGGAAAATTACCTTTGGAAGCCTAGGGTAAGGACAATGAGACTTTACTACCCCACTACGACCCTTTTTATGACCACACGTTCAATGAGACCTTAGCAGGAGTGATGCTATTTGAAGCCCGGCATTTGCGATTCTTGAGCGTTAATAGACGCAAATATTATAGCGTTGCAATGCTAAGGGATATCGATGCAGATAAGATCACTTTACTGTTAATTGCCAAACCGAATTTGTGAAGAGATTTCTTATATTTATTGCAGTACCCGTTATTAAGTTTTGATTTTTTCCAATTTTTTTTTTTTAAGTTCAATAAAACTAAACAACGATTTAAAACAATAAGTTTTTATACCCTTCACGAAGGCAAAAGGGTATACATTAGAGGCCTTATTCATAAAAAATATTTCAGATTAATAACAGGTTTATTAAACGAATTTCCTATAGAAATCTTTTTAATAAACTTCTTATAAATCAATAATATTTTTTATGAATAGGGGGGTAGGGATATAACTCTTTAAAAAACGTTTAAAATATCATAATTGGCATAGCACAGCCCGATAGAGCATACAAAACTATAAGGGATCGTATATTTATTTTTTCGCAATGGTCAAAAAAGTTCAGACACCAACCGCGATAAAGTTTTGAAAATTTTTAATTTTATTTTTGGTCAAGAAACATTAATAATATCTTTATTTAAAACAAAACTAGCTCAAGTATACTCACAATATTATTACAGTAACGGACTGTTCAGTCATTTTAAATAAATATAAATAAACATTTAAAATTCCAAGCAAATTTATTTTTAACTGATTCTAATAGTTATTCAAAAAACTCAGTGCATAATAAAACAGATTTTCAGTTGCAGTTAATATTGTTAAATGAAAATGTAATTTGAAGTAACGAAAAGTTCATTTAATTTTTACAGTCAAAAATGCAACGGCGAATTCCGTAAAAACAAATGAATTTTAAGTTAATTTATATAAATTAATCATCAAAAAATTAACTGAACAATCCGTGAAAAACAAAGGAATATTCAGTTATTTTATGTAATTTAACTACCAAAAATTAGTTTTTACTTATCTTTAAAAACGATGTGCTTGTTTTGTGTAACAAATTCCCATTTTCTATTTGTTAAAATGATTTAGTTAAATAAAACAAATTTTTAAAGTAAAATGATTGTGAGTTCTTCTGTAAACAAACAATGTCAGTATAAAAAAAGTATAACAACCGTGTGTACCGGGGTAAGTAAATAATAATATTCTCTCTCTCATTAGAAAAACAAGAAGACAGAGGTATCTGTCTGTTCTTTTTTAGAAATTTGGCTCTTTTGTGGAGTAAACGAAAATTGCGGAATTTAATTAAATAACTGAATATTTCTTTGTTTTTACGGAATATTCAGTTAATTTTTTGATAGTTTATTTATATAAAATAACTGAAAATTTATTTGATTTTACGGAACATGGAGTTGAATTTTTGACAATAAAAATTAAAAAAGTTTTCGTTAAAAATAAATGAAAAATAAGTAGACCGTTTTTTAACTGAATTTTCATTTATTTTATATTACAAATTCAGTTAATTTAACTTACAGAATATTGTCAGTGCATACACTAAGTTGAAGTGGCAAACGGTTATAAGGTTAGATCAAAGTGAATCAATATAGTCGCATTACAATGTCTTTAATAAGACGGAGAAATAAAGGTCGAAGAACTACAGTGCTACAAACTAAGCGCAGAGCGTAAATGAAATTGAACGGAATCGATTATTACAAACACGCTTAGCACGCTCCCAAGAACAAAGAGATTATGCAAACCAACCAAAAGGAGTCAATATTGGTTTGGAGGCGCGATGATTTTCTTGGCAGGCGACTTTCGCCAAGCTTTGCCACTGATTCCACGGTCGACGAAAGCCGATGAACTTAACGCATGGTTGAAGTCGTTCGAATTGTTGAAACACGTCAAGAAACATAAAATAAGTACGAACATGCGTGTCGAGCTGCAAAACGACCAATATGGAAAAGTATTTTCAAAACAAATGCTGGACATTGCATAAAATTATCAACTAAATGCTTGGTTCAGCAAAGGTGCTATATTGGCTGCGAAAAACTTTGATGTCAACGAATTGGATTTTTAGATTCAAAATCAATTTGATCGCGAATTGATGATGTACATTACTACTTAAAATGATGTCGTCAATTCTTCAACTGAAAGTAGGTTCGGTAATCACACTTTTACGAATTTGCTATCAACCACGTCTTTGTAATGGCACCCGGCTCAAGGTGAAAGAACTGATAAACAACGTCATCAAAGCAACAATTCCAACAGAAAAGTAAAAAAGAAAAGAAAAAAATATTTTTTTGTTTTCATTGGTTGGTTACTCGAATATCGATCTTGCAACCAAAATGTTAATTAAACATCTTGAGATTCATTGCGATTTTAAATTCACTCATACATTAATCCTTATAAATATTGGTTTTTCTCAAAGCAAATTTGTTCAAATTTTAATAAAAAAATACTAATTTTTACAGACATTTTTAATTTCATATTCTTAAGTTAGTGTACATTAACATAAATTATAATACAAAATATAAAAAATGTTTATTAAAAAATAATTATGAATTTAATGAAATAATAATTTTGTTATTATTTGCATTTCAATACAATTATAGAATTTGTTAAATTCATTGCACATTCTAATAAGAGGATCAGCATTAGCATAATTAGCTTTAAAACATCGAACTGATTATGGAATAAAATGACGTCATGGGCGTTAAGAAACATTAAACGAGATATTGTGGATAAAAAATCCAGAGCTTGTAATTATGTTGAAAAGAAACGATATGTTTAACATAGTCCTACGACTGTTAAGAGTGGGCAGCTTCATAAGAGAGAGTCTAGCAGCATACGAAGCCAAGTTTACTGGATTGAAGTTTAGTCCACGAAGACAAAAGAGCAGGAATTGCTTTTGGACGTCTTCGATAGCATCGGAATGTTTTTTTTATACAGGGTCCCATATTATTGATCCATACTCTAGAATAGGTCTTACCAGCGCAGTAAACAAAGTTTTTTGTGACATAAGGATCATTAAACTCTTTAGCCTAGCGTTATACGAAACCAAGTACACCCCTAGCTTTATTTACTATCACAGCGATATGCGAAATAAAGTTAAGTTACGGATCAAACAGAATTCCAAGGTCTAAGAAATTGACGGCCAATTCCAGCTGACTACCATTAAGATGATATTGTGCAGGTATCGGATTTTTCCTGACAAATCGCATTTATTTACATTTATTAAGATTTAACTTCATAAGATTTGTTAGGCACCATGAATAAAACGAGTTTAAGTCGTTTTGGAGACGTTGTCGGTCAGATACTTGACAATAACTTCGAATCATCAGCAAACATTACAATATTCGAAGATTGAATAGCAGTAGGCAAGTCGTTAATGAACAGTAAAAAAAGAAGCGGGCCAAGGTCGCTTCACTGTGGTACTCCAGAAAGAACATCAATTCGTCTGGAACAGGTGTTTTTAAAAAGATCGGTTTGTTTTCTATTAGTTAAGTATGAATTAATCAATTTAATACTGAGGTCTGTGAACCCCAAAAAATATGATTTCTTTTATCGAAAGCTTTACTGAAGTCAATGTATATAAAGTCAGTTTGTTCTTGTTCCAGAAATCCACGATTTATAACGGTAGTGAGTTGAAGAAGGTTTGTCGTAGTATTGTTTAATTTAAATTAAGTAAGAAATTCATATTTAGTCAGCAATAATTGTTCAATGATTCCCCAAACTGTCGCAACAGAAATATTTGTTGATGTTTAAAAATTAAATGTCAATTAAATTCCAATGAATATTTTAATCGTGGGAATTTGGCATTGTCAATTTGTTTATGAGAAATGCTGACTACTAGGATATTTTAGTATATAAGACGCTATAATAATTCAATAAAGATCAGAATTAATTGATCATTCAAATTGATTGACTAATTATTTCTCAAAAATGGCATTTTAATGCTCGTCTAATGCGGCAGATGTGCTTAGCAATACTTACCCCTTTTTTTACGCTAAAAATTCATCCGACCACTACAGTAAATAGAATCTGAATATGCTGTTTATTACTCCATGGTGGACTAGATAATGGTTTAGATATTTTTTTTCGGAATACTTTAATTCATAAAAGAATAAACTTTATCGTAAAATACTTTACATATTTGATTTACTACATAAAATGCAATTTCAGTCAAAACAAATAATCAGAAGTGGTGTTCTCTCTTACTAACATAATTATTTAAATTTTACAAACACAAAAAAAAATTATATTCTGACTCAATTCGCCGAGCCATAGAACCAGGTTCCCTGGCAGTCTACCGTGGCAACTAACACAATCGACTTTGATCTTTACAACAAGATATGTACATTCGTAAAATTAACCTTCTTGTTTAAGTGATTTGCAGCACCTTATTAATCTGTAGGGAAAACTATATGTTTAGTAATTCGCAGTCTGTTTTCTAGTTGCTAAACGCATAATATTTGTTCGATGTGTACATACTTTCCCAGTAATAAAATTTATAAAAAATGTATCAAAATAATATTTTACATCAGCTGAATTGATTTAAACAACACAAATATGCATATACAACACAAATAATATCCCCGTATTTTAATGAAATAGCAGACAATTGCTTTCAATCTGGTTAAAAGCTAAAAGGTACCAGCAATAAAAAATACCAATACAACACTGTAAAAATTGTAAAAACAATTTAATTTAATGCAAATTCTGAAAATAAAAATTGAAATCAAAACCGATTGAATTCAATTTTTTTTTTATTTCATTTTGCACAAAATAGAAATAAAACCAAAACAGCACCAACTCAGCACTTAAAAAAAATTTTATGCAAATATTTGTTCATAATTTGATTATTTTCTCGTTAACAAGAGACAGTGAAACAAGAGCACAGTGTTCAAAAAAAAAGGAATGTCTAATGCAACCGGAAACCAGCTTAAAATCATAACACCAACACATTTGTATGGAAAAAATTAAGAAAAAAAAGAACCTACACACACACACATTCGTATATCCTCGTTAGTAAAAAGTACATGAATTGGTGTATGTATGTGTAACAATGGATTTTATCAGAGTGTATGTGTTTAACAACCCGATAAAGCTAATGAAGCATTATGTATAATGGGAAATGAGACATTGGTTATTCTTTTTTGTTAAACTTTCGTTCGATACAATAAAGAACTGATGGCAGCAACAAAAAAAAAAACGAAAAAAACACCAGCTCTAGACACCGTCTTTTAATTATGAAGGCAAGGATAGACTCCAATATTTACCTAAACATTTACATGCACAGCAAATGACGACGACAACGGTGAAGCTAATGATGTTGATGAGAAAAAATTCATTTTAAATAATAACACCTTTCATTATGATGGGAAAGGTAAAAAAACATTTGCTCTTAATTTTGTTTCCTTTTTTTTGTGCTTTTCCTGATTTTTCTATTTTTGTTTTACCATTTTTAATGACCCATTCTACCACTCTATTTGAGCACCGTGTTCACACGTCTCAGCCGCTTAAGCCATATTCTAAACAACATCAGCCGTAACGACAACATCATACACAATGTAATTGAATGAAAGAGTTTAGAAAGCAGAGCAAAAAGAATAAAACTGAAACGAAACAAAAACAAAACTGCAATAAGCTGCAAATTATTTGTGCTTTACAGAAAGAAAAAGTGTCTAAAGGAAAAAAGAAAAAATTTAATAGAACGAAAAATTTGCACAAGATGGGGTTCATTGAGTCGATGAAAATGAAATTATTCGCAACAATTGCTCTCACAAAAACAATGAAAGCGATATTAAAAGGGAACAACAAATGTCTGTAATTAAAATGGAAAAAAGGCTATAGACATGACCAGTTTTTACTATCATTTAAGTAAAAGGGGTGAAATTAGGATTTCTAATAAGAAAAACGTATATCAAAAATATCAGCTAATAAAAAAATCATATTCAATGTCTATATATCGAGCCCTTATCGCAAAAAAAAGCATAAGAGACATAATTTTCAATTTTCGTTTTTTTTTCTTATAAATGACTCTATTGGCAACACTTGCATCATCTCCTAAAATATCGTGGTCACATAAGGTACCGTTACGATTTTGTAGCAAAAACAATTTTATCTTAAGCGAGAATTGTTTGAAATAAAATAAAAAATACCTTTATTTGTCTCTTATGCTTTTTTATCGGTTATGACTCGATATGAAAGGACGCACAGTGGAAACGGTAGAAAAAGCTGATCATAAAAAATGCATGTCATATCAAAGCTTTGAAATTTGGGCATATGGTGCATAAATACTATTTACTACAACCTCATAATTATAATCATAGCTGTAACGATTTCTTAGATATTTAATATAACGTCATTTATTGATTGTTCTTATTCGTTATGAAAAAATTCTACTGAAAGCAGTTAACCGCCAAGCTAAACTATATTTCGTGTAAAGTTTTCAATATTTTAGCTGCGGCTACAGTTATACGGTTTGAAAGACATTTCTCTTCTTTTGCTATCTTAATCTTCTATCAATATATAGTAAACTTATATCTTCTCCGTATATCTTCTATATATATATGTATATGTATCTGTGGCAAAAAGGAAAACAGTGCTTAAGTCGACTTAAGCTTATGGCAATTCAATATCCGTGTTTAAAGGTACCCATAGACAAAGTTTCAATTATTTTGCACCATTTTTTAGGAAGTTAAAGTAAAATTACTTTTGGCTTATTCTTTTTCTTGCCCTAGGTCTACACTAGAGGTGTGCAAGAATAAATAAAAAGTAATTTCAACACACTCATTTGTTTTTTAACTACAATGTGTCGAGCACCCAATAATCACGAATCAAATGAAAGAATAACCAAAGAAAAAACAAACAAAAACTCATTCAATTCAGTCAACGCAAGTCAAATGAGTTAAATATTCAAATATAATTTGAATGTTAAATATCTGTACCTACACATTATGTATGTATGTGTAAGCTTAACTCTTTTAAATAAAAGAAGCCACAAGCATACACACATTTTATGTCAAGGTATTCAAATAAATGTATGCACATTCAATAATTCAAAAATTATTTGAATATATTTTGTAAACTTGCTCTCTCTAACGGGTCATTCCAATGTTTTGTTATTTATGAATGACTCTCAAATTCATTTACAGCAAACAAGTTTTTTATTCAATTCATTCATTCTTATTTTTGTATATTGTTTACTCTCTTCTTATCTTTTTGAATTATAATTGAATAAATGTTGTGCATTTTGAGTAAAGGCAAACAAGTGAGTTATTCAAAGCAGACCTCTAGTCTACACTAAAGATAAATATCTCAGCAAGTTGCGATTAATGTCGACAGAATAACAGAGCAATATTTATTATTGATCAGCTTATGTTATGGGCATGGGAAACCGTATTTATGTTAGCTCATAACACAAAGCATACAGAGATGAAAAAAGTGACGCATGAAAAATGCCCAAATCATTTGCGAGGGTAGCTTTCGAAGAAAGAGAAAGAAAATGTTTTTTTGGTAGTAAAGTGGCAATGTGTAAAAACTGGCCGCTACTATCAACACGAATTGCGTAATCAAAACAAAATATTCAAAAAGGGCAGCTTTCGAAGAAAAAGACAGAAAAAATTACAATATTTTCTGTCTCGTGACGCATCTGTGTGCTCTGTGCTCATAATTTGAAAAACATCAAGCAACAAGGTGCACTGTAAAAACTGGCGCTATCTTGCATTAATTTAAATTAATATAAATTCTTTCTTACAGGCAATTCACATGGAGGCTTTTACGACGTCGCTTTGTCGACGTCTCTTTTGGTTTGATGGCAAGCGGTGTAGAGAAGAAAGAGGGGTAAACAAAACGACTTGGTTTGTGTTTTCATGTCGTTTTTTATATTTCTCTTTTAACTTTTTCTTTTTACGCTTTATTCTTTTTCTTACTTTGAAGTGTGTGGTTGAAAATACAGTGAGTCCTCGATTATCGATAACATACGGGACCGGCAGCATTCTTGATTATTAATTTTTTTTTTGGTGTGTTTCATATTTTATATAAATATGTAATGTATTATTATGTAAACATAGGGAAAAAGCAATTGGCAGAATATGCTTCCAGTACGTTGGGAAATTCTCTTTCTTCGTTTATTTAAATTTGGTTTGATTGTTCTAATTTAAAGGAAAAATATAATTTGTTTATAATTTCGGATAACAGAGGTGATTTAAATCAATGCAAAAACAAATTATATTTTCCAGTTAATTGATGCTGCCGGTTAATCGAATGACGGATAATCAAGGCCATACTGTAAATAAAACAAAGGCATGCAACCAAAAATCATCGTATGAACGCAAAGAGATTTTGGAAGTTTCTTTAAAAGGGAATCAAGATAAAACGACGTCGTTAAAGCCCTCATGTGAATTGAGTGTTATTCGACTTTATTATTTAAATGTTTATTAATTTGTTTAAGCTTGAGGTCTTTTTTATATATAAAAATGAACTCAAATTTAAACACATTAATATAAATTTAAAAACAACGATCGACTAAGAAAAAAATTATATTAATAAAAATAATTTTTGTATTTTTATTTTAGAGTTTAATTAATTCTTTAATTTATTTCTTTTAATTCAATTATAATTTGCTACCGTCTCACAAATTTAATTTCTTTCTCGCATAATTTGCTTCTATTTTTCCCATTTTTGCTTTTTTTTCAATTGACAACCACGAAGATGGACTATCAATTATTGCAACATAAATAGCCAGCAATAAATATGTACACAAAATTCCTGTCTACATCACAGATAACTAATTTTGACATTTACTGCAATATATGTCGCAATAATTATCTCTTGTATAGACGGGCAGTTAATATGCAATAAAATTTGGAATTAAAGCTTAAGCTTACTTCCGATCTGCATCGTATGTAATATTTGGGAAAAAAACTTTAAAAACTAACAACAAAAGTAAATATTCAAAAAAACCCTTTAACCCTAAGTCTATACGGGCAATTTGTGTGGCAATTATTGCTGTAGCAACTATCAAATTCTGTTTCCAACACTAGATATTAACGTGTGGACTGCATAAATATGTACAAGGCGAATTCATACAAGGTGGTCTTATTTTGAAAACGTTTACAACACTGTAAAGTATTTTAACTTTGTGTCAAAAATAATACAACACTGAAGTGAACAATTTAAACAAATATTTCATTTTCTTTTTACTTTTAAATTGTTTGTTTTGAAATTTAATAATTTAAAAAATTTCTAATTTCATAATTTTAAGCGAAACTTATAAAATGTAGTAAATATTCCCCAGAACCACATGAACGGTATATCATTTTGACACAAGGTAATCAGCTGTTGCTTTTGTAGCAAGATAAGATCACCTGCTATAAATTCGCCTTGAATATGTATTTGAACACAAGTTCAGAAACAAATGTCATAATACATTGCCGTGCAATTATCTTTTAACACAAGCTGTCAAAATCAATTATCAGTAACAAAAACGAAAAATTTTAAACTTAAAAATATAAAATTTAAACACAAAATTTAAAAATTAATAATAAAAAAAATATTAAAAATAAATTGGTTGCCAAAGAAAATGTAAGTATTTATTTACATACAAATTCGAAAAAAAAAATTAAAAATAGAACATTTCTGTGACGTCATTCTGCCGACGTTATTGCTTATGTTAACAAAATACAAATTGCGCGTATAGACGTAGGGTTATTTTCAAAAGTAAGCAATTTTTTCTTATTGCCACAAATATTTAAATTTTGTGTATGCTTGTTCCCTATAGACTCCTTAACTACTAATCAGATTTTCTTGAAGTTTTCACACTATTTTCCGACTATCGTTTGGCATAAAAAGTTTAGTTAACTGGCTCAGAGCGGTGGGCGTGGCACCTCCCACGATAACAATAAAATCATTCAGATGTTTTACAAAAATCTTGATTATTCATGAACATTATTTACAACGGTAACTGTTGAAGATCTCAAATTTGAAACAAATAACAAAAGTTAGCTGGATTGGAGAGGCAGACATGAAACCTCTGATACAATAGAATTCTATGTATATTCGACAACTTCGGTACATAAAGTATTTTTAATCAATACAAAACATCGATCAAAAGATGTGATGGATTGGAACAGGGGACCTGGAACCTCCTATGTAAATACAATACAGATTGCTTTTTACCCGGAGACCGGCAACAATGGAAATATTTAAATATTGTACAAATAGCTTGGAAATCAATACGCAACATCTGCGAAAACGTGAGCTTGGATAAGAGGGCGTGCACATTGTGACTTTTTGCAATTTTATGTGGCCAAAATTAATATCTGCCGTTCGGCAGCAAATATCGAAATGAAAC
The DNA here is from genome assembly GCA_949318255.1 of Pollenia labialis. Taxonomy (NCBI): domain Eukaryota; kingdom Metazoa; phylum Arthropoda; class Insecta; order Diptera; family Polleniidae; genus Pollenia; species Pollenia labialis. The sequence goes on along the minus strand of OX439142.1, from coordinate 43,639,106 downwards.
TTCATATGGATAGTGTCTATACACGCAGAGTCAAAATATGGGCATCTCCAACAACACTATTTTCAAAGAAAATTGTAAATATATTTTGTTAAATTTAACAATATTATGGCTAAATTAGTCCTTCATCAAGAAGCCACAACCATATTTCGGTTGCCTCTAAACATGTTATGGTTAAATATGACAATAATTTGATTTTAAATTATAAGTAGTAGTTTTGCTCTTTTCTAAGAGCAACGTGCTATTGGTAAAAGACAACGCCGCTATTATAAGGATTAAACATATTTCAGTTATTATTAACCATAACATGTTCGGAGGCAACCATAATATCGTTGAGGCCTTTTATTGGAGGACTAATTTAACCGTAATATGATTTTCAGTGACGATAACATGGTTAAATTTAACATAATATGTTTAAGCTGCCAAATTTCACTTCAATTCTTTTCGTATTACAGTTGAGCCTCGATTATTCGTAATGGTCGGGACCATTCTTGATAATCAATTTTCCCGGTTAATTGAGTCCCACTTTGTTTTCAATTGTTGAGACTTTTCTTGGTACAGTAGACTCGCGATAACAAAAACACCGCCTTACGTGAACACCGGCTAGCATGAACATAATTTTTTTTACACTGACTACTCTGTAGCGTGAACACAGTAAGAAAGCCCTATAACGTGAACAAATGTAAAATTCATGGAACATAGAAAACGTTGTTTTCTTTTGAACATTTTTATGCAATTTTTAAAAACTGGGAATCCCCGTAAATATTTCTTATGAATATATTCTGGCATTTTGTGTTACGAGAGCTGTTGATTTGCTTATTTTGTTTTTAGTTTAATATAAAGTGCGTCGTGAAAAATGTCGCAAAAGCTACAAAATTTTTTAACTTTGAAGGAAAAAGTGGATGCAATAGAAAAAATTAAAAGAGGTCTCCGAGAAAAGGCGGTGTTCAGTTTTTTGCAAAAAAAGAAAATCCAAAAAAAGATAACCCATTTTTTTCAATAATTTTAATGTAAATTGTTTTTCTTAACAAAGCGAATATGAATTAGTGAATATGAATTAATAAAAAAAAATATATTAATTTGAGTTAAATATATGTCTATTTTATTTTAAAGATGTAAAAAATTACACCTTCGTAAACATGAACAACTTCGCAAACGTGTCCACGTTACCGCGAGTCTACTGTATTTTTACCACTGATACCATTCTTAAATTAAAAATAATAATCCATACTCCTCCAATTTCAAAACTAAATGTCTGTTCAAATGCTTTCGAATTATGATATTCAAACAAGGGAATTCCCTTTTTCATTTTATTCACACTGTGTTTGATTGTTAAAAAGTAATAAAAAAATGTATGCGCATAATAAAGTAAATCACAGTTAATCGATGCACAAAAATTTTATTTAATGCAAAAAAATGTTTTATTTTTCTTCCCCGGATAATTAATGTTGCCGGTTAATCGAACTACGGATACTACAGGTTCAACTGTATAGCGATTTTTCGCGAGGACGCTTAATATGTAACCAATGGTTAATAATGGATCGATCAGCAAATAGAGCTTATTAAGGCCAAATTTGATTCCAATATCGTGACACTTAGGTAATGCAATAGTTAAAGGGTTGGGTCTACTTTTTTTTATCCAACACGCTCTGTGTTACAACTTTCATGCCTTAGTACTGATTTGCATGCCTCAACTTATTGACTAATTTTGTGCATTTTCAATATCTAACGAATCTGGCACCCAGAAGATATTTTTGTCTGCTTTAACGTGCCCTATCATAATACGTATACATACTTTTTAGAGAAATGAAAGACAAAAGAAAATATTTCACTTCATCTTTTTGGCGGGAAGTTTCAGTTTACTCGTGCATTCAGTTTAAAGTCTTGTATTTGGGGTCTATAAACATATGAGAAGGGTGCCATAGGTTCATACAGAAGGTCACCTCGGGTATTACGCAAATGAAAAACGAATCCAGAATTCTTAATTTAAGTCCGATTGTAACAACTTTTTTAGCAGTGAAATATCAGTGAAATTTACTAGTCGAGTTCTACAAAAAAGTTAGTGACATGGACGTTTTGATTTTTGTTGCAAAACATCTTTAATACATTTTAAAATTGTTAAAAATAATTTAATATTTTAAAAACTTTTGAACTGTGATATGTAATATGTCTAATTTTCCGTTGTGCATTGTAGGCTTAATAAATGAAAAGAGGATGCAGTACAACCCAGACGATTGACATTTTTTATTAACTCTTAAGTTTGGCTATTTTTTGTTGTTTTACTGTCTGGCCAATATTCTTGTAGAACATTTCATACCCACACTCGTCCTTCCTAAGAGTGTTTATAAGATTTGTTAGAATAGCGGCAAAACTTATCATTATAAATGTTCCACAAAATATTGGCCGTATGATATTCAATAAAATTACTGAACGGAACTTTGTCTATTATATCCATATAAACATGAAACAGTTCCAAAAGCGTATGTGGAACAAGATGTAGCGTTGGTATCAGAATTTGTGAGGATTAATAAATTATTTTTAAATTCAAGTAAAACCCGTGCACTAAGATTTAAGCCATATTGTGAACGCAATTGCAATTTTAGTATTTTTATTGATGGAAACGAAATTTTTGAAAGTAATTCAATAAAGTATCTCGGCATACACTTGCAGAACAATCTTGTGTGGAGCCAACATATTCAGAGTATAAAATCGAAGGTTGCTCAAGCAATTGGCTTCTTATACAAATTTAATAGAAATGCAAAACTATTGATTTACAATTCACTAATCCAGAGCCATTTCAATAACCTGGCTATCATATATGCATATAAAAACTGTACCGAATTAAAATCATTGCAACGTATACAGAACAAAGCATTAAGAGTTGTATCTAACCTTCCTAGAACATATCCCACAGTATTAGTCTATAAAGAAATATACAAAACTATTTTACCAATTCGTGGCATATACAAGATGAGGCTGTTAACGTACGTTTTCAAATGCATACAAAATATAGGGCATCACACCATTTTCCTTTCAAGGAACCAACACACAATTAACACAAGAAATAATAATAATCTAGCAGTATCCAGGTGTCGACTTGAAACAACCAACCAGCGAATATAATATATTGGTAGTCATGAATACAATAATTTGCCTATTTATTTAAAAAATCTAACAAGAATTTCAACGTTTAAGACAAATTTAAAGATACATTTACTGAATCAAATAGAAGAAATATTAGTATAAAGTGTTTGCGAAAAAAAAAATTTAATTTAAGACGCTCATTTAATTGAATTAAATTTTTTCGTTTTTCCCTTCTTTTGTTTTTTGAAGTAATAATTATTTTTTATTCATTATTATAATAATTTTTTTTTTTTATAATATAAATATTATAACCAGTGTGACACAAAGAATGCTGACGAAGGCCGTAGCGGGCCAGAAAATGCATTACATTCTGCTGCTGTCTCATAATTGTAAATTTGTCTGTACATACAATATACCTCATTGCTTTCCAACGGAAAGCTGAGGTAAAATGTAACAAGAAAATACAATATAATAGTCTGATAGTGTATAAAGTCATTTCTAAAAAATTGAAGGAATATGACTATTACAAAAAAGCTTTATAAAATACATAACTGAAATTTAGCTCATAGAATAAATTCGAAAAATAAAAAATGTTGAATATAATAACTTTATTTATAAAAGAATTGTATCTGCCAACCTGCTTCAACAATGCCTAAAAGGCGCTGAAGCTCTAAATTGTAAAGATTTAAGAACACATAGTTTAATTAACAGATATGCTGCGCAAACAGGCCAAAAGAAGGATACTTTATCCCACCACTACCCACTAAAAGTAAAAAATACGATGTTAACTTTCAAAATGCCGACGCACTTTATTGTTGGTCTCCTCTCTGAGAATCTTTTGTCAGAACTCCGTTTTTTGTAAAAGTTCGAATTTGTTGTACAGTGTAATTTGTAGAAAAATAAGTACATTGGCATAAAATTTGCGAAGCATTATGGCATTCTTTTTTGTCATTGTAATGTAGAAACTAGAAATTTAAAAAAAAAAACCAAATACTAATAAATAATTAAAAATAAACTAATCCCCGTATTCATTAACGATTATTAAATTTTACAAACGTTTGTTAAGGAAAATTTTCATACAAAATGGGTTTTGTGAACCTTTATTAAATTTAAATTTTTTTATGAATACAGGTGTAATACTTTTGTAAACTTACAAATATTTTTTTTTTATTAATTCAAATTTGTCCACATCTGTACATAATTTTTCCCTCTTTCTTTTTAACTTTTTTGTGAGTTCGTTTACAAAAAAAAAAAAAAGAAATGGAAATATTACACTTATTTGACAGCAAATCTGAAACCCGTTTAATTTTTTTTTTGTTTACAGAAAATTGCGGTTGTCAGCTAACTAATGGAAGCGATGTTTTAAAATCGTACGTGACAGCATTTGTCGCAGCATGACATTTTCAATAGATTAGAAAATCTAAGCGAAAATAAACCACAAACTTTTTCCTTAAACAGCTAATTTAGAGACTGTCATTTCTTTTTTACTAATATGATGTAATATTTTAAAAGAATGGTTTAATGTAGTGAATTTAACAACTTGTTTTAAAAAAAAAACTCCTAAAATTAGGCAGAGATCACGACTTCCGGTTAAACAGTAACAGAATTCATGCAATATTATTTGAAGAACATTTTATTAAAATATTTAGAATATTAAAACAATAAATTAAGATATTGTAAAGTAGCAGTTTATTAAGGATTGCAACAGTATCATCAAATTATTTTAGACATCGTAAGCACAATACAGTCTTATATAAATGGCAATAAATTTTGTCTATCTTTTTGAAATGTATGAAATTTTACAAATTGTAAAATTTAATAAAAATAAAGCTACACAAATTGTTAGCTTTTATAAAATGTTAATGACTTAATAAATTGATGTTTACTTAAAAATTCTAAAACAGTTGTTCTCAATTATATAAGCCACAATTAAAAAAAATGGTAAATGCGTTAAAAACAAAAACTGCAGTCTTCCTAGATAGCTACGTTCTCGGACTGTAATATTACTAGTTGAAACGATACTTTTGGTTTTGTTAGGAGCAGCTATTAGGGAATGATCCCTACTAATGCATTGTATTGTGTTGAAACTAGGAAAATATATATAGATACTAGGAATTGATACTAGAGTAGAGGGCAAACAAATTGTGAAATATCAACTGCACTGTGTTCTCTTTATCAAAATAAAAAAAAAATGGTTATAAAAAGATTTACTCAGACCCCATAGTGTATATATATATTATTCTGGCTCCTTGAGTAGTTCTAAATCAGTGACGTCCAAAAAGTAAATTGTGGTTGCATTGCTTCATATTTGTGTAAGTGAATAGAGAGAGTTCCCAGCTAGCATTTTCAATCGTCTAGGAGTCTACTGGGAATCTCACAAAGAGTGTTTTTGATCGTCGACGAGCTCATTTTTTAATTGTAGACGATTCCTCGCACGGGAGAAATTGTAACACGTGCTGATTCGTATGAGAGATTCTTCCATAACGCAGCGAAAGACGCTTTTATTAATCATAAAGGGAATCGTTTATGATGTATGTTGAGATTATCTAACGAGTCTTTCAAAAAGCATGCTAACAGTCGTATAAGACTCACCTTGGGATTATTTTACAACTCGTAAAATGCTCAGCCATATAACTGAGCTACCTAAATAAGGGCATCAAGCGTATTTTTCATGTCAAAACTTCTAATTTTCATACAATTTATATAAAACAAACCTTAAGGTCGCGAAATCAACACCATCCAGTCGGAAAAATCCTTTTTTTCAGGTCCTTAGGCCGGTTTGTTTTATTGAAATTGTATTGACAATAAAATTTTAATTTTTCAAAAACGCTCTTATTTAGGTAGCTCAGTAATTGTTAAACGACTCTTACAGAGAGTCGCAAAAGGTTCATTCCAAGATTAAAAGACGAGCGTGTCAAAAAATAAATAAAAAAATAATAAATAAAAAAAAATTATATGTTTTTGTTTTTGTTACTCGTCAGATAATCATCAGAAGATTCTTTTTGGAGTTGTGTATTAAACATAATCGTCAAACAAACAGCCTATGCTAGCTGGGTTTACACAGCAAACACAAATTCAAGTCAAAATAAAAAAAGCAATTATTAAAATATGTAGTTTAAATCAGTACTGTAATAATTACGAGCATTGCCATACAAATTAAAGTTTGTTATTTCCATCTTGTTTTTTTTTGCTTGCAAAATAAGATTTATTTTTTTTTTAATGGTAAATTAATTCTTATATTTGACATTTATTTTTTTTATTATCAAAAACAGGAAGTCGTTTTTCATTTGTTGGCTCTTATGTTATGAATCATTTAAAAATAAGAGGGAAGATGTTTTAAAAAAGTATTTTGATAAAAATCATAGTAAAAATGTTAAGAGGTGTTCTTCTTCTTTTACATTAGATTCAATTATATAACTATGAAAGTTATCAAAATGCCTTTTTAAAATATCTTTCCTCTTATTTATAAATGTTTTAAAACATAAGAAGCACTTTATGTTGTCAAAGGCATTCCCAAGCATTCTATTTCTTCTCTATTTATTTATTTATTAACCCATATTTTATTGTATTTATGTATGTCTGGGATCACACATTGAAAGTTTTCTTTCAGAAAGTCTGAGTTTATGGGTGAGAGAGGAGAGAAAAAAGCATGTTCTCTTCCCCTCTCACCAATAAACTCAGACTTTCTGAAAGAAAACTTTCATTATGTGAACCCAGACTATGCAATGTTTACTGGGGAAGTTTTCTTAAGTAAAATATACAAAATATGTAAGCATCCGCCGCATATGCACTCATCGCTTGATAATCGACGACTGAATTGTGTACTCTCGTCAGTGTTGCCATTAGGATACGAAAGATACATGTTTCGTATCTTTTGATGGCTTCAGGTACCATGTCTAATCCTGAAATTTTTCGTATCTTTTGAATTTGTATGCAAAATGTACTAAAACTTATTAAGGGCTAAAAAATCAACGCAAGTTAAGCTCTTTTTTGGTTTAAAATGTTTATAAACCAGCAAATCTACAAATCAGTAAACATATATACAACCTTTAAACGCTGAAAATTGGGCGGTTTAGCTACCAAGACAAACCATACGAATATGACAACATTTATCGTAGTGCTGCCTCATTTTTTTTAACTACATACAAATTCGAGTTTAGTTCAACTAAATCAGCGTTTAAACGTTCAGTGATTTATTGGCCCTGCATTATCGCTCAATCCACTGAGGTGAAAATATGCCTTATCACTGAATCACGAAGTGCACGATATGCATTTTGATTTGAACGCCCATTTTCATAATAAGCCTGAATAACTTTAACGCGTTGCTCGATTGTGTATCTTTCCATGGTTCAAATTGAGTTGGTCTGAAATTGAGAAATGTCAAATAAAATGCAGAAAAAATTTGACGTGTAGGTGTTCACACTTAACATCGACCCTTTATAAATATCAAAAACTTCAGTAAATGATAAATTTAAATAAAAATATGTATAATAAATACAACTTAAAGGGTTTAAATTTATATCAAAAAATCCACCAACAAGAATTCTGTTTTAAAAATTGTTTCATTTATTTATTTATTTTTCCTAACACCCAACAATTAATGTAAATATTTTCTTTAATTTTGTATCTATTTTATACTGTGTTTATTTATGTTGCATACAAAATTAAAAATTACTCTTCCCACATAATCAAGAAACGCTTAATATTGCTTAAAATAAAAGAGCTAAATTGACAAATACGTAAAAAAATAACAAAATTGCTGACGTTTTATTTGTGAAAAGGCAAACAAATTGTAGAAATATAATATAAAGCAAAAAAAAAATGACTAAGAAACACAAAAAAAACCGAAAGCAAAAGTCCTAAGGCTAAAAAAATTAAAGTCGACAAATCTTTGCCAAATACAACATGCCGACAGAAGCTCAGGAGATAGACAGAGAAACAGACGGACCGACAGTAAACACATGTACTTTTCCTATCAATAGATGTACATGTGTTTTTTCTTTTTATTTTTTTTTTGTTAAACAAACACTGATTGTTTAACATACACATACAGACACATCTGTCCCGAATAAATACATTGAATGTTATAGTATTTATAACATACATATAGGCGTTCGCATACTGTGATAATAATAATAATCATGAAATTTTGTACAAAAAGCACAACAAATGCGTTGTGCAAAGAAGAGTATTTTGATTTTATATAAAATCAGGGAATGAAATCAGAACTGGCAAATATAATTTCAATTTGGCTGTAAGTGCTGTAACTGTTTTATTTACCGTTACACACCCAATCACTTGTTACGCCAAATACCAAAAGCAACAATATAAAAAAAAGATACAAAAACATTAAAAAAAACAACAACATTCAACTAACTGAAAACCATACACACATTTATATCCTTCACATATTCATGTTGGAAAGAAACACCCCTATCCTTAAAGACACACACACACACACATATGCAACAATGTACCCTTGGTTTTCTGTGCATAAATACAAAAACATTTATATTCTGACAGTCGTGTTAGGATTGGAAAACCATGTTTGGGAATGATTAGACTATCAAAATAATATTTCATATTAGCAGTCTGAATATTCTTGAACTACGCCACGCAATAGCGTAAAATAGAGAATGGCAATGAGCGATAAATTTATTAAGGATTTTCCCTTTTTACACGAACATTTTTTTGAAAAAAATATAAATAAATAATATGAATTACGTTAGGAAATTAAAGAGCATATGTAAAAAGCAACATATCGTCACCTTAAAGGCAAAACACGTTTAAACAAAAACTCAATCATCAAGCAAAAGTACGACATTCGACTGTATAAATAAATCAAGTATGATAACTTTCGAAACGAAATCGCGGAATTTCTCGAAATAAGTATTAAATTCTTAATTCAAGTAAAAACAGATTAAACTTTTCGTTGTTTTTAACCTTCCGTAAGCCACGCATGTTTTGATTTTCTATACACATTGAAAAGAGGTCGCATTTGTACCACGAAGGGCTACAAAGTAAATTTAAACTCCTGCTTCTCATTAAGTTTATATTTTTGGTTGGTATGTATTTTGGTTACATACGATTTCTAAAATAAAAACCATATCGGGCATGATGTTGATGTTTTATCATTCTGTAAGGAGTATTTCGAGTAAGTTAATCAATTATAATAATTTTTTCTTTCTTTTTTGGGATAAAATCAACTTTATAATATTTGAATCAAGCGCATTTTGAGATTTATTCAATCTTAGTTTTACTTAAATCAATCTCATTTTCTGATTATTTTAAGTACGAATTCGGATTAAAAATTTTTTTAATTCTTGAATCAAGCGCATTTTGAGATTGATTCAATCTTAGTTTTACTTACATTAATTAATCTCATTTTCGGATTATTTAAGTATTTTGCGATTGAAAATCCGTACTTGAATCAATCTTTCTGTACTTGATTCAAGAAAATCCTTACTCACCGTTATATTAATACCGCTTCGAATTGATTTGAGTACGGATGGATTGATTTTTCTTTTGCGTGTTTATTACATTATGAATCGATCTTTACGAAATTTGCTGATGTGATATCCAGTCTAATGAAACTGTGACAGACCAAATTTAACTTCAATGGAAATATTCATTATGTTTTGAGGTGAACTTAAGTGTTTTTCGAGAGTGACTGATCATCCCAAAACTAAATAGTATGATTTATTGTCTTATAAAACTAGTTTGTGTAAAATTTAATAAAAAATGGTGCATTTCGATAATTGTTTTTACCAGAAATATAATATTTTTAGGGTCAATCCATTGGAATCTATAGCTCTTTTCCTATTGAACCAATTATGTTGGATTACTGGAAATAAGCAATTCTTTTCAGAATGGTATTTTCTTCTCTACAAAAAATATCACATTAATGATGAAACAGAACTGGGGCTGAACGATGTTTTTCATACAGATTGACATAAAATTAAGCCAGAGAATGCGGTCGAGAAATAGAATCAATTTTATTTGAGGACGTTTTTTCTAATGCTCTTACATATAGACACTTACAGCGTTATGTATAATGAAAAATTGGCAAGAAGTTAGCACAGAGTTGAATTATAATACACTTACAGACTGTGGATAGCAAGCTGCTAAACTCTGACTAGTGAGTTGCCAAATATCTGCTAATTTGGAAAAAACAGCTGTATGAAAACAGTATGAAATGTCAAAATCAGGGATGATTTCAGCAAAAATAATGTTTTTTTTTTAATACAGTATGGCATCGTTATATATTAGAGTTGATTTATTAAAAATTTGCACCAGTGAAAAAGTATATTATACATGAACATTTTGCTAACAAGCTGCTAAGCTTAATCGGTATTCTAGTTGGCAGCTCGTTGTACGTAGTGTATAAACTGTGGCTAACTTTTCATTATACATACCGCTGTTATTCTCTTAACAATGCTACCATACTTTCATTCAATTTCATACATTTTATAAACAAAGAAAAATAAGAACAAAAGAAAACAAAAGAAATGAGAGAGAATTTGAAGTTACGGCCGACGTTTTAATAATGGGCTTAAGAATTTTTGCTTGAAGTTTAAGACTCAATTCTGTTTCATCATTTACATTTAAAAAAAATGCAATTTAGTGCTCGTTTCTTTAAAATGCTTTGCTGTATAAAAAAATATGGGGCTACCAGATGAAGTTGGGAAAAAATCGCCTCTAATCAGGACAGTAACAATTGTAAGTTTTAATAGCTGTTAGCTGTTTAATAGCGGTGTTATAAAATTATTAAAAAAAAAAAACTTCAGATCATGAAATCGTACAAACTTTGTGTTAATAAACCGGCAATCTGGCAAAATCATTTTCTTGTTTACATATTTTATGAGGAAGAAACTAAGGAAATTGGAATTTCGTCATTCGTTTTGTTCATTAATTTATTTATTTAATATCAACCTATTAACACAGTTGGGTTTATGTATATTTTTTTTTATATTTTGAAGAACACACTTTTTGATTTATACATTGTACATACATATTTTTTTTTTGGAAGAACAAACTTTTTGTCAGCTGTTGAAAACAGGGTGATCAAATTTTGTGTTTTGTTCTCGTCAAATAAAAAATTTCAGTATTACAAGACATTTTATACATACATGCACCTTTTAAAATGTGGTATTTTTTTGTAGAAAAGAAAACACCAAGAGTTTTTAGTGATTTTTAAAATTTTCGATGTGAAAATTTTTTTAGTCAGTGTTGTGCTTTTTTTATTTACGTCTGCACTAAATATTTTATTATCACAAAATTTCCTTAAGTGTAGCAAAAATGTTTTTCTAAAAAATAATAAAATAGCCACTTTATTCGTAGGAAAAACTTCAGATTTATAAAAGATTTATTAAACACATTTTCATAGAAAATATTAATTAAAGAAAAAGGCCTTAATATTTTCAATGGAAACATTCGTTAAGGCAATTTAAAAAATGATTATTTAATTAAAAATGTAATCAAAACTCTAATTAGACACGTATATTTTATCAAACCAACTTAAAAAAACGTATAATAATGGTATAAATCGTTTAAACAATATCGATTAAATTAAGTAAATATTTATATATATTTATTCCTTCCATATTCTAAAGGATATGCAACTTGCTTTTGTGCATTTTAACCCAACTATATCGACCAGACTAAATTATTTGATGATTAACTAAACCTTTTAAAAATTGTATTTTCAAAAATTGGTAAACCTGCCAGTGAGTTCGAGTTATATTGACATATGCACCTAAAAATGTTTGAGTTTTACTGTTACAATTTTAAAATGTTACACAAAACAAATATTATAAATGTTAAACATGTTTATTACGTTTTAAAAATGATATTATGCCATGAGCTTCACTATTTGAGTGCCGACATTTTATTTAGGCCCTTATTGTGTTATTTTTGGCGTTGCATTTTACACAATTCGTATGATATCCTACCTTCAGAAGTATGCCTTCTAGAAGGTATAAATTTCATTTTGAAAGACCTTCCAAAATATTCAGTACTCATTCGCTAATCTTTTCTTAGGAAGGTAGAAAGGAAGTTGTTCAGTTTAATTTTTTAGTGACCTTTCTTACTACCTTCTGCGGGAAGGAAAATAAGTTGGTTTATTTAAATATATTTTTTTTGGTCTCAAACATTTTTAAAACAATTTTATTATTTTTGTGCCTGATCTTGTTTTTTAAACGGTTTTTATTTTTTTTTTATGTCTCTGATCCTACCTAAATGTAACATTGCGTTGCGCATAAACCTTATGAAATTTAAATTTTTCTCCGTTTTAATGTATAAGCTGCGAAAGGATTTTATGTTTGATTATGTTTATTGATAAAGCAAATATTCCATCGACGAACATGACCGAATTCCACTAGCTCGAAATATTTTAAATGATGGCGGCCATACCCGCATAAGAATGAGAAATATGGTTTTGATATATGATTTTTTAAAGAACAAACATTTTGAAATTTAGCTAAAAAATTATAATATTTTTCAGTTTAATGAGAGATTAAGGAAAAACTTGTTAAGAACTATTCTACAAAATTAATATTTTCTAAGTTATGAAACATAAAAGCCAGATTTCATGTAAAAATATAATTTTTCTCAAACTTTGGTGGGCGTGAGCGACGGCTTAGCCTTCGCCGATTATCATTACCCAAAAAAATTGGCTGGTTAGACCTAAATATATCCAACTTTTGATTTTAACGGTCACCCTAATGTACATATTTATGTCTACACTCACAATATTCTGTACCTAAAATTAGCTGAAATTGTAATATACAATAAATGAAAATTTAGTTAAAAAACGGTCTACTTATTTTTCATTTATTTTAAACGAAAAGTTCATTAAATCTTTACTGTCAAAAATTCAACCACATGTTCCGTTAAAACAAAGGAATATTCAGTTATTTTATTAAATTCAGTAATTTTCGTATACTCCACAAAAGAGCCGAATTCCCTTAAAATACAGACACCTGTCCGCTTGTTTCGCTGATGAGAGAGAGAGAGAGAGAACATTTTTATTAATAATTTACCCCGTTATACACGTTTGTTTTACTCTTGTTGTACTGAAGCATGACCGATGTGGCTTCGCTATTATTTTACTTTAAAAATTTTATGTATTTAACTAAATTATTTTAACAAATAGAAAATTGTTAACACAAAACCAGCAAATCGTTTTTTATAGAAAACTAAAAATTTATTTTTGTTATTTAAATTATATAAAATAACTGAATATTCAATTATTTTTATGACTTTACCTTTTCGTTATTTTAAATTACATTTTCATTTTACATAAAGAAGAATTTAACTTAATCAACAGACAATATTAATTGCAACTGAAAATCCGTATTAATATGCACTTAGTTTTTTGAATAAACGTTAGAATCAGTTAAAATAAATTTACTTGGAATTTTAAATGTTTATTAATTTAAAAATTACTGAACGGAATACTTATTAAATAAACTACAGTCCGTTACTGTAATACTATTTTGAGTGTATGAATGTAAAAATAACATTTTCAGAACTCATTTTAAATAACCTTTTTTGTAGCTATTCAAATCATACTTCTTTTGTATTTTATCTTAGAGTACTTCAGTAGAAGCCCATTTTACAGTACACATTTGTAATGCCTTTTAACAGTTCTTTTTAAAAGGCGATCTTAAAGATGGGTCTACGTGGGGATGGGAGCGTAGTAGCACATACCGGGTATCCGCAAATTTTATCTTTATTTTAATTTTTTTTAATTAAGTGCTGGTTTTCCCAAACAAAACGCGCTATTTCTTCATTTTAATAGGCTTTTAAATTTATAAATTATCAGCCCAATCACGGTTGTAAGATTTTTTGAGCTCCATCGCCAAACTGTCAGAAATCGCCAAAAATCACTGCTAAATAAGAAAAATATAACTTAGATAACTCAGATATTCTTATATTTTTAGATCCGCTTGATGCGGAAATTCTTAAGTTTTCCTGAGAGACTAATTTCCACTGCAGGCCTGGTTAGAACGGATTTTCCATCTCCGCAAAGTTGAGATTACCTTGTTTTTCGCTCAAAAATCTTATTAATTGTAAATATAAATAATCTCTGCATCATAATTTTTTATAATAATTAAAATTATTCTACTTGAGTTTAATCAAGTTTATCTTGAATTCAAATTTAATATTCGTATCGGTATCGGCGATATTTCTTTTGAATATCGATATCGTATCGGCAAAAACGCTTTTTGTTGCATTCCTACTAGGAATCAAATCATAAAACTTTGTGGTACTTGGCGCTTAATTTTACACAAGTAGATCTCATATAAAACGTATTTCAGAATCCAACTTAAAACGCAACGAATTTATATTCTGTGGTGTCAGGTTATAATTTATTTACCTTGTTTCATGAAGCCTCTTTTAAATTTTTTTTGTAGACTTTAAATTTCAATTTAGAATATTGGAGACTTATTTAAACAATTTTTGTTTTATGATAGCGTCTATTAGCCTTAAACTCCAAGTTATTGTTTAGATATCTCTGTTTTGTTTTAACATGGGATCAATCAGCTATCTTTTTCTACATTTCCATCTCTGGAACGCACAAAAAATTCACTTTTGTATTAAAGTTGTTGTCAATTTATAAACGCATGTATGTGTGGGTGTGTTAATGTAGTGGAAAGAAATTTATCTCAAGTTTTCTGAGTTTGCCTGAACATTTTTATTTTTTTTTCATTTAAAATTTTTGCTATACAAAATGCAATAAATTCGAAAAATATTTCAGAAATTTATAAATCCGTAACAAAATCATTCGCATATGGTTGTATGTTTGTATATTGGTATTTGTATTTCTATGCATGAGTATTTTATGTATATGTTTAATATATATTTTCACATATTTATTTAAAATACCAACAACAAGCAACAATGATCCAAGAATGATAAAGAAAGCAGTTGATTTTTACAGCAGCAACAACTAAAACAAACAGAAAAAATTGTGGATTATATTCTCATAATGGTTAACGATGTTTACCAGAAAATCCGTGAGGGGAAAATATAAAAATACATATAAATGAACCGTTTCACAGTATGGGACAAATCAATGGAAAATTTTCACGTTATTTAAAATGTATTTTTTTTATAAACTTCTTTTCATTTTTGATTATGGTGTTCTGGTGCCCTAATACCAGTAATAAACGGTTGTATATTTTCTTGTTTATTTGCCAGCACAATCAGTATGTTGCAAAATCCTAAAATCTATTTCCAATTTTTCTTTTTGTGAACATACTCTGACATTTCTTTCGAAGTTTGTTTAAACACTGTTTTTTAGGGTGTAAAATTATTAAAAATTAGATAAATATTTTTAATCTGATAAATATAAATTATACAAATTACGTTTTATTTGTAAAGCGCATTCAAAATATGGCTGGAGTTCTTATGTTTTTTTTTATTTTACCCTAAATACAGTGAAAAAGGGGAATAAATTAAATTTCTTCAGTTTTCCGGCAAACATTTTTTAATATTCAGCATGAACAAAATAAGGAAATAAAAGCATATGAAAATAATTGAAATCAATATTTTTTTTTGGAGAATACTATAAGAATATCATACATATTGAAAATTTGATTTTAATATTTTTTTTCTGAACAAACGTACATACTTCCCATTCACTTAAATAGTGTCTGTGGCATTTTGATAAATCATCTTAAGTCGAGTTAAGATAGCAAAAAAGTTAAAAAAAAACTCGGTACAAAAATCATTTTTATTAAATAATAAAATAAACTAAAATTAAAGAAAAAATTTCATTTATAATACAACATTTTAAAAACATAAACAAAAATGTTTTTTGAATGAAAATTCGTATGATTAACAAAATTTTTTTCAACTTTTTAAATGGCTTAAGATGAAAATGTGAAAATGTCACAGATATCTCTTTTATTTATGTAACAACCGAGCAGAGTCGCTAGCGAGAATCGAACCTTCCCACCAAAAGATTAGATCACTACCAATTAGCCTACCGGTCCACTACGTTATTAATTTTGATATAACTGTGGTAAAATGCAATAATGCAATTATACTTGTTTTTGATTAAAGTAAATTATTATGGGGCCAAATGAAGGTTTTGTGTTGTCCAATGCATGAAATGGAGCTTGTTTTTTTATTTTTTAGTGAATAACTTCCAATTTTGGCGCTTAACCTTCTTTCGTCGTAAATTTTTTAAGTTCGACTCCGACTCACTACTTCGACTCCTACTATAAACTTGATGCTAAATGTATATAAGACTCAGTGATGTTAACTTTTATTTTTTCATTACCGTAAGGCCTTCTAAAAATTAGAGCTTTTGAGAAGAAATTACCGTACGCAAACATTAATGTGCGGTTTCCAAATGACAGGCGATTGATTATGTAGTAAAATGTATATGAAAAGCACTCAGTCCATCGCCTGTCATTTGGAAACAGCACATAAGAGCAGTATTCATAAACCATTTATTTAAATTTTAAATGTGTTTTATGAAGATAATTTTTATTTTGGAAAATTTTTTTGAATTTTGTATGCCGAAAAACTTTGGAGTCGGAGTCGCGAGTTTTTGTGGGTACTATGACTTTTTTTTAATATTTCAATGACTTAAAGTATTTTCAGTGTTGCCAATTTATTTTTTTATTTGGCCAATAAATTCATTAATTAAATAAAACAAAAAACGAGAATTTAAAAATGATGTCCTTTAAAATATTTTAGCAGCAAGGGCTCGATATTCGAACACATTTAATTTTATTTTTAAAATTGTCCAACTATAAGACCCAACAAATAAAAAAAGAATTTTTGGACTTTTTAAGTAACATCAATTGAATAATTGACTGACATACGTTGTTTTATCTGAATACACTTCCTGAGTCTTATTCGTTTTGTATTGAATAGCTTATAATTTCATTACATATTTTTCAGATTTCGCTAGTCGTTTCCATATGGCTTTATTTTCAAATGGACAGTTTTTTTGGCTCTCCTACACTTATGCACAAAAATGCCAACAGCCCAAAAAAATATGTAAAAAAACACAAATATTCACACCCAAAACTTTGTTGAAAAAGTAATTGATGAAATTTATTTAGAAAATTATAGATAAGAAATAGAAATTTTTTTCTTGAACGAACTTTTAAAAATTTTTGACCTGACACTACTAAGGTCTAAGGTGTTTAAAAAAAGAGTATTCTAAGCCTAAAATAGAAACTAGGGTTAATTACTGTTTAGCTGTTAATTATTTATTAATTAAAGGGAGTTTGGGGAGCTAAATTTTTATGAGACCTATGGAATCGCGAATTTCGGTAGTTTGATTTCTATTTTGAAAAAATTAATAATTTGAAAAAAATTTAATTACAACAATTCAATTTGTTAGCGCTTTATGTGTTCCGTCACCAATTTTTTAATTTTTTGGTATTTTATCGTGTTAGAACGTACAATCAAGGTTCTAGTAGCGTAGAGCCCACTTAAGTGTACGGCTCAAAATTTTATTAATTGAAAAGAAAACAAGTAAGAAAGTACAGTCGGTCAAGCCCGACTATATGATACCCTACACCGCAGTATTTTAAAACACATTTACGAGTGTACAGGCTCCATATTTTAAGGTGTTACACACATCAGCACAAATGCATAATAATACCCTTTCCACTATAGTGGTGTGGGTATGAACAAGTGTAACAAATGAAAGTTATTGTCAATGTAGACGCTAATTTACTGTATTCAAGTAATTGCTTATCCGGAAAAAAAACTTCTGTGCGGGATATAGGAAATAATGGACCGTTTGTCACCGTTTTCATTCGGCTTCATCCTTTATATGCATATGTACCAAATTTCAACAAAATACCTTCACCACTGCGACCTGTACTTTTCACACAAGGTTTACATGAACAGCCAGCCCGCCGAACGGACGTCGTTAGATCTTTTAAAAAAGTGATTTTGAATCGATCGGTATGCTTCATGGTATATTATAACATCAACACAAGCGCAGAATATCCTCTCCACTCTTGTGGTGTGGAATAACAACATGTCGTCATGGTGCATTTAAATTAACTAATGGCGTTTTCTATTCTAAAAAAAAGAAGGTACCATAAGTGTTACATGGGATCTGGCAATATTTTTAAATGTTATCCTGATTTGAAAGAAGTGTTGTATATTTTACGTTTACAAAAGGCATAAAAAAATAAAGTACGAGAGACGAACTAAAAAAAAATTTATTTTTGCTGATATAATAACAAAACCAGCTGTTAATCTAGCGCTACACTCATGCCCCTTTAATTAAAATGAGTGTTGAACATGTTGCATTTTTTTCTTTTTACGGGGAACATCTTCAGAAAAGAACATGTTGCACTTTTAAAACAGACCACAATTTTCAGAAAAGAACATAAAGAAATGTAAAAGGCAGACTAAATGCAGAATATTACTCAGAAAAGAAAACGCCATAAGCAATGCTTGTTTTTTAGTACCGCTTTATTACGCGTAAACAAAATAGAAATATCAATTTTAAAGGGAGATTCAACTAAACGTAGGCCTCTACATTTTGTATGCTTAAGCGATTGTGTGTGTGGCATTTCAATGTCAAATAATATAAGAAAAATACAAATTTATTGAAATTGTTGCTTGTTTTTTTTTTCTTTTTATAATTCGTTTTCAAATAATAAAATTTGAAAACACAAAAATTATTTTATCTTGTGTTAAACATTTTTTTTTCTCTATGGCAATACGGCCGTAACCGGCGTATAAAATAGAATAAGATCTATGTATGTCGACGAACTACGAACATTGATACGCTTTTATGTTTGCGGCAATTATTGTGTGCGATTGTATTAAATATTACACTTTTTATTTGACAATGTATCTACGTCAAACTCTACAACATTCATACGGTGCAATTATGTTCCTACGGTTACGTAAAAGTGAAATTTAATTTTCAAAATGTCGTCAAAGGAAAAACTTCTATTGTAACTGTCTTGTTTATTTTAGCTTTTAGAGTTGCCAAGACAATAACTCACGTCAGCCTTTCGTCGATTCATTAAAATTCATATTAATTTTTTATCTTTTTCATGATATTAAAACATTATAATTAGAATAATTGTGTTCTTAATATTAAATTGAAAATGATATATTAAAATGCTTTATATGCATCTACGCAAGAGTTTCGACGCGGGAAAGAATTCCCGAGACTTCCGGGACATTTTTTTTAAATTAATCCCGGGAAATTTTTTCCGGGAATTTTAAATTAAATTTTTTTAAAATTTTAATTTGTTAGCATCGTTAAAATCAAAAAAAAGATCAATAAAAATATACTCTTTACCAAAACAACTAAAAACTGCCTTCAAATCTAACTATTTTTCCTACGCCAATAAATCAACGGTCTTTGTAACTTCTGATGAAATGTCTAAAAATCTTCTTGAAGTAGAAAATAAAAATGTACACGATACACCATCAACAACGCCAGAACCATCTACAAATTCTAAAAAACTAAATGTAAATATCTATGAAGTCAGGCCAACAAATTTATACTCTTTAAATGATGCGCTTCTTAGAGCACGTTTTCGGTAGCAGGCAATATACATATCAACAAGGATTAGAAATAGAATCTCAGATGAGCTTTTAAATGTTTTAATAATACTAAAAATTGCATTCTTAAAACATTATTAATCATACCAAATTGCTATTAATAATAACTACTAAATATAAAAAAGTTTTAATAATTCGTGACCTGCAAAAAAAGATAAAAATATGCATGTACATATGAATGTAACAATTTATTAGGTTTTCTGTGGAATAAATAAAGCTAATTTTTTTAGACTGTTGTTTATGTGTATATTCTTTTAAAAATGTAAAAAACTTTTGTCTTGAACTCATTTAATGGAATCATTATTTTATTCAAAGAATCCCGGGAATAAGATTTTTTTTGTTTCGTTTCCCGGGAAAAGAAAAAGTCCGGGAAATTAGAAACCCTAATTTACGTCCAAAACAAACTGCTTTTATAATTGCAATTTAACACAATCCTCAAATTTCGTTTGAATGTTTTCAAAACACAGCTAAACTTATTGTCATTTTCTTTCTTGAAATTGTCAAAAAATCGTTTTTTTAAACATATCGCGGAATGCGAACTGAAAATTGACTGCTAGTAACAAAAATTTAAATGTGTTATCAAAGTTTTTCTTGGGATTCAAAAATTAATTAACAAGGTTTCTTTCAAATGTGCTTAATTCTCATTTCATACTTTTGAGAAACTGAAATTGATTGTTGAAGGGATAAGCTATTCCTATGCGCATTTCACTGGTTGCTTAGGCCAGATCGTCAGGAAACTTCATCCAAAGGTTTTAGAAAAGCTAAAGATATTATACAAACAAAACTGTTAAGCGAATAAGAATTTTAAGCCTCACTTTTACTTGTCACAATATCAAAGCTTAAACAAAAACAACAACAATAAAGAGTGAGTTTATCTATTCTTACTGTGTTAATTTTTCACGAAAAAGCACTTTTTATTGCATTTTTTTTAATAATTTGTTCTACCACATTGAACTTTCTTTCAATTGTCAATTTTTTTTTTTAGTTTTTACCATGGTGAAATTACTACAAGGTGGCATCACTAGGGCATCTGGTAATTTTTTGCTTAACTGTGGTGAGAACCCAAAGATGTAATTTTTTTTTGTTTATGTTTACATTCTTGAAAAAAAATTGTTGTGCGTTAAAAAAAAAATCATAAATATTAAAATGTTTGCAAAAAATTAATCGTTTTTGGTTTTTATATGTGCATCTTTAGTTGAGCTAATAGATTTATTTTTAAATAATAAATTAAAACAAAAATAATTGTGTACGTGACCACTTCGTGCGTACGTTTGAAAAATGCGTTTATTTTTGATAACCACTTGTTCGCCACTTTCTTTAAACCTCCGAAGGACTTGTAACGAAGAAAAAGTGGAAAAACAATTGTTTTTAATTCAAAAAACATTAAAATATTAAATATGAATCTTTTAGTAATTTTTTCATAATATTTTTTGTTTATTTGTTGCAGATCAGCGTTGCCACTGAACATTTTCTATTCGACCAAACTTGATAACCAAAATCCTTTGGACCCGACCAGTTTTTTATTTTTGATGTATTTAACTGCTAATTTAGCAAGTTCAGTTATAATTAAATACCAGGGGCCTAATTCTGGCATTCGTGATCGAGTACTTTCTCGATTCGAAATCAGTTTTATTTCAGTCGATACTTAACGAATCGAAAATATTTTTTCAGTATTGTGAACCTCAAATTAATGCTAAATAATAATTCCGATTTGTTCAGTATTGACTGAAATAATTAGATAATAAATTGCTTTCGAATCGAGAAATCACTCGATCACGACTGCCAGAATCAGGCCCCAGTTATAGCTCTTAGTTTAAAAATTCTTTTTCATATACATACCTTTAAAATAAGATTAAAAATTGTTTTGCTTCTACTGCAAATTTGTAAATTTTTGGTTAACATGGGGCCATATTTGAAGACATAAAAAAGAGTTTGTTGAAATTTACAAGAAATTTACGCTACAAATTTATGTTAGTTTTTAGGGAGGTAGCTTCACATTTAGGAGCATAACTCTTTTCCTAATAAGAACATCTTTGAAGAACTAGAAACAATTTGAAACCCTAACGGCTAAATCGACTTAGAATAACTAAAGACCCAGAATATGCATATTGGGGATTTCGTGTCAAGTGACCCAACTTTTAAATCGATGTCTTGGATGAAATTCGGACCAAGGTTAGTCCTATTGGATAGTAGTTTAGACACAAACTTTAAACCAGATCGGTCAAAAAGAGTCTGAGTTAGAGGGGGTCAAAGTTTGACATTTTGGCCATACAGGAGTTCTTTATCATCCATGTAACTTATTATCTATTGGTGTTAGCAAAATTTGTCCCAAGTAGCTTCGATAGCTATTTGATAAATTTTTTTTTTAAATTTAAAACTTTTTTTAATTTTTTTTTAGCGGGAATGTTTTTTTTTTGCTCAACAGAAAGTTTATGTCTTTTCTTTTATAGAAAAAAAGATTTACATAGAATGATAATGGTAGTATCCCTTCATACACCACGCCTGATTAAGGGTATAAAACTGTCAGAAATGTTATTTATTATGATAAATTTAATTTCACACACAATTTGTTAAATAAGGAAATTGTTTCAGAAATATTACTTTATATTGTTTAGTTTTCTGTTCCTATTCGCCTTTCCAGAAATAACATTCCCCTTAGACTACAATATTTTTATTCTCATTTTGCAAATAGCTATGAATTTGACAATGTTTATACGTATGTACATATATTGATTTCTATGTTACTATTATCATCAAAAATAACCCCTTTAATATCTTAAAATAGCTTTAATCTTAATTTTGTTTCCGTTGTTGTTTTATATGTATGTATTTATTAAACGTGGCACATTGCCCTAAGGTTTAGCCTACCATCCGACTAAGCGAAAATTATCCGACCAAATTTTGTCGCAAAAGACAAACAATGGCAACGTTGTTGCACATTATTTTTGACAGCACGGAGTTTATTACACAAACAAATTTGCCTGTTTTTGTTGTATTGTTGTACAACAACACCTAGCGCTACCACCTTGTAGTAATTTCACCATGGTTTTTACGAATCAAACATTTTTTCAATTATTTTTTGACACTTTGTTTTTTTGTTGTTTAGTTTATTTTTAACCGCAGAATAAATTTTATAAAATGTTTTTAGATTTTGTGGAATAGAAAGTAAACAACCCAAGTATATTTTTGAAAGCTTAAGATGCAGCCAGCATAAAATGATTAAAAAAAAATATTTGCTTTTAGTAAAAATTGTTTAAGAAAAAGAACATTTAACTACTTTCAATACAATTTTGTCCAAGTGCATACTTTTTATACCCACACCACAATAGTGGAGAGGGTATAATGCATTTGTGCTGATGTGTATAACGCCTTAAAGTATTGGTCCTAGACCCACCTAAAAGTATACCGATCTACTTAGAATAACTTTCTGAGACGAACTAACGATGTCCGTCCGGTTGGCTGGCAGGCTGGCTGTCCATGTAACCTTGTGCGCAAAGTACAGTTCGCAATTTTGGAGATAATTTAATAAAATTTGGAACATAGGTTCTTATTGGCACAAGGACCAAGCATATTAAAAATGAACCAAATCGTAGGACCACGAGGGGATACAGGGGGAAATTTCTTCATCTCAGAAACTATCAAACTGATTTTGATGAATTTTAAACCGTAGATAGATCCATATATGTTTATATGGACACATAAGCTATACAGTTTTAATGGAGTTTATAAACATAGATAAATCCTTATTTATATGCCCACATAGGCATGATGTGTTTTAATATACTGTGGTGTAGGGTATCATATGATCGGCCTTGACCGACTATACTTTCTTACTTGTTTTCGGTTCTTTTGGTGACTTTCCAAAAATATTTTTGTCTCTTATTATCATTTTAAGTTCTCCTGCAACACAAAAACAGCTTTGTGAAGTTTGATCTATAATTTACCACAGACTCAATATAAAACTCAAATTCATAAAAGGATAAAGAAAAAAATATTATTTCTAATAATATCTCTTCTGCAGGACCCATCCGACTAATAGAGCGCATAACTAGTGTATACGTGAACAGAAATTGTGATGGTAGAGTTTTCGTGCGGCCCTGGCAGAATATAAAATAACGTATTAGATTTGATTAATTATTGTTAGCTCATATTAAATACATGACGATTTAAAAAAAAAAAACAAATACGTTTGGTTCAACGTTATGAAAGTTTCTGAGTGTATTGATGAGAGGTTATAGAAGAACAACAAGTTCTCATCACCTCTTAGCATTTAACTCAGACTTTCTGAAAGAAAACTTTCATAGTTTAAATCTTGACAAATGAGAAAAAATTTCTTAGAATTTAATTATTTAAAAAAAGTAAGAGTTCTATATTCGGCTATGCTGAATCCTATACACCCTTCACCATGGTGCAATAGAAACAGAAATTTATATAAATCACGTTCATTAGATATAAATAGATTTATTTTGTGTCACGGCGACTTCTCCAATCTTGCCCCCATTTTGTCGGATGCTGTGTATTATTGTTTCCCTAATTTGGAAGCTTTGGCTCTTGCCGTTTTACAGATTTACAGAAATTCATGTCTTTTTACAGATGGTGCCACGCCCACTTCTATAATCCAGCCCATTTGTTAAGAGCAGTTATGTATTGAAAACCGAGATGTTTTTTTCTAATTTGGAAACTTTCGCTCTTGCTTTTCTCCAGATATTTGTCAAAAAAAAATAATATAAAAAAACAACAAGAACCAGGAATATTTGGGTAAAATGAAAGGCAGTCGTGGTCTTTTGCTTAGATCTTAGCCATTTGTGGACCGATCCAGCTGAATTTCAATCGCGCATAATTTCGCACTTTATGTGACATAAATATTTAACTACTTAGTTCCTGTCACAACTCTGGTCTTAGGACAAATGGAAACAGGGACAGTTGGACATAGTTAAATCAACTTCCCTCCTCATAAGGACAAAGAATATTATTAAAAATAATATTTAAAAGGGTATACAAATGGCAATTTAAAATTTACTTCTCTTTCGACAAGGACAAGAATTAGTAATTTTACTAAACTGAAACGAAAATAGTGTAATTACCAAACCAGTTAAAACTTCGCTTACTTTTTCAAAATGAATAGCTTTTCTCACACATTATTTAGTAGCTTTCTTCTTTAACTGCTTCTATAACAACTTCTATAACTACTTATTTCTGGATGTATGCTTGTTAAAAAATAATGACTTACTTTTGAATGCGTTCATTTTGGGACATCCCTTGTAAAATTCATTGGTTCTTTCAGTAGAATTGAATTGTAAGTAGTGCTTTTAAGTTTTTCTGATTACTTAACACATTATTTTGTAGGCGAAGTTTTTACTGGGACATGACTGACTGTTTTTACCAAAGCGACAAGTAAATTTTTTTTTGGGAGATTGCAAAAAATCGGTCGATTCTGGATAAAAAAGGTTTTCTGCATGAATATATTCTTAGTTTGGTAACTTTTTTCGCTTAAAATTTTATTACTCTGAATGGTGTTCATTTCGACACAACAACAAGTGTTTAATATTTATATTTTTTGTTTTTTCCAAATTGACTTTTCTTATAAAAAAATTGCTTCATTGAAAAAGTAATTTAAAATTCTTTATACTAAATTTTATTTTAAGATGTATCAAATGTCAAAAGCAAAATACTAATAACAAACACTTGTTTCAAACCAAAAATCATATTATGTTTTAAATTTGTGTATGTATGTATATCTAACTTTACCAACAGTTGCTATATACTTTTTCCTTTTTGATGGAAAAACAACAACAAAAATTGCTATTTTATGTAAACTAGTATAAGTAAGTACGTGTTTATGGTATATAATGTGTTGTACAGATGTGTGTATCTGCTAAGATTTTCATTTTTCCACTCCACCCAAACACAAAATTTACATTGTTTGCCAACTAAGAATTTTATTATACAATTATCACGATTAACTATTAATTGCGCGCGATTTACTTAACACCACACAGCATAAATTATTTTTTAAATCTCAACGACAACGAAAGAACCCAAAATACAAGAGCTGTGTTGACAGTCAGCAGATTTAATAGCACTCATACGCCTTAATGTCAGACAATATAGATTTTAGCATTCATACGCCCTGATGGATAATATTTATAAGATTGTGTATGTACTCGAAATATATACACGACTATGCTTAACAAAGTTAACACACATGTATTTCATTTAATACAAACATGCTTATAGTTAGTAGTTGTAGTGGTAATTTTAGTTGTATTAGAGGCTTGTTATTGTTTAGTTGGCTTTGTTTAAGTAAAGGACATTAACATAATAAATATGTATAAAAAATATATTCTTGCTGATATTATTGTATGAGTATGGCAAAAACCTTTTAACATGTTTTCACAATCAAATTTTTTATTAAGTCTTAAAATCTGTTTTAATTCACAACAGAACATCAACAGCATTATTATAATCATAAAGTACAACAGATATACTCCTACAATAATTTACACATACACACAAACATACATTCATCCTTAGAATTAAGTGTATGTACAGGTATTGTTTCATACTGTATTTGTAGGTATAAAGTATGAATTTATTTGTAACGTCGTAGAGGTATGTGTAAGGTGTAGTAGCATTTATATTTAATCCAGATAATTTTATTCAAGCATAATTTATGGGATTTTCTAAGCTTTAATTTTGATTAAAAATTTTTAATGTTGTTTTATATTTTTCCTGTTTTATTTCTGTCATAAACACTACCAAACAAAGGCAACAACATTCAACAGCAGCAAAGGCAGCACTTAAATACATTCACTTTTTTCTGGCACCAACATTTTTTTTTTCTCAAAAACTATTAAATTTTTAAATTAATTATTCAACACAATTTTGCTTTAAAACTTATTCTTACTTTAAGTGATTTTTTCATTTAAGATGACTTATTTAATTTATTTGTTTCCCCAAAATTTATTAAAAAAAAAACACTCAACTTTATTTTGATATATTTTTTTAAGTAAAAATTTCAATTTTTTTAATATTTTTTTTGATAATTTTTATTTTATTAAATAGTATTTTTCACACTGTAACACCCGTTAATTTAAATACTTTCAATTTAATGTTTTCTGGTTGAATATTTTTAAAATGTTTTAGAAAATAAACGTTTTTATCCGTAAAACACGTGCAAACATGCTCAGATTTCATAACCAACTGTCATAGCGCAGGTATATTTGCCAATGACTTGCACACATAACAGCATTTGTGTATCCTGTGTATTCTTTTTCTTAGTATGTATATGAATTATCTTTAACACTTATACTTATACAAGCAGTCTTATGAAAACATACATCACACATTCGCTTTAATAAAATTCAAAACTCAAAGTATTAATTTTTTTCGAATTTGTTGAACTTGAAAGCTTCTTTCAAAATCATTTAATGTCTATACTCAAAATCCACCCATTAAAAGAGACATTTATATTCGAAAAGGAAAACTCTTATACAAAGACTCTTAAATATCCTTAAGAAGTTAAGAGTTCTAAAATCTCTTGTATTCGACAAATACCTTTTTGCCTGAAACTTTTGGGGCACGTGGTTTAACTGTCAAATTTAATAGATATCATTTGTTGTTATTGTTTACAAACAGCTACAATAGATGCGTAGCCACACACACATTAACCAATTTAACATATTTTTGTGATTCTGCACATCTACATGTGTATATGCAAATAGAGTGTCGAACCCAACATCTATTTATCTCATGAAGGGGGGATGCTTTCACACATGATCTCCTTTTAAAAGAAACGGAAAAATAGTGTGTGTGGGGAATCATGTTTCTTTTCATTTATTGGTAAATAAGAAACGACAAAGTTTTTTGGCTTTTAATGAAACTTTGTTCTGCAAAGTATGAAGGAAAAAAAACAAACAACATGCAAATATTTACAAGGTCTAAAATTAATCCTTAACAAAATAAGTTTCTTAAAATTTTGTAGACTACACTCATGAACTCAACACAACTAACAGATATTTAAATACAGAAGTAAATATTTCATATGAATAATTAGTATTGTGGTAATTTTGTTGAACTATTTATTGTTTTTAATCCAAATTTTCAATATTTTAATCAGGCTTAAGTTCATCAAATTTAATTTTCATTAAATTATTTTTATGAAGAAAGGAATTTTACAACATGAAAATTAATTAAAATTGTTATTGATAATCATTCATTCTTGAGGGATTTGCCGTCTTACACTCGCAGCCATCGACGTTTGCTGACGTCAATAGTCAAACATCAATCCTTAAACCAAATTGTATTTAAACCCTTTGGTAGATCGAAATTTGTTTATTTGAATGATTATCCGTTTTTAATTGATTTAACATGTTTTTCCTTTACCGCTGTTTTTTCGTACTTTTTGTCAATACTTCTTATTGAAGTCCAAAGTACATTTTTGTTTTTTCATGTTTGTCTTTCTTTTTTTTTTTTGTTGACCTTTTTCAGCACAACTTGAAGGACAAATGTACACATAGAGCTCGTGCCTTAGCTTTAACAATAATTAGTATTGTGGTAATTTTGTTGAACTATTTATGGTTTTTAATCTAAACTTTCAATATTTTTAATCAGGCTTTAGTGGTAGCGATCGAAACATGTCAGGGTAACCAGCCGCCTGGGTTCGAATCTCAGGTCAGTCAAGAATGAATGGTTATCAACAACAATTTTAATTAATTTTCATGTTGTAAAATTCCTTTCGTCATAAATAATTTAATTTCATATAAATTTCAAGCCCTTCAACAACAATTCGAGTCGATTTTAAACCCATTTTTCGCCGACCAATATTAAACTACCAGCACTCTTAAAAACAAACAAAAGGGAGCACATAAAAACAAAATATTATAATTGAATGAAAAATGTTGGGGATCCGTAATTAACTTTGATAAAAAGTTTTTTGAAATGTTTTTATTCTATCAGCTACTTACTAGATTAATAGGCCTGCCGAAATGTATTTGAAATTCAAACACCCCACCAAAATCACATGTATGTACACAAAACCTATGTAAACAACCACAATGCGAAATGGTATGCGTTGCTGTTCATCGCACAGTTTAAATAGTGTTGTTAGGGTATAAGAATTCGAAGAAATGCACTCCAGACTGTACTTTCCAGACTGTACTTTATAAATAAAAAAATTAATGCAATTTGAAATTTTTAGTAAACGTTTATTAAACGATAAGCAAATAGTTCTATACTTTGGAAGACATTTAAGCAAAATACATAGTTAAATAAGCCAATTCCTTCTGGCTTTATCTGAAGAATTTATATGGATTTATAGTTATAGAAGTAGTTATAGAAAAAAGCTACTAAAAAATGAGTGAAAGAAGCTATTCATTTTGAAAAAGTAAGCGAAGTTTTTACTGTGATATTTAAAATATTTGATTTTATTCCGAAAGTTTTTGAAAATCGAAAACAATTTACAAAACTATCTTCCAAGCTCATCCTATTCTAATATCACAGTGAAAAATGTTTTAAAATTGTTTATTAATTTAAAACAATCCTGTAATTGATGTTGATGATGTCTGTGTCTTCCTTAAGATTCATCGTTTTGTTTTAGCGAGGGTCCCAAAAGGATACACTCTCATCGGGTTCAATGGAGTATATTTTCCCACTAGTTCTTTTTGCAATATAAATAATAAATTTTGTAATATGCGATTGTTCTGGTGCTATTTAGCGAGGAACTCAATAAAATAAAATAATAAAATAATTTTTAATTATTTGCAGTGCTGTAGGAAAAAACTCTCCCATATTTATCAGCATCATATTTGGCTTGCAGCAAAAGTGCATTTGTACCAGTGTTGCCAATTTAGCCATTTAGTGGCTAGATTTAGCCATTTTTCACCCTGGTCAGCCATTAAAAAATGAGTTTAGCCATTAGCCATTTATCAACTTGTTTAGCCATAAAATTTTTTTGCCAAAAGAATAATTTTTATTTTATTATAAAAATTTATAAGAGTAAATTAAACATTTTTACCAATTAAAACGCCTTTAAATTAAATCCGAATTTTTATAAATTTTGAAAATGGCTATAAACGATGACAATTGAAGAGATAAAGAATTAGATAATTCGGCACATAAACGACATTGAATCCAATAAAGTCTCAGAGTCATTGAAACTATGGATCATCGGATAGAGGTATGACACCGACGGCGTGGTTAGCATTTGGAAATTATTTTGTTTCACGCATAATTATCATAGATCATTCTATACTAATAAAAAATATTTAGATAATTCTCTGAAAACTTTTTGTTTTAATTACAATTAACATTGTGCATTTTGGTTGGACCACGCTTTATTATTTTATCAATGTATTAAAATTTTGCTTTTATTAAATAAATTCATTCCGATTTAAGAATTACATTTTCAAAGAGTGCCAAGTACTCGTTATAAGTATTTTAAATTCTAAGCACTATTTGCTAAGAAGAAGTCATAACATTATAACATAACTTGATAGCAATAAAAAAATTCAAACTTTGAAAACCTTAAAACAACAAAAATTCGAAATTAAGAGCAAATGTTATCCAAGAGATAAAAAAGCGCATGCGTTGTATCAAATACCGAAAACAAAGCCTGTATAAGAGCAAACGGGCTAAACATTCGAAACTCTTACAAAAGGATAAAAAAAAGAAAGAAAAGTATACAAAATTTAAACAGCAACAACAAATTAAATTCTATCACTATTAAATGGGCTTAACTTCTTAGCTCTCGTAAAATGTACCAGTTTAGTGAAGAGTTAAAAACAAAATCAAATAAAATTTTATTATTTTAGGAAACTTCAAAAGATGCAAACAAAAAAAACATAATAAAATTGAGAAAAGCAGATGGGAGAAAACAGAAAATAAATACGAAACTTTATTTTCAATCATGGCCTGCGTTTGTGTGCAAACAAAAACAATAATAATAAAAAGGTAGTTCTTCGAAACATCGACACTGCCACCACTGCTACCACAGCCACAAACAACTACTGACCTACGACCGTAGGGACCAACGAACCAAACAACCATCGACCCAATCAGCCAGCCAGGCAGCCAACCGAACAACAAACCAATACCCGCAATACTGTGTCGATTAGAGAAATCGTCTGTTTAAGAAAATTGTAAAAATATTTTCTTCATTTCAAGGATTTTGATTTTATTTACTTTCGCTTTCTTTTTTTCCAACATTTTTTTTTTGGAAAAATTTTTATTTATTTTTTCCTCTTTTACTTCGTTTTCGGTTTCATTTTAACCGGTCGTCATTAAAAATTAAACTGCTAGTTGTGTAAGTGAGTGTATATGTTTTATACATGAACGTGTGTATGTGTGTAAGTGCAACAAGTTATTAAGCAAACACAAAACATAGATAGCAAGGATACTACCCACTCGTAACGTCTGTATTAAACAGGCAGGGTCATGTATGCATATTTTAGTGTATGTATGGGTAGGTGTGTGTCTGTTTATTTAAACTTTTAGCAGTGTCAGTGTGTGTGTGGCATACATTTTTGCAAGAGCATGTCTCAAATTGTGCATTTTTCATAATTGCCAGACATTGTTAATGTCAGTGATTTCTAAAACGAAGGGTTACAAATGTGTTTAAAGGTTTTTTTCTAGCCAAACAAAAATAATGATATTTAGCAACTTGTTCTTAAAAAAGTATTCAAGTTTTTTAAATGGTTTAAAAAAAAAGTTTCAATAGAAAATTCGTTTTATAAATTATTGAGAACTGTTGGCATACTTCGGTATCTACAACAAATGCTAATAAAACATTCTTAGTACGAAAATACTTATGATTTCATTTTGTTGTGTACATTCTAGTCTTTATCACTCTCCACCACGTAGCAAAATAATTATTTTGATATAAAATACAGAATCCTATCGATATGGCAATTGTTACTATTTGGAAAAATAATGTTCCTAAAACAACGGAACGAAAAACTGAACAGAAGGCAATTAAACAGGAAGAAAGTTCAGTGTTTAATTAACAAAACATAAACTAAAGCGCAAATTTTTCATAGTGAAATAAATAATTATTTCTGTGAGCCATTAATTTCTACTCATTAAATTTTATTGGCAATTTCTACATATTAAATACACTGTGGTACAAAAGTCGTTATACGAGAAGGGCACAAGAAAAATGTTTACAAACAACGATTCCAGGAAATCAAATTCACATTGAAACCCTACAACAAATGGATGACCGAAACTAAAAAAAAAAATGTTTACTAACGCACTTGCAACAATTTTACATTAGTTGCACCACTCTAGCATATACATATGTTAGAATAGAACAACTAAAAACACTTCACAAAAAATGCCAATTTTTTAATAAATCTTTGTCATACGCTTTACTGGCTAATTTTTGTGAAAATTTGTTAATTGTTTAAACTTAATTCTGCAAAATATTATTTGCTGTTTGTGTAAAGAAAAATAATCCAGAGAACAGGATGGTGGATTCGCAACAATTAACGGAAGTAATGCACGAAGCGGTCGTGTGTAAAGGAGTTGTCTTCCAACAGGTTGCGGTCATTCGGGTGGTGGCTTTGGCCAGTATACGCGCTTAAGATTTGGTGGTGGCAATAAAGGAGTAAATAATACCTGATAATGAAACACCTGATGACTTTTCAAGTAGGTATGTGTGTATTTGGAAATTAATTAGTCACAAGTACGTTTACCCCATGAAAATACCAAAAAATAACTGTATCAAAACATTCAGTGTGTAAGACCGATCGTTACCTACAACAATTTTTATATGCGCTGAATAATGCGCTTTATGTATCAAAAATTTATAGCGAAAAGTTTGTGTTTCTCCCTTACAAACCTGCTTCGTTGGAAGCTCCATTTTTTATTGGGTATGTACACAGAAAGAAAAACCCTCGGGATAAATCAAGTTTTTTGGGATTACTTTAAGTACGAGTCGTACTCAAAAATTCAAGTTCGAATAACACTTAAACGTACTCAAAACAATACTAAATGGGATTAATTTCGAAAATCAATCCCTTTTCAAAGTTTTTTTTTTAAAATTTGAACTCATGCTACTCATTTAGTTTATATTTTTGGTTAAATATGTACATTAGATTTCTAAAATAAAAACCATATCGGGCATGATGTTGATGTTTTATCATTCTGATATGTAATACGGGTAAGTAAATTAATCATAATCATTTTTTCTTTGTAATTTTTTTTTTTGGGTTTGTTCAATCATGAATTCGAGATAAAATCAACTTTATATTACTTGAATCAAGCTCATTTTGAGATTGATTCAATCTTAGTTTTACTTAAGTCAATCTCATTTTCGGATTATTTCAAGTACGAAAACGGGATTGAATATGGATAATTTAAGTATTTTGGGATTAAAAATCCGTACTTGAATCAATCTTTCTGTACTTGATTCAAGAAAATCCGTACTCACCGTACTATTAATACCGCTTCGGATTGATTTGAGTACGGATGGATTCATTTTTCTTTTAAGTGTACTTAATTTAAGTTTAAAGAATTTTGAAATACCTTTCCATTGTTCCAGGCTGTTATGTATAAATTTTTTTACTTGAAGTTCGGGTATTATTTTGGTCATTTTAACAAGGGCTTTAAATATTTAAAAATATTCAAGTGAGCGTGACCCTTTCCATAAAAATACAATACAACTTGAATAACCTGATATCTGGAGAACGGCTACAGTTAAAGTCATTAAATTTAAGACAAATAATTTGGCTATCAATACACAACATCTGACAAAACCCAGCCCACGGTTTGCCAAATGCGCGTGGCACCTTTCATATAAAGACCATATAATTTTTGGTATATTTGGTTAACGGCAAAAAAAAACCTTCCAAATGAAGTACAAGAATCTTGGTTATCAACAGGGAAACCATAAATATGCAATTGCATGTTTTTTCTTGAGCGAGCAATGAAGGCAGAAACAATATATTTATCCGTTTTGGAGCTTTTTATGAATTTTGGCATCGATTTTTTTAATGCTTTTTTTTGTATAATTTAATTCAAAGAGCTTTTTTGCAGCATTTTTTTAATTTTTTATCGCATATTTTGCCTTTTTGAGGCATTTTTTGATACATGTTAAATTTTTTTAGATGCCTACAAGAGCTTTCGCAAAAAAAACATTATTTTTTTTTTGATTGCAGACGGGCTAACTTCCAAAACGTCAATTGCTTTGCATTAGAACAAAGTATTATATTTCATAATGCCGCAGTACAATATGTATACAATGAAAACCTTTCCAAAACATGACTCTTAAGTGCAAGTCCGACAGTTAAAAACAATCAGAGAATCGGTTTTTAAGTTGTAGTAAAACTGTATACAAACTTTTTATTACTACGTTTTGGAAGTCAGCCATGATGTACAACTTTATACCAGCATCAATGTCGCTGACATTATATCATGTCTAAACAACATTAACACAATGACAATGGTTAACTCGATGTTCCTTCGAAATTCAGATGTATTTTTCTTTCAAAAACTAAAACAACATTTGATGATCAATTTCAAATTAAGATAAACAACAACATACTTGCTTTCGTAAATTCTTCAAAAAATCTGGGAAATACATTTAGGCCCTAATTATATAAAATGCAACGCAACGCCAAAGAATTACATTGAAAGCAAAAACAAAGTCAAAAATGTTTTGTAATTTTGTTGTTGCTTTCTACAAAAATTCATGTACCGTTCACTTGCCACAAGTTATGAGGCGTTTAAAATTGTAAAAAGCAATGTGAATTTCTATAGAAAGCAAAAACAAAATTACCAAGTATGTATGACTTTGTTTTTGCTTTCAATGTTATTCTTTGGCGTTGCGTTGCGTTTTACATAATTTGGTGGACCCTAATAATGAACTTACTTGGTCAACCCATACCAACTCTGTTTTGGGCTGAGTTTATGAAATGCTATGCAATCTGTGTGCGATGAAATTCTTAACGCCTTTTAACATTCGAATGTTGTTAGCAAAAACCTACCTAATTCCAGTCCCTTTATACAGATGCGAAATTTTCGCTAATAGTAACAGTGCCAACCTCAAAGCACCAAATGTTGCATGCAATAATATTGCAAGATACATCGACGCTTAAGGACGCCGTCAACACATATGATTGTTTTGATACCGGATATATGGGATGAGTTTTGAAAATCTTCTTTAATTTAAAAGCCTTATTCTGCTACACAAAGTAATGACTCAAAAACAACTATTATATCTATTCAGAAGAATTCAATTTGCAAGATCGCGTCGTGGTAAGAAAATAATTTAACAACGATTTCGAAGCCCTTTGGCAGGACATCACCTTTTTATTTATTTCACTCGTCTTAAAAATTTTAAAAAGGAACTATTATATTAATATAAAAAAAATGATAATTGAAATTATTTATTTTTTTTAATTCGAATATATTAATTAATTTTAATTAATATTTATTTTCGTATGATTTTAGTGATTTAATTTCACAAAATAATAATGATTAGTAGTTTGATAGTTATTAATCATACATATTTTAGTTTGTTATAGTCACACGCACTAACATTTATAAGGTTTTGTTTTGTTATTGTGCTAGAACATCAATTAATAAAATAAATAGAAATGGCGCACCGGGCTAAGCTAGTTATATATTCTTCTTATATTCAAGAAACTTATTTGTACCAAACTAAACGCCATGTTGTCGAAATGAGAATAGTTTGTTGTTAAAATGAAAATATCGTGTTGACAAAATTAAAACACGCGTACGTAAAACTTTGACATCATCCGATGGCAATTTGACGTCGTGAGATCACTTTTGACTTCCGATGGCGTCACTTTGGTATTTCTTAGCCGGTAGCTTACCTTCGTGTGCATTTTATACCCTCTCCCACAATTAGTTGAAGAGGGTATACTAAGTTCGTCATTCCGTGTGAAAATTCTTTATTATTCATCTCAAACCTCCTTGAGTAATTCTAAGGCCCGTTTTCACAACTTTCCGATAGCTAAAAGTAGGCTTTAACCGGTATTATAAAAAGTGTTCCAGTATTAAAACTTTACTTTAACCTAAAGTGAGCGATAAAGTAAATTAAGGTTCATCCTACTTGGTAGGTAAAAGTAAAGTTGTAACAATGGGACACTTTTTATTCGGCCGATAAAATCCTACCTTTAGCTATCGGTAAGATGTGAAAACGAGCCTAAGTCGATTAAGCCATGTCCGGATTTCTTTCCGTCCGACCGTCTAACCGTCTGTTGAAAACACGCTCACTTTCGAAAAACTCAAAAGAAATGAACAAACTTGGTGTCAATTGCTTGTTGTTATCCTAATCAATTTGGGATTCAGTAAGATCAGAGCTATGAATCAAAATGTGGAACCCCCACCTTTAAAAATTGATGATTTTGTTACAAAAACTTACATTATTAATGGAACAATGCGCGGAATGATATAAGATTTTGCAAAAATTCGTTTTATTCGACTAGAAATCACGCTGTGCAATTTCGTAAAGATCGGTGCATAATTTACCCCAGGCCCCATATAAACCCTACTACCGGAAAAACGTTTAGTACGCGCAAAACCATAATATTAAATAATGCTATCAAAATAAAATGTAATACTTCACACTCTGCAGAACTTGGGTTCATAACTTACCATGGGTCCAATATAAATTCCCCTCCTAAAAATCATATAAGTTCTGATCAAGCTAGTTAAAATTACTATAAAAAGCATAAAACTTTCTGATGGGCGGTCAATAACACTATGCGACAGTCAAAATCGGGATGGGATGCAACCAACGGGATGTGTTATATCGGTAAAAAAGAAGTTATACGCGTCCCGGCATTTCAATGGGTCTAAATAAAAAGAGGGTATAAAAAGATTCAGTTTTTCGGTTTTAACTCAGCCATTTTTTAACCGATTTGACAGATTTATATACCGACGTGTTTAAGAAGAAATTTACCATTTACTTGAGCTATAAAGCTTGGATTCGTGGAGGTCTATGGTTCCCGAAAGTTGGTATTTAAAAAAATAATTAAAATTTGGTCATAACTTTTTTATATCTAAACCGATTTTTCCGAGTTTTTTATAA
The DNA here is from genome assembly GCA_949318255.1 of Pollenia labialis. NCBI lineage: Eukaryota > Metazoa > Arthropoda > Insecta > Diptera > Polleniidae > Pollenia > Pollenia labialis. The sequence continues at coordinate 43,602,400 of OX439142.1, read as the reverse complement.
AATATGTTCTACTAATTTCCGATATTTTGGTATATAAGTCATATCCATAGGACGTATGGCAGCCCTAAAATTTAGGTTTTTATAAATATTTTGATGTTTTTTAGCCCATTTTTCAAATCGATATATCTCGATTCATAGACGTGACCCAGCGAAACACCGGGACACGCATAACTTCTTTTTTACCGATATAACTTTCCCCGGTAGTTTTAACCCTTCCCGATCACTGACCCCTACCATTTGTCGCACAGCGTAATTTAATATAGGTATGTATGTAGGTCCAAACCGCAACCAATTTTAATGCTGACGTCTGTTTTTATAAAGCATAACTAATAATAAATAGATATCATATAGACATCACTCCTGAAATATTCGAACTGTCGGTGGAGGGTATCAAAGATTCGGCTCAGCCGAATGAAGCACTCTTACTTGTTTTAAATATGTTTATTCTATGCATTTTATAAATGGCAAAACAAAATCTTTGGTTTTATTCGATTAATAAAAATTAAAGAATTTGTTTCTCTGTTAAAAATAAAACCGATTTACTTGAAATAAGCTCACACGAGTTTAATATTCCTTCAGTTGTCATATTATTCAACATACAAATGAACACACATTTATAAATTTATGTATACACACATACATGTATACTCGTATTCAAATACATCATCCAAACATTTACATTAATGTATGTCAATATGTACATTTTTAAGCTGATTATTGTAATTCATCTTTGGAAACATGGAAACAACTACAAAAATACACACATTCGTAGAATAAAAAAGACAAGTCGTGCAGAATCTTCGCATGACACACAATTTGTTTGAAAGTTTCTCTAAAGCATGCAAAGCCAACACATTTGTTGATTGGCATTCGGTGCATTTCAAAGAAATAAATGTATGTGCAATAAACTTTACATTCATAAAAATATACTTACATTAACCCATATGTATAAACGTAGATACATGTAAAATTGCAAGTACTTCAATACAGATGCAGACAATCCCAACGAAAATGCTGCAATTGACTTTATTTCCTGTCTCTCTTTGTTAAATTCAATGTGTTTTAGAAATCTGCTTATAAACTTTAAAAATGGTTTTATTTTTTTGCACAGCATCTGCATAAAATATGTTACATATGGAGAGTTCAGAGCTCTCAAAACTGATGCGAAATTCTCCTCAAAGCTTAACTTAATTCAGTTTTGCAACGGACTCAATTAAATAGTGTTTCGTTCCAAACGTAACGGTTATAAACCCATGTCAATGACTCCGAAAATGACTCAAACTAAAAATATTTTCATTTTTTATTTTTTGACTTCGTTCGCTTTAGCTCTGAACACTCCATATATACAGGAATATAGAGTGTCCATCGAACTACTTTTCCCTGAACTGAAATCGGAAGTACTAGAAAACTGGGTGTGAGAAAATAATTCTCTTTCAGAAACCTGTTTGAGTTTTCCTAATTCCTTTAGTTTAAATGGTATCCATATGAAAAGTTTTTCAACAGGACGGCCTACTCTATTGAGACAAACATCACATTCTTATATAAGCACGAATTTTTAAACACATATGATCAGTTTATGTAAAACAGAAGACACCCATAAAGACGCAGTCACATTTCTGCAAAACGCATTCAAAAATCTATTTTCATTTACTCGTACACCATACACAAACAATCAAATGTTTGATACACACATCATTTTGAAATCTTGCACGTGTTTAAGTTTTTTTTTTCTTACTTTCCATTTAGTTTTATTAGAATCTCTATATATAAAATTGCACAGTAGTTCTAAAGAAAGCATATTACTATTAAATTCTTCATATCAAAAGTTGCGGTGTATTCCATTCAACTGTTTTAAGCAAAAAAGTTAAAGTTCACTTAAGTTAACCGTTACACTAACGCCAATCTTTTTAACTTACCGATAGTTAAAGGTAGTACAGTTGTAAAAATGGAACACTTTTTATTTATTATAAAATCCTACTTGTAGCCAGGGATGTCATGTTTGGCGATTTTTAAACTTGATTGGCGATCTTATTTTCGATTTGGTGACATGGCGATTGATATTGTTACAAGTAAAACTGAGGTTTATAATTCTTCTTCGCTTAACAGTTTTATGTGTATAATATCTTTGCTTTCCTTAAATCTTTTGATGAAGTTTCCTGGCGATCTGGCCTAAGCAACTTGTGAAATGCGCATATGAATAGCTTTTCCCATCAACAATAAATTTTAGTTTATCAATAGTATGAAATGGGAATTTAGCACATTTAAACGAAACCTTGTTTATTAATTTTTTGAATCCCAAGAAAAACTTTTAGTTGTCTATTTGGTTGGCTATCTCTGATGAGCCATGAATTTGTTTTGGAATTCGTTAAATTCAATACGAAAATATATTATTTTTATTTTAGTATTTTTATGAAATTTTAGGCATTCATATGTATGTCTGGTAAGTATTTGAAACTTAATTATATATAGATGTTGAAAATCCTGGAGAGAATTGGTTTTCATATTTAAAAATGCCCTTAAATGATTTAATAAATACAGTTCCTTAAAGCTTCGCTCACAATAGGCAGCAACTTTTTCACTGGTGTTCACAATAGAGCAACAATAATTTTTAAATAAAGAAACCGTTTGCAAATTTTGCCTAGAACAATATTAATAATATTTTTTACTTACATTTGCTTTCCATTCTTAATACAAGTACCCGCAAATAAACAATTAAATTTAGCAATAAACTGAATTAGTGAAAAAAAGAAGAAGAAGACCTGTCAACACCGATTAGGAAAATGCCGTGCGAATATGGTAATTCAAATAAGTAATAACAACAGAGAGCGAAGTAATACAAAGCACCGTGCGAACAAGGCATTAGAAAAGATAAACTCACTGTTTATTGTAAATGTTTTTTTTAAGCTTTGATATTTTCACAAATAGAACTGTTGCTTATAATTCTTATACGCTTGACAGTTCTATTTGGTTTAATGTCTTTAGTTTTTCTAAAATCTTTTTGGATGAAGTTTCCTGCTGAACAGAGGCCTAATTCGGGCAGTCGTAATCGAGTATTTACTTCCTCGATTCTTATTAATGAAAATGTTTTGACTCCCAAGAAAACCTTTGATAACAAATATATAAGTGGCAGTGCAAAAAACTGAACTGGCAACAATGAAATAAAATAATTTGTTTTAATATTTGTTTTCTCCTTACAACTACAATTAGAGTTGACAACCAATTGTAGTCGGGATTGTAAGTGTTTTGTTTAAGCTTTGATATTATTACGGGTAAGACTTTTGAGTATTTATAATTCCTATTCGCTTAACAGTTTTATTTAAATAATATATTTATCTTTTCTAAAATCTTTGGATGTAGTTTACTGATGATCTGGCCTAAGCAACCAGTGAAATACGCATAGAAATAAATTATAAGACAACATGAGCATGTTTGATATGGTTTTCGTAATCATTCTACTTTGAAAATTTGATGCATTTAACTAAATAATTTAAACAATTAGAATATTGGAATTTTTGCTTCGTATTTTACTTTTTAAACATGAAAATAATGGGTAAAATACTCAAAGTGTGGCATCGAATCGATGTCACTACGACTACATTAGATGACCCATACAATTTTACATAATTGTAGGATGACCTTCGTCATTGGATTAATGTAACTTTTTGCTTCATTGATGACATTTGTAATAACATTGATGTCACAATTCCGATGTTAGGGCATCATTAATATAAAGATGCATTTTCAATATATTAGTGTACATCCGAAAAGTAGGTTGTAACAAAAAGTCCGAAACATAAAAAATTTTGCAAACTTGTCGAAAATCCATTTTCATTAAAAAAATATTATTTTTTTTAATCAGTTTTGTAAATCATTACATGTAAGTGATTATTTCATCCATGGTAATAATAACTTAAACATATAAAACGTTATAAGAAGTAGTTATGTAATTGCTGCTACATAACGCAAATAGTGCCGAAGAAAGCTACTAAATAATGTGTGAAAGGACCTATTCATTTTAAAAAATGAAGCGAAGGTTTTACTGAGTAAATAAAAATAACACAGGTTTACAAATTTCGAAAAAAAAATCTTTTGCTAGAAATTGAAGTTTTTTATTTAGTTATTTGAAGCGCTGATCGAGAATCTGCACTCCGTTTTTTTACATCAGCACGAGATTTGCGTTATAGTGTTATGTAAATAATGGCACTTTCACCACATGTAGTACCATAGCTTCCCATTTCAGAAAAAAAATCCGATATTCGACAATAAAACTGCTTTTAGTCGTGCAAGCATGCTTTCTGAATTTGGTCAATAGTTTCAGAGATATTATTTAAGTTTGACACCAAAAATAAACCATTTTATAAAAAATTTTATGTTTTTTTTTTTTAATATTTCAAAAAAAAAATAACAATACAGCCAACGAGCCAGTTTTTTGTCCAGTTGCATGTAGAATAATATATTTGAAATAAAATAAGCGCTTTTTCATTAAAATTGGTGCATAACTTTTGATTTTTATTAACAATTATTTTCAAAAAAGAGGGAGTTCGTGACAACAAAAATTTCCTTGAAAGAACCTGATGATCTTTTCTTTCCCCTGTAGACTTGCATGATCGTGAGCTTTCCTTTGTGCTATCGAATTTTTTGAAATTTTCTTATTCTAAATAAAGCAGTTAGAGTGTTTTTTATTTGAGAATGGATTTCTTTTATCAACATTTAAAATATTACACTTCTCAAGAACCCACTGTGTACAGCTTACCATCAATAAACAAAATGAATAGAGAGTGGTATGTGTTAAAGTTCGAATAAAGGAATGATTGAGGGAAAAAAACTTAAAAATAAAAGATACTTAATTCTATCAAATACTTGACGTATTTACTATGGGGCTTTATTGTTGTCAATATGTCATTCTTATTCAACGACTCCACTTTTTAGCAGCATCAGCAATACTAGCGCAACTACCACATCAACTATTACAATAAAACGTACTACCTTTTTCTAGTAGATGTCGTCCATTCATCCCATTTTTATTTTTTTGCTCGATTTTTTACAGACTTTTTCCTTTTTATTTTAGGATTTCTTATTTGTTTTGTAAAAAGATAATAAATTCTTTTATATTTTTAGAATAAATGTTGATTTTTCTATTCTTCTGTTGGTGTTTGTGCGAGTGTTTACGACTGTTAAAGTAAAAAAATTATTGTGTGTGTAGCTAAGTATGTATGTATGTATGTATGTATGTATGTATGTATGTATGTGAAAGTTTACTTATTTCACTTTTATCTTTCTGCATGCATACAAACCTTGCAAATAATAGGACTAGTCCAAACACGCGTGTAAAATGTAGCCCTCAAGAGACTACGACTAGTCCAAAAGTAACCCAAACATTACGATGTCCTAGGGCAGTACCAAATAACCCAGCTTTGGATTACAAAGGAGTAGCCTTAAAACTACTCCATTGTATACACCCTTAGGATTAGTTTAAACTTCGTTTAAAAACGAAAACATGTCGTTAAAAAACGAAGACATGTCGTCTCACTACAAACACTTTTTAACAATGGTCCATGCTTTCATTACATCGGACCAGTCCATGGAGTAGTCCATTTAATCAAAATGTATCAGGTAGTCAAATATTATTTGCAGGGTACATACACATGTTTGTAGTATTACATTATACTAAATCGTAGCTTAAATTTCGTATTATTTTTTCAGACTCTTTGCAGTTTAGATAGAAATGTATATGTCACAAATAAAATATAGTTAACTACGACCACATGTTGCAGCTACGTTTTATTGTATTAATTATTGTGCGGTTGTTTTTTTTTAAGTCTGAACATAAAGCAGATTTTTACTTTGTATATTCGCTTCGTGAAATAAAAGTTTCAATTGATAGAATAGATTTTAATTTTTTTAAATAAATATCCAGATTATTATCAAAGTAATTTTGTGGGAACACAAAAATTTTTACATATAAAATTTTTTCTAAAATCTTTGGATGAAGTTTCCTGACGATTTGGCATAAGCAACCAGTGCAATGCGCATAGGAATAGCTTATCCCTTCAACAATAAATTTCAGTGTTTTTATCAAGTATTAAAATTGGGAATTAAGCACGACAAGAAAAATCTTTTAAAATTAAATATCCAGAATTTATTTTATTTGTCTGTTTATTAAATGGTTATAATTTTAAGCTTTCTTGCATCTCATATGATGCTAACGGGACTCTATTAATGAGAAATTACAACGTAGCAGGAAGCAGGTTCCTTTGATATCAAAGTGTACTCTTTTTATACCCATAGTACCAAAGTGGAGAGGGAATCATGCGATTCGGCTGATGTTTGTTCTTTCGGTATATCGATAGGCTTAGAATTACTTGCCGAGTCGATCTAACAATATTCATTTGTCCTTCTGGCTGGCTATGTAAAGCTACGGTCACCAAATATTTGACCAAATAAGCGTAACCCCTACTTTTGTTAATTGATATTGATATTTAACATGGTCTAAATATCACAAAATAAAATAATTATACTACTTAACATAGCAAAAAATGGTTTTTTCTAAATGTGGTATTATAACCAAAATAAATACTGGAATAAAGAAAATGATTATTTAGTTTGCTGGTGGTCCGTTTTTTTCGTCAAATATTTGGCAAGTGTGACCGTTGCTTAAGCCATGTGCGCAATTTTTAAGATAATTTTATTAAATTTGGTACTTACGCTTTTTCTGTCAAAAACGAAGCCTATTGGAAAAAGTGTAAATTGGTCTTCTCATTTTCGGAAAATAGTCCTTGTGCCCATGATCCATATTATTGTGTTGGTATTTTGATTTAATTTCTCCCAAAAAAATTTATTGCAACCTCAATCATCTTATACAATTTTTTTTTTATCGGCTCACGTTTGACCATATCCGCAGTTCCGAAAATAGCTTTTAATGCCTTAACTTCATTTTGAATTTTGGTATTGAAAGAAAATTTGGCGACGACAACCCGTGATCCGAGTTTGACAATAGGACCGTTAAAACCCTCTTCCTGAAATCACTTGTATAGTGTTTTTAAGGGTTTAACAGCAAATTTGGTTTTAAAGTTAAAACCAATCATTTAAACCTGGCGTTACCACATAACCCTGTCATATTAGGTAAAAAAAAAGGACCAACCTCGGAATAAAAGATAATAAGCTGTAAACTGGTATAAGACTTTGTTTTGTCGGTCTAAATGTTGTCTCAAAATTCACAAATGCTATCGTGTCAGCGTCTTAAGATATTTAAGGTCAAAGTTCATCATTTTCGCGTATATCTCGCTTCTTATTGCATAAATGAGATTTGCACCTATGTGAAAGATGTAGAGTATAAAATTCTCTACAACTTTTGTCTGAAGTTTTTTTTTATACAATAATTTTTTTTTGGGTAGAGCGCGAAGAGGGCGCAGCGTACAGTCATATTTGGCCTAATGCAAGGTCAAGCGTGGGTTACGGTTGTCAGGACGTTGTATAAAGACAATTATTTACTAAAAAAAAAATATATATTTTAAACAATGCCGATTATTTATGTACTAATTATTTATATTTAATTAGAATTAGTAACATAATTATTTCTATTAAACAATTTAAATGTGGTATATTATTAATTCTGGATTATACATTTTAAATATGTTTTGAATTAAAAAGACAGTAAGGGAATATATTTTACACATATCTTTATTTATCATTAAAAATGGCATATTATACATTTATTAAAATGTGAGTTAAAATATTTAAAATAAAATACTAAACTATCATTTTAAAGTCATGTTAATTTCATAATATCTAAAGTGAATTTTACAATACAGATTTAATGTTGCCAACTTATGTTAACAACAAATTTTTCATAGACTTATAACGCCAGTTTTTTATATGGATTGGAGGTGTATTCTGGAACAGTTGGCTATTTTCTAAAAAATAATATGATTGGGTTTTAATCGAGTTATACAATAACTCGTTGAGAATAAGACAGCATGTTTAAACATTTGTTTTAAAATTTTTAATTTTTCCATTTGAAGAGTTCATAAATTTTAGAAATCTTGTTCACTATCAAAATAATTTTCGTGGGAATACCAAATTTAATTTAAATGATGTTGTTATTCGTGCTTAATTCCCAATTATTTGATAAAACCACTGAATTCTTATACGCTTAACAATTTTACTTGGATTAATATCTTTAGTTTTTCTAAAATCTTTATGGTAGGAATGGGCAAAAAATATCGATACATCAAAATATCGATATTTAAAAAAAATATAATCGATATATATCGCCAATATTTTAAATACCGATATATCGATGTATCGATATTGAAATACGACTATCGAATTCGATATTTTTTAAAGTCAATCTTAATTAAGAACTCAAAATTGTAGCCGTTTTTCAAACAATATGTTTTTTAAGAATTGGAATCATTGCCAGCGATGCCAGAAGTGCAGATTTATCTGCATTTTGAAGATTTTATCCCCAAAATTGTCAAACTGCAGATTTGCAGATTTTTTGTTTAACATTGCAGATTTTTTAGCTCGGTGGAAACTTCTTTACATTGTCATGATTGTACTATTTCCACTTCTTGCATTGATAAATAAATATAGTATATCAACCATTCATGGAAGAACCGTGTGGAAATACATTCATTAGTAAACATTTTATGCACAAAAGATTACTTAAAAATTAAAAATTCGCATTGTCTTGACACATTAATATCGCCGGACATATGTCATCTGATTTTCCACAAAATATTATGCATTCATATGTACGTATATATTTATATGCACTTATGTACAAATATCTTTAAAAGTTGCAATATTTGATCTCTTCTAAATTTTCAATAAGACCCTTGATAATTTAAATAACATGTCAAACAATTAACGTTTAATTTGTTTTTTAAAATAACAAAGATTAATCCTAACTCAGCCTGAGTAATTAAATAGATAGATATTTTTAATGTAAAAATATCCAAAAGTTATAAGTCATGTTCTTAAAATCGAACAAATTTTTAAAACTTTTCTGTGTTGAAACTTCAAAAAAATATTACCTTTTTTATGCCCCATACTTCGAGGACCACTCATATTGACCAGAACGATTTTTAAATCTACCATCGATTTTAACTTCGCGAACATATTTTGAAATTTATTGTAATATCTTTTTCTAAACAAACTACATAAAAAATGTAATAAATTTGTTTTGAAGGTTTATTGAAGATTTTAAAAACTTTGGCGCAGATTTTGCAGATTTTTTGACGAAAAATTATGCGTTTTTGCTGATTTTTCCTCTAAAAGTTCTGGCAACACTGATCATTGCATGCATCATACGTTTTTTTAAACAAATATGAAGATCTAAAATAATTGGCATTTATAAGAAGCAGTGCCGGATACAAGAATCAGATTGTCTGGAGTGCACACAAAACAGAGAGTTGTCCTGATGTCCATATCTGATGATTACTGGTTTGACTAAAACCAGTTGGTAATTTTGTGGTGCATTTCAATTTTTAAGGAAAGTTGGTACTTGAATTTAAATTTTTCGTAATTTATTTTTTTTCTTATGGTTTTTTTGTGTTCTTCCCTTTTGTCTTTGTTATAATTGAATTTTTTGTTTTGATTAAATTTTTTTGTTTTTATTAATTTTTTTAAATAAAATGAAACAATAAAAAGTAACAATGTAATTACATAAAATTAATTTGTTCATATATATGTTTGTACAAAGGTATACTGAATTTTTTAATTTGGTAATAGTTTCAGCAAAATACTTTCGATATATCGATAAATCGATATTTTTGAAATAATAAATATCTATACTCTAAAAAAATATCGATTCGATATATATCGATATATTTTTTCAACTTGCCCAGCCCTACTTTATGGATGAAGTTTCCTGATGATCTGGCCTAAGCAACCAGTGAAATGCGAATAGGAATAGCTTATCCCATCAACAATAAATTTCAGTGTTTTTATCAAAAATAAAAATTGGTAAATTAAGCACGAATAACGAAATCATTTTAACTTATTTACTATTTATTTACTTTTTTAAATTGTGCTCTGTTTAAAACTCTTTAAAACCCTTCACTCTTCGAACAAAACACAAAGACTGAAAACTTAAACTAATAATACAAAATTAAAGCTCGCGTCAAATAACGGGACATCATTCTTATAAACACTTACAAAACTATTGTGAGAATAAGTCATTTGCAATCATATTGGTTGTCATGTTATAGGAAATCTCTTATGATAAGCTTATTCTACAACTCATTTACATGTTGCTCTGTTTTGGTCTGTTGGGTAGAGTACTGATTTAATTTTTTTTAAATGTTTAACACTTCTAATTGTTTCGGTTAATTCTGTTAAAAGACCGATATGAGAAAATATGAGAAGAAAAAAATATCTAAACACATACAAACATATAAAATGTACGCGTAACAAAAAAAGTGTTGGCAATCAAACATTTAAGCCATTTTTCGCCACATTCCTGTTGATCGATAATGGTGATAAAAAACCTTGAAAAAAAGAGTAACAGCCCAATTATGAATACAAATACATACCTTTTCTTTATGAGACCAAATAAATAATTAAAAACACAAAAAAATATGGTTTTATACTATGTTTCCACTATGACCAAAACAACTTCTTTTGAGCTAAACGTGTCAAAGTGTTTCCATTAAGTAAAACTGTACCTATGTTCAGTAACTTTAGTGAGAACTTCTCGCATCGAAAAGATGTGAAACAAAATATTCCATCGTTTCTCGAAAAGTGAGAAAAAACTGTGTATGTAACTCATGTCGAAAACTATCAAAAGAGATTACGTCGTTACGTTATACATGTCATAACATTGCACCCGAAGCCGCTGTGACATTGCAGACGTTGAGCACGTCAGTAACACATATCGTTGACGGCGACAAAAATTTACTCAAATTGAAAATTTTTCAACGACGGCGGCGAAAATACAACCGTCGGCTATACCAAATTATGTTAAGCGCGACTTTAAAATTTGTTGTTTGCAAACGAGCTTTGAAAAAATTCGTATATTTTGTAAAAATGTTGAAAGCAAAATAATTTTACAATGGAAAAATGTGCCAAAAACAAAATGTTATTATTATTGTTCTTTGCATTTTAATTTTTAATTGTTTTTTAGTGTTAACATTTTTTCTCGCCCCATTTTTATTCGTGAGTCTTTTGACAGTTCAAACCGGGAACTTTTCTCACAAAAATGTTACAGACACACTTTTTCTGTAAATTGGCGAGTAATTTCCTTACGTGACAGCTAGTACTCGCCAAAAAAGTTACAGACACAGTTTAGTAAGAAAAACAGCTATTTGTTTCAATTTATGGCATTTATGTTTCATTTCACACATTTAAATCGAAAAGTTTCTCGACGCGAGAGTTACAGAACATGGGTACTGGTTTTGGTTTTCCGAATTTTCGAAATCAATTTGAAATTTATGTTGCAAACAAACATGAAAGCCAAAAAAAATATGTATTGAAAAAAAAATATTTTTCTAAAACATGAAATTTTCTTGTTGTTTTTTATGTGTGTATATAAAAGTACATAATTTACTACCTTTTTATTATATTATGTTATTAGTTTATCACTGCAAACAAATGAATCAGCTGGAGCGTTGCATGAACCTATTTAATAAGTTTTGATGTTTTGGAAAATATGTCACTTTTTCGAAATTGTCAATCACCAATAATGGATAACCCAGAGTTGTATTCATTATTTTCGACATGTTTTGGAGCAAAAATAGTTTTTGTTTGAGTTTTTTGAACATGAAAAATGTATGGGAAAACAAGTAGCAAAACACTTGTTTTGCTGCAAAACTAGTTTTGTGGCCCAAAACAAGTAAGTAAGTGGAAACGTACTATTATACTACAATAAATTAAAAATTTTATTACATCGGTTAATCGACTGAAATTAACCGGTTTAATCGTTAATCGAAAAAAGCCAATTTTAAATTAACCGATCAGTAAATCGGGTGGTAATTAATCGGTTAACCGAATGAATACTCTAGTATTTAGCAGGGTAGGAAAAAATTCGACTCGCGAGCACAATTCGAGTCAACTCGCTCGTTTTAAAATTTCTGCTCGCGAGTTTTATTTTTAAACTCGCGAGCACAAATTTTTTTCGACTCGTCAGATTTTTGTGCTCGACTCGTAAGCATAAAACGACTGGTTTTAAAATTTGTAATTACGAGTTGAAAAATAAAACTCGTAAGCACAAATTTTATTCGAGCAGAAAACGAGCACAAACGAGTTGAAATCGAGCAACTCGTATAAAAAAATTATTGTTTGCTTGTGCGAAGTAAAAATATACATACACAGAAAAAATTATTGCCGAATTATTTTCAAACAAACGATTGTTTGAAATTTTTTTTAATTTCTACAAATTTTTTTACTGATTCAATTAATATTTTTGTTTGATTTTTATTTAACAAAAATGTTGACAACTTTTTAATAACATAATATACGCGCTATTGGTTTCAATTTTTCATAATTTTGTATGAAATATTTAACGCTCTTTAATGTTGTCGTTTTTTGCATAATTTATTTGATCGTAAGCAACACTTCTTTATGTGAAATATAAGAACAACAACACAAAACACATACAGTTTATTTTTGGACGCTTTAAAAAAGTACAACAAGAAGAAAGATGATAAAATAGCGCGACGAGGTTATTAGTAAAAAAACAAAAAAATAACAGGTAAAAAAAGGTTTCATTCATTTTTAAACAACAGAAACAACAACAACATTATAAGAAACTAAATAAATTTTTGGTTGGTTTCAAAGTTGGAAAAAAAAGAATGAAAAACAAAATCCCGTATTCAATTTTTGAAAACTGTTTACTTAAATACATCAAATACAAAAATAAAATGATGACGAAAAACGTATGGAGTCGGTCTGCTGCCGTTGTTTGTTACATTTCTTCTTCTTTAGCCAAGGAAAGGATACAGCAACAGTGAGTGATGAAGAAAAACATTGTGTGTATAAACAAGACTTCGTTCAAAAATTATTCTAACAAAACATGTGTCTCAAAGCCAGTCTGCCTTCATCTTCTCCTTCAGTGATAGCTTGGGTGCGCGTCATTGCTTGTGCAAAAAAATTTTGTTTGATTCAGCAAAATTATTTGTTTGAAATTTATATGAATTTCAGTAAACTTTTTGTTTGATTCTGTAAATTACTTGTTTGAAAAAATCAGTGTTTTTTTCAGTAAACAAAATGCAAATAAATTGTTTGAATATGCGAATTTGTTTGTAGGACCGATTTCAGACAAAAAATGTTTTGATACTACAAATTTTTTGTTTGAATTCGAAAAATAATTTTTTCTGTGTACGTATGTATTTGTTATGAAGAGAAGGGAAGGCAAGACGTGTGGGAAAAGGTTGTTAAAGTAAATGTAAATAAGTATGAATGTATGTTTAAAAATATGTATAGAAGCAAAATGTTTAATGATGTGTAATAAAATGTATACGTTCTTCAGCGACTTACATAAAAGTGTTTGAGGTTGGTAACATATTTCTTTTCATAAAAACTGCCTTTAACTGTGAATAAAATTAACATTTGTCCACCGATTCTCATGTTTTATGGCTCATTTTATTCGTAATATACCTAGCTTTCTCATTAATGATAAAAAAAAATCGTTATGATTTTTAAAGTTTAAAAAAAGTGTTATTTACTTACTTTGCATGAAAAAAGCTTGTCGCCGCTAATTTCTAAATAACTCCGAAACAGTGAAAAACATACATATGTACATAGTATGCAGGCACCTTTACCCACGCATACAAGCAAATAAACCAGAAAAAAAATTTTGTTAAGAAAAAATTTACAACCAAAAATAAAACTCGCGAGCAATTCTTTTCAGCTCGACTTACGAATTGAGTTTTATTTTGGACTCTTTAAATTTGAATTCTTTTCGCGAGTTATATTTTTCAACTCTTAAAAATAAAACTCGCGAGCGAGTTTTATTTTTTTTACTCGCGAGCCGAAAAGAAAAATTCTTTTAAATGTGAAAAAAAAACTCGCTCGAATTTAATTCGAGCACTCTCCGTACTCTAGTATTTAGTTCAGTTATTTGATTTTTGTAGATCGACGATGTATAGACAGTTACAGATACCGAAATTATCTGCCGTACCTATTGGAGCATGTTAGAGATGCACGATGTTTCTGCTAACAAATATAAAAAAGGCTTTTTCTAGAACTTTCAGGAAATCAATCTTCTATGTAAGTATTTTACATGTATATGTTGAATATGCATTAAAGGATTATATTCATGCTATTTAAATATTTATTTCTGTGAAGTTTGTTGTGTGGTATTTTCTTTATGGACATAAAATAAACCATTATTTAAACTCCGAAAGTTAACAAATATCCACTTTCTATTTTTCTTCTTTGTTAATTTAACTAATATATAAATTCTCGATATTTCTTGGAGACATTTTTATTATTTTACTACTTATGCATATGTACATTGAACATATATATACATACACACATATAAAGGGTGGTTAATGTTTAAGGGCCGATGTTGATTTTGAAAAAAAACACAAATTCTTTAGGAAATTATTAGCATTTATTTTTATTATGATAATATTGGTATGGTTCAATTATGTAAGGAACAAATTATCGGCCAAATGACCGCCGAGACCTCGACGGCACACCTCCATCCGATGGTGAAAATTTTCGATGACCTTAAGGCATAGTTGAGGTTCTATGCCGTTAATGGGTCGAATTATCTTATCCTTTAGCTCTTGAATTGTTGCTGGCTTATCGACGTACACATTTTCTTTCAAATAACCTCAAAGAAAGAAGTCTAACGTTGTCCAATCACATGATCTTGGCGGCCAATTGACATCGCCACCACGTGATTTAACAAGGCCATTGAAATTGTCGTGCCAAAGAGCCATTGTTTCGTTAGCTGTGTGGCAAGTTGCACCGTCCTGTTGTAACAACATATCTTCCACATATATATCTTCCAATTTGTACCATAAAAAGTTCGTCATCTCACGATAGCGAACACCATTCACAGTAACTGCCTGGAAAAACTACGGCCCGATGATGCCGCCAGCCCATAAACCGCACCGAAAAGTCACTCCTTGTGGGTGCTTTGGTTTTTCAACAATCATTCTTAGATTATCATTTGCCCAAATGCGGCAAATCTGCTTATTCATGAATCCTTTGAGGTGAAAATATGCCTCAGCACTGAAGCTGATCTTCTTCGAAAATTGATCATCCACTGTTGCCATTTCTTGCCACCATTCTGACCATTGACGACGTTTGGAAGGTCAAGAGGCTTTAGTTCTTGAGTCAATTGCACCTTGTCAGCGTGTAAATGCATTCTATATTCATAATGTTCATCAACGACGAGCGTGAAAGGTGCAATTGTTGGGTACGACGACGAGTTGAGGTGGACGGCTCTTCAGCCACACTATCGCGAGCAGCAACAATATTTTCTGCTGTTCGAGCTGTACGAGCATGCACTGCTGTTTTCGCATCTCCTACAGACCCGGTTTGCTCCAATTTTTGCACGATTTTTGCGTTTGTACGCACATTTGTACGATTAAATTGACCAAAAAAATCACGAAGTGCACGATATGCATTTTGGTTTTTAACGCCCATTTTCATAATAAGCCTGAATAATTTTAACGCGTTGCTCGATTGTGTATCTTTCCATGGTTAAAATTGAGTCTGAAATTGAAAAATGTCAAATGTAATTCAGAAAAAAGTTTAGGTGTGGTTCACATACAGTATCGGCCCTTCAAATTTAACCTTTATATACAAAAAGTAGTACCTAAATAATGGGCATTGTTTAAAATATATATTTTTTAGAAAATAATTGATTTATACAACGTACCGGCAACCGTAACTCACGCTTGACCTTGCATTAGTACATATATTACTGTGCGCTGCGCACTCTTCGCGCTGTACCCCAAAAACGATTTATTGTATGAAAATAACTTCAGACAAAAGTTCTGGAGAATTTTATACTCTACAAATTTCACATGGGTGCAAATCTTATTTAAGCACTAAGAAGAAGATTTTTTTTTTTTTTTTATTTAATTTAAGTCTATGGACAAATTCCTTACAGACTATTTTAGTGAAGAAACATAATAATATATTTTTTTTATGCAAAGAAAGAAAGATTAGAATAAACATTATTGATTTAAATATAATATGTATACGCGAAAACTCGGTTTTTATGACCTTTGACATTGAATAGCTTAAGTCGCGGACACGTTAGCATTTGTGAATTTTGAGACAACATTTAGAACGACAAAACTAAGATTTATACCAATTTACATCTTATTAGCCTTTATTCCGAGGTAAAACCCCTAATATGGCTTGGCTAATATAAAATAATTTTTAAAAATACTTTTTTGAATTAGTTTTAAGTTGGTTTTATCATATACAAACATATTTTCGTTGTACTAAATTCATGATTGCTAATGGGCCGCAAAAAAGTACACTCTCCAAAATTTTGCTCTAAAAACTGCGGTGTAGGGAATTAAATGGTAGTGGTGGAACGACTATATTTTCGCACAGCTTTAGGTATATAAAATTATTAGTTGCAACTATGTACATAGGTATGTATGTATATCTCATTATAGCCGTTTTACACTATCCCACAAAGTCTTTAGTAATTTACGAAAATGCAACTCTGTCATGAAAAGTTGTTATTGTTTTTTGAACATGTTCAAAGAATAATAAGAACAGGGAAGCATTTTTGAAAAATACGTAAGACTTTGTGGGATAGTGTGTAACGGCCTTTAATGATATTTTACACTATCACACAAGTCTTACGTATTTTTAGGAAAATACAACCCTGTCATGATAAGTTGTTATTGTTTTTTAAAAATTTTCAAATAACAATTAGATCAGAGATGCATTTTCGTCAAAATACGTACGAATTGTGTGATAGTGTAAAACGGCTTTTAGCAGTGTTGCCAATTTTGACCTTTGTTGGTTAGATTTAGCCACTTTTCACCTCGTTTGGCAATGAAACATTTGAGTGCCTTCAAAGAAGTGCCGAAATATTGGTTTTTAATAAATTTATAAAAAAAAGTTTTTTTTTTTTATATTAAAAATAAGACCTTAAGCTCAAATATTTAATTTATATATTAAAATAATAAAGGTCGAAGAAAATACATATTAGATATAGAAAATCATTTCATTATATATTGTTAAAAAAAACTGTAGTTACGTCGTTTTGCATTTATAAAATTAAAAAACTTGTAGTTAAGTCCCTTCACACAGAAAAAAATACCAATGTAAAATTAACAAGGAAAAATGTTGATTGAGAATCATGGTAAATTTCTGCAAAAGTATGCCCATTATTTAAATTTATCATTATTTCATATTAATTTTAAATTAAAAATATTAAAATAATCCTAAATCACGCTTATTTAATATTATTCACTGTTAAAATAAATAAAAAAAAATATTAAAATATAAATAAATATGGATTCGATATTGAATTCATAAAAACCTGTTTTATATTAAAATTAAAAGTTTATCTTGTTAAATTAACATGCATACATAGTTAAGTATGTTAATTTTTTTATTTTGATTCTTAAATAAGAAGACAATTCCCGTATTCTTTTAATTAAAATTATTTAGTTAAATAGTACATCAAGTTTTCATAGTAGAATGATGACGAAACCCATATCGGGCCATTCTGCTGATTGATCTGTTAACAAAGGAGACTACAAAATAAGTGAAACATGTGTTAAAAGGGTAAGTGTTTTGAATTATTCTTAAATAAATGCATATGCTGTCTCTGAAGCTTCTTCACATCAATTAGTTTCTACATGAAATTCACGTTGTTTCAACATGAAATAACTTTCATTCAACGTGATTAGGATTGTTATTTCAATATAATTGACATTTTGCTTTAACTTTACTACAATGTTAAATTAACATGAATTATAGTTGTTTTAAAAGAAAAAAATGTTGTTCGCAAGCAATTATAAAATCAGGTTGAACTAACATGAAACACGTATGAAGCAAAATCACCACCGAAAAATTTTTAATCAACCTTGTTTTCGACGTTTTTAACTTGATTTTTTTCTGTGTGTTGGTTTTTTGTCAATAAAAACGTGATTTTTGATCGCTGAAGTGTTAAAGTTTTCCAAGTGTTGTAGTTTAATGGCATTCATAATAATCAATCAAAATCTCGATTTTGAATTTTTGTTAGTTACGCCTTTTTGCATTTTAGCTAACGATTTATAGTTTTCTGTATTTTAGAGTGACACAAATTTGTTGCCAAAATTGTTTTGCTATTCAAATAAGTTATAAGATTATATTAATCAGCTGTTCTCTGTAAGGTAGGTAGTTAAAATTTAGCTACAGCTTTACCCATAATTAAGTGTAAACTCTTTCTACTGAAAGTAACCAACTGTGAATAACTCAAATAGGTACTTAAAAAAGTAAACACTTATTAATAATTAATGACTATGCGCCAATTATTTTGAAATGTAGTTTAATTTTTTTCGGTGGCAACTATTAAATTTTAAGGAATATGCTGTTTAATAAATAAAAAATTTAAAAATTGTTGTAAAATTCATTTATTTTAAATGAAATGTAAATCATCCGATTACTAAATAAATTTTGAGTTGTTTAAAGTGAATTTTATTTTGAATTTAACTACATAATATTTTGAGTGCATATATTTTAATCAAAAATTAAAATAAAATGAAACAGAATTTTGAGCAAGCCAAGCAAGTATGTAATTGAAAAGTATTCAACTATTGTAGAGAGAAACCATAATTATAATTTGAAACATATTATTGTTATTATTAACCATAATATGGTTTCCACTGACAATAATATGGTTAAAGTAACCAAAATATGTTTAAGAGTATGGTTGTAGTTTTATTTGATTAAAATATTGTATTGTTTAATTCAACAATATTTGGAGTTTCAAGGGAATTAAACACTTTATTGTTAAATAGAAATAAATATTATCAATCGTAAAAAAAAATATTGTCAAACAAAAGTTTGTTTGTTGCCAGTGTCCAAAATATGTTTTTAATAAATTTTACATTTTTTATTTTGCTTCCAAATGCTTAAGATGGGAGAATATTAAGCGCCCTTAACAGTTGTTAAACTGTTGCCTGAAATCACAAAGAATGTTTCTTTTAGCCCACAAAACTGAAAAAAATAACACAAAAAATTAATTTTTTCAAACGGCGTTCACATTAGAAAAGTTTTCGATGCCTCATTTTTAAAAAATAAAGTCCAATTATGGCAGTCTATTGTGGACTGGTCCCACCGCATATGCGCCAATATATTTTGTATTAACAAACCTGCTCCGACGGCTTCTCATATATTAATGATTGATTTTTCAAGTAAATAAAACGCTAATTCTATTTCAGGTGTAAGTCTGAATTTACACGTTTCATCTTTTGATGCTCAACTTCTTTTCAATTCCCTTTTAAAGATGCCAATATATTCACACGCAGCAATCAGTTTCAACTTTTTTCGGTACAAAACAACAACAATTTTATTAATAGCGAATCAAAGAGAAAAAGAAAAGAAAAAAAATTCCATGCAGCCATCGTTGCACATATACCAACGAATAAAAACAAAGCGTACTGACCGAGTACAGGCATCACCGTACTAACCCCCTTTCTTCTTTCTTCTCTCACCTAAAAACATAAGAGTTGAGCATCAAAAGATGAAACGTGTGAAAGCAGACTAATATTACTTTAACCGGGTATTTTTTTCTTCGTCTCAAGTATATTTGTAACTCTGACCATGTCTCATAGGCATAACTTCCAATTACTAACGGCAGTCTAGAATTTTCAAGATTTGTTTTTTTTAGGATTTTGTTTATTTAGTGTCTAGATTTGTTTTTTATTTAGGAAAAAAAATTATAGGCCAAGTTGCCGCCGACAGAATTGATAACAATCTGTACACGATTTTTGAAATTTTTCATAACTCTTGTTCCTGTATAAAGTGTTCCTGCATTCGTGCCGAATATTCTTTTTCCAGCGTTTGAAGCTTGTTGACATAGATTCGTGACTTTAAGATATATCACGAAAAGAAGTCTAGAACGGTTCAATTGGAACGGTTAGATCGGTCGGTGCTTTTTGGTCATGTAGTATGCGCCGTTGCTCTGTTGGACCCACGGGTTCTCCAGTCACAATTCATCCGGCATACATAGGTAGGAAAAAGTTCTGTAGTTGTTGACGCTTGCCGTTCACAGTAATCATGTTATCCGTGGTGTTTTCAAAAATAAACAGCATACAGTTCCTTTTAGCGAATCTTCGTGTGTTAAACGCGTATTCTTTCGGTGCCCGAGAAGCGATAATTCTACTTGTTCACGATGGCAATGGTCCCCGTCGGTCAAGTTGTTTTTCAGACCAGAACTCCGAGCATGACCAATAGTAATGCATTTCTTTACGTTAGAGCTAGAAAAATAGGTTATGAAAATGAGGATAGAGGAAGTAGTGCTATTCGACTTGAACTTGAAAGTGAAAGCGAAGATTGCAGTAGGAACGATATTTCACATACAAACAGTCCGGCCAAAAAACGAATTTTCACGGTAATTCGTTGTACGATGCACCGGTCAATCGCCCGTAAAAGGTTGGACCGTTGAAAAAAACGTGTCTTACGAGCAAACACACGAGTACCGGGCCCATAACTCATGAATGAATATTGAGGCTTGTTTATGAAATCTATAACAACTCGTATAGCGCTCTACTATATTATGTATCGTCACTGTTGCCAATTTAGAGATTTTCCCGCTAAATCTAGCGTTTTTGAAATGCCAATCGCGGGAAAAAATACGTTTTAGCGGTAAGCGGGAAATCTAGCGATTTTCAAATACCTCTCAGCAGCTTAATTCCGCTACAAAAACATTTCTCAATATTTAAATTTACAGATTTTATACTTTTTCTTTTAAGATTTTATGCATTGTTCGTGAAATTTTTTCGATTTTTTGTGACAATTCATACCTTTAAGCTTGCTTAATAATTCACTTACTTACATCCAACTAATTTTATCTAATTGCTTAAAACGGCAAATAATTGCCAAAAATAGCGTAAATGTTATAAACTTTTTTGCGTTTTTATATAGAAATTTGTATACCCACACTAAGTAACTAAGATTGTCATTCCGTGTGAAACTGTTTTAATGTTCATCTAGGTTCCCAAAAAATATATTTTTTCTAGGTGCATGAGTAATTCTAAATCGATTTAGCCATGTCCGTCTGTCTATCCGTCTGTTCAAATCAGGCTCACTTTCAAACGACTCAAAAGAAAAACGAAATGCTGGTATAAAATTGTTTCTAGTTCTCCTAAACAGTTTGGGATTGAAATCCAGCAAAATCGGTTCAACCACCCTAAAAAATTTATCATTTTGTTACAAAAACTAGCATAACTAGAGGCGGAATGCAGAAATAGATATAAGATTTTGCACAAATTCGTTCTATATGAATAAACCTTATTTTAAAAAAATATTTCATGTTAGTAACAGGCTTATAAGATAAATTGTATATGAAAATTTGTTTAACCCACAAAAACCCTTATAAAACCGAAATATTTTTTATGAATAAGGGGGTAAAAATCATACCGTTACATTTTGTTTAGAGCGGTGCATAATTAACGATATGCCTCATATAAAGCCCACTCTTGAAAAAAACCTTTAGTACGACTAAAACCGTACAAAATAATGCTATTGTAATAAGTTTGGTCTGTCACAGTTTTATAAGACAAGAAATTACACTGTCAACTATCCTACAGATAGGACCATAATTTACCTTTGGCCCCATATATAGCCTACTCTCGTTCGGCATAGTTGAATACATCACTCTAACTTAGTTTTTGGAAATAAAATAGCTAGGGAAGTTGGAATCCTTGGTATGCACGATTTTTTGATTCCTGTCGGCGCTAATTTGGATTTGTTTGGTCTTGATTAACCGAATCTTCTATCCCATGTGATGGTGAATGAAATAAAGCCATATCGATTGTTCTTTTGAAGGGTTCACCAATTTAAAGTTCTTCGTTAGCTATTTTTTATTTGTTTAAAAAAAAATACGAAACAAAAAATGACTTTTTGCATTAATGTAAAAAAATATTAAAATTTATTAAAAAAAAAAGTTAAATTTATTTTAGAAGGAACAAATTTGAATGAGAAAATGTATGGAAAAATTTGACAGTAAAATTTTGTAAAAAAAAATGATATATTGATTAATATATGTATATATCTTTTTTTAAATTAACAAGTACGAATCAACACATACCTTTAAAAAAACAGCCTATGCCTAGATTTATATAAAACTTTACAAAATCTTGAGGTTTTAGCGGTTTTTTTTATAAAAATCCCCGCTAAATAAAATATTTAGCGGTTTCTAGCGGTTTTGAAGTCCGATTTGGCGGGAAATGTTCAAAAAAAGTTGGCAACAGTGTGTATCGTATATGTGACGTTTACCACCATTTGCAAAAATTTTATTATAATAATGACCACGGAAAGAAGAATGCAGTTAAAACTTGAAAATATACCCTAAAAATTATCAAAATAATTTTCGTGGAAATACAAAATTTAATTTAAATGATTTTGTTATTCGTGCTAATTCCCAATTTTTATTATTTGATAAAAACACTGGAATTTATTGTTGATGGGATAAGCTATTCCTATGCGCATTTCACTGGTTGCTGAGGCCAGATCATCAGGAAACTTCATCCATAAAGATTTTAGAAAAACTAAAGATATTAAACCAAATAAAACTGTTAAGTGTATAAGAATTACAGAAACAGTTCTATTTGTAACAATATCAAAGTTTAAACAAAATCATCAACAATAAACAGTGAGTTTATCTCTCCTTACATTCCCCACTACAATTGATTGGAATTCTTCCAACATTAATTGTAGTTGTAAGTAGGTTAAGAAAAAATAAAAACAAAAACAACTTGCTTTATTTAAAAAGCGGGTTGCCAGTCAGTTTTTTTTTAGGCCGTGCATCTGCCAGTTTATTATCAAAATAATTTTCGTGGGAATACAAAATTTAATTTAAATTATTTTGTTATTCGTAAAAAATTCCTAAAAATTTTAAAAAATATGCCACAAAAAACCAAAATGGATTAATTGAAAATTTTTCAATTGTAAATACAATTCAAAAAAATTTACAAACGAATTTTCGAGATTGTACCCCATTTGGAACCGATAGGAAGTCGTGGGCTCACCAAAACAAAGTTATGTTACAAGGTAAAAATTCGATAAATTTTATATTAATATTTACATTTAAAAGGGAGCGATGGTCAAATGTAAACCGATTTCAAAAAAAATATTAATTACAGTAAAATATTTTTCGGGTTAATTTAATCTAAATACGAACATAAATATCAAGATGGTTTTTGAACACATAGAGTCTATTTCGGAAAGAAGTTTGTATGAGGACTGTGAAATTTTAGACCGATTCTCAGCATTTACCTTCGTCCTTAGTACTTACCAAATTTTATCAAATTATCCACAAAACTGTAACTTGTTCTTTGCGTAAAAGATTAACATGGACTGAAACAGGAAAGACGGGCGGATGGACATAGTTAGATCACTTTAAAAAGTGACTGAGTCTATCGGTATACTAAGAGATGGGTTTGATTTCTATGTATTTCTCACATTGGCACTCACTTTCATACATAAAGTATAATTGGTTTTTCTTCAATTTTTGCTTATGTATGAAATTTGACAGTGCAAATAACGTTTATCCTTTAAGATAACCTGCTTTGTTTTACAATTGTATCGTGCAAATTAAATGTAGATGGGGAAATTGAAACAGAAAAGCATGAATTTCAAAAAAGAAATGTTTTATTTTGATTTGCCGCGAAAGCATTGGAGGGCATTTAAAACAAATTAACATGTATCAAAGTATGCTTTAAATAGATGAAATTTGGGCTATAACACAAAAAAATCCTGCAAAAAATCTCTTTTAAATAAAATATGCAAAAAATGCTGCCAAGGGTAGAATATGCAAAAATATGCTCTAACAAATCGATGCCAAAATTTATAAAAAAAAACCTCTAAACGGATAAATATACTGTTTCTGCCTTCACTGGTCGCATAAGGAAAAACATATATTTGTGGCTTCCCTGATAATGACTATTGCGGCACCTTGTATAACACTCATTTGTCCCAAACTTTATGGCAATAGGATTCTTTTAAGTGATTTTATATGAATGTATCCTGTCCAATAGAAACGCTGATAACGGCTTACTAATATTGTCATTCCATATTAACCACTATGAAATAATATTATGGGTCCATAAGTTATTTTCAGTGCATTTCGCCATGTCCATCTGTTAAAATTGTTCTCTCGGCCGAACAATTCAACAGAAAGTAGAAAATTGGATGTTAAACCATTTTTCTTTACTATTTTTCTACTCGTTTTTCAGCAGAATTTGTTTTGAAATGAAATACTTTTTCCGAAAGTCTTATCGATATTGAATTTGATATGATGTCATTAGGTCGCGTTCTTTACGATGGGCTGTAAAAAAGCAAAAAAAGTCAACGTAATGTAACTCTTATGACTTGATTTTTAAATGAGAGAACATTCGACGAGTATTTCATAAAATGCTTGTAATATTTTAAAAAAATATTACCATTTTACAAATTAACTATTGTGAAGTTCTATTTTGAAAAAAAAATTCATGAACTATTTTTAAAATACGAAATCAAATATAATTCAGTTAGAAGAGTTGGAAGATTTTTTTTTAAATTTAAATTTTATACCAACAAAAAAGACTTATAAAATAAAGTCCCATTTCCCATAAATTTTAAAGTTTTTTTCAAACGCATTGCGTTATTTATATACATAATTCCTGTAGAGGACATTTCGGAAAAGAAACTGAAAAAATATTATTGTTTTCAAGAGGATACAGAGAGATGTGGTTTATAAGAATGTAAGACTTTTTTGCCAAGCAAACACAAATCGAAAAAAAAAATTCTTCTATAAAAGGAAAAATATTCACCTTTATTCGAACGCTTGACAAGGAAATGGACATGTTAAAAGGGGTTGTAACCATTTTTTTCATCATAATATATTTCTAGTGTTATCGTTATTTTTTCTTTTTACAAAAAGCATGTGTTCAACTTTGCTGTGAGTTTTTTTTTATTATTTCAATTCCGTTCTGCCTTTTTACTGTTTTTTTTTTTTAATATTGCAGTAAAAAATGTCCTTAGAGGCCTATCTTACCGTAAACTCTTTTGGGCTACACGTAAAATAAATATTTTTTTTCTTAAGTCTTTAAAAGAAATAACTTTTTATATTTCGTTACCTTCTTATAGTGCGAATTACAAGACAAAACCCTTCACAAAAAGACTCAAACATGAGGCAGGGCACAAAAATATAAAAAAAAAGTATGAAAGAATTTGACGTTTAAGACTAAAAGAGTTTATAAGAAGTAAATAACAATAATGTTAATAATAATCACATTTGAAATGGGAACGGAAAAAACTCCTCGTAATTCCCAAACTACTGCTTTTATTCGGTTAAGTTTATGTTTGTTTGCGACATTTGAATGCAGTGAAATCCTCAAGGTGTTTATTTTGTTAAACTTTTTTAATTTAGCTTTTTAAGCATTCCAAAATAATAAGGATTTAAATATTTATTTTGGGCATAAATATAAATTAATATGGTAAATATAAGGAAACAGTATTACACATTATCTATTTTTTGAGTTTGTATGTAGAAAACTAAAAAAATGGTGATAAAAAAAATTCTAAGACTGCTACAGTTTCGGCATTTTTTCAGGAGTTTTCCTCTTAACCTACGGTCACACTTATAAAATTTTGGACGAAAAAAACGGGACCAATAAGAAAACTAAATAATCATTTCCTTTAATTCCAATATTTATTTTGATAATAATACCAACTCTTACAAACAACAATTTGTTGCAATGTCTAGTAGTATAATAAGTTTATTTTGTGATATTAAGATCATGCTAAATCTATTAACAAAAGAAGGGGTTACACTTATTTGGTCAAATATTTTACTTTTTACGTCTACTAATATGAACTTAGGAATGGGCATCAGTCGAACGTGTTAAAAGCCGGAAAGACACTATAGACTGCAGGATAACAAAAATTCTATGAGAAAATCTAAATCCCTATCGGACAAAAGAGATCATTTAATTGAAAATGCCAACACTTAGACTACACGTAGAAACAAAATATGGTTGGAGGTGATCATATTCTAAGAGCAACATACTCAGCGTTTAAAAAACTGCAGTCCAAGTAGAAAAACTGCAATTTCTTCCACTTCTTTTTTGTCATTGGCAAAAAAACAGCAGTTGCTTTTAGTTCTGATTCATTAAATGTAAACTGTCGCAGTCGAACCAACTCAAAAAAGCCAAAAATTGTACACAAAAGTTCGTTTTCTGGTTGACAGGTTTTGGTTTCGAATGCAGTTTTTTAAACCCTAAGCATACCATTGTTGGATTTTAACAATGTTTATGTTTGCAGGTTATCATATTACAGTGCACTCGCCATAATATGAACTAATCAAAACAAAACCAATTTACTTTTGCAAGATTGTTCATATTTGCGAATTGCATCTAATTTCCCTTTTTCCCATAAAAATAAAAGTTTCCTATCGCCTTAGAAACGCCACGATCTCTTAATAATCTCCGGATATTTGCTGTATCCGCTAACAGTAATATTTTTGTCTCTCATTTTCAAAAATAATCGGCGCATGCATTTTCCATTTTTTGGGCACTCGGAAGACCGAACATTTTTCTTTTTATAGGCCAAATAAACGTATTGATAGAACACTAAAAAAAAACAAATTTATTCGCTAAATTAGTAACACTTGCACCTTCTCCTTAATGTTCTAAATTTTCTTATATTTTTGATTTTCCTTTTTAAAGTTCAAAACTCATGCTTTTTTAATTCATATTTAAGAACTTTTCACTTAAATATTATATTTAAAGATGTGAGTATATCGTCAGCTTAATATGCAAACCTGCTAACTCCCTTTCAACACATTTTACAGGAGAGACAAAAAACTTTTTCTTTTCCTATTTGCTGCTTTAGAGGAAACCCAAAAACATAGTGGATTTGACACACTTCAATACTCAAATTGAAAAAAAAAACAACATGCTGGTCGACGAGGCGTACCTTTCTCTTACACACGGCATCAAAATCTCAATTTACTTCAAAAGTGAATTTAGCAGATTTTTATATTAAGCCGACGATATAGAATTCCATGTTAATGCGAGCACTAACTGAAACGTGTACGTAAAACATTTTGATAACCAACTAAAGACAATTTTAAAGCAGATAGCTAGGGAAATCCCTAAGTTTTTATGCAGTTGAATCAAAATTTATTTTGATTTTAACACTTTTTAAATAAAAAACGTTAAACATACAATTATAAGTTGTTCATATATTAAAGCTGTTGCACAAGTTCATATTTTAGAGTTGTCAATGGCAGAAAAAAGATGTTCATAATTGGGGTTTTCATATATTAGGGTTTCGTTAGGGCGGGTTGATTTTTTTAGATGCATAGTAAAACGTTAACTACAAAAAGTTCTAAGAAAATTCTCTGAAGAAACCATGTATCATAAATAAAATCCTAATCCTATATTCCCGCCTTTGTCAAAGTTATGTAGTTCTTTTGCACTTTATATTTTATTTACACTTGAAATTTTTTTTACATTAAAACAAATATTCACCCACGTAAAAAAGCTTGTATATAATTTTATATATAATATTTATTTTCATAAGGAACTTAGTAAAAAAAATTTTCTTTTATTATTTAATAAAGATCTTTATCTTCGAAGATTGGAAATACAAAAAAAAATTACACTCAAAAAATTATTTATAAAATAACCTTTTTTTTGTTTCGCTAAACAATTCTTATTTTATAATGCAAATAATAACAAATCAAAAAAGTATTTTCAGTCAAACAATATTTCTAGCGGTATGTACCTAAACAAGAGCGGAAGGCGGAACGTTTTCTTCCGCTTAGCTTTTACGCTGATATGCCATACCTAAACAAGAGCGTCAACGTTGTGCCACAAACAGTAGTGTTAACTTCCTTGTTTAATAAAACCCATATAATAGAAATAAAAAGAAGACAAAACCCCGCTAGATTGACAAAAAATAGCTAAATTGTCATTATTTATTATTTTAGCGGCCAACTTCACTATTAAACGCGCTGTCAAAATCGGATTTTCCAGTTGTAAAACGTTGACGCCGCGCTATTGTGGGATGCTTCATACAAATTGTATTGGCATGAGCATTTTTGACAGCTAGAAAACGCTTTCCGCTCTTGTTTAGGTATAGCTGAAACGCAGTTTAGGTAAAACGTTTTCCAACTATTATTTTTTATATAGAACGCAAATCAGAGGAGATGCAAATTGCTGCTTTTTTGATAATTGAATATTTTGATTAGTCTCAAAACAAAATGTTCTAACATTTTACAATTGTTTCAAATATTATTTAAATGCATATTATGACTTTATGACACCTTGTGAATCAACCAAATATATTTAAAAAAAATAATTTTAGCCAAAGAAGAGGGATAAATTTTTAAGTCGAGAGGCGCGGATTAGGGTTTGATTTAAGACCCATCGGTTCTTCGGAGATTTTTTTTAAAATTTAATGTTTTTACTTTTTTAATATACGAGTTTTCATTTTTTGTTCATCAATACAAATCAGCCTACCCTAGTGTTCATATTTACTGTCAGCCGTATTCATAACAAAAAGTTAGCCACAGTTTGTACACTACGTACAATGAGCTGCTAACTAGAATGCCGGTTTAGCTTAGCAGCTTGTTGGCACAGAGTTAATTCATAACGAACTTTTCTCCATCTGCCAACTTTTAATAAATCAACTCTGAATTTTTATGATGCCTACTTAAAAATGCAACACGTTTTGCATTAATAAAATTAAAATAAATTAAGTAAAAGAAAGTAAATTAAAAAAATCAGTTATTAAAAAAACTTACAAAATTGTTTGACATTAAACGGCTGTTTTTCACAAGTTGGCAAACGTTTGACAGCTCGTTAGCAAGAGTTTAGCAAATCGTTAGTCAGAGTTTGGTTAGTGTGTTATAAATAAACTTTTTGCTAACTTCATGCCAAATTTTCATTATGAATACGGCTGTGTATGTTTAAATATGATCATAGTTTGCTTAAAATCAAAAAAAAATTTCCCGAAACCCACCATAATATGGTCAAAATTAACCATATTTTAGTTAATATTAACCATAATAAAGGTCAAAACTATCCATATTATGTTAGAAATTAACCATAATATATTCAAATCTAACCATAATGTGCTCCACATTTTCCAGAATTTTGACAAAAGTAACCATATTATGATCAGAATTAACAATGATATGGTCAATGTTACCGAAATGATGGTTATTTATTTCATAATACATCATAACACTAACCAATTAGAATGGTAAAATTGAAAAAATTACGACGACGGCGACGCAGTAGGCAATGGCTGAATGTCTGCTATTTTTTATTATAATATTAGTTTATTAAGTGTCATATTATAATTTTATTTAATTTTTATTTTTAATTAATTTCTGACATGTGTTATGTTCCACTGTTATAAACAAATCCCCTTTGATTCATAATCCAGCCTGTGGCGATCTTCATTACCATTTTTTTTCATGCTACTTTATTTTTTTTCGTTAATTTATGTATTTTAATCAATAATTAAAATAAAGGACCATAATGTTCTTGCTGTTTAAACATATTATTTTAAATTAAACATACAATGTTTTAAAATATTATAATATAAAACATATTATTGTTATAATTAACTATAGCATGTTTAGAGACAACCATAATATGGACTGCACGATATTGACGCTATCCAGATATTCATCAACAGCTGTCTTCGAAAGATATTAAGAATATTCTGGCCTGCCGCCATTTCCAAAACTCAACTGTGGCAGCAAAGACGCCAAAGCCGGATATCACCATTTTAGTAAACTTAATATCTGTGCAATTTACAATATAAACCTTATTAAGTTTCAATACAATTAATATCCAAAACTTTATTTCCATAATAAAATCCATTACAATTGTAACCAAATTAAAGTTATAAAATACCTTTCAATCAAAAAGAAAATTTTATTAAAAACCCGCAATAAAGTTGTACCAATTTGTAAAACAATTTCAACCTGATTAAGATACGCATTTATTACTTGGATGTAGGGTTTTAACGCGAGAAGAATTTCTTCTGAATTTCCGAGAAAATTAAATTTATAATTCTTGGGAATTTTAATTTGAAAAAATATTGGGAATTTTTTTTATATTTTATTGAAAATTAAATACAAATTTTCTAGAGAATATACAATTTGAGACTCACCAAAACAAAATTATATTATGGCGTTAAGATTCATATAAGAGTCTCACGTTTTATTTAATAAGAGTAACAAAA
This sequence comes from Pollenia labialis, assembly GCA_949318255.1. NCBI lineage: Eukaryota > Metazoa > Arthropoda > Insecta > Diptera > Polleniidae > Pollenia > Pollenia labialis. The sequence goes on along the minus strand of OX439142.1, from coordinate 43,572,013 downwards.
ACAATTGCAAATGTTACAGCCAATTCAAACGGGGGCTTTAACGACGTCGTGTTTTCGACGACTTTTTTTGTTTGTGGTGAACGGTGTAGAGAAGAATGACGGGTAAACAAAAAGACTTGGTTTGTGTTTTTCATGACGTTTTTTTTATTTCTCTTTTAACTTCTTCTAGTTACGTTTTATTCTTTTTCTTCCTTTGAAGTGTTTAAGTTAAAAATACAGTGAGACTTCGATTATCTATAACAGACGTGCCCGGCAGCATTCTGAATTATCCATTTTTCTTGTGTACTTCTTATTCAATGTATTTTTATGTAAATATTTAAATAATATGAGGAAAAAAGTAATTTTAACAGAACATGCTTCCAGAACGTTGCGGAATTCCCTTTCCAGAGATATGCAATGAGCACTGAAAACGTGAGTAGAGTTTAATCATGATTCATAATTTCTTGTACTTGTACGCATTCATATTTATTGCACTGTTTTCAAACCTCATATTCAAATTAACAACATTTATGACGTGGTTAAAAGATTCAAAATTTTAGGGTCAACTTAACTCAATGTGTTGGCAATGCAAAAAAGCGAGTGATACTTGCTTATCCAATTGTCTAAAATTAACAAAAAGTCTCTCAAATGTATTTGAAAAAACAAAAATAAAATCAACAAACATTTAATTCCGTACGGAATGTGCGATCAGTTTCGCACTTTGCTTAACGATTCCTTGCAGTTCCCAGTTCCTTTCTTCGTATATTCAAATGTTTTTTTTATTGCTTAAAAAAACATGTTTAAATATGGTCACCTCTAACCAAACTATTTTTAAATAAAATTTGCAACATATTATGTTTAATAACACCATGTTATTATCAGGGATAACAGTATTATGTTTAAATTAGCGCTCCACCAAGAAGCCCCAACCATATTCACCCTTATCGTGGTTGGCGTATTTAAAATACGCCTGCGACTGTTTCGTAATAGATTAAAGAGAAGGTGAACTTATTTTCTTTAATCTATTACCAAACAGTTGTGGGCGTATTTCAAATACGCCAACCACGATAAGGGTGATTATTGTTGCCTCCAAACATGTTATGATCAATAATAACTAAAATTTGTTTAACACCTACAATAGCATGGTTGGTTTTCAACCATAGTATGTTGCTCTTAGAAAAGAGGAAAATCCTATTGTAAATTTAAAAACAAATTATCATATTTTACCATAACATTTTTAGAGACAACCATAATATGGTTGTGGGTTCCTGATTTAACAATAATTTGGTTGTCGCTTACAATTATGTGGTTATATTAACAATAATATGTTTAACATTTTCTTTGAAACTAGTTTGGTTGGAGATCGTTGCAAAAAAATTTAAGCCAATGCAAAAAATTCTTTTTATTTCCCGATTAGTTGATGCTGCATTTAATTGAATTACGGATAATCAAGTCGCTAATGTTAATTAAAAAAGACATGCAACCAAAACTAATCGTATAAACGCAAACGATTTTTGGAAGTTAATTTAAAAGGGAAATAAGAAAAAATTACGTCGTTAAATCCCTCATGTGAATTGCGTGTTAGTTAACCCAGCAATAGAAACTTAAACCTTCAGCCCGTTGTTGTCGTAAAGCACATAGGGTTCTCTGACGGTATCGAACCATCGAACTAATAGACTAGCACACAACCAACAGCATATCCAAAAGTCCTTGTTGTTAAATATTATTAGCTTAGGAAAATTAGGAAAATAATATGGATAATATAAAGGTTTTGTTTGTCTTTTAGTGATTTTAGTGGACTTACCAGCACAAATTTTTTTTATTATAAAAGTTATTCTTGCCTTATTTTAGGCCAAATTTAAACTTAATGCAAACACAATTGAATGATTTACAGGCACAAAGACAAAGATTTAGATCGGATCACAAACCCATCCCCTTCAACTTTTGTAGTGCCCGTAGAAAAATAATTTTCTTAGTTAATTCATATTTTGTAAAGAAAATTGGAAGCTTCTAAAATATATACACTTTTTGTAGAAATTTCATTATAAATTTTGTAAATGTTTGTTTTAGGCGCTAAATTGTCAAAGAACGTTTGAGTTTTCGATTGTTATTTTAAATTGTTTAAAACATATTTTGTGAAAATTTTTACAGGTCGATTACATCAAGACTCAAGGTATATTTACACAAGGTAAACTCGTTGGCCCATATGTGTGTCAGCTGTTTACCTAAGTTGGAACACCAATGTCAAATTCCATGTATATGAGCCAAAATTTGTACATGTGTGCGTTAAATTTATATAAAGACAATTTTGACAATTCCGTTCCACTCGGTTATTTTTATAGAGCAGCATGTCTACACTCCCAAATGAGTCTACCTTGTGTAAATATACCTTGATCAAGACTTATCGAAAGGATAAGAATGATATGTAAGAATCCGATAATTAATCACGATGAAAACTGCTTGAAACAATTCTGAAATAATACAACCGCGTTTAACCGATCCAATTCAATTACGTCCTTATGACACTTCATTTGTTATTCATTGAATTTATAGAAAGAAACAGTAAATGTTTAAAAAAGCGCAAACTATTAAAAATGCAAACAGTTTTTCAGTTTTTCTTTTGTTAAGATTTTGTTTATTTTATTAAATGTTGTCAACTTTTTATTAATGAGAAACTTAAAAACAAAACAAACAAAAAGCGGTAAATCGCTAAATTTGTCCTTAAACCGTTGACTCAGCAAGTTGCTGTCAGCAACACCTTTAATATTTCAAGCTTGAAATGTCAATTTTAAGTTGAACAATTTAAAATTTTTTTTTGACATAACTTAATTTTTATCGATAACTTTTTTAAAATTTTTTGTCAGTTTGCTATTTATCGTAATACAGCTGAACTCTTTGCACTTGGTAAATTTTTCTATTGCATTATATTTGCACTGTTTACCAAAACTTGAACAATGCATTAATAATGTAGCGTCACAAAGCCTTTAGACTGGGTTTCCCTTATGACTGTTTGGACTTCGTAAGCAGCCGGCGTTGGTGTTGAAATGTAACTTTTGTTTTAAGAATTTCAACAATATGTCAGCTTAGACTCGATGGATACATACATGGATTCCTGCCATATGGGCCACTCAATGTAGGATCCTAACCACGGGGTGGCCAAACGTCACCGAGTGTGAGCGCAGCTAACACTCCCAGGTAGCAATTTAAGTGCATAACACGGTAAGATTATACACTCGCCCCTTGTTTAGGTGATTGAGCTTTTTAACCTGTGCTGCTTTTGGAAGAATGCGACCAGAATCTGTTGAGTAACAACGGCACCTGGGGATCGCCCTCTCTCATGTAGAACTCTTCCATAAGTGGTGATAAATCGGCACTTTGGAGGGATTTTCAGGAAATCCCTTCTCGCGACTTTGAGTAGTAAACCAGAATGACGTTTCGCAGGAAAAATACTAAAGGAGGCCTCAACCAATTTTCAGTCCTGTGATGCAACGCCGTGGGAACCAGATGGATGCTCTGGGCAGCCGCGATCCCATAAGAATTCAGGTATTGGCAGCACCTGATTATTCCCCTATTTATGTAACACCAAAAGGTGAAATATCGTTTAGATTATCAATACAAACCCCCAGGAGGAGTTTGGGCTGACTGTAGCCAAATCTAAGAATGTCATTTAATGGATATTTTAGAAACTAGAATCAATCATTAAAAATGGCACAATAATTTTAAAAATAAATCCACTTATAAAACACTTAGTTAAAACCAAAATAGAATACCCGGGATTTTTCGGCATTGAAAAACCCCTACATAGAAAATTTGTTTCAGGATTTAAGAAAATAAACTTGCCTGCAATTTAAATATATTCATACATTTTGTTTACATTTTTTCTATAAAAAAAAACACACACAAATACTTTTACAATCGAAAATATGTGTGTTTGTAAGTTTGTTACTGACGCCATAAAAAAGAATTTTATTGACTAAAATATTCCTACTTTATGTCCTGGCCAAAGTTAAATTCGATAACAGAATTGTAAAAGACACAGTAGCTGTCTACTAAAGATAGACGAATAATCAGACACAGTCTCTTTCATGGCAGGGAAGCATATAAACATGAGGTACAAGTTAATAAATTTACGCAGATGTGTTGTGAAGGTGTATAGGGCGTTGTGTAGTCATAACTACCATAAAAATCCAACATTTATTGATTTCGTTTGAAAACACGAACGCTTCATTTTATGGTCGCAATAAAACACACTTTACAAATTTATTCGATACTTAAAAATAAAACATGGAGTTAAAGGAATTTCTTTCATCAAGTCATACTCCCCACCTTTGCAATATCCTAGAGATATTTTTAAAACTCCTGCTGCTGTTGCTACTATTGACTTAAATTACAAGTCTGTGAAGTATAAAAAAAATATGTTTTTCCAATTTATATTTAGTAAAAACACTCTGCCTACTACTACTACTAGGTACTTATGCTAAGACCCCTTCCTCCCTCTCTCACACACATGCACACCCTTTAAAATTATATCTATGTAAAAGTAATATGGCTGTGTATTTCAATGTTCTATTAACGTATCTGTATCTTTACATACATGTATTTAGGCATCTATGTATGATTTTATGGAGTTGGCTTACGGTTTCCTAAAACTCTTACAATACACTTCGCAATAATGGGTATGAAGGAATGTTTGTGTGTTCAGTTCTGTCGTCTTTGGTGATTATTTTCTTATTTTTATTTGATTTCCTTTCTGTATCTTTTTCTAGAATCCCTTTTTTGTTGTTAAGATCCTGTGAAGGGTGGAGTAGGAATATCCCTTTGTATATTTGTAACAGTATTTGTCTTTTTTGCACAACTATTTGAAAAGTTCTTCATAATATTATTTTATTTAACATATAATTGATAGAAATCTTTATATATTTTCTATTACTCTCTTTAAAAACAAAAAGTTATTTCTTATTTGAATGATATGATATTTATTTTTTTCATTGACTTTTTATTACTTTTTTTGAGTAACAAAATAATTGAATTTGCTACATTTGTCTCCAATAAGAGCCATACAAATGAACTAAAGTGGTGATAATGGTACCAATTAAATAGTAAAAAGTATTACAAAAGTAAAACCGAAATATACCAACAAATATTTGAGATTATCATAATCAAGTAAAAACATTTTTAAACCCCTTTTTAAACTGGTTTTTTTTTAAATTGTAACAAGGATTGTTTACATTGTAGACAAGTGTTATTCTGTTCCATTCTGTTTACGGGAGAAATTTGCAATAGTACTTATTATTATCCTGAATAGCAACAACAATGTTTAGAATTAACGGGAGCACGAAACTGGGCGGCCTTACTTACAGGTGCTCATAAGCATTGAGTAGCCACAATGGTCTTTTAACACAGCCATGTGTAAGTGCACAGTCCTAACAACACACAAAAGTTTCCTAAACAGCTGAAACTATATAACCTTCACTGATATTCAGCATTAGATTAATTACCAACTGCATTTAGCGATATTCGCCAGCAGGCCAAACGTCAGTACAATGGGCGAAAAATCAGCGTTCAAAGCCAAAATTGTTTACTACAACCACCACCTAATCCCCGAAAAAGCTTCGCTTATAATAATTCTAGAACCTAAGTCCTGTTGGCTACTGTTGTCCATGGTACCAAGAAGAATCTCTCGCCAGCCGTAAACCCAAAGAGATCTGCTAATTCTAAGCCCTTCTATGCTAAAAGTATTGCCTGTGATCAATACTTTGTCATTGTCAAGGAAATAGTTTGACTAAAAACACTTTATGTATGCCAGTATGTCCGCATCACCATAAACATATGTAGGTCAAACGATTACTTTTTCTGTGCAAATTTAATAACAGCTAAATTGTTGCATAAGTTAAAGCGAAATTTAAATTAAAAAAAAGAAGGTACGGTATAACGGAAGCAAAATAAATAAAAGCAAACTGTTTTTCATGCGTCATCTGAACCATGTTTATTGTATTTGTTTTTTATTATGAATTTTTAAACTTTAATTTTTTAATCATCATTTTAAGCTAATGTATCATTCAGCAGCATAAATTACACTATGCGACAGTCAAAATCTTTTTTTTATAAAATATTTCTACTAAAAATTTTCGATATTTTGGTATTAAGTCATATTCATAGGACGTATGGCAGCCCTAAAATTTAGGTTTTTAAAAAAATTTTGATGTTTTTAGCCCACTTTTCAAATCGATATATCTCGATTCCTAGACGTGACCTAGCGAAACGCCTGGACACGTATAACTTCTTTTTACCGATATAACTTTCCCCGGTAGTTTGAACCCTTCCCGATCACTGACCCCTACCATTTGTCGCACAGTGTTATTTAATCATTGTTTTCTTTATCTTCGTTGATATCTTCTGTTGGGCTCTCAATTCTTATGACCTCGATAGCTTGAGTTGGAATGCTTCTGCTGCGGCGTGCGTCTGTTTAACTTTGTTGATGAGGTAAGGGAATCGGACGTATTAGTAGCTCTGTTAAATATGTCCAAAGGATAATTAGATTGGCTATTTTTACGAGCATAATATAATCTGTCAGCCTTATAAATGCTGTGCATAGACTCAGCACCTACTTCCCCAAAGTAACCATGTAAGCATTTTGTAGACTTTACCTGTCATCGGCAACCAAGGATAAAGCTTTTAGATAATTTCTGGAAATCTGAGCAAACTGACATGGTAAACAAATTAATATACTCAATTTTAAACCAGAAAATTAATGTCTGACCAACGCCCGTAATTTAAGCAAAGTTGTAGTGATCTGTGAATGCTGTACCCGCAGTGTTATCTTCATTTGGGCTGCCAAAGCTGCTAATTTTGGGCATATCCATACGAAGACCAAGTTCTCCCCAAAAAAGCGTCTTGACTATTGTTCTTTCTTTTTAACTGCCAACTTGTCGTTTTAAGATCGTCTCTGCCATTTTTGCACTACACACTTGTAAACTAAATGTAATAAAAGCTCGAAAAAATAATCCAGCACTGCAATGGGATCAATCCAAATTTAAAATTAGAATCGTTTACATGAAATCTTTCACAAGTATTGTCACTTATATTCAAGTAGTATTTTGATGTGGTACCGCAAATAGGACTCGATTTAACTCCAGTAAAAATGTTCAAAACTTTCCCGTCAATAATTTTTTAATATAAAATAAAGGACACCTCCGCAATTTTCACTTCGCTGATCGTTATGTGCAGTTGATGAAAAATATAAGCTAAATTACTTCACTTAACATGACTGTTTTTTTTTAATTTCAACGGACACATACATTTGGTTTGTTTATTAGACTTAAAACTTAAAAAAATTCTACATTTAACAGAAATACTTATTATCATTCGATTAATCGGTATAAATTCTTCGACTAATCCTTTAATCAAAATGATTGTGGGTTATTAAATTCGTTTTCTGTACTGTTAAAATTGAATAAAAATATAGTTATTTTACGAAAAATTTTATTTTTCAACATTTGTGTTTGTTATTCAAAAAACAAACTACCAAAAAATAATGTTTTCCGTATTTATTTTGTTATGTAGTTTGATTTTTTTCGGTTAAAATATATTTTTTTAAAGTAAAAACTATTCAATTTTACGGAATATGCTGTTTAACAAATAAAAAAATTAAAAATGAATGTAAAAATCATTTGTTTTAAATGAAATGTAAATGATCCGTTTTTTAAATGAATTTTAAGTTGTTTCAAATGAATTTTGAATTTAACTACATAATTTTTTGAGTGTAAGGACCCAGAATATATGTACGTACATATATACTTTTTAGGGTCTAATGCCATGTTCGAACGCTGCTCTCTGTTTTTATTACATATTCGAATTACCATGTTCGCACGGCATTTTCCTAATCGTTTGAGACAGTTCTTCTTATTCTTCTTTTTTTTATTAATTTAATTTATTGCTTAATTTTATTGTTTTATTTCAAAGAAATACATACAAATAAAATATTATTTTCTTTTTTGGATTCCGTTAAATTTTATAATATAAAATTACTTTCTTTACTTTTCTTTGTTTATGTTATATTTTGTTTGTTTTTTTAGTGCTTTGACAGCTGGTGATGGAAAAAACCGATAAAAATTAGAGATCACATTGATTTTAAAGTAATCCACTGGGTAATAAAAATTGAATAACGTACAAATGAGATAATACGATCTCAAAATTTTGTATGGCGAATTATATAATTTGGATCATAATTAGGTTCGCACGCTGTCGTGCGAACATGGTATAAGATCAATATTGTAAAAATTACAAACGGAATGACAAACTTATATATGTATACCCTTTTCCACCAGTGGTGAAGGGTATAAAAACGGAGCTTTTGCATCGTACATTTTCATAGTTTACAAAGTCAAAGCGAATAATCTTAAACAATTTCTTTAATGTGGTTTTAGTATAACAATTATGTCTTATGTCTTCCTAGTGAAAGTTTTTCAAGAAAAAAAGCAAAACACGAACCAATTTATGTAAGCGTCCTCAGTATCGTAGCAGATGTAAATTTAGCAGTGCCGAATAAATGAAGATTGACAGGAGAACACATTAAACAAAGAATGCTTCTTATTTTCATATCGGATGATTACTGAGCGCTAATTTCGGCAGTCGTGATCGAATTTTTTTTCGATTTGAAAGCAATTTTGTATTGCTTATTCTTTCAGTCGATACTAAACGAATAGAAATTATTTTTGTTTGACTAACTCCCAATTTCACAAAGATAAATTTTAACTAACTATTGCTTTAACTTTAACTTAATCAGTTAACAATTTATTTTGACAGCTTTTAAAATTTTTAGGTTAGTTGGTACTTCCGTGTATGATATAAGCGTTTATATTTGTCTCGATTTTTAAAGAGATGACAACAAAATAATAATCGCGGAAAAATATTCCGTCCAGGGTTCCTAGAATTATGCAAGAAGTCGCCTTAATTATGGCGCATTTAAAGCAGCAATTGACTCATGAAATTTGGATCCAACAAAAAATGTATAAAAATGTTAATAAAAGAGGAAAAAATGTTAAGGGCCCAATTCTGGCAGTCGTAATCACATAATTTTTCGATTCGATGATTTCAAACAACAACAAATTCTAAAAACTTTGTTTTTGTTTTAAATGTTCTTCTACGAAAGAAAGTATTCTTTCGCACATCGGCAATAAGCAGTTATTCTTTTAGCCGATACTGAACGAATCCAAATTATTTTTTCAGTCTTGTAATGCATTTATTTCAGATTTCACAACATTAAATAAAATTCGATTCGCTCAGTGTCGACTTAAAGAGTAGGAATTAAAATTTCTTTCGAATCGAAAAAGTATTCGTTTACGACTGCCAGGATTAGCCCCTTTTTTTATTTTAACATGTTCCTTAAACTTGAGCCGTGAACTTGTGTAGTGTATAGCCGGCACTATATAATTCCATTAAAATTTTTCAAATTTACTTTTCTTAGCTTTCATATGGCGAATAAATAAAATGTGGTCTTTGTAATAAGCGAACTGGTTTTTTTTTTGTTTTCTTCCAAATTTTTCGTTTTATTCAATTTTTTGTTTTTATTGTAGATTTCGAGCGAAAAATTTGTTTGTAAGTTTAGCGAACGAAAGTTTCGTTTGAAATCGAGACACAGGCAAATGAAATGAAATGAAATGAAATGGAACAGTAAAAAGTTAGAATGGAATAACATGAAATATGTTTCTGCGTAAAAATGTATGTACATATGTACAATGGTATATAAAGTTTTTTAATATGGTAATAATTTCAGCTTGATACGTTTGATATATCGATATTTTTCATTTATAAATAGCGATACTCCTAAGAAATATCTATACGATATATTTCTTTAATTTGCCCATCCCTAATTCCTACATACCCCAGCGAGGATTTATAGTGTACAGTTCAGTGTAGTCCTTTTTCATGTCATCCATTTTAGTGTTAAGATTAAATTAGAAAAAAAGGGGAAAATCAGTTATTTTTTTTTGTTCCGGAAGTACTGCGATAGAGTCTTTATTAAAAGGTACAGAAAAAAGTTCAATGATACTGAATTTCATTATAATTTCTAATACAATGTAAGTTAAACATTTGTTTTGTTCAGTGCTAATGACCATTTGAAAAGATTCACAAGTTTCGTATTGTCTTATTATATCTGAAAAAGTAAAAGACTTATAATACAATAAACCAAGTAGGATAATAGCACTGGTATTAGCATAATTAAAACTTTGTCCTTATATCGAATGAATTTCATGAACATGGTAAAAATATTTTTTAACACAAGTTTTATTCCCCTATTACCTGAAAATTAGTAAGTCAAGACAAACCAAAAAAAGAGAGAGATAGAAACAAGCAAACATGTTTAAAACATTAAACAAACATAATGATGATAATTAACAAACAATGTTAGATTAAGTGGCGTGTGACTAATTTAATTATAATTTATCCTAATCCTTACCTACGCCACTGTCTTTAAAGACAAATAGAGCAAAATTATATTATGTGGTAAAATCCACATTGTTGAATAGAAGCAAGACATGTAGCAAGACACCAAGCAATGTACATTGTCCTCATGTTTTTGGCAAAAAAAATTTTTTTTATTTTTTTCATTATTTATTTGTTGAATATATGAATATACTTATATAATATGAACTAACAATAATTAATCAAATCTTATCCTAATACTTTATTTATGTCCTGCCAGTGCCAGACAAGAATTTCATCACGGGTTCTGTTCACATATATAGGTGCTTATCGCTTATCTAGTTGGGTAAGTACTGCAGTGTCTCTTCTTCTTAAGCGAGTGTGGCCGCCATGATTTAAAATATTTCGAGCTAGTGGATTTGGGTGTTGTTCAAGCTTTTTTAAATATTTTACTGCATATTTTGTTATTATAGTTTTTACTTCTTTTTGAGATACTTCCCAGTAAAAAATGTGCTCCAAAAGGAGCAGGTTTTATGTATGAATGCATACCTCAAATCGCTTCAAACCTGCTGATAAGATGCCTGATTTTTGTAAGGAGTGTTCCCGGTTTGGAGGACTATTTACTGCTGACAATAAGCGCTTTTTTTAACATGCAAACAAGGCACTCCTAAAGCGCTTTTTAAGGGATAACTAGATTTCCATATTCATTGATGTTTTGCTTTTAATTGCTTAAATGCATTGTTTCAATAATTTTCATAAACCATTATATTTTTGTATTTTTTTTCGCTTTAAAACCTCATCGTTGTCAGCACTAAAATAGCAGCTTTTTTCTATATTTTATTCTTTATCATTTACTGCTTTATAAAAGCTCTCTTATTGAAGCGCTCGATTATGCGCTCGATTATGCGCTTTTTCTCTTAAGTGGTTCAAAAACCCGAATTTTTTTTTACTGGGTTATGAATGTTTGAGTTTTTTAACATACCAGGGAGCGGCTGTGATTAAGTTTATTTAGGAGCCTTTGAATTTTTTCGATTTTAGAGGCCGAGGCTGTGCTCAATAGTTGTATACCATAGCACCAGATAGGCTTTAAGGTAGAGTTGTAAAACAGAAGCTTGCAATCGAGACTAAGGACAGAGTTTCTTCCAATAAGTCAATGAATTTGAATGGTTTTAAGTTTCATTTGAGTTAATTTTGCCTCTTTATGGCGTTAATCGCCGATCCAGATGTATACCGAGATATTTTACATGCGAATGTTGAGGAATAATTTGATTATTGATTGTAATAGGGGGGCAAGATTCCCGGCCCAAGGTGAATGTTATATGTACGCCTTTTTGCTCATTTACCATTATCCTCCATTGTCTAAGCCATATTTCGAGTTGAAATATATGATCCTGTAAGTAGCGAGATGCTTCATAACGGTTTGCGTGGACGTTGAGAAAAGCTCCGAATAAAAAATTTTATCATTTTGCGAAGCACTAATGGTACATTTAAAAAAATAAGCGTACAATTATGCACTACGCAATAAGACATACAGAAATGCATTAAAGTAAGTGAAAGAACTCTCAATAACTTTTATATAAAAAAAAACAAAATTTCAAGTGCTACGGCATTCCCTTACTATGAAGCAGGTTTGTAAGGGAGAATACTGTATAAAAACCTTCAGTGTGTAAGGCCGATCGTTACACACAATAATTCGTAAATGCGCTGAGTAATGCGCTTTATGTATCAAAAATGTATTGCTTCAAAGTGCGAACTCGCCATATAAAATTCATGTCTTCCGTCAGCGCAATGGTAAGCGAAACGTTCATGTTTCTCCCTTACAAACCTGCTTGGTTGGAAGCTCCATTTTTTATTGGGCTGTATCGTCTGCAAATGTTGAAGTTTGGGTGTAGTTTTTTGTTGGCATGTCCGAAGTATAAATTATGTTTAATAGAGGGCCCAGGATGCTGCCTTGTGGGACTCCAGCGCCGATTGGCTGAGGTGAACTTAAGAAATTTCCTTCTCTAATAATAAATTGACGGCCGACTAAGTAGCTTTCTAACAGCTTGTGTGTGTTTGCTGGTAAATTTTGCTTCAATTAATGTAATAAGCCTTCATCGATGAACACATGATTGATAACTGGTCACTATGAACATTTTTATTCATATTTGCCTAATATATTTTCAATAATAAGTTTATTATAATCCTAATATAACTTGAACAAATATTTTTTGTCCTTATCATTTTTAAATTCACTATAATTATATTATATGGTGTTTTACACCTAAAAAGTTACTATGATCTAGCTAAACACATTAAATTATTTCAAATGTTTGCTACTAAAATATTTTTATTTTCAACTTTACAAACAAAATCAAAATAGAAGTTGCACACAAAAGGTATGTTTAGTACCATAATTTTTGTTTGCTTTCAAGCACATTCTCTAATTGCGCAAGCATTTATTGTCAAAACAAACAATGTGTATTTTTAAAGAAAATAAAATTTTCTTCACGTCATTTACGGCTGCGAGCATCAGTTGATCGGGAAACGCAAATTATTAACAAATAAATTTTAACTTTTTTCAGGGAGAAAAAGGCCATGCTGTCTGAAACAGGTGAGTTATTTATATATAAATTATAAAAATACATACATACATGTATAAACGTTGTCTTTCTTGCAGCCATAAACACCGACATTGAAAAACCCAAATTTCTTCAATGTGCAGTTTTTCGTTAGAAAAAAAGATAATCGCGTAATGACAAAACGGACAATATTGGTTTTTATTGTGAGAACCATGTAACGCGTTGAAATAGACATTTTGCATGGTTTTGGGAAATATAGAGACATGGTTAGAATGGTCGTTTGCGTTTTTTCCGAGCATAAAATATGTTTGAGACAACCAACATTATGTCTGAACATACATTGTTACTCAAGACGTGCTTGACACAAACATAACCACAAACATTAATGTTAGTTTGCGATTGTGATTGCATCAACCATGTTTTTCCTTTGCGTGTGGTAGCTGAGGAAACCTTCCATTTTTGATGGTAGTATTCAAGGCTTAAAATAGCATTAAACATAAAAAGAATAATTTTCTTTGATATGCGAGGTAGCTTTAAAGCATTTTATTACTGACCTTGTCAATACCAGGTGCCTTCTCAGTGTTTAAGTCACAAATAGCGTTTTCGATATCTCTTATCTCAAACCTTATGGGAATAGCTGCTCTAGCAATAACAGGTGGTAACTCGACCGCAATATCGTTAGATATATTTGGTGTAAATACGTTTTTTAAATGATTAACAACATCATTTCTTGCCCAACTTCCATTCAAGTTTCTTAATGGTGGTTTAGAGACGACTGGCTGATTTCTAACTGCACGCCATAATGAGTAGTCTGATTGTGGAGTTGCATCAACTTCCTCAAGATATTTTTCTAGAGAAGCCGTTTTCCGGGTCTGCAGTAACTTCCTTAACCCTTTTGTGCACTGTTTTAATAAATTCTTAAGTTGCGGGGATCTGTAAAGTTGCCACTCTCTTCGAACTCTCCTTTTTTCAGTCAAGACCCGCTCGACATCTGTGGAATAGATTTTAATATTTTTTGTTTTTTTTGGGGCCAATACTGGAATGCTGAACAGCTAGTTTCAGATAACTGTCAAAATTAACAATAGAGCGATCTACATTACCCGGTGTACTAAGCGGAATATTGTCTGTGCAATGGGTATTGAGAAATTTTTAATATTTTAACCAATTTATTTGTATGGCTGACGTCGCTAAGTAACCAGTCGGGGATACAATTCTATTGGAGTTCATTATAGTAACAATTGTTGGTGGGTGGTCGGAAGATAATTCTAAGGAAGCTTCAACATAAATCGTTTCTATGGGGATGCTTTTAACCACACCAAAATCGATAACATCTGGAATTTTTTGCTGATCAGTAGGCCAATATTGACTTGATCACCCATTAGGTTGTGTTTGACTCTGGTTTTTATTAAAATGGCAGAACCTCCACAAGCTCTATCTCAAGGGTCCTTTGTACCAAATAGTGTATAACCATTGATTTTAAACGTATTTCATGAGGTCAAATGAGTTTCAGAAACCATCATGACATCAATTTGCTTATTTTTAAGAAAGTATTTTAGTTAATTTTTATGTTGGCGGATGCCGTTTGCGTTCCAAAAACAAATTTTGAAACAGTTCACGGCTTCTTGAGTACAACTTGCAATAACATCGATTGCATTCTGAGAATTTCCTGCGTCATATTACCCATTGTGTTCGTAAAATTATTTACTGTTTGCACTAATGTTTCATGGTTTTTTCTAGACGACTTAAATTAGAAACTGGAGTTTCATCATTATTTGGTGAGGCACCTTGCGTTGGGGCATGGTTTAATCTTAGGACTTTAGCATAAGAGGTTCTGTAATTACTAGGCTGCGGAACCTGTATGTAATTTGTGGTCACTTGATTTGTTGCCTGCATTTGGGGAGGATTAGTTTTTGGTCCAGGCGACAGCTTGACGATATTATATACAGGGCATCCTCTACACGCAGAGAAAAAATATGGTTGGGCATGGTTACGGCAACCACACTGTGTTTATTGTAACAATATATTGTTGTTGTACACAAATAATTGTTATTTTTATTAAATATCAGCAATATTATAGTTACTGTAAACATATTAATGTTTATCGCAATTATAACTTTGAGTATTGTTGACCGAAAAATAATTATTTTTCTAACAACTAAATTATGATAACTTTCAAAACATATTATATTACTCAGCGCCATAACATGATATTTAATAGCCATAACATGATAACTTTATATACATTTATCATAATAAGTTTAAGATGCAATCAAAATATCGTTACTCTAATAATATTTTGGTATCGCCATTTGTAAAATAATTTTGTATCAGTTGTGTTGTGTTTTACATAAACATATCGAATTATTTGTTAGTGAGTGGCTAAATAATAAAAAAATAACCATTAAAATAAACAAGAAATTAAAAAAAAAATAAAGAAAAATATTAAAAAAGAAATAACAAAATAACCATTAAAATAAACAAGAAATTAAAAAAAAAAAAATAAAGAAAAAACATTAAAAAAGGGTTGTAGTGTCAAAAAATAAAATATCTTTGCTAAAAAATTTTAATAATCTTAAAGTGGTGGAAAAATTTGTGAAATATTGGTGCAAAATATTAACAATTACTGGTAAGTTTTGTGTTATTTTAAGAGAAAAATAATGAAAACTCCATAAAATAATTTATAAATAATGGCGACCTACGACAAAAAGATTACAGTAACTATATTATGTTTTTTATTTTATCATAAGTATTTTTTTCCAATAAAAATATTATGTTTAAAGTTGTATCATATTATGATGTAAAAAATGTATGTATAACAGTTCATATCACTTTGCATCATAATATGATTACTTCTAAACTTATTATGATTGCCATGACAATAATATGATTACTTTTAAACTTATTATGATTGCCATGACAATAATATGATTACTTCTAAACTAATTATGATTGCCATGACAATAATATGATTACTTCTTAACTTATTGTGGTTACCATGACAACAATATGATTAAGGGAAAAATATTATGATGTAATATTACGAACATATTTGGTCATAATATGATTTAATAACAATCGTAATATGGTGACTACAATCATGAATCTTATCATAATATGTTGCTCTTAGAATATGTTTACCACAACCATGTTTTTTCTTTGCGTGTATAATTGGCAGTGTGGTTACCCATACAGTTTCTACATATTTTTTACGTTGGGGTCGGTTGTAGACTTATCACAGAGTACCGTGCAGTTGACCACATACTACGCAAACAGGGGGTAAGAAGCAGTATGCCTTGGTATGACCAAATTCTTGGCAGTTTAACCACTAAACAGGTCCATTTCCCTTGTGCGGCTCCTCTCTACAGAATATATTTCAAACTGTAAATAGGATTCGTTTCGTTTTTTTTTAGCTTTACGTCGCACAGTGGAAAATCGTAGAGTAAGACCAGCCCATAATTCATTTTTAAAAAGGTTCGAATTACACCAAAATTTTTTTTTATCGAAAAGCTAAGATGTCGAACTTAATAATTTGAGGAAAATATTTGATGTTTGGTCAATAGCAATACTCGGAAATAAAGACCGTATTCACATCTTTTTACGACAACGATTTAAAACTATAAAAATAAAACGTATTTCAGAGCATATTTTTAATATAGTTCACATTACAATTAAGGAGTTATATACCTTATTGGAAAGGTGATTTAATGCAGATTCCGATTTTATAAATGGCGGATCAGGTTTTAGTGAAAACGTTTGAAATTTTAGCTTCTGAATGATGTAATGTTGTTTTGGCTGTATGTAAAAACTTTGGTAAGGCTTTTAATTAGGAGCTCTGCTTAGCTCTGCTTAGCTCTGCGCTCATATGTAAAAAATTGAAAAGCTTAATTTATTAGTAAAATACTATAAAAATATTAGCTGCATATTCCTGCCTAAACAGAAGTTACATTCAATAATGTTAAAAAACTTAGTTATTTAGATAATTGAACAAATGATTTTTGTTAAAGTAGCTTTGCATTGTTATGTAATTTTTTTTTTTTGCTAGATTAAAAAAAATTAAAAAAAAACGCGTGGATAAGATATATGGAAATGATTCTGCACATTGGTTATAATAGTGAATTCCAAAAATGTTCAGCGTTAACTGAAAATCATAAAGCAATAAAGAAGTTTAAAAAAGCTAATATACAAAATTGTTTTCGTGAAGAGTTGGGATTAAGTGGTAACAGCAATGATGGCAATACCGCTAGAAGATTTTTTTTTTAATTTATCACGATCTGCTGATATAACTGGAGTAGACGAAGAATTGATAAAAAGGTTTCACATCATTCTTCAAGCTTTATCGTCTGATTTAATAATAGACCCTGGAAAATTTGGCGTATTTGCAATGGAAACAGCTATATTGTATATCAAAACAATACATGGGGAAAGCATTAAAAAACATTTTGCAGTGTTACCTATTAGTCAGCTGTCCGAAGACGCACAAGAGTCGCGCAATATAGACTACAAAAATTATCGTTTACATCACTTTCGAAAATGTTCGCGATCAGCCACTAACGAAGATGTTTTCAACAGACTTCTTTACACCTCTGATCCATATGTAACAAGTATAAGAAAACCATCCGCCAAACTTGCAAAAGATTTGGATGAAGATACGCTTAAACTGATTAAGTAACCACAAAAATGTCACGGTTAAAGTATTACTTAAATATTTAAAGTTACACTATACCTAACAGAATATGTAAATTTAATTTTATAAAATCAAAACCCAGTTAAAAATGGGAAAAGTGCAAATCAATAAAATTATATTAAGTTAGGTGTGGGTTAAAGTTACATCACATTAATTAAAAACATTACATATCGCACTTGTTCAACAATAATGTATTAACTCAAAATTTTTCTCTTTTCTTTTTTTGGAAAAAAATAACGCAGCGTTTTATATGTATTCATATCTAACCGCTGTAAAAATATCATGCTATTTGGTTTACTTTTTGGTAATGAAACGGTTGGTTTAAGAATTATTTCGCACATATGCGTTTTATGTAAAATTAAAAATTGGTTTGCCTCTACTGAATTTTTTAATTTTGAGTTAATACACTATTGTTGAACAAGTGCGATATGTTAATATAATAAAAAAAAATTTTCAAGTTAAAGTTACTATTTTGTACCAAACACATATTCAAGTCATCTCTATATACAAAAAATAAAATTCTTACCTTTACTGTGAAATAAGTTCTGGTTTAATTTGGCTCATATTTTACAGAATAATAGCAAGTACATTTAAGATTATTCGTGCAAAATGTCAGAACTCTATCTCTAAGAACAAAAAAGTTACAGATTTTTTATCCGATAAGGACTAAAATTTTCCACTGTGCGTCGCCGGGCTCTAACTCCACTCGAAACAGTGGTTGGGGATTTGTTCCCTATTTTTAATATTTACCACATGTTTTATCTTGAAGCCTTTTTCTTCCAATAAAGTTTTTATTTCCTCTGGGTCTACACATGAGTCAATTCCCTTAATCACCACCTGAAAACGTTTACTGCTCTTTAGTTGGTATGTATAAAAACTTTTTTTAATTGCTTCAAATGGGTTAATTGTTTTGCGAAAATCATTCCCAGATTTACTTGATTTTTTGTCTAGTTTATACTACCTCGCTTTGTTGCTGCTACATAAAAGGAATTTTCACCAATTAACGAAATTAAATTCTTTATTAGCTCATTTGAGTTTTGTTCCCTAAGATATATCGGGGGAGGCTTGGACGATTTTATAACGTTTGATGCTTCAGATTATTCATCCTCCAGAATTGCACAACGATTTTGTGAATTTATTTTATCATAAGATGGTACTTTTGAGGCCGAAGCAACAGCTGAAGAGGTAGGGCATCGACCCCGTTTAAGCACTGTTATATACCTGTCCATACCAACTTGCACTTGAGGATTTTGACAACTTTTTATTTAAGATTTTTCCATTGTATCTGGGTTTGAGTTCATGGTATCATTTCCTACTGAAATTGTTTTTGCCGTCGTGGCAATACTTTCGGGGTCAGAAACCTTTGCAGGCTCGGCAACACTTGTTACCAGACCTAGCTTTATAGTTTTTAATGTGTGTATCACTATCCACAGTTTTTGTAAACACCAAGGGTGAAATGGAACGTCTGCGAATAATTGGATTAGCCGTTAGGTAGTTAATATTGTTTTGTTTTATTTATTTCAGCATAATTTTCGTTTGCATGAACTGTTACATACACATTTCTTTCATTTAGCTTTATTGTTGTTTCATTGTTCTTACTAATACAAATTTATTTAAAAAGCATATGTTTAGCGTCCATTCGCTGAATATTTATTTAAAAAAAAATCAAATGTAAAGTAAACGTAAGAGAAAATTTGTTAAAATAATTCATTGTATGGAGACAAAAGCAAGTTTAAGTAAAAATTTTTTTTTGCAAAATTTGTTAATTGTTAAGCAAGTTTTACTGCATGAAAATTATATGGATAGCAAAATACATCAAAATTGGAAGGTAACAGCTGTGTTTTGAATTAAATTCACTATAGGGAAATTTTCAATGTAAAGAAGTTTACTATAAAGAACTTTGACATTGTAAAGAAGTTCACTATAGGAAACTTTGATTGTTTAACAAAATGGGTAAAAAGTTAATTTTTTATTTGATATAAAAAAGATCTTAGACATTTTTTTGGCATTTTCTCAATAATCCGACAAAAAAACATTCACTCTTATTGTGTTTGGCGTATTTAAAATACGCCTACGACTGTTTGGAAATAGATTAAAGAAAATAAGTTCACGTTCTATTAAATCTATTACCAAACAGTCGTAGGCGTATTTTAAATACGCCAAACACAGTAAGAGTGAATGTTTTAAGTTGGCAGCACCTCTCAAAAAACATGTAAAAGTTGAGAGTCAGCTGATTGAATTAATCTTTACGGCAAATAAAAGGAAAATAAATAATCGGCAGATGAGTGCTGGTAAGCTTTGCGACAGAATAGAAGCAAAATAGACATTGAGGAACCCAAATTTCTTAAATGTGCAGTTTTTCGTTAAATTAAATTTTAAACATTTTGCACAAATATGTATGTAGATAAAACTCATTTACAGTTTGAAAGCGGGTAACGCCGGGCACTAAATTAATCGCAAGGCTAATTTTGTTATTTTAATTGTTTTTGAAAATTTTGTTTGCCTTAGTATTTATTCCTCCCACAGATTAATGACGTTTGATGTTATTTAAAACTTGAAATAACTACAGAAGCCGTAGACAAACTAAAAGAAGGAAATAGAATATACAAAACAATGAAAATGCCAGGAAGAGTATTAAAATTATTTTAAATATGTATACATATGTTTGTATATAAATGTACGTTTTAGTTTTTGAAATTGCATGAAATTTTAATTTATAATAATTGTTTGTTAGTTTATTTTCATGCTTCCGTTAAAATTAAAATATTTTACATGAGTTCCTAATGTAAAGTACAGCTGTGGAAAAGATTTACATGGATACCTGCCTTAGGGGTACTCCAATGTAATTTCGTTTCCATACTAAACCAACTTTATATCTAAAAGATTACACCAAATTTCACTATCCTACATCCTCGCGTATGGCAGCTATTACACCAAACCCTTTAATCAGAAAAGTTGCTAAATCTAACTAATCTAAATGATGGCTTAATTGGCAAAACTGGTTTCAACGGAATTTTACAAGGGCCTTTTACAAGACTTTTCATATTTATTTTGATGTTTTACAAATGGAGTGAATCTCTTTCAATATTAAAAATGTTTTCCAAAGTCGCTACTCCCTAGAGCAATATATTGACTGGAAAAATATATGAAGTCAATGAAAACAAACTTTATTTAAAACAAATTCCATATTGAATATACAAAAATTTCATAAAACATAAAATGGCTTAAAACTCAAAAGCATATTGAAAATGCGGATGGAAACTAAAATACAATATTTACATTTATGTTCATATATCATGTTTTTTTTCAAATACATACATACACATGCTTGTATTACAATAAATGCATCTTTGTATGTATGTATATGTATAAAAATGTACATACATGCATATTAGATCTACCCTTAAAAAAATTATTCTTGGCTAAATAGAAGTATCTGAATCTCATGAGTGTAAAATGTTAAGTCAAATTAGGGCAACCCGTGATGGAAATCGATAAAAAAAAAGTGAGAAAGCGATTAAAAGCTCATACCATATGTATATTTGAAACCCAAAAAAAGTTTGTTTTCATAAAATTATCTTTTTAATAAGACACAAAACAAAGCAATCGTGTGACAATCAGCGTTGTCAGATTGATTTAGACCTTTTTCGCCAAATTCAATGTCAAAAATCGCCAAAGCCTATACTTTTTAGTTTTTGATCGTGAAACATATATTTCTTATATTATCTAAAATATTTTTTATAAATCCTACAAATATAAATTGGTTTCGAATCGCTAAAATCCTTAAAAAACATAAAAAAATTGCCATAATATCAATTTCGTTTAAATAGTTTATAGTAGTCTACTTAAGGCAACAAAAAGAAATTTTGCAGTTAATATCGAACAAATATTGAATATACATATGCATGTAGTTGGAGTTCTATTATACATGTATCAAACACGCTATACTCCTTTTCTGTCTTCTTTTTTGGAACACTTTGTAAGAGAATTAAATTAATTTAACAAAGTTAGTAAAGGAGTGCAGCATGTACTATTTTCAATTATACAAATTATGCCGTGTCCTTATAGCTATAAAATTTTGGCCAAAACTGATTTAAATTAGATTGAATATCATCATTAAAATATTCTTTCTAATAAACAAACGCTAATTTTTTTTACATTTTTTTTTAACAAAAACGAATTTTGCTTCTGATAATAAATTGCCACATTTTATAATTAAAAAATGTTCTTAAGCTTTTAATACGTATTTATTAATTCCTGCAAGATAATTTTTAAATATGAAAAACAATTTTCTCGAACATTTTCAATGTCTTCATCAGCCATTTCAACATTGCTCTACTGATGAATGCCTCAAATTTCTTACTTAAATTAAAATAATGTAATTTGTTCGGGTTGACTTCAAAGAATTTCAAAAAAAATTCATGGCTCATCAAAAATAGCCGACTAGGCTGGGTTTTTGAGATATCAGTTAAACTAGGTTTAGTTAATCACATTTCGCCGGAAAAATCCGAGTTTAATTTATAAATCGCAAGAAACTCGCCAAGTTTGGCGAGAAATCGCCACATCTGCCAACCCTGGTCACAATATGTCAATTTTTTTTAAAGCATTTATCCTTAGACCAGATTTTTATTCCAGTAAAAAAAGATATTTAATTAAACCCGCCCAATTAAAAAAACAAAATCCCAGAAATTAGCATAAAATCTTCGGCGGCATAATTTGTTTCTAAATTTCTTTAAAAAATTTTCATTCAATTTAAGTCTATGGACAAATTCCTTACATACTTTCTTAGTGTTGTAATATTATTTAATTTAATTTATGCAAAGAAGGAAATATTTAAATGAACATTATTGTTTTTAAAAAAATATAGCATTACTTTTTATAATAGACGACTCCAAAATTTTTCGGCATTAACATTTTTCTAATATAAAAATTTTAAGAGGTTCAGTCTAAGTAAGTAGGTGTAGTAGTGAGTAAGTAGGTGAGTTTAAAAAATTAAATAATTGTGATAAAAATTAATTTTGACAGATCTTTTAACACTTTATGAGAATAAATATATAGATTGTATCGAAGCATGTCCTTTTCTAAGCTTTTATGTGACCTTTAATTGTAGTTTACAACAAAACTTATACGTTCCACTCACCAGACATTTTCAAAACTAAATATATCTCGTTGAACATGCTAGTTCACTGTTTTAACCTTTCTGTTTGAAGTGCGCCAAGATATCGTGGATGAAATAGAGTCGAATAAGGATATTTAAAAATGCAAATTAGTAAAAAAGTTCGCTTTGGCATAATTGTTTTTATAAATCGTATATTGAAAATTATTTTTTTATGTATAAGTATATCACTGGAAATTAGCTGTAGCTCCTGTGGGGAAAGCATTAAGTGAACTACATTTTAAATTTCAATCTTAAAAGTGAATAATAATAGAAAATAGGAAAAGGTTTAAACCAAAAAATTATTTGAGAATACCTTTTTCTACTCACTTTGGCGAAAATTGAAGAGAAAATAAAGACTAGAAATTTTATATTTCGGTCTTGGACAATAAAGCCCTGCTCAAATGCATTTAAATGCTCCCTGCCGTCAAATGAGTAGCTAACTACAAAAAAAGCTAACTTTAAGTTAGCTTGTATAGACTAACTTAAAGCCAACTACTACGCAATGCAACATTTACATTAACCAATGTGTATACAAGCACTGTGTTGTATATTTTAAGTAGAGAGGGCCAATTCGATTAGCAAACAACCCGCTCCAACATCCAGAAAATATTAATTTATTTAGAGCCATTATAACAATATACGGAATAGAAATTAGTAATTGGTTATGGCCAGGTTATAGTATAATTTAAAAATCAAATAAAATAACTAAATACAATTTTTCGATTTCGACAGGTGATTCAAATCGAAGTGGAAACATAGCATTACTTATTGCATTATAAAAACTTTTTTATTGTCATTATTTTTAAAAATATTAAGTTTGTAACAATCGGCCTTAATATAGTTTTTATATGTACATATATATATTTTCATACGAAGGTATAAAGAAACTAACATATGAAGACGAAATATCATTAAGTTAACTGAATGTCCGACTGGGTGTAATTGTTTGGTGTGATTGGTGTAGTTAGTGTGATTTTTTTGTTTCGTTGTTGTGTTGAGTATATTCCGTACTCTTTACACTTCGTATTTGGTCGTTTTTAACACACTACCCTGTCGGACATTCAGTTAACTTTAAATTAACTGAAAGCAAACTATTTCTCAAGTAGTGGTGGCTGACACTTGCATTACTTTTATATGGAATTAACTAACTATTTTAACATTGCGATGCTCTAGGAAGTAGTCAACTGTCCGACTCTGCATTACTTTCAATTAACTTTAAAGTTAGTTACCTAGCCGTTAACTTAAAGTTAACCTTTTATAGCTAGCTATAAACTTACTACTATAAGTTAGCTTTAAGTTGGTTTTTTTAAATTAACTATAATTAAGGTTAATTTCAGTCAACGAAGAGTCAGTTGTTTACACGTTGGCTTAGAACTCACTATTTGTATCTTGCTACAAACTTAGCTTTCATATTAATTATTCGATATAAAACAGTTTTCAAAAATTTATATTTTAAAAGAAAACAAAATTGTATTCAAAAATTTCTGAAAATTATGATTTTTTCGTGAAAAAAAATAATTTATCATTTAAAAAAATTTCAAGGCACATAAAAATAAAATAAAGTTGGTGAGCAACATCATCAAAGAGTAAAAAATTGAATAAATTAAAAAAATTCACTGTTATGTAAATAAAGCACATTCAATTTACATAAATATATTGTTTATAGTATAAAAGTTATTTTTTTAAAATATCTGCAAAAAAAAGGATCTTGTTTTAAAATAGTTTTTACAGTTTTAAAAGAAAAAATAAGAACGCGAAATAACGACCATTATAGGAAAAGTCCTCTAGACCGATTACCTTTTGGGTGGAGAATCAAAACCAATTTAGAACATTATCGTAAGCTGCAATAAAATATCTTATATGGAGTACCTGCTACTTCGGTTCCTTACGAAATGTGATTTTCAGCTGCCGGTGGAAAATTAAACAAAAGGAGAAACAAATAAATTTTTTCCTACTCAAGTAGTAATATCGATAATGAAATCTGAACTATCGATAAATATCGATAATATCCCAGCACTACCTCACAGTGTTTGTATACACTTTGGTTAATGTAAATGTTGCATTGCATTGATGCATTGAAAATCCCAAATGCTTTTATATCTGTATTAATAATTTGGCTTTGTCCGGATATTTAAATGACTCTAATGTGTTTTTTTATGTCGATGATATTCTTAATAACATTACGTCATATATGTAAGATAACAAACCTCTACTTATTAAATTGGACTTAATGTTCTTTAGCTTCCATGAGACAATTTGCACCAAGTCCAGCAACAAATGGTCGGCTATTTCCCAAAAATACAACAATTTGTTTCTCTTTAAAATGTTCATAAAAATGATACAAGTAACAACTGAAGGCGCATCTGTATATTTAAATAAACATGAACTTAATACTCCTGAAAATTATTACCAAAGGAAATTGACGATTTTGACACAAATTTATCTGGCAGCACTGATTAAAACCAAAACAAGAAATGGCTAACAAAAATTTAAACTAACAATATATAACAATTGTTTTTTGTTTATTTTCATCATATAAATTATGCATTTATCATTTGTATTCCTTCTATTTTTTTTAAATAAATAAACATATTTTGAATTCAAAATATCTACATTTTGTTTTTCTCGCCACCAATTTCAAATGTGACTTATTTTGACAGTTCTTGAAAGAAATTTTTCGCAAAATATTGTTATAGAAACGCTTTTTCTCGCATCCTTCCAATAATTGCTGGAATATTATTAAAATGACAGATAATTCTCGCAACGGAAAAATACAGAAACACTTGTGCGAGAAAACCCATTTTTTGTTTCATTTTGCACTGTTTCTGTCCCGATTCACTGGTTTCATGCGGAAAATTTTACGATGCGAAAAATACAGAAACGGACTACAGAACACCCCTGAAAAACGTATTTTGATATTAAAATCAAAAGTTTATCTTGTTAAATTAACATGCATACATAGTTAAGTATTTAAATTTTTTTTATTTTCATTCTTAAAATATGTTATAAAAAGAAGACAACGTGATTCGGATTGTTATTTCAATATAAATGACATTTTGCTCTAACTTTATTGCAATGTTAAATTAACATGAATTATAGTTATTTTAAAAGAAAAAAATGTTGTTCGCAAGCAATTATAAAATCAGGTTGAATTAACATGAAACACGTATGAAGCAAAATCAGCACCGAAAAATTTTAAATCAACCTTGTTTTCGACGTTTTTAACTTTATTTTTTTCTGTGTGTACGGAAAACTTGTTCGTTCCAAAATTATATCTATTATTTTTCTATATTTTAGTTGGTTTCAATTTTCAACTGTTGAGTTAATAATTAATTATGGCATAATACTTCATAATCAAAGAAATTCAACTAAATTGGTCCCTTTAATCAGTCGCAGTATGTTTATTTTATTTTCTCCAAATGTGATTACAGTGAAACGAACGAGTTTTGTATCTCACCTACAGGTATAATTAAAATGTAAGTAACTATTTTAAAGCTCAATGCGGCACGTGTCAGAATTGAAATATCGATTTGTAATTTTTACAGCCTAATTTCCCTGCAATATATTTAACGATAAATATATATATAATTAAATATTTAGTGCTTTTACCTTTTCAAGAAAAAAATGTTTTCTAAGGGCAAGTCTAATGTAGATACACAGATGAATACTACACTTGCATACATATGCACGTACATATGTATGTATACATCCATATATGAATTTATATTTCATAACATTGCTTACTTAAATATTTTGTGCGTTTCCAAAATAGAAATCGTATATTAAAATTTTGTATCAACTTTATGTAAAATAATCAAAGTTCCTTTAAATGCTTACAAGCACTTGTGCAACACTTTCATGCATATTTTATGTATGAATTTATACAAATACAATTTGTACCATCAATTGCGATAGAGTATTTAAATATGTTCTAAAAAAAGCACAAGATTCTAACAGTTTTGAGAGCAAATATTTGCCATTTAACATTGTAACCATTTCATATTTATTTTGAAATTCATTCAATGGCACAGACTTTTAAAATAAAATAAAATAAAAAAAACTATTATTGCTTTTTGTCAGCCGTAATTTATTAAATTCTTTATGCATATTTGATGGTTTGCTCAATACATGATTTTGTGATGGAAACTGTTATAACAATTTTTTCATGAAGGCTTTTTAAAAGTTTAAGCCTCATTCACAATGGAACCAAAAATTTGGTTTTTTCTGTCTAATTTTAAGTACAAAAATTAAAAAAAAGTTTGTTTGGCTACAGCAACTATTTCTATGAAATTGTAGGTTATAAACATTTTTATAAGGTTTAAAAAAAAATTATTTTTTTTTTTTCAAATAGAATCTGTAGTCTTATTCCTTCAATATTTTTCAGGAATATTTTCTATGCACTATCAGTAAGCCTCCTAACTGAAATATACAAACGAAAATTCTGATAGTGCATAAAAGAATTTTAGGATTGTAATTTGACTTAGAATACACATTCGAATAATATGAAAATTTTTTTGCAAAAAAAAATTGTTTCTAATGTTATTAATACAGTATTCCACGGATAATTACCTCGACAAAAATGCCAAACTTTTTGGGTAATTATGCGGGGTAAGCATTTAAACGAATACACTTAACTACCTCGTTGGGGTAATTATAAGAATACGTTTAACTACCTAATTGAGGTAATTAAGCGAATACGTTTAAAAATCTCAGTGAGGTAATTATTTACTAGGTATTTTTTACTAGATATCATAACTTTGATGTAGGAAAAAAGTGTAGACAAAGGAATTTTTACATGTATCAGCTAAATCTAAAGAGAAAGCAATTAAAAGCAATGGGATTTGCTGTTTTAAATTTTACCTGTAATGCTTTTTGGGATGTCTTGTCATATCCTACTAACAAAAGCGTACTCATACATTCAAACTTATGATCATGGAAACCATAAATATGCAGTTTCATGGTTTTTCTTGTGCGACAAATAAAGGCGGAAACAATATGTTTGTCCGTTTTAGAGCTTTTTATGAATATTGGTATCGGTTTGTGGATAAATTGCATAATTAAACTATTGCTGCTTTTTTGCACACATATTTCACGTTTTTAAGCATATTTTAATACATGTTCAGCAAATAAAATAAATTTCTTTAAATTCTGGTACCCAGATGAATTTTCTGTTGCTTTAATTTCGCCATCTACATTTAATTTTCACTCCACAATTTTAAGCCAAGGCAAGTTTTCGCTAAGAAGATAAATGTTATTCCAAACTGTAAATTTTTATATACCTACTAGCTTAACCCGGTGCGCTTCGCTACACTGCTTTAACCACTTTATCGGTTGAGAGATATTTAATATATGCATCCTATGGAAGGTAGTTCCCCCCTGCGCCTACCCGCTTTATTTTTATTTTCAAAGTGAAGTATACCATAAGAGTGACTTCTACAAAGTTTGAACTTTCTCACTATAACAGTTTTTAAGATATCCGATATTAAACATTGGCGTCCTTTGGTGGGTAACACTTCCCCCGCTGCTATTTTATTTCAATTTTGGGGCTCAGAAGATCCTACTACCAAAAGTTCAACAAATTGCTTGCAGCGGCTCTTATTAATATTTCAATCTATGAGGGGTACTGCTCATCCTCTGGCAACCCCGCCTATTTCTATATTGAAATTTATAGTTTACCATAATAGTAGCTTTAACTACGTTTGAAGACTCTCCCTTTAATAGTCCTTCAGTTGAGCGATATTTAATGTATGCATCCTATGGGAGGTATTTCCCCCCTGCGCCTATCCGCTTTATTTTTATTTTCAAAAGTGTAGTATACCATAAGAGTGACTTCTAGAAAGTGTGAACATTCCCACTATAACAGTTCTTAAGATATGCGATATTAAACATTGGCGTCCTATGATTGGCATCACTTCCTCCGCTGCTATTTTATTACAATTTTGAGGCTCAGAAGATCCTACTACCAAAAGTTCAACAAAATGCGTGAAGTTGCTCTTATTTATATGTCTTCTTTGAGGAGTACTGCTGCTCCCCTGTCTACCCCGCACATTTTTATATTGAAATTTATAGTTTACTATAATAGTGGCTTTAACCACGTTTGAAGACTCTCCCTTTAATAGTTCTTCAGTTGAGCGATATTTAATGTATGCTTCCTATGGGACGTATTTCCCCCCCTGCGCCTACCCGCTTTATTTTTATTTTCAAAAGTGAAGTATACCATAAGAGTGACTTCTAGAAAGTTTGAACATTCTCACTATTACAGTTCTTAAGATATGCGATGGTAAACATTGGCGTCCTATGGGGAAAACCACTACCCCAGCTGCTACTTTATTTCAATTTCGGGGCTCAGAAGATCCTACTACCAAAAGTTCAACAAAATGCGTGCAGTGGCTCTTATTTATATTTCTATCTATGAGGGGTACTGCTCCTCCCCTGTTTACCCCGCCCATTTTTATACTGAAATTTATAGTTTGCCATAGTAGTAGCTTTAACCACGTTTGAAGACTCCCCCTTTAATAGTTCTTCAGTTAAGCGATATTTAATATATGCATCCTATGGGAGGTTTTTCCCCCCCCCTCCCCTACCCGCTTTATTTTTATTTTCAAAAGTGTAGTATACCATAAGAGTGACTTCCACAAAGTTTGAACATTCTCACTATAATAGTTCATAAGATATGCGATATTAAGCATTGGCGTCCTATGGGGGGAACCACTTCCCCCGCTGCTATTTTATTTCAATTTTGGGGCTCAGAAGATCCTACTACAAAAAGTTCAGCAAAATGCCGCCAGCGGCTCTTAAGATATGCGATAATAAATATTGGCATCCTATGGGGGGTACCAATTCCCCTGCCCCTATCGAAAAAATAAGTAGCCTATTTTATTTTTAGGGCTCACGTGATGTTACTGTAAAAATTTCAAGAAAATCGGTTCAGTAGTTTCGGAGTCTATAAGCCAACAAACAAACAAACAAACAAACATACAAACATTTTTCATTTTTATATATATAGATAGATAGATAGATAGATAGATAGATAGATATGTATGTATGCAAAAATTAGGAAAAAACCAATTATATAAAATTTTTCTGATACATAGAAATATAGACGCATCGTTAAGTAAACCGATCGAATCAGAATCACTTTTTAAAGTGATCTTTTCGTGTCCGTTCGTCCATCTGGCTGGTTGTATGTCCATGTAAACCTTGTGGGGAAATAAAAGTTTTTAGATAATTTGATAAAATTTGGTAAATACATTTAATTGTCATCATAACGAAACCTACGAAACGCTCTATAATATCACATAGTCCCCATGCAAACTTCTTTCTTTATTTCCATAAACCATTTTGTTATGTTCGTATTGAAATTAAATTTGGCCCAAAATATCTTACTGCAAATTAAATATGGTTGAGTCGGTAAATATTCAAGCTATCGGAGTCGGAATAAAATTTTCAAGCTATTTCATCTTTTCAAATGTTAATACATATAATTTAAAATTTAGCGACCTTTCCTTTAATCCCTTTAAGACAAAATATCTCATATACTTGGTGTATCTAGATAATATTCAACACAAATAACTCTTATATGAAAATTACCTTATAACATAACTTTATTCTGGTGAGCCCTGAAGAAAGTTTAATTTAATGCAAATATTAATTTGTGGAATATTTTTTGGCTATTTTTTTTTTAATGTTTAGTGTATATTTTCAAATTATTAACATGTAAACTTGGTTGCATTTCTTACTGTGTTGTTGCCAAATAGTACTGATGCAATTAAACGAATGAAATTAAGGTGTAATTTTGTCTTGGGAGTTTAATTTTTAGGCAATTAACCGAATTGGGTAATTAAGCGTAAGGCAATTAAACGTGGATTTTTGTTTGAAAAAAGGAAGAAAAAAACGGGGATTTAAAACTCAAGGTAAATAAGCGTGAAAGGCATTTAAGCGTGGGGTAATTAACCGGGTTATACTGTATCGCTTTCATTGTGAATTCAGTTTTAAATGTAAAAAGATAATATTTGGCCATGCCGAAAGTATGATAACCATAAGCATCTAACAGAAAATCAGAAAATTGAAAATAAATACATATCTATAGTCTTATTGATAAATACAAAAATAGGTTTTCAAATAAATACTGTAAAGGGTGTCCATATTTGAAGCATCGTCGGTCAATGGAAATCGCTACAGGGAGTTGATCCGAAGCTTTTTGTGGCGGAAAATTTATTATTTAGACGTAGAGAATTTGTGCTTTCAATAGGATGGTGCCACTTGCGGAACAACATGCGAAACAATAGATCTTTAGAAGAAAAGTAAAAAAAGATTAACAGCCTGACGTTCGACATCGTTAAACAGGCAGCGATCTTTTCGTTGTGTTTAACCCCCCTTCTAACGCACGTTTTGATTTTCTATACATATGTGACAGCGCATAGAGAAAGCGACCAAAGGGTAAAGAAAATCAATTTTTTTCTTTGATGTGGACAACATCTGAGCTTCACATATGGAAAAAAAGACTCATGTGTACCACGAAGGATTAAAAAGTAAATTTGAGCTCTTACTTCTCACTTAGTTTATATTTTTGGTTAAATATGTACGTAAGATTTCTAAAGTAAAAACCATATCGGGCATGATGCTGTTGTTTTTTTTTTTTGCTAAGCACAAGCAAAAACGTCGGCAGAACAATGCCGCAATAACTGCAGATTATATTGCTGGAGAACATGTGAAATTGATTTGCCATAAACAAACGTACAGAGAAATGAAATGTCAGATAAATGACAACTCATTGTACAGCAGATGGCTAAGCAATCAGAAGAGCAATCATTGCGCAATGGATTGCCACTCATGACAATGTGCGGTCTATATGTCAGAGATGCAAACTATTCAATGGCAAACCGTGCCGACGGCACAGACAAAAAAAACCATAAAAAGTTCAACAAAATAACCACAATACTAGTTATTAAAAAAAAAAATAGTTAATAGATATTTCGGATGATTCGTCGTGACGTTAGAATTATAATATGGAAAAACACATAAATTTGAAAGTGAACTTGAAATTTTTATTATCGGTTAAAAGAACAATTTATGGCATTAACTGCTTGAAATTGATATCTTGGAAATTTTGGCCATGACTTCGTCTGAGGTGGTCCATTCGGTCCAATTTTGGACGACTCATTCGAGCATAGCGACTGGTATCTTGTGAATTACACGAGTAGTTTTAGCTTCCAAAGCTTCAATCGTAGCGGACTTATTTCTGAAGACCCCACACAATACATATCACACGATCTAGGTGACCAATTTACCAGCAAAACATGAAATTAAGTGCTCACTAATATTATTTCTCAACAAGCTTATCGTTTCAAAGCGCCGTCTTGTTGAAACCAGATCTCACCGAGACCATGCGCATGATTTTTAGGTTACTCTACTGGAGACCAACTGGCCCTGTTATCGAAAAAATGGTGCTGTTCCATTTCCATTTACCATTTTAGTGAAAGTATTTTGTAATTACTTAAGACATTTCCAAGGCACGGTGCACTATTGTCAAGACTTGTTGCATTTGGTGTCGGTGATAATTTCTCTCGGCTTATATCGAGTTTTCTCATCAATCGCACTATACGAGTTGTTATAGATGGGTTTTCGACAAACAAGTACAAAATTCATTCAGGGCTGCCGCAAGGCTCCGTTTTCACCCCTTCTCTATTTCTTATTTTTCTACATGAACTTCTATGTAAAACCTCCAACTCTATCTACTCTTTTGAAAATGACAGCAACCTTTGCCATTCGTAATCATTTGATTATAGACCAATAGTATCCGATGCTGGTGATATGAGACAGAACAGGAATGATACGCTTAAGCGAGACGTTTTTCCGGTGGAATAACCTTCCTGCTGAAGTCATCCCTGTCACTGTCAACATGAATAAATACAAGTCGAGTGAGTTCTGGTCCGTACAAAAAAAAAACATGGTGCAAGGTTACCATTGACGGTAACATTCTGATTTTCCTCAATTTTGAAGAAATATGGAAAAATGATTAAACACTGGATGTAGTCTAACCGGTCGAGTATCATCCACTTATGCGAATGATGTTGGCAAAAGTGGTTTCAGTAGGCCAATTATGCGTATCGTAAGTTCCTCGAAGCGCACGAAAAACATTTCTCACAGAACGCTCGTTGTGCATAAAATTTTTATTGATCAGCAAAAACAGAGTAAATTTATATCCGTTTATTCAAATGCGTAAAAAACCTTGCGGGAAATTTGTGTCAATTGGTCCAACCGACTGGTCCTGGCATTTGTGAAAATAGAACAAGTACAAAAAGAAAGGACTCATAACCAGTGAAAGAAGAACCAATTTCTTAACTGGTTTATAAAGAACAAAAAGGTAGAAAAAGTAATGAATTACAGTACAGTCTTAACTGGTGCTGTGACACATTTTTTGGTAATTTCTGAAATTTGGCTCTTAAATTTAATTCTTGGACTAGTTTTATTGAAATAATACTACATTGTATTTAAATAATACTACATTTTAGTAACTGACACTAAGCAGGTTCATTGAGAATAGATCTGTGATTGGTCAAATGGTGTCAATTGACCCCTCCAATGACAATCCCATGTAAAAGTGATAGGTCTTATTCATATAAAGTGTTAGAACTGGAACCGGTCCCTACCACCAAAGACCTATCACGGGACTACTTCAGTGACAGTTCGCTTCCCTCTGGTGATATGCGATGATTCAATAAGCCTTTCTGAGAAAAAACAAAAGTGCTAAATAGTGCCCAGTCTTAGATTCATTGAAGTCAAATAACAAAAATACAATTGAAAAACACGGAATTGTTTTTGCTGTTGTTAAAAGTATAATCGTTTTCAATGTAACTACATTTTTACTTTTTAATTTTTTATATTTTATACATAGTTTTCAGTTTTTCAAATTAGGCTTTATTAATGATTTTTCCTGCCCCTATAAACGGGAAAAGTGAAGTTGGTAACAACTTTTATATTTATAGCTAACCACTTACAAATATACTCTCTACAAAAATTAGTTCTTTGTCTCCCTAAAAAGGGTAAAAAAAATGCAAACACGAGTTAAATTTACTGATCGCAAAATCGAACATTATGACGATATGGGTTAAACTTAAGTAAAATAAATATTTTAAGTTATTGAAAAATTTTTAATTTAAAAATTTTGAAAATTATTTTTTTTAAAATAAAAATATTAAACAGGTTAAATTATTCTTGACTCTACTAGTTATTAGAGAATTTTCAACCAATTTTCAAAAAAATATTGGACGAGGCGTTGTCGTGATCGAAGTCGTTTTCTTTTGAAATTTTTGTCGATTTCAAAATCACGACAACGACAAAGTAAAACACATAAGTAAAAAGTTCGTCGTATATATGTCGTTTGCGTCAATCATACAAAAATTAAACGATTTAATTCTCAGTTCTTTTTTGAGGCTATGAAACTCAAAAAGATCGTAGATCGTTTTGCTA
Organism: Pollenia labialis; assembly: GCA_949318255.1. Taxonomy (NCBI): domain Eukaryota; kingdom Metazoa; phylum Arthropoda; class Insecta; order Diptera; family Polleniidae; genus Pollenia; species Pollenia labialis. The sequence goes on along the minus strand of OX439142.1, from coordinate 43,537,734 downwards.
ATTTGAATATAACGCACATAATTCGATTTACTTTTACCTTTGGAGGCCGCTTATAGATGGAAAATATGGCAAATATGCTTACATCGCTAAATGGACTATCACCTAAATCCTTTAAATTTTAAAGAGCCGATGTTAAATGTGAACCACAGCTAAACGTCAAGTTTTTTTCAGCATTTCATTTGACACTTCTCAATTTTAGACTAACTCAATTTGAACCATGGAAAGATATACAATCCAGCAACGCATAACAATCAGCCATTTTTCTTCGAAAATGAGCAAGGAGTGGCCGTTACAGTCAATGGCGATCGTTATCGGGCCATGTTGAACCAATTTTTGTTCACAAAAATTGAAGAGAAGGATATTGGCAACATTTGGTTTCAACAGGACGGCGTTATGTGCCACACAGCCGAAGCTACTCTCGATATTTTGCGCCCTGTTTCCGAAGATCGCATTATCAGACGCAGAGCTGATGTCGTTTGACAACCTCGGAGCTGCGATTTGACACCGTTGGACTATTATTTGTGGGGTGCCGTCAAAGATAAGTGTTACGTCGACAAGCCAGAGACAATTGACGCTTTGAAGGCCAATATTCGTGAAGCCATTGGTGAAATACAGCTACACACAATCGATAATGTGCTAACAAATTGGACCGATCGTGTAGGCTACTGCATGACCAGCCGAGGCAGCCATATGAATGAAATTATTTTCCATTATTAACCGGAAGGATTGTACTTTCAAATAAAAAAAGAAATTTGAGGAAATATTCAGTAGTTTTTTTTTATAGCATTTTCAAAAAAAAAGTTATTTGGCGGACCCTTTATAAACGAATGAAGACTTTGTTCGCTTAAATTACATTTAAAACAAAAACAAATAATAAAATATTAAACCGGCCATTAATGTTCAACTGGAGTTGGACTAATTTTAAGTTTTAAGATTTTTACCACTTACTGTTAGGCCTACACAGTCAAGAATATTTAAGTTGAGTTTTTTATAATATATTGTCCATAATGCCAACTCGACAATTTTTGTAACCAACAGATTAATTGTAAATTTGCTTTATAATTTCATAACCCATTTTTATCAATCAATATAAATACTATTTATTTAACCGAATATCCAATTGAATTTTGCATAATTTCAATTTAATTACTATCTAGATTCGAGAAGGGATGCATCAAGTCTAAATAAAGAGTGAGGTTGAGTTGGTTTTTATGTTAATAAGATAATTATTAAATACTTCGACGCAATAAGAAAAATTTCCTCTAAAATAATTGGCTTCTTTAGGTCAGGCGAACGTTTGGCAAACAAATTAAAACCGAACAATTTTAATAAAAAAAAAAAACACACAAAAATCCCAAATAATTAAAAAAGAAACTTTGCCAAGGCAAAAAATATAAAAATATGTACACAAGTACATATCTTTGGGTGCGATAACAAAGTTATAAAAGAAAAACAAAAATAATAATAAATTATTTAATCTTATCTTATTAAGGTAACGGACAGAACTTGTCCACGCAGTCATTTTATGCTTTTGTCGGACCTTTTTATTATTAAGCGTTTGTTAAATTCGTCATTTCGAACTTTTTATTATCTTGTATCTTATGAATGCGCTGGCTGTAACAATGAAATACATTTTTATCTACTCCTTTTAATTCTTCCTCTTTCTATTGTTTTTTTATTCACTTTTTATGACTTTCTTTCATGACATTCGTGTTCTTATTAATCGAATTAATATTAACATTTATTTTTATACCTAAATAAATCCAATTTAAATTTAAGTTAAACAAGAACAAAATTAAAATTTGATTTGGGTCAACTCTACTGACCAAGCTACTTCTCATGTACGCCACTCCACTCCACTCCACCCAAAACTAAAAAACACACACATTTTCGAAAAACAACTGCGAAAAAATAAACACTTCTACAACAAGTACCAATATTAATGGTATTGAACTAAGCAACAACAACAACAATAACAACGTCTAAAATAAAATCTATAACCAGACCTGGTTATTGTTAGGATTTCCAGCATCCAGAGGGGCACAAACAAACCAATCAACCCCCAAAGTTAAAAAGGAATTTCAAATATAGATGAAGAGTTTTTGGGGAAAAGTAATGAACATAACTGGATGGATGGTGGGTGGGTGGATACGACGTGAATGATTGCTTATTAGGTCAAAATATTTCCAAGAAAAAAAAATGTGTTTTGCATAAAATGCCAATAAAAACGAGCGGCCATCTCTTTGATGTTAATGCTACAACTCGCTTTATCTTTTGGAAATAGTAAATTTATGTAAAATATGCAAACAACACACACAACAAATAAATAGAAAGTATGAAAGTATAGTAGGTCAAGCCGACCATTTGATGCCCTATACCACAGTTTATAAAGACAAATTAAGAAACTTGTACCCTATTATGGACTCAATTGTGTTATGAAGTAAGGATTCATATAAGTGCCCTAGGGGAAAGAGAACTAGCACCAAACTTGTAACGTGACATTTCTAAAGAGTGTAGGGGCCGGTTCTAGTTCTAACACTTTATATTTACAAAAGAAAACGGCGGCATGAAATAACTCCCTACGAAATAACTCCCCAAAAATAAAATGAAATAAGTCCCCAAAATTTCATATGAAATAAGTAACCAATTCAGAAATGAAATAAGTCCCCAAAGGAATGAAGTAACTCCCCAAATCAAAATGAAATTAATTCCCAAAAATTGGGGAGTTATTTCATTGGAAATAAGTCCCCATTTCCTGAAATGAAATAAATCCCCAAAAAGTATTCAAAACATCCAATCAATTCAAAAAAGGGGGGTGCTTTTTTACCATGGGAGGTAAGGCCATGATGGCTTTATTGCTCAATTTTGCGAAGTGAGAGATATAGCCATATTTTTTTCCCAAATGAGAGGCAAAGCCATATTTTTCCAGAATATGGTTACGCATAGGTGGGGTGCTTTAAAACCATGGGAGATAAGGCCATGATGGCTTTATCTCTCATTCAAAAGGGAGATAAAGTCTTTTATTTTTTTTTGTTCATTTGAATGGGAGATAAAGCCATCATGGCCTTAGCTCGCATTAGCGATATTAGAAAATGGCTTTATCTCTCATTTCAGTTTTGAAGAACTTTTGCATTTTACATTGATTAATAGTTCTCACTTCCGAAAACACTAAAGTCAAGTATTGAAATCTGGCTTCGCATACTAAAGTTTTTCTGCGTGGCGCTTAGGGATTTTTTCCTCCAGTAGGACACGGCAGGTGGCTTCTCTGAATAAAGTTTTTCTGCGTGCGTCACAAGAATAAAAAAATGTTTTTCAATGATAACTAAGGATTTTCCCTTTTACAGAATGTTTACTCCATGCATAACAATATTCTGAAAAAATATGGCTTTATCTCTCATTTGCGAAAACAAATATGGCTATATCTCTCATTTCGCAAAATTTTAAATATGACATTATAGCAATAAAGCCATCATGGCCTAATCTCCCATGGTAAAAAAGCACCCCCCCCCCCTATTTTGAATTGATTGGATGTTTTGAATACTTTTTGGGGATTTATTTCATTTCAGGACGTATTTTAATTTTTTACAAGTTTAAACTAATTTTGAAAATGAAATAAGTCCCCAAAAATTTTATGAAATAACTCCCCAAAAACTTAAAATGAAATAAGTCCCCAAAAAACGTTGTTGTTGTTTCCTGTATATTTTTTTGGGGAGTAATTTCATTTTTTTTTTGGGGAGTTATTTCGTGGGCAGTTATTTCATGCCGCCAAAGAAAACTTGTCACTTTAACATGACGATGTCCTAGGAGGAGGTTAATTTGCACCTTTTTGACACTTTGTAACAAGTCACTGAAATAACCTAAATGAACAAATTCAATTTCGGTTAAAGTATTGAATGCCGCAGATATTGTCCCGACTGAACCATATCAATATTATAGATTCCCTTCATATAAAATCAGCTACTACCATTTGCAGTAACATTATCACCAGTTAAGTGATGCTTTAAGAGCATTTGACACAAATTTCCCGCAGTGTGTTCTATGTACTGAATATTATCTGAATATCCACATCTATATGAAATTGCTTTGTCTTAAAGTTAGTTTTGAGAAGATGTCACTTTTGGACCTACCACTACAAAATTCATGATATACCTTGCAGCATAAAGTTATTGTTGACAAATTGTTTAACAATATCGCCATAAAAAAGAAAGTTATAGAACTAAAGGCTATTTTCGGGAGTGTTACTTATACGGGAGCAATGGTCAAATTTGGACCAGTTAAAAAATTTGGTAAGACGATGTATGTTGCAACAAAATATATATTTGGACCAAATTTAGTTTCAATACCAACATAATAAGATTGTTTAATGATACAAAGGCTATTCCGGAAAGAAGTTTGTATAGGTGTTTGTGAAAATATGGAGAAAATTTAATTTTTTTGTAATTTCCACTTGTCTGAAGGAAAGAAACCAGAGTCTCTGAAAAGAATCAATCCCGCAACCCCGGCGCTGATAGACTACCTCACTACCAGCTAGCCTACCGGGGCAAATTATACTGAGCATTACGACCTGTACAGTACAGGTTTTGTACAGGCTTTACTTTGCACACAATGTTACATGGCCAGAAAACCATCCAGCCAGGACATACATCCTTCGATCGACTTAGAAAGTAAATCTAAGTCGATCGGAATTCTGAAAAGGTATATATGAAGCCATACTTGTAGAAGTCGAAGCGATCACTACTAATACGGTACTTTTCGGTGTTGTTTATTTTACCACATGGAAGATTCAGCTTTTGCTAGAGTTTTTTGGATGATCTGTCCAATATAACTAGAAGCAGTGTGATAATGGGTGATTTTAATATAAACCCTACAAGAAATGCATAACTAAAATGACTTACAAACGTAACACTTTTTTCGGATGGTACAACTAACATTTTCCAAATTGTTTTGTTTAAGCTTTGATATTATTACAAGTAGAACTGTTGCTATAAGTCTTATACGTTTAACATTTTTATTTGGTTTAATATCTTTAGTTTTTCTAAAATCTTTATGGATGAAGTTTCCTGATGATCTGGCCTAAGCAACCAGTGAAATGCGCATAGGAATAGCTTATCCCATCAACAATAAATTTCAAGTGTTTTTATCAAGAATAAAAACTGGGAATTAAGCACGAATAACAAAAACTTTTGAAATTAAAAATTTTGTATTCCCAAAAATTGAAATTACTTTTTGATAATGCCAATATTTTAATAAAGTTTTGTCATACGCGTGTAAAAGTTTGTGAATTTGTTAAATTTAATATTTGCCATTGGTATAAAAGAAAAAAAATCAATTAAATTTATTATATAATTTGTAACTTAAGTGCGAAAAAAAATTTCCATAAAAAAGTGACACCGCCAAAAGGCTGTAATCATAATGCTAGTGGTAAAGGAGGGCGTACTGATGGAGGCTTCATATGACGTGGTGGTGGATTCTTAAGAAACAACAGAGGTCATGTGCGAAGCGGTCGTTATGAATGGAGTGTTCGTTCAACAGCTAGCGGTTATTCGGATGGTGGCTTTGGCCAGGATAATCGTTTAAGATTTTGTGGTAGTACTAAAGGAACAAATAATTTCATTTAAAATCCTAATGATTTTCAAGTTTGTATTGGAATTATTGAACCCAAGTAATTAATTGGTCACACGTACGTTTTCCTCCATTGCTAGACCCATGCAAGAAGTGGATCGTTATGAGCATCCACAGAAATAATGGTATGTGGTACCTACTTTTCTGAAGTCGAATTTTCTATGTAACGTGTGAAAGAAATTCGATTACCATTTTTTAAATAATAAATTTAATTTAAAAAGGAAACAAATTAGTTATTTTATAAAGGTTGGTACCAAGGCGAATTCAGCTACAAGTGGTGTCGGAACTACAACAATCCAAAAACAACAGAAACAAGATATGGTTTTTTGCATTGCATGGTTCCCTGCAGATAATATTGGACTACGTGATCCATTTTGATGAAATCGACAACTCCCTGCACTGGTTCAATGTAATGCAAGCATGGACCATGTCTTTGTTAAAAACAGTTTGTAGTGAAACAACATGTCATGGTTTCGTTCTTAAACGAAGTTAAAACTCATCATCCGGAGTATACCATGAAGTAGTTTTAAAACTAGTCCACTAGAGTATGTATGAACATAGAGTAGTTCTAAGACTGCTCCGATGTTACAGGGTTATATGGTCCACTCCTAGGACATCGTAATGTTAAATAGACCACAGTTTAACCATATATTTGGAGTACTCCTTCTCCTTTATGGACTATTTTTTACATGCATGTATGGTCAAGTCTCGTTATCTGCAGGGGTAGTGCTTATAGCTCGAAATGTCAACCATTCTTAGCAAAACACTAACAAATCAAAACAAATAAGCTCGAAATGTCAAAATCAGATGCCGTTTCGACACCACCTGTAGTTAATTCGCCTTGGTTAGTACTTACTAATATTAACGTAATATAAATAACTAGTTAGTGGTAACCAATATATGCGTTATGACTAACTAGTAAGTGTTATCCATTATTTATGTTATCACTGACTAATAAAAAACGGCAGAGTAAGCAGTACAGATATATTATCCGTAGTCAAGTGGAATTCATTAGTTAGAAAGAGAAGCAAAATCATATGTAATCAAGAGTTTCGGTTAGTATTTTCATTTTGCTCGTCAACACTTCCGGTCATATAACAAGTAAAATGACCGGTAGTCTCCTTGCAGGGAATATTTTTCAAAACAGTGCTGATGTGAGGAGCGTATTGCTTCTACAAAAATTGCATCATCAATTTAAGTTGCAGATTTATTGTTTTGTTTTTATAATATGTAAAAGTAAAAAGATGTCTGATTGTGCTGGAATCTACGGTGGAGTTCCTCAGTATTAATGATGTTTATCAATGACATTTTTGAAATTTTGTATTTCTGCACTGCACAAAATTATGCAGATTATTTACAACTGTATGGCTGTTTTGATGATAAGACTTCTACTTCTGAATTTGTAAACTTATTTAATAATGACTTGTGCAAAGTCACTCAAGGGGCAAGCGTTGCCAGAATGAAGATTTTATCTTAAGATTTTTTTTCTAAATAAAGGTTTTATTTTTAGAAATAAAAATTTTTAACTTTAGGTTTGTACAACATACATAATTATCAAAATAATTTTCGTGGGAATACAAAATTTAATTAAAATGATTTTGTTATTCGTGCTAAATTCCCAGTTTTTATTATTGATAAAAACACTTGAAATTTATTGTTGATGGGATAAGCTATTCCTATGCGCATTTCACTGGTTGCTGAGGCCAGATCATCAGGAAACTTCATCCATAAAGATTTTAGAATATCAAATATCAAAGTTTAAACAAAATCATCAACAATAAACAGTGAGTTTATCTCTCCTTACATTCCCCACTACAATTGATTGGAATTCTTCCAACATTAATTGTAGTTGTAAGTAGGTTAATTATTTTAAAGTGTTTTAAACAATCAATTTTTAAAACAATGAGGTTTTGTATCAACTTGTTGTCTATTGGTTTTACACAAAAATGCATTATTATTTCTGGGCATACAAAATATTAAAAAAGCATCTTAGATTAGCCGTTGTTAATATTTTATTGATGAAAAAAAATTATTTGTGAAAAGAAAAAAACGTATTTTTATAAAGTTTCATATATAAAAGAACAAAAAGTTCATGTACTTAGTACCAAAAGATAAAATTAATGGAACTTAACCCTACGATGACCCTCTTAATCTGGCCAGACCAAATTTGTATTTTGCTTGCATTCCAATGGAGCAAATTAGTGGGGTGAAATTCCAATTTTATGTAAAAGTCTATTAAATCACCCTCTTGCTAGACCAAATTTTTTTTTGCTTGAAATAGCTTTCAAATAACACAAAAAATCAAAATCAAGTTTAAATAGAATTAGAAAACTAAAGCCCGCAATGAGCTAAGATAAATTTATCTACAAAAACCAAGCGCAAGCTCGTTTCAGCTGTGGAAGATGCTAAAAAGCAATGTGCAAAATTAAGGAGTACATTTTAGATGTCTTGGAGACAAGCGGTGAGTACCGTAGGGAATCTGAATGCGTAATATAGCTGGTCAGTTTGTGACTGCGGTAGCCAACTTCAGGTTCCAATGATCGTCCATGCGTGATCAAATATCACATCCTGCCCGAGGTGTCTCTGCTTTAAGCTGAACATGGCGGATCTAGAGTGGACGCTCGATAAAAACCCGCAATCCCCGATGTTATCCGAACCGTGTCCCTGGGATGAATGGCACTGCGTGAGTGTGTCTTTTAACGGTGGCCTCCGGACACTGGCAATGTCTCGGTTGTAAGTTGTGCCCACCTATGGCATGGGGCTCTGTCATATGGTGTACTACCAAAACCCCCATTCTAAAGAAAACAACTAATGGATGATTTAGAAACTAAAAATAATATTGTAAGTGTCCCTATGGACACAAATGAACCTGTGTTAGGGTCTTTGGATCCTAACGCTCGCGAAGCGGAGAAATCCGTGAGCGAATCTTTGGATGATATCCTAGTGCAGGGGGATGCTGGTCCCAACGCCACTGAGATATCTATCCCAACGGATGAAGAGGATGCGCTCCTGGAATCAGTGCCAAACACGCAACAATCCTCCTCAGCCGAAACTAACCAGGGTGCGGAAGGTAGGATAAAATTGCCTGGTTCTGCACGTAGGCGTCTAAAGCTCTACCTGAAGGAGGGTATGAGCCTTGAAAAGGCACGAGAGCTATGCCAAAAACCTATGAGGGAAGTCCGCAATGAGTTGTGTGACCTAAAAATTCCCAGGAAGAGGGTACGTTCGGACGGTTCCTCGCCGGACAAACCAAATCCTCCCAAGCGGGCTACAGGCAGCATGGCGACTGGCGCGACTACCGCCAATAGTGCCAGTACAAAAGCCTCAGGGACAGGAAACCAAAATGTCCAGCCCACATACGGTGAAATGGTCGATGTCATCAGGTTGGGAGTAATCCCACCAGACTTTCCGACGAGTGTATGGACAGAGGATAAGCTGAAGCTTATCCAAACTGCGGTCCTGGACAAGATTGTGGAGCTCAAAAAGGGTAGCGTAAAACCACAGTTTGCAGGCTGCAGTTTCAAACCAGGTTGGCTCACTTTCAACTGCAAGGGAGAAAAGTCAGCCGATTGGGTAAGGGAACATGTTCCCTTAATAAAACCCTGGAAGGATGCAGTTTTGAAGGTCGTATCTGAGGAAGAGGTACCAAGGGCTGAAATATTCATTGGATATTTCCCTGAGAAGCCCGACACACCCACCAGCAGGATTCTGTCTCTTGTGGAAGGACAGAATGACGATCTCTCCGTCGAATTATGGAGAGTGCTGAATCGGGTCAGTAAAGGTAGCATTGTTGAGTTAACCTTTGCAATTGACCCAAACTCGGCATCCATAATTAGGCGGAAAAATCACCACATTGGCTATGGGTACGGAACAGTCCACATTAGGCCCACCAACCGTCAACACGGGGCAGTGCACGACGTACCCAGGAGGACTGAGCCAGGTGACAAAGCCGGCCGGATAAAGGCCGCCACGGCTAAAGCTAGCAGTTCAGGGGAGAGTTCGGTCAAACCGTCCACCTCTGCCTCGGCTGGGAATCCTGCCAATACTGGAAGGGTCAAATCGGGCCCAACGGGTAAGGATCGCCCGGCACATATGTCAGGAAATGACAACAACAGAGCTGGCGAGGTCCCATCGGGCTCGAGGGGGCATGCTCCGACCATCAGGAGAAAAACCTCCACGAGCACTTCCACGACCTCGTATAGCAGACCGCGAAAGGGCCACGGTACAACCGCTGAGGAAGCGGCATTATTAGGCACCAACCGCGGCAGGAAGATGGCGGGTAGAAACAGGAGGAAGTAATGTACCCAATCGCCAGTGGGCTAAATAAGGGTACCAGGCATCTGAAGTGCCTTCAGGTGAACCTACACCACGCCAAGGCAGCGTCGTATTTGCTATGTCGTAGGTTCACCAAAAACCTCCTGGATATCTGCTTCATCCAGGAACCATGGGTTAACTCTGGGGCTATTCAGGGGCTCCACAACGATCAAGGTAAGATTATTTATAACTCTGCAGCTTCGAGGCCGAGAGCGGCTCTCCTAGTCAGGAAGGATTTAATCTATTTACCTATTTCAGAATTTCTGCACGGGGATCTGGTGGCGATCAGGGCGAAGATCCCATCCATTGCGGGCGAACATGAGGTCGTTATCGCCTCTGCCTACTTGCCAGGGGATGCTGATAGTGCTCCTACTCCCGAGGTCACTGAGCTGGTATCGTATTGCCAAATGCGCGGCCTTGGGTGGATTATAGGCTGTGATGCAAACGCCCACCACACTGTATGGGGTAGCACCGATATCAACAAACGGGGTGAGTGTTTACTTGAGTATATTTGTGTTAACAATATATTTGTAGCTAATAGGGGCGATGAGCCCACTTTTAGGAACGTTATTAGACAGGAGGTCTTGGATCTCACACTTACTAGTAGCAATCTTTCATATGCCATTAAAAACTGGCACGTTTCGAGTGACATTACGTTGTCGGATCATCAGTATCTGTTGTTCGACATCGAATGCTCTTCGACGTTTGTTCAAACGTATCGCAACCCTAGAAACGCGAACTGGGACATTTTTCGCCATCACTTGGCTCTTACTGAGAACATGTCGGGGGATTTGATTACAAGCCCAGTGGACATTGATTTTGAATCCGATACACTTTGTACGAACATCCGGGAGGCCTTCGAAGGGAGCTGCCGGCTCCGGATCCGCAGGCCTAAAAGGGATGTTCCATGGTGGAATGAACATCTGGAGAGTCTGAGGGCTGAAGCCAGACGTTTATTCAACAAAGCTAAGGAAACTGGTGCGTGGAGCATATATAGGGCTGCGCTCACTAGATATAATAGGGAAATCAGGAAGTCCAAGAGGTCAACCTGGCGTGAATTTTGCGGCAGGATTGACAGTCTTCCTGAATCACTCAGGCTGCAAAAGGCGCTTTCGCAGGACCACACTAATGGTCTTAGCACACTTAAGCGGCCAGATGGTACATTTACTGAGTCGCCAAAGGAGACCTGTGAGCTCCTACTAGCGACCCACTTTCCAGATTCTCTACCCTTCTTGTCACCAAGAGTGTCCACATGGTCGCCCTCCGCGTCCAAAGGGAATATGAGGTTGGCGGGTAGAATCTTTGATGTGAAACGAGTGGCATGGGCTTTATCCAAATTCAGTCCATTCAAATCACCGGGACCGGATGGTATCCTTCCATGCTGCCTTCAGCAGGGGGGGAGTACTATCAATTCCCAACTGACTAGGATCTTCAGATCCAGTTTACTGGCGTGCCACGTACCAGAACCATGGAGAGAGGTTAAAGTGGTCTTTATACCCAAGGTTGGGGGCAAGTCCGAACATCTGCCCAAGTCCTACAGACCAATAAGCCTCAGTTCGTTTTTCCTGAAGACCATGGAAAAACTAATAGATAGATTTATAAGAGATGAATATCTATCGGATAACCCGATACATCGCTTTCAGTTTGCCTATCAATCGGGCAGATCTACGGTGACCGCAATCCATCACGTCGTGGGTACGATTGAGAAGGCACTGGGGGCAAGGCAAATAGCTCTGTGTGCGTTCGTCGACATTCAGGGAGCCTTTGACAACACTTCCTATGATGCAATTGACTTTGCTCTAACAAGGAAGGGTATTCCAGTTCTCATAAGGAATTGGATAAGGGAGATGCTAGCATCTAGGGTGATTAAGTTGGATCTGGGTGGTTCGTCGATGACCATTGAAGCAACCAAAGGCTGCCCACAGGGTGGCGTTTTATCGCCTCTATTGTGGACCTTGGTTATCGACGAGCTATTGGAAAAACTTAATAACCTAGGTTTGCGAACCTATGGATATGCTGACGATCTGGTTATATCTGTGACCGGTTTTGATGATGCGACGATTTCAGGGGCCATGCAGCGGGCCCTGGACTTGACACTTAGCTGGTGCAGGGAGAGGGGACTTAACATTAATCCCGCAAAAACTACCTTGATACCATTCACCAGACGGAGAATTCTGAGGCTGAAAGAACCGACCCTTAACGGGGCGGTTATCGGATTCTCTAATGAGGTGAAATACCTGGGGATCATTCTGGACAAATCCCTCAACTGGAACGCTCAGTTGGTACATGTCACTAGAAGAGCGTCTAGGGCAATATATGCCTGTCAAAGACTCTTCGGAAAGACATGGGGGCTGAAACCCCGGATGATCCACTGGTCTTTTGTTGTTATTATTAGACCAATATTGTGCTACGCCGCCCTGGTGTGGTGGACTAAGACCGAACAGGTCAAGGCTAGAGTGATACTTGATAAGGTCTACCGCCTGATCTGCATATCGATCACGGGTGCCATGAGGACCTGCCCCACTCTGGCTTTGGGGGCTATCCTGCACATTCCTCCGCTGCACATTTCTATTAGAGAGGAAGGGGGACGCTACAAAAATGGTCCGAGCGTGAATTCCTTCACGCATGGACGTCCACTTCTGGATTGAGACAGTCCAAAAGATTTGTAACGCTGTCCCGGCACGGGGCAGGAAGGTTTCTGCTGCTTGAAAAAGCGGAACTTCGACTGCTCGTTGGCCTATTCACGGGGCACTGTGGTCTCAGGTACCACCAGTTTAAGTTGGGTAATTCACCTACCAAAATGTGCAGATTCTGCGGGTTGGATGATGAAACGTCGGAACATCTGCTCTGCTGCTGTCCCGCCTTAGGGACTTTTAGGCGGAAATTTTTCGGGGGGCATACAATGGGCCCGACCGACATCTATGATCTTCCACCGGGCAGGGTAATGGGCTTTATACGCGGCCTAAACTTGACCTGGTGAGACATATAGGCTGCACAAAAGATCCTTTGGGTCGGGGTGCACATGGCCTTACGTGTATATACTACTACTACTAGATGTCTTACTGTAACTGACAAAAAATTGTAAATACGTTTTTTGCATAATTTTTATCAGAAAAAAAATACTGCGTCGATTGATCCCGGTACCATATTTGTATTATGAAAAAAATTTTATAGATCTGTGGAAGAAAAGTCCTTTGGCGGGAATAATTGACTTGAGAGAAAATGTTTACAGCCTATATAAAAAGATAAAAAAATAAAAATACATTTTTAAAATCATGTTCCTAAGTTGTATAATTTTTGTGATATGATTTTTTTCATTCCAGTTTTTTTGGCTCTGGTGAACATTTTATGTTTTGGCAGTTACAGCGTTTTTTAATTTTTGCGACGATATAATATATTCGTTTAATCTAAACTAATAAGCTTACGTTCAATAAAAAAATATTTACTCACTTTTTATTTAATTGGTTTTTTTAGCTGTTCAGATTGTGGTCTGGCTAGACCAGGAGGAGAGCTTATTGGTAAAAAATTACCAAGAATCCTCGGGTAAAGAAGATTTTAGTTTGAAAATTCCGCATTCTGTGTTTATGATAATTTTTAAACAAAGTATGTATATGTACGTAAGAGCTTCAGAATATATTTAAGAATGTGTACCAACATTATTTTAATAACGATTCCATTTGGAATATATTTAGGAAAATCCATATATTTTCAATGAGATTTTTTTAAATGCAATTTTCTCAAAAAAATTATCAAACCGGTATCAAAAAATATAATACTTAATTAAGAACCCTTAAGATTTAGTATGATGTATGAGTTTCATAGCTCCCAAGCTAAAATCTTCTTGTCCAAAATTTTTGAATTAGAATTGGAGAGATTATGTTTCAGCTGAGACGAAAGAGTTTCTAGGAATGTACTCCAATAACTTCGTTAATTTCCGGCTTATTAGATTTTTTTATAAAATAAAAAAATATTGATGCCAGTTTAAGAATAAGTACAATGTATATGAAGAGGTCCTTTGTTGTTTGAATATCCATATAATGCGCGCAAGTTTCCGCTTAGTCTTCGTAATTTGCAGACACTCTTTAAGGACAACATGTAACATAATTTTTTCTTTTGGAACCACTGTCCATCTGGAGGTTTTAGTATGTATATACTGGCTTGGCGATTGGGTGGTACTCCGACGTTGTGATAAGTTTAGTTATTATACCCACCGCAATTTGTTGGGAAAAGAGTAAAATAAGTTTGCCATTCCGTGTGAAAATTTTTCAATAATCATCTAACTAAGACCCTTAAGCTTCGCCTTACCAACGATTTTTATGTAAATCGTTAACAATAACCACCCTGGTGTTATTGCTTATTTATAAGCGATGAGAACAAGTTTTCGTCATAAAAATATTTCTTTCAGTTGTTTTAAAAAATTTTTTTTTTCAGTGAGAAAAAATTTCCTTTCAACTGAAGCAAATTATGAAGCAATAAAGCAAAAATGTTCACCCGGGAGGTTATCGGTATTCTGGGTTTTTGATTTAAAGAAAAAAATATTTGTGTCAACTTATTTCTAGCACGACTGTAGAGTCGGAGTTGTGAAGTCGGAGTCGCGGCGTTTTTAATAAAATCGGAGTTGGAGTTGCAACAGGTACTTGCATCTCCCACTCCAAAAATTTTAGACATAAGACGTGCATACAACATTCAAAGAATTTTTTAACATGTAAGAAAGAACACCGCAGTATATAAAAACCAATTTTGGGACTCAAAGTTAATCATATATCGGAAAAACAAAATTATGTTACGAAGTAAAGATCCATTCAAGGCTCCTTTGTGGCACTTTTATCTAAATATCAACATTTATATGAGTTTTGTTCTTCTTAAAGCGCTTTTGGAGAGATGTTTATATGGGACCTTTGGTCAATTCTTGATATAGCTGCTACTACAGGGTAACGCAGAATGAGCTTCATGGTTTGAAGTATTTATAACTATTTTAATCATTTTTTTCTTCTTTTTTTCAGAATTTTGTGGAGAAGGCTTGCGGAATTGTTAATGAATAATTATACAATCAAACAAAAATATTGACCCGCAAAATTTTGGGAAAAATTTAGCTAAAAAGAGCACGTATGTGCGAAACATAAAATGGACATCAATTACAGGATATCATTTTTCATTGCAAATTTCGAAAATTCCCCAATAATAACTGTATTGAAAAAAAATTATAATAATCGCATAAATAAAAAAAGTTGTAAACCATTTAAACCATGTAGCTTATTCTGCTTCACCCTGTATTAATGTAACGGTCGCCAAATTTAATGTAAGTACCAATATTTATAAGGTACTTCTTAAGCTAATTTCAGGAGTGAAATTTATATGGGAACCATGGTCAAATGTAGGCCGATTTTAAAAAAATTTTGTAAGACGACTTACATATGTTGCATTAAAATGCTTTTGAGGCGAATTGAAATACAAGTAAAGCCTTCGTCCTTATGACAAGTAACTGCCTGTTTTTTAAACTTAAATAACAATTTTCGTTAATATTGAAAACAAAAAACCAATGTGAATTTTTATTCCCACACCTCAATAGTGCAGAGGGTAATATGCATTTGTGCTGATGTGTGTAACACTTAAAAATATGGGTCCTGAATCCACCTTTAAGTATACCGATCGACTAAGCCCAAGCTTTTTGAAAATGGGCCGAATCGTAGGAACACAAGGAGAGATAGGGGCAATTTCTGCCTCTCACAAACTATCAAACCGATTTTAATGAAATTTAAAACATAGATAGATCCATATTTATGTATATGGACACATAACCATGATTCTCCGTGGGTCCCGAATATGGTGCACTCTTGTAAATGTGTTTTAAAATACTGTGGTGTAGGGTATCATATAGTAGGGCTTGAACGACTGTACTTTCTTACTTGTTTTTATTGTTTTTTCAATATAATTTTTTAAACGAGAATGTTTATTTAAGTTTGAAAAAAGGCAGTAAATCGATTGCACCAAATTTTATCAAATTACCTTCAAAATTGCAACCTGTACTTTGTGCACAATGTTACATGGGTAGACAGCCAGCCGGACGGACTGCGTTAGATCGAATCAGAAAGTAATTCCTGGGCGATCTAGGACCAAAATTTTTAAGTGTTACAAAATTCACTATAAACGCGTAATACCCTCCCTCTCCACTATTGTGGTGTTGGTATAAATATTTTCCAAAATAAAAAATTTTCGAAATTGGCGACGTAATATTTTACAGTTCACTATGAATAAAGGCTAGTTTACACTATTATACTCTGTTTTAATACATGTCAAAAACTCAAGTAATATGAGAATAAGTGAAAGTGTGAATTCAATGTGTCAATAAAAGTGCCTATTACGAAAGACAATTTGACATCCCATACGACTTCATCGTTTTTCGAAATTTTTCAAAACAATAATACTTTTCATTTGATCAGGGTTGAATTTTAACAAAATCAGGTTCATTTATGATGGTGTGACTACAAACTGTAATGTTACATAAGATTTTTTGACAATCGCAACAAAACTCATTAGATTTCTATCTCACAAAGCATTATGGAATACGTAAGACTTGTGTGAATGTGTAAACTAGCCTTACCCGGCGTTTCCGATTCGATTTTTTTTAAATTTGCTATCATGCCGCTGTTAGCAAAAAAACAAGCCTGAAATCACAACAGAAGTCACATAATAAAATATCATTTTTGTAGTGTCGTCAAATTTTCTTAATTTTAAATTATTTGTTTTAAATAAAACAGCTTATTGCAAAAAATTAATTAACAACACATTTGGGGGATTCACAAGGTCTCATAAAGTCATGTCTTAACTTAGTGGCCACACGATTAAGTTTTGCCTTTCAATTCCTTTCAATTTGCAATACGCTCTCACTTTTTTACTAACACACACTTTTTTAATTGACCAAGAGATTGCATTCAATTTCACCTTTCCATTTGTTTGGAAATTTTGCTTTCTATTTAACAGCTTCCATGTTTGTCTTCATAAATTGTTTTTGTAATGACATCATGAAAGTAAATTGCTTACAAATCAAGTGCAGCCTACGTCACAGCTTTCAATTTTTGTAAATTTTGACAAGCAGTATTTGTAAAAGAAAACTTGATCGTGTGGCCGCAGGGTAAAATAATAACATGAAAAAATACGACTGTTGTGAACAACCCCTCATAATTCAGTGTCTAATTTTAATTTAAATTAGCTAATTTAAAGCAAATATAACAAATAAATATTTACCTAAAATAACAATATTTTTAAATTATAATCCATGAATTAATTAATTAAATTAGATCTTACCTGACTGTTTTCCATTTTACGACGCAAATCACAAATATGTTTTATTTTGTTTGTTTACCAAACAGCAAGGTCCTAAGTCGATGTTAATTGACGTAGCAAGTGATTTGCCGGATTAAATTATACTACAACGGCGACGGCTTACAACAACTAATGCGGCTCAGCCGCTCAGCGCAGGTCTCTTCTGATTAATTACGACAGCGCAATAATTGCTATGTCTAAAAAGTTCTATTAACTTAAGACACTTTTTATTTACAAAGCAACAACAATGATTGAAAATTATGACAATTTAACATGATAGCACACCTTGTGAATACCCCAATTGAATGTTTTGTTTAAGTAATTTATTACGACGGTCATCTTACAATAGTCGCAAAAATAACAAAGAGATTTCAAAAAGTTGTTTACGTTGCTGAACGTTTTTAAATCCCAACATAATATGCCCAGAACACACTTCTTGTGATTTTCAGAACAGGCCTGATAGTTAAATATAATACAGTAGACTTCCGATAATTCTTAATCGCAAGGGACCGGCTATTTCTTAAGAATTAAAAGGGGTTTCGATTTAGCGAGGTTTCGATATATAAATAAATACGAATTAACGGGGTTTTTTAATTTATTTACTAAAACGATAAAAAAAATCATAAAAAATATCTTCAGATCTTGAGAAAATAAACACACACACAAGCAAAAGCAAAAACCCACGTAAAAAAGAATAACAACGGTAAATGAAAAATACGTCTTTCCATGTTTCTGTTGTTTTTATTACGAATTATAAGTGGTAGTTAGCAAACAATTATGATTTATAAAAGGTAAAGAATATTTTCTTTTATTGTTCATTTTTTTAAGACACTTTTAGAAAACAATTTGATATATGTACGTAGTTTGCTAGTTGTGCTGCCATTTTGTATACATAAGGTGTGTTCCACAAGATCTCGGGCAAGTTCGGACTAATGAGAGTAAAATGAAAATTACTCTCTAAATTTGCCGAAACTACCCAAAATAGCTGGGGTATAATCACCGCATTCGATACTATCGTATCGAATAAAATATCGAATGAAAACTCGAGAAATGTAATGTCGAGTTACTCGATTCAATTTCATTCAATTCAAAATTCAATATATTTCATTCTATATCGAGATTCATGATACCAAAATAAATAATTTCGATCAATTTTACTCGATATCGTATGCGGTGATTAGACCCCTGGAACGCAAAAAACCATTTTTGAACATCTTCAAATACTAATGCTGCTTACTTTTTAAATTAAAATCTATTTAAGCGATTTTAGACGCTTAAAAGCCAAAACATAATAGAAACAAAGCATTTGCATCATTTTCAACAGCTGTAAAAAATTAATAGAAAAAAAACCGACAGAAAAGCTGGGTGTAAATTTTTTTAAAATATAATATAAATGGAGAGCCAAATAACAATTGCATGTTCTCCTGGAACTTTAAATCGTGTTCAAAATGGTAAGTTGTTATACAGTAGTTTTGACTTAGCTGCACAATCTCCTTTGCACGATTTTTTGTGCAGGTAAATCAAAAATGCAGCTATCTTAAATGCATTTACCTGCCTTAATGTGCAGGTACACAATTGTGGTTACCTGCACAAAAGTGCAGCTAAAGTAAAGTGTTTGATTTAAAAGTAGAATAAAAAAATTATTTTTTTAATACATAAATTTATATTTTATTAAAATTTTATTTCAACCCAGGAGCTTACTAGGAATCTCACAAAGAGTCTTTTTGATCGTCGACGAGATCATTTTTTAATTGTAGACGGTTCCTAGCACGGGAGAAACTGTTACACGTGCTGATTCGTAAGAGAGATTCTTCCATAAAGCAGCGAAAAACGCTTATATTATTCGTAAAGGGAATCGTTTATGATGTATGTTGAGTTTATCTAACGAGTCTTTCAAAAGCATGCTAAGAGTCGTATGAGACTCATGTAGGTTTTATTTTGCAACCCGTGAAATACTCAGCCGTATGACTAAGCTACCTATATAAGGGCATCAGGCGTATTTTTCATGCCAAAACTTCTAATTTTCATACAATTTCTATAAAACAAACCTTAAGGTCGCGAAATCAATACCATCCTGTGGGAAAATCCTTTTTTGCAGATCCTTAGACCGGTTTGTTTTATTAAAATTGTATTGTCAATAGCATTTTCATACTTCAAAAACTGTCTTATTTAGGTAGCTTAGTAATTGTTATACGACTCTTAAGCCTATAGTACACGGAATGTAAAAAGCCACATACGCATGCGGTTCTGACGTAATTTTGACGTCACTACAATACCCACAATAGCAAGTTCGTGTTGTGTGATGACGACAAAATTACGTCAGAACCACATGCGCATGTGACTTTTTACATTCCGTGTACTATAGGCTTTACAGAGAGTCCCAAAAGGTTCATTTCAAGATTTACAGACGAGCGTGTCAAAAAATAAATAAATTAAGAAAAGATTTAGATGTTTTTGTTGTCAGATAATCACCAGAAGATTCTTTTAGGAGTTGTATATTAAACATAATCGTCTAACAAACAGCCTATGCTAGCTGGGAAATAGCAGATCATTTTATACATGTATGTATGTATGTTTATTTAATATAAAAGAAGCATTAACAATAACAATGAGAATTCACAAAGAACATAAAACATAAAAAAACAAAATAATTGCGATTTATATTTTTATAAACAGCTTAAATTGGATATTTATATGAAAAAGTGGCCACCATATAGTTTTATGTGTGCAGCTAACTTTGATGTTTTGTATGAAAATATTTTAAAGCTGCCCAAAAATATGAAAAATGTGCAGGTACACAAAATGCACGTAAACAAGGATTTTGAAGAATAATTCCAGAAAATATTTATTTTGGGCAAGTAAGTCAAAGTGCAGCTAACTTTGATATTTTGTATGAAAATAATTTTAAAATGCCAAAAATTTTGTGCATTTATCTTAAATGTGCAGGTATAGAAAGTGCACTTAAAAAAGGAATTTGTATGGAATTAGAAAGAATAATTCCAAAAATTATCAATTTTGTGCAGTTAAGTCAAAAGTGCACGTAAACAAAAGGCAGTTAAGTCAAAACTACTGTATACCCGATAATTTTAATATTATTTTTTAAACTTTTTTTGCAGACAACTTGTATAGAGATCAAGTAACTGGTGAGGTCTTAAGGGAACAAGGGAACTACGAAGTTGTCGTATTTTCATCCTATGAATCAGCACGTAAGTAAACAAAAAAAATATTGTTTTAATATGTATGTACATGATATGCCATTTACTTTAAAATGTAAATTTGAATAATTTGTGATATTTATTAATTTTATAGATGAAAAACTGCAAGTTGAATCAACTGCACAACCGGAAATGCAAGAAATTTTTATTCCTAACGATTCCGCACACTCTCAACAAACAGCAGAAGATTTCGTTTCTACCGATTTGACACCTGATGGCAAGGAGAAAATATTTTGGACTGAGGCAGCCGTTAAATTAATGATATCTAAAATACAGGAGCTACGTCTGAAGGTTGGCAAAAGTGTGAGCGTCAAATCCAAACAAAAAATGTATTCCCTTGTGTCGGAGTGTATGGAAAAAAAGGTCTTTCTTTTACACCTACACAAATTGAAAATAAATTCCGCTCCCTCGAACGGAAATATAAAGCAACTGTTCTTAACAATAAGCAAACCGGGAGAAGTCGGCAAATATGTCCTTTTGAGAGGTATGTATGCCCTTATTTAAATGACATACATAAATAGTTTGGCTTAATATAATTTTTGGAAACAGAAGATCGGTTGTGCCAGAATTCATATTAGACAGCTCCGATGTAGAAGGTCTTAGCAGAAGTAAGGTTATACCCGAAGAAATCAATTCTGACACTGATCAAGCAATGATAGGTAAAAATATATTAAACAAAAGGGGACTCAATGGTATCTCCTTATAGCATACGTACATATTTTTTAACTTCACTTTTTTTCAGATTTTTCAATTGCGAACCAGCTCTTGACGAGTACGGACGTGTATCAGTGCATAAGAAAAATAAAAAAAATTCGAAGTGAAAAAAAAAATATTTGTAATAGGTGAAAAAAAAAAATATTTGTTATACATCCATAATTGAAAAAAAAAGAACAATAACTAGTGTGCCCGAAGAGATTTGTGAATGAGCCTCACAAATACTCCGAATAAGGAGAGTAGGCCCAGCACAAATAGCAGAAATGCGTATATTGTGGTAAGCTCCCCGAGCGTGAGCAATGAAAACATTCGATACCCAGAATTAAATAAAAATTATTTAAGTGCAAAAATTGCCAGCGCAACTGGTTTTCCATACAGCAATTTAAGTGCAAGTGTGCCCAACCTGAGCAAGTGTGTTGATCCGACCGTAAATGTGGTTCAAAGTGTGAAGTCGTCTGAACACAGGAATAATAACGAAAAACCTGGAACATCTCGATCTGCATTAATAAATACAGGAGCTGTGCCAAAAAGTACTAAAGTGCAAACAGGCATGGACAGATATATTACAATAACTAAGAGAAAGGCTAGCCCTAGGTCCACCCAACAGGAGCGCATGGCCAAACAATACAAAAGCTCTAACGTAGTCTCTTTGCCAACAAATGGTAACAGATTCTCTGTACTATCCATACCTGACGATGAAGAAGCAGAATCAGCTAATGGAACAGCCACTATAGAAGTTAAACCGCCACCCATCTATCTGCGGGAGCAAACATCAAATAGCATAGTCAATATGTTGACTCAACTTGTAGGTAAGAATAATTTCTACGTCGTTTCTATACGACGCAGTCAAATTCAAGAGACCAAAATTCAAGCCAGTACAGAAACGAACTTTCGTATTATATCAAGACACCTGGACGCAGAAAAGAAAAGTTACTATACATATCAATTAAAAAGTGCTAAGGGATTGATTATTGTCATAAAAGGCATAGATAGTTCTGTTCCTGCAGAGGAAATAAAAACTGCCGTAGAGCTAGAGGGGTATGAGGTAAAATCTGTTCATAACATTTTGAACAGATATAAAGTTCCTCAACCAATGCACCGCATTGAAATATCGTTTGATTCATCGGTTCTCAAAACCAAAAATTCAGTTCATCCCATATACAACTTGCGCTACCTACTCATCAGAAGAATAACTGTTGAGGTGCCATTAAAACCAAAGGGTCGCTTTGTGGCGACGCTCATAAAACCGCCGAATGTAATCGTTCTAAAGCTGACCCGAATGTTAAGAAATGCAGCAACTGTGGCGAAAATCACTCGGCAAACTATAGGGGTTGTAAAGTCTTTTTGCATATAAAAAAACCTGCTTTTCTTCAAAAATAAACTCACTCCCAATATGGTCCGTCAAATGAGCCCAGCCAAGCCGCTGGCTCTATTGCTAGTACTACACAAGCAAATAAACAAAATCAATCATATGCCCAAATCTTAAAAGGAAACCCTAATGCGAAAAATCCCCCGAGTACTTCCAACACAAAGCAACCTCCATACGCTAATGTTCATAGGGAAGGTCTACAAATGCCTTCTGGAAATATGCCTACCTCAATAGAAAATTTAATTCAAACTATGAATAACTTCATGGCCACTATGCAGAACATGTTTCAGGAAATGATGCGAAACCAGAACATGCTCCTGCAAGTTCTACTCAACAAATAATGAACCAGTTAAAAATATGTTTCTGGAATGCAAACGGGTTATCCCAACATAAACACGAAGTTACAAACTTTCTTCATAGGCATGAAATCGACGTACTTCTTGTCTCTGAAACACACTTTATTCATAAAAACTGCTTTAGGGTAAATGGATACCTTACGTATGACACAAAACATCCCAGCGGACGAGCTTGTGGTGGCACAGCCATAATTGTGCACAAACACATCAGACACTTACCATTGTCAGAGTTCGAAGAAGATTGTATCCAGGCCACATCTATAAATCTTACTGATTTCAAACTAACGTTAACATCCGTTTATTGTCCCCCGAGGCACAAAATTGTATACGATAAATTTCTCAACTTCTTCTCCACATTGGGTCAGAAATTCATTGCTGCTGGCGACTACAACGCTAAACATACATATTGGGGCTCCAGACTTATTAGTCCTAGAGATAATCAGCTATACAATACCGTAACTGCAAATAATTTTGAGTTACGGTATCGAGTGGTGAGCCTACCTATTGGCCAACCGACTTCAATTAGCTACCAGACCTTATTGACTTTGCTGTAATCAAAAACATCAAGCGCGATCAGGTACTAGTTAGTTCCTTCTATTATCTTTCGTCTGATCATTCACCTTCAATCCTCATTTTAAAAGGTAACTCCGACGCCGCAGCTGCAAACTTTATTTCCTATCCAAACAGAAACACAAATTGGTTAAAGTATAAAATGTATGTGAGCTCTCACCTATCACAGTGCATTCCCCTAAAAAATTCATCTGACATCCAAATAGCTGTCGACCGGTTTACAGAAGTCTTGGATACTGCAGCAAGAAATGCAACCCCAATCAAGCGGGCAATTAAACGTGCTCCTTACAATACATCAGCGGATATTGAGACCCTTATCAGAGAAAAAAGGAAGTTAAGAAGACAATGGCAAAACAGTCGTTCCACTAAGGCCCAACTTCAATTATGCCTGACAACTCTTCGCAACAAATTGAGACAGAACCACGAGTCTGCAATAGAAGGCTATCTAAACAGCCTAGATGCCACAAAAAACTCTAATTATAGCTTATGGAAGGCTGTACGGCATATGAAATGCCCTATAACCCAAGAATCTCCATTAAGACTGGAAAACCGCACTTGGGCCAAAAACACAGATGAAAAATTAAACGCTTTCGCGTTTTATATCAATTCTATCGAAGCTTTTCGAAAAAATATTCATTTTAAGTATAACTCCTCATCTAAATGAACACGACATCATCCCGGATCACCAGTTCGGATTCAGAGCGAAACATGGTACAATAGAACAATTGCATAGAATTGTCACCCTTATTAGATCGGCGTTTGAGAAAAAGCAATACTTCTCAGCCCTGTTTATAGACATTTCCCAAGCATTTGACAAAGTTTGGCATGATGGGCTACTCATCAAAATAACACGAATACTTCCTCAAAACACTCACAACAGGCAGAACATTCATAGTAAGGTCGCAAGATAAATACTCCCCCCTCAAGAAAATTACTGCTGGTGTCCCCCAAGGCAGCATATTAGGACCGCTTCTATATATAATATACACAGCGGATATGCCAACAAACCTGAGCACGCATACCTCTACATTTGCAGACGACACAGCATTTATTAGTGTTAACCATGACCCAAAAGTCGCATCGCAAAATCTGCAGTCCCACATCAACGAACTAGAGGCATGGCTAGAAAAATGGAGAATAAAGGTTAACCCGGCTAAATATGCTCACTTAACTTTCACGCTCAGAAGACAAACGTGCCCAGCAGTAAAAATAAATAACATCACTGTTCCGGTAGAAAACCATGTTAGTACTTGGGAATTCATATAGATAGACGCTTGACCTGGTCTCGTCATATTGAAGCGAAAATAACGGCTATGAAACTTAAAGCAGCTCAACTACATTGGCTTCTCAGTGGAAACTCAAACTTGTCTTTAGACAACAAAATTCTTTTATACAAGTCCATCATAAAACCAATATGGACATATGGCATCCAATTATGGGGTACTGCATGCGCATCTAACATCCAAAAGCTTCAAAGAAGACAGTCTAGAATATTACGACAAATTGTCTGCGCCCCATGGTATATACGTAATGATATTATCCACAGAGATCTCAACGTCCCCACTATCCAGGAGGAAATTAAAAAATATTCAATAAGCT
The DNA here is from genome assembly GCA_949318255.1 of Pollenia labialis. Lineage (NCBI taxonomy): Eukaryota > Metazoa > Arthropoda > Insecta > Diptera > Polleniidae > Pollenia > Pollenia labialis. The sequence continues at coordinate 43,512,652 of OX439142.1, read as the reverse complement.
ACATCGATAAACTAATGGCCCACCCTAACTACCTCGCTCGGGGTCTGCTTCAGTTCGAAGGTCACCAGAGGCTAAAAAGAACCGATACTTTGAGCCTAACTAGAAGACAGTTTTAAAATTTGAATACAGCAGTTAGTGGTTACACTGGTAACAACTAATAAACAACAAGTAGAATTAAGATTTGAATACATATTGTAAATTTCGATAAGAAAGATTCAATAATAAAAATAAAAATTAAAAAAAAAAAAAAAAAAAACTTTTTTTCAGACGATAGTCCAAGTCGTCCTACCCAGCCTGCTAAAAAAAAGCGTTTCAGTGGCCCAAAAGAAAAGCTATTAAACAAGGTAGAGGAATTAATAGAAGAAAAAAAGATTTTCATTCAAATATTTTGGATATTTTGTCTAAAAAAGAACAAAGAGAATTGGAAAAGGAAAAAAGGGATAGAAGAAAGCTTGAACTTCTTGAGCAGCTGGTCGCACAAAACAAGCCATAGTTCTCAAAAAATACAATTATAAGAAAATCCTAAAAAGTTACCTGTTATATTTAAACTGAAAGACTGAATTGTTATGGTTTTATGTTAATTTTAAATTTTATTTTTAAATTAATAGAAAAATGTGTTTTTTTTAGATAATAAACGTTTTTGTATTTCTGTACCTCAATTCTGTAACTTTTTTAATTTATGAAACTACCGATATCGTTAAGTAACGAGAAATCTCGGTTACTTTAACGAATTTGTTATTCTCTATTCTAAATAAACGATTTTTTTGGTTTAGAAATATTGACGACAAATATCGGTAAAATATAAGAACGTCAAAGTTGAAATTTTTTGAAATTAATTAAAAAATATAAAACAAATTATATTACGTGACTGGTTAGTTCTCTGCAAATTGGATCTCTGACAGCATTGCCCGTTAGGTTTTCCAAAGGTGGGTCGGAGTCAGGAGAAGCATCTTCTTCACTTTGTTGTTCAATAAAATCAATTTCATCTTCAAATCTAAAGATTATATAATTTAAATATGTTAATATTATTATAATTAATTTCTATACAAATAGTTTTTTTTAGGGACCAAAAATAACAGTTATTTTGAAATTTCAAAATAAAAAGCTTAATATAGAACTAACTAATGTTGTCCTTAATTTACAAAAAAGGGAAAAAACTTAATAAAAATTATAGTCTTGAAGTCAAGATTTTTTTAAAGACAGTTTTTTATTAAATTGCTTAGAGAATTTATTTATTTATTTAATTTAAGTCTATGGACAAATTCCTTACAGACTATCTTAATGTATTAACATAATAATTTATTTATTTAAGCAAAGAAAGAACGATTAGTATAAACATTATTGATTTAAATATAATATGATATTGCTTTTTATGATATTTATGTTCAGAGAATAGTCGATAAAGTTATACATTTCATTGAAACATCGCAAAGTTTGTTCGGCATGTCCTGACATATAGAGGGTTGAAAAAACGAAGTGAACGTTGAGGAATATTAAAAGTAACGTTACTCAATAAAAATTCGGAATGTGTACTACCATTTATAAGATTAAACATAAAAGATATATTTAGCATCATTCGCCGGCTTTTTAACGTTGGTAAATTTATTTCAGCTAGTCTTGTTGAATATGAAGGTAATACCAGGCATCCTCTATAATCACTTCTTAAGCAGAAAATAAGAAATTGTTTTTGAACTGATTCGATACGATCATTATGAATATTATAGATCGGGTCCCAAATAATGCTGCCGTATTCCAAAATTGGTCTGACGAGCGAAGTAAAAAGACGTTTTGTGATTAAGGGATCGTTGAATTCCTTTGCCCATCTTTTAATAAAAGCCAGAACACTGCGGGATTTATTAACAGTCATCGTTATATGTTGAATAAACTCAAATTTTTTGTCTAACAATATTCCCAAATCCATTATTTCACTTACATATTGTAAAGTACAGCCATCAATAACGTAGGAGTAAGCACACTTTTTTACTCTGGAAAATTGCATATGTTTGCATTTATTTAAATTTAGTTCCATCAGGTTAAGTTTACACCATTTGTCAAAACTATCCAGGTCATTTTGTAGATGTTGTTGATCACAAGGAAGTTTTATAGTCAAAAATAATTTTACGTCGCCTGCATACATCAATACATTACAATGTTGAATTGCTTCAGGCAAATCATTAATAAAAAGAAGGAACAAGATTGGACCAATGTGGCTACCCTGAGGTACCCCAGATTTTACATTGATTTTTCCCGAAACTGCAGTATTAAATTTTACAGATTGAGTTCTACATGACAAATATGATTTAATCCAGCTCAGAAACTTCTATTGAAGCCCATTACGTCCAATTTTTTCAACAATAGCGTATGATTAACTTTGTCGAAGGCCTTACTGAAATCAGTGTAAATAACATCAGTGTGGTGTCCGTTAACAAAATCTCTATTAACTAATGTTGTTAAATGGAGAATGTTAGTCATAGTAGAGGATCCTTTCCAAAAGCCATGTTGACGTGGTGACAATAAGTCAGAAACTTGATGAGTGAGGCAATCCATTAAACATTTTTCAAAAAGTTTTGGAATATCACTTAGTTTTGATATACCTCTGTAATTGCATATATCGGCTTTATTTCCTGATTTAAACAATGGAATAATATATAAATCTTTCCAAACTTTCGGAAAGTAACCACAATTTAAAGAAGCGTTAAAGATGATAGATAAAGGTGTCGCCAAAGCATTTGCGCAATGTTTTAAAACACAACTTGGTATGCCATCTGGTCCACTAAAAGATGATGACTTAGCGTTTTTTAAACAGTTTAGAATGTGAGAGGTTGTGATAGCAAAAGAAGATATATTTTGGTTAAAAATTATATTGTAAGGGTAGACATTACTAGCATCATACAGAGCTTCGGAATATGTAGACGCAAAGAAGTCGGCAACATATTGCTGATTTTTAATTCATCACTAGACTCGGAACTTAGGTATTTCATGACATTTGGAAATCCTGTGGATTTCCTTTTGGTATTAACAAATTTAAAGAACGATTTGGGATCTTGAACTAAGTTTCGCTTAACATCACGGAGATAAATCTTATACAGTTCTGTGTTAAGAAAATTATATTCTGCACGCGCAACTGCATATTTTTCATAGTAGAAAATAGCTCTTGTTGTTTTATATTTTTAAAGTATTTGTTTTTCAAATTCTTAAGAGACGAAAGTTGTTAAGTATTCCAGGGTGGGCCAGATTTGTTACGTGGTAATTTCTTAGGAATGCATTCCTCCATATGACTAAGCATTGTCTTATATAATGTATTGGTCAAATCGTCAACAGAATACGACGAGCTATTTGGAGTAGTCAGCAATTGAAGCCAGTTAGTGTTAAATAGACGATTGTTTAGTTCCATGTAATTTGCTCGATTAAAACAGAAAACTTTTCCGTTTAAAGTGGAATTTTTTTTACTGGGTTATTAGTAACTAAATTGTAGCTTATTTCTATTGTAGGATGATAAAGATCCTCAGGTAAAGTAACAGGGTCTATACGGTTTACAATACATTCGTTTGGCTCGTTCACAAATATTAAATCCAGCAGTTTCCCATAAATGTTACAAATACCATTTATTTGATGCAGATATAAATCGGATATATTTCTAAAAACTTCATCTCCAATATCATTACTTTGCGTGGGCAAGTAATAATTATGTTCAGCTGAAAATTCCCACGAGATACTAGGCAAATTAAAATCACCAAACACAAAAATTAAATCGACTGGACTGAGTTTTAAAGTTACGTTTTTAATTGCTTCTATATGTTGTTTGTAGATAATTGGATCAGAATGAGGTGGGATGTAGGAACAAGTTATAAATATTTTAATGTTATTTATCTTTAAAGACACTGCAACTAACTCGATATTAAAAGGTATGTCTAATTTTAATTCTTCCATTGGAAAAATGTTTGAGACAGCAATTAACACTCCACCACCAGTCGTAGTTGTAATTCTATCTCGACGAAAAATATTAAAATTATTGCAAAGTATTTCCGAGTTCAAAAAACTGTTGTTCAACCAAGTTTCGGTGAATACAACTATATGATGATTTAAATTAAAACTTTGCAAATATAAGTTTGGAAGTTTGGATTTAAGACCACGAACATTCTGGTAAACAATAAAAAGTTGATAATCTGATAAATTATTTAGTTTTTTGAGAATCTTGGCACACGAGAAGAAAGATGAGTACATGAAGAGGCCAGAATGACGGATCAACAACTTGACTAAAAATGTCAAAAGGGACAGATATCTTAAAAGATGTTATGCTTCTCTGTTGCGAGTATGTAAATTTATGGACGGTTATACCATAGCTCATGTTTATTTTAGATTTAATATAATAATCAATTTCCTCTGCTGTTGTATCAGATGCAAGACGTGATATAAATATATGTTTGCTTGGAGGAATCACTCGTAGACCTCTATGCGTGTTAGATACATTCCCGTCATTTTCTTTGTTTTGATTAACTGTAGCAGGATTGATTTTTTGTTGCTCTTTTTTATTGTAATTTTGAACGACGGGCAAAGTTTCTCCGGTAATGATTTGAGATGATGTACAAGGAAAATCAGGAGGCTTTACAACAACAGGACCTGGTTTAGGACTCACCGTACCAGATTTTGAGAGCAATGAAGCAGCACAGTTAACAGGAGCGACAGAATGCATTTCATTAGTTTCTTTATTTATTCTCGAAGATTTTCGAATTTAATAAAAGAAGTGCGTTTAAAAACAATCGCGGCTACAAAACTATCATTTTTATTAAGTTTTTCCTTCTCCTGTAAATTAAGAACAACATTAGGTAGTTCTATATTAAGCTAACGATATAGAAGTAAATGTCGGAAAATTCAAGTATACCATATTAATTCTTAAGAACTAGTCTATGATAAAACATTATGCTTTTTAAATTTTGATTTTAGTTTTTTTTAACAAAAATAAGTTATTTTTTAATTTTTATTTTTTCGAGCAAAAATAAAAGTTATAACTCTTAAGAAATGTGTGTGTAATAATAATTTAGTTGACTTTTAATATTTATTTTAATATGTAATGATCGTGGGGATTTCTTATGCATATTAAAATAAATATTTAAAATCAATTTAATTATTATAAAATGACTTTTTCAAAAAAGGAATACATGTTACGGTCCCTGGTTGTTTTACCTCCGCATTCTGATCCTAATTTTTGATATAAAGGAGAATTTTTTAAAACCCAGCTGTCATGACACGATCCAGGAAACCCAACAAAAATGTTAATGAATTTCCGATTATAATCACTCACAAATTCCTTGCATACATAATGTTACATTTCCTTTTGTATCTATACACTCGTCTTTGCTTTTGGATGGAGGATCAATAACAATATGTGTTCCATCAATGCATCCTGAAATTGAGAAAATGTATTACAGTTTTCGAATTTTTTTTATGTAAGTAAGCTTTTGAAAATCCGCACTTGTTTCCAAAAAAAAGCTGTTGAAACAATTTTTTCCTCATCAGTTGGCCATTTAATAACTTGCGGGCTTAAGCTGCTCATAAACGTAACTACTTTATCTACAGTTCGGTTAATGCTTAAAATTGACACATTGAACCGGTCTGATAAGTCTCGAAAACTACAAGCTTCGTGTCCGGCGAACCACAAAAAAATAGCTAAAGACTTTTTCGGCGTTAAGCACATATCTGTCCGAGAGCTTTTAAATTCTGGACTTCTTTCAAACCTTTCACACAAATTCAAATACAAATCCCTTTAGACTCTAAAATGTTTCCTAAATTCACCTTCTGTGTATTGAGACACCACATCTTCTAAATATTTATTAATCCTGCTTCTTTTTTCCACTTCGAAGGCCGCATGAACTTCAAACAAACTTTCTTCTTCCTTATCAGAATCTTCAGCAATTTTATTTAAAATATCTTCATCGGACTCACTTGATGTGTCCATAAATTCTTCAATGATCTGTAAAATCATTTTTTATATTAAAGAACAATGTATTCACTAATGTATTTACTTACCACTTTAACTTTTTCATTACAACCTTCCATTTTGCGTTTTATTATTTTTTTAATAACTAGTAAATTTTTTCTTTTGCTTGCAATTTTTTTTAATAATTTTTGACTTTCATATGTAAACAAAAACAGCTGACTGTTAAATTCTTGTCCGAGCTTACCCAAAAAAAAAGTTCGGGCAAATTTGTACAGGAAATGAAAATAATTACTCTCTTTATTGCACAAAAATTGTTTTGTGGAACGCTTTTGGGTAACTTTGTGCAAGTTCGGACTGTTTCGTTATGCATGTGGAACAGAGCTATAGTTGTTTACATCTAAAAACAATTTGGTAGCTTTGTTTTTCCGGACAAATTTTCCGAAATGGGTGAATCGTTCTGCCGAATACTCTCAGTAAAGAAATTATTCTCCGGACAATTTTATTGTTTTTAACGCATGGATGAATCCACCTTAAGAGTTTTTATTTGTAAAATCAAAATTTTACATGGCATCGCTATTCGTTATTTTGGTTCAAAACTTCTATTCTGCTGTATTTTCGAGTCTTTCGGAAGTGAGCTAAAAGAGACCAATTTAATTTAAAAAAAAGATGGATCCAAATGCAAATATTCGGCTAAACACAAAATACTTTTTTCTGAAAAAAAACAGAAGAGTTTATAAAAACATATAGAAGAAAAAGCGAAAAATCAAATGCTTACGTTTATTAAGGTTAGTACATACGAATAAATGTATTCATACTTGAACAAGAATGAACAATTGAAAGAAGAGCCACATCAGAAACAACAACAAAACCCCAGAAATAGGAAACCAGAGTTTGTGCTGATGTTTTTTAATGGGTTGGAAATGGCGGCAACACTTTATATAATCGCCTTTTGTTTTCACCGTGTTTTATTGTTGTTCTTGCTCATTATACAGATGTCATTGCCGTCGTGATCATCATCAGCACAACCACCATCACCACCATTGCTTTCTAAGTGTCATTGTTTCCATGTCATACCAGTTTCTTTCTTGTGGCACAAAATTGTAATGGTGTATTTTTAAATTTGCTGTTTTTGAACTTTACAAATTTACAAAAGACTACAACAGCAAAATCTACATCCTAAAAGGGAAATTAACAACAACAACAAAAAGGAATAGCAAAAACCAGAGGAAATAAAGAAACAAAAGCAAAACTCACTCTTATCACACGTTTATTATCGTCACAAACAAAGAGCAACAGCTTTGAAAGGAATTCTTTAATGGTTTCGTTTTCATGGAGCTGAGTAAAGAATCCTTTGAATGACATTACGAAAAATTATTGGAGGCACACTTATTGTTTTAGTTCCATGTGGCCAATTATGCAGTTGTATTGATTGTTATGATGTTATACATAATTTGGTAGTGAACGTTCTTATTTCAAGCTTAAGAAAAATTTTTAAATTTTATGATTCTAAAAATTAAATTTGTTTTTCTTGTTTTGACCAAAGTTATTACCAGGGCTGTGGAGTTATTGAGGGTTTGGTACCGAAGTCGGAATCGAAGTACCCTCAAAAACTCGCGACTCCGACTACAAAATTTTTCTAATATTTTTCAAAATAAAAAAAATTTAAGAGGCTCTGCTTTAAAAATTTGGAAGTCGGGCAATAAAGATCACTCTACCTAACATATGTGTAGGTGAGTTTCATGAATTTTAAGATTGAGAACAATTGATTTTGAAAAATCTTTTAGCACTTTTTGAGAATATATATGCATAGATTGTATTGAAGCATGTTCTTTCCTATGTTTTTATGTGTGCAGTTGGTAACAAAACTGGTTCGATCCACTCACCAGACATTTTCAAAACTATCTCTTCGCATTATCTGTAACAAAACTCGCTGATTTACTGTTTTAAACTTTCTGTTTGAAGTGCGCCAAGGTATTGGTGATGAAAAAGAGTCGAATTAGGGAATTTGAAAATGAAAATTTGTAAACAAGTTCGCTTGGAAGTATTTGTTTTTTATAAATCGTATGTATATTGAAATATATTTTTGTAGCGATGTTTATATATGTACATACATGACTGGAAATGAAGCTTCTGTGGTGAAACACTAGTGAACTACATTTTAAATTCCAACCTTCAAAGTGAATTATAATAGAAAAAAAGTAAAAGGAACTCGGAAAAATAAATGAAATTGTTCTAAATTTGGGGGTTAACCCGAAATGATTTTAGAATACTTTTATCTACTCACTTTGGGGAAAATGATAAATTTTTCTGACTCAAGTCTGATACTCTATACTGCAATATTTTTTTTAGCAAGAACGAACATTGTTTACTTGGACGTAAATCGGTCCACTTTTTCGGGTACCTCCCATACAAGTTACATTCCGGACACCAATTTAACGCTTGTAAATGTCCAGCAAACACAGATATAAGCCAGAAGAACTCTTTTATAAACATAAAATATAACACAAAACTTTATTACAATCGTTCCACATTGGACCATACCCCTCATATAACTCCCACTCCCGAAAGTCACCTTAATTTTTGTGTAAATCTAGCTGGACATGAGGCATTAAATGAAATTTAAGAATGTAAATTTTATAATTAAATATTTTTGTTCTATGGGGGTACTGCTCTTTCTTTGTCTATCCCGCCCATTTTTATTTTAAAACTTTTAGTTAACCAAAATATTGGCTGTAGCCACGTTTGAAGACTATAGCTACAAAAGTTCATGCGATATTTAACATTTGCGTGCTATGGGGTAACACTTCCTCTGCTGATAACTTATTTCAATTTCGGAGCTTTCTGCAAAAAGTTAAGGAAAATAGGTGCAGCGACTCTTAAGATAAGCGATACTTAATATTGGCTTCCTATGGAGGGTACCACTTCCCCTGACCCTAACGAAAAAGCCTATTTTATTTTCGGGGCGCACGTGATGCTACTGTAAAAATTCAAGGAAAATCAGTTTGGTTGTTATGGAGTCTATAAGCCAACAAACAAACAGACAAACATTTTTAATAGTGTTTGTGTAGTAAATCATTAAAAAATAACGTTTCCCTGCTTGTCATCTTTTCAACACAAAAATAATACTGTTCTTATCCAACTCAACAAAAAGATGAGAACATTTAATCCGTTCGGTTTTTTTTAACCACAAACTTCATTGTGTTCAGTTCAGCTCATAAACGTTCGTTCGTTTCTGTTGAGTCTAGCGCCGTTTTGGCTGGTAAAAACACCAAAACATTTTTACAAAAACAAAACATACATAAGAAAAAAAACAAAAGGCCAGCAAAATAATTTTACACAAACAAATCATATGTACAATACACACACAAGCTGTGCGTGCTGCGGTTTGTCTACAGTATCACTACAATTGCTCTGTTTCTTAACGAAGAACCGAACACTATATAATGTTCGGCTCTTTCTTGAAAAAAGAATTAAGGGTCCTGTTCGTCTATAAAATCACTAAAAAATATAGATGTCCTTCCTGGGTGTGTGAGCCGAATGTTCTGTTTATTTTCAAACACTGATACAAATATAAATATTTACATACTTTCATATTATTCCTATTTGCATTTTAAATGGAAAAATCGTTTATTGTGTTTTTGTAAAGAATGCTAATTTTTTAATCAAAAATTAGCAGAATAATATTCTAATGTAGTTTTAAACAATATCCCTGCGGAAAATTATTTTTGAAGCTCTAATCCTGTGAACAGGGAACAAACAGAATTACTAAAATTGACCGAACTGTTAGACGTGAAAGCAAGACTTAAAACTGTACTGGTGATTAAGTGTTGTTACACTAGAGGAAATGCAAAACAAGTTTTGGAACTGGATTTTTTGCGTGCTGATGCTATTTGCCTTTACATATTACTTTATTTATATGAAGTAGATCTATCATATCAATATGGTTCACTCGAAACAGTAACTGCGACAGACATTTTTTAACCGAAATTAAATGAAACATTAAAGTTACTTCAGTGACCTGTTCCAAAGTATCAAAAGTGCAAGTCGGATAAATAACTAAATAATGTAGATTGTAATGGTTCGACAAAAGCGACATTTACATTTAATTTCACCCCCATGTCATGTTTCTTTACGTTGTTGTTGTTTCTTTTTTTGTTTATTTCAATTAATCTTATCACCATTTCTATTATTTTTTTTTATTTGTTTATTAATAACTTAGCACTCGATGAATTTTACCACCAAAAACAAAAAGTACATCGACAAAAAAATGTCAGGGAATACAAAGAATTAAAAACAACAATAAAATAAATGACGAAATAAGGGGAATTTCAACTCAGTTACGGAAACAGCCATAGTAGAAGCAACAGTAGCAACAATAACAATGTTGGAGGCATTCAAAGGAAGGAAGGAATGTTTGATTAGGGCGATTTTTACGATTGCGTAAAAAGTGACAAATTTATAGAAATATTACCCAATATTAATTTTATGCGTGTATCAATATTTGCTAAAATATACTACACATACTCAGCGCGGAAAAAAGAAGCACGGGTGCCTTCTAGAAGGCCTCTGTACTCCTTGGATATACAAGGCCTGCTCGCTACATTCCATACTCATTTCTTTTTAACACACGCTGTCATTGTGGAGAAGGCCTTTCGCTCACGCTACTTTATCTGGTCCATAAAAATGGCAAAGGGATCAAAAATAATAATTATTTTGCTTGTGCAAAAGAACAATGTTCTCCCTGGACTCCTTTCTCATAGAAGTGAATGTGAAACTTTTTTATACCAAAGAGCCGAGGCCTTCTATTAGGCATTCTTTGGCAGTTGAATAAGAATAGTAATTGAATCAAAAAAATGTTTAAGAAGGCCTTTAAAAAGGCCTGAATTAGGAAGGCCTTCTGAATTTTCCTGCTGGGCGCTTCTTTAGCAGTTACACAAGAATGGTAACGGGATTAAAAAAAATTAATTACTTTGCTTTTGCTTGTGCAAAAAAAACAATACAAAAAATGTTACTCCTTCACTACTCCCTTCTAATAGAAGCGAATGTAGAAAGTGTGTCTTATATTTTATACGAAAGAACCGAGGCCTTCTATGAGGCATTCTTTGGCAGTTGGATAAGAAAAGTAATTGATAATAATTTAAAGCAGGCCTTTAAAAAGGCCTGAAGTAAGAAAGTCTTCTGAGAATAAGAGACAACCGGATTTGAACTTTGCTTTTCATAAGGACCCAGAATATATATACTTTATAGGATGTAGGATCAATATTGTAGAAATTACAAACGGAATGACAAACTTATTTATACCCTTTTACCTTCGGTGAAGGGTATAAAAAAAACTATAATCGAATTTCATTCATACATTACATAGTCAGGAAATTAGACTTCGGAGAAGTAAATACATGTTACATTATTTCTGTGGAAGCTCTTTAACGTTCCACTTCTTGCAATGGTCTGGAAATGGAGGTAAACGTACGTGTGACCTATTAATTAATTGTAGATCTTAAAAAGACATTTTATTTTGTTAATGAATTGTGTTCAACAAATCAAATACAAACTTATATATCAAGGCGAATTCACTACAGGTGGCTGATTTTGATACTTCGAACCAATTCGTTTTGGTTTTACAATGTTTTGTTTTGAAAATGTTGACATTACAAGTCGAAAACACTAACAATGCAATCCAAAAAACCTCTGGTGTTGGTGTTTTTGTATATTTGTAGTATTGCCACCACCGTTTTTATAGATTCGCATAGTTACCCTGCAGATATCGAGACTAGTCCATACATACATGTAAAGAGTAGTCTATAAAGGACTAGGAGTACTTCAAAACTACTCCAAATATATGGGTAAAAGGTGGTCCATTTAACATTACGATGTCCTAGGAGGGGACCATATAACCCACCGAACTAGTCCCTAAACTACTCTATGGAGTACTAAAGTGGGTTAGTTTTAAAAGTACTCCATGTCACTACAGTTTGGAGTACACTAAAGGGGTAGTTTCAGACCTACCCCATGTCACTACTCCATGGACTAACTAATAGGGTTAGTTTTAAAACTACTCCATGCCACTACTGAATGGAGTGTACTAAAGAGGTAGTTTGAAAACTACTTCATGCCACTACTAAATGCAAGACTAAAAATAACTTTACGATTAAGCTTTTTTATTTTTGTTTATTAAAAATAAAATAATAATATAAACAATCCTTTTCTCACCCATATAATATATTTATAAATGTATGTATACGGTGAATGGCTTAAGTTTGAATGTAGTGTTATTTTGAAGAAAATGTTTATTGAATAAAAAAATTAGTGTTTAATTTTTTTTTTAAATTATCCTTGTAAAAAACCTAAGTTAAATTAATTTATTTGTCGTCTTACAAAAAAACCTAATAACTAAAATATAGTATCATATTTCATGCCTTTTTCACAAATTTCACAAACTTTCCTCTTTCACTTTTAAATAAACAATTATAATGGACACTATCAGGGCTACCAATGTGAAATACTGTAAACTATAGAAAAGTACACATCATGCAGTTGTTGGCAGCACTGCATGTTAAGTTCTTATAACATGGTCCATACTTCAGTACATTGGACCTTGTTGAAATAAGTCCATTTAAGCCACAATGGACCACGTATTCGAATATTATTTATCACATAAAAAAAGTATAGATAACTATTTGTTTTACTCTTTGCTTTAGTCATTGGCACATACATATGTTGGACAATTTTGCAACGTTAATCAATAAGTAGTCTAATTAAAATTCTAGCCTTTATTTGGTCAAAGGACGTTCTCACAAGAATGGAATGGATTATTGTGAGTAAAGATTTTTAAAAATACTTTCACATTTTAAAAAAATAGACCGTATCTCATTTATCGGAATGGCCAATTTTACCAAGTTCAGTTAAAACTAACTATTACTTTAATTTCCAGTTAACAAAGAGTTTTTTACAGTTATAGCTGGTAGTTAATTATACTTAACTGAATTTATTGAAATTGTCCGATAGGATACGGTTTTATTCTGTACAAAATATTAATTTAATTTTGTCAATAAAATACAGTTAAAAAATGTAATTTTTCAAAAAAAAAAATTATTTTGTTTACTGGTACCTGGACAAGAACCAAAAAACTGGACAATCCAGGCATATCCTGGCACCCTAATACCGCGGAACTGGTGTGAGCACAAGCGTTTAAAAAACTGCAGTTAAAATAAAAAACTGCCGTTTCTTCCAATTCTGTATTTGTCATTAGCCAAAAAATTTGGATTCATTAAATGTAAACAGTCGCTGTCAAACCAACTCAAAAAGCGAAAAGTTGTACATACATTTTCGTGTTTATAACGAAAGTCTGGATTTAATGCCCTGAAAATAGTTAAAAAATCTACCATTCTGAAATAAGGCGAACATCCAAAAAAGTCTACCTGCTTACAATGTGTGCGAAGTTGTGCGCATGACGCCTTCCACTTGCCCACGAGGTAAGCGAGACTCTCTACTGCCTGCTTACAACCCAGCAAATAAAATTGGACCACCTGACCCATTTTGATAAAATGGACTACTCCATGGACTGGTCCGATGTAATGCAAGCATGGACCATGTCATTGTTAAAAAGTGTTTGTAGTGAGACGACATGTCTTCGTTTTTTAACGACGTGCTTTCGTTTTTAAACGACTTCAAAACTAATCCTCTTGAGTATACCATGGAGTAGTTTTAAAACTACTCCTTAGTGGTCCAAAGGTGGGTTATATGATCCTCTCCTAGGACATCGTAATGTTAAATAGACCAGGTTTTTTCCATACGTTTGGGTTACTTTTGGACTAGTCCTGGTCCTTTGTGGACTACTCTTTACACGCGTGTTTGGACTGGTCCTATTATTTGCAGGGAATGTATGTGACGCACAGTGTTGCCAAAACTTGGAGACCAAAAATGGCAAAATATACGGGAAAAAATCGCTAAAAATGGGCTAAAAAATGGCTAAAAGCTTTTTTAAATAAAAACACATTAAAATTCAATAACACAACAGAAATAATTCATTTAAAGTTGTTTACGATGAAATTGTTAGTTAAGATCAATTTCTTAAATAAGAATAAACGTTATTTAATATTCTGAAAGATATTTAAAAATAAAATCATCGATAAATTTTATTTATTTTTTTTATTTATTTATTTATTTAATTAGAAAAATTACAGTACAACAAGACTTTCAATCTTATATAATAGTACTGCTGATACATTGGCAGATTTATTTGAAGTTACTTATAGATTAGAGAAATTATTTATATTAATAATAAGTAAAAGTAGACAATAATTTTAATATAAGTTACAAAATTTTAAGCAAAATGAGAAAATATTGCAATGTTAAAGTGCTTAGCATTGCCTAGGACTTGTATATTAGATGGGAGTTCATTCCAGAGACGGATGGCATTAACGAAGAAGTTACATTATTAAATGTAACTTTGAGCTTAGTCTGGCATAGTGAATTGCAGCTAGAAAAAATTTCGCAACCATAAAGAAGTGTCGGCAGTAAAAATGTCCTGGCAAGAAGCATGCGTATATTAAATGGAGTGAAATATTGCGTGGTCCAAAGATTTCTTAGCATGGAGTAAGTTTTTCCACAAACGAAGTTTACGTGACTTGACCAGTTTAGTTTATTATTAATTACAATTCCAAGGTTTTTTGCAGTATCAACTATGTCAATTACGGATTGCCCAACGAGTATTGGTGGTAGATTTGAGTGTACATAGCTGCTTTTGCTTATCAGTATTGCCTTGGATTTTTTGCGTTTAAGCAAAGACCATTTATTAAGGCCCATCTATGAACTTTATCAAGATCATGGTTTAACTTGCACGATGCATTCATTGATATTAGATGGCGAACAGCTAATGTAAAGTTGTACATCATCAGCGTACATGTGAATTCCACAATAGCTGACTCTAGACGGTAAATCGTTGGAATAAATTGAATATAGAAGAGGACCCAGAATTGAGCCTTGCGGTACACCTCTTGATGTCAAACAAATGTCAGATTTTTCAGAACCTGAGCATACAAATTGAGTTCTGTTATAAAGATATGACGAAATTAATTTAACAGCAGTGTTTGAGAAATGGCACATGTGTTTTAATTTTTGGCAGAGTAAAGTGTGTTCGACAGTATCAAATGCCTTTGAGTGATCAAGTAAGATTAGAAATGATATCATGTTCTCATCCATCTTTGATCGTAGTTCCTCACAAACGTCGATTAATGTTGATATACAGCTATGTTTGGGTCTGAAACCAGATTGCCTATCAGATAGTATTGATTTATTATATAAGTGTTTTGTCATTTGCCCATTGACTAATCTTTCAAAAACTTTTGACAAATACGGTAGTATTGCGATAGGTCTATAACTTTTATCGGCCTTTTGGATAGGTTTAATTTTTGCCTGCTTCCACAATAATGGGAAAGTTGACGTTGTTATTATTGTATTCATCAAGTGTGTTAATTGTGGGAGTATATATGGAGTTATTAGTTTAATAAATTTAGGATGGATACCATCATGGCCAACCGAATCTGACTTTACATCAAAAATGGACTTTAGGACTTCTTCCTGGGTGGTATTCGTAAACTCAAATCTAGCCTGGTGTTCATGATTCGTAGTGCTAGTACAGAAGGCATTAGTAGAGTCATAGTATGTAAGATTTGCATCAGGCATTGGTATACTTGAAAATTCAGTATTTAGTTGGTTTACGTCAATTTTGCTACCGTCATGTATATAATTTTTACTAATACCTATTGAGCGGATTTCCTTCCATTTCCTCTTTGAGCTAGTGGCTGATTGAAATTTTTCTTTAGAGTATTTACATTTTGCAGCTCTGATCTTTATGTTTACATTTCTTCTACTGATCTTAAAAATATTGTAAAGTTCACTGGTTCTAAATCTTTTCCACCTTTCATATGCTATATTTCTTTTATCAATCGAAGTTTTTATATCGCTTGTAAACCAGGGGTTGTCAGTCTTTAGCTTCTTAGTTTTAACCGGAATATATTTTTCATATAAGTATTGTATGTTATTAGTCAAGAATATAACCTGTTCATCACAAGATGGCATTTGAAATGACTGGCTCCAAGGAATTGTTGTCAATTCACTTTCCAGCGATTCAATATCAATATTTTTAAAATCTCTAAAGGTGATAGTTTCTTCTTGAGCAGTTGTTTGAAAATCATAACAAATAAAGATTAGATCATGTTTGGAGAAAACAGAAGCAGAAAGATTATCAGTAAAACATAAATCAAGTAGAGTGCTTGCGGTTGTTGTAAAATGCGTTGGTGTTGTATTATTTATCAAAGTCAATCCGATTGCATTCATTTCCTCCTTCAAAGATTTATCAACCATGATGTTAGCGTTGAAATCACCGGTTATGACTATATTGGTGTAATTAAGACTGAGTGTTGATAATTTTTCTAACAACGGTGTGATATTAATTCTATTGTTCGGTCTATATACTGTACCGAGAAGTAATTTTTGATTATTGTGTGATATTTCAAGAAATAAATATTCCGTCATTTGAGTATTAAAGGACAGCCCATTATCATTCGAAACTCTTAGTTTAAGTTCACTTGCAATAGACGATTAAACATAGATTGCCACTCCGCCAGCATTCGTAGATCTATCTGACCGAAAAAGTCTATATCCATTAAGCTTGTAACTGTTATCGTGCACATCAGTACGAAACCAAGTTTCAGAGACACATATAATATCTATTCGAGATTCATTAAAAATATATCGAAATTCGTCTATTTTTTTGTTCAAGCTTTGTGCATTAAAGTGACAAATGTTTAGTCCATTAATTCTTTTGGAAAGTATCCTTATCATGGTGTAGAGGTTTTCTCTGGAACTAACTCTACCCATACTATTTGCATCTGAACTCATATTGTACGACAAATGTTCTAATTGCAATGCTAGCACTAATAACGATTATTTTATGCTTATAACAAAGAAAGATAATACATTTTCTAAAATTAGCGGTAAAAATTACATCATTGTACAATTTAAGGTTTAATGTATAAAATTTTAATACGGCAACAAAAATTAAAATTGTGAATAGTTTTATAGAGCATATCTAACATCAGTTTTCCATATTATTTGCTTCATTATCTGGGGATCGAAACATCTGGTATAGGGTTTTGAGTTCAGTAATACATACCGGATCGTCTTCTCCCAATTGTTTAATATAAACAAGACCTCTATTAGTATACGCAGCTGATATTGTTCCATTCTTTTTCAAACGATTTTATGTCGTTATTGTTCATCTCATAGGAATCACTCGTGCCTATTTGTTCTAAAAAATTTGAAGGTAAATAGTAATCACGACAACATTTACCCAACCTTTTAATTCCAGATCTACAATAAAAAACAAGTAAGAAAATATAGTCGGTCAACCCCGACTATATGATACCCTACACCTCATTAGAACCTGTGTACCAAATTTTATTAAATGATCTGCAAATTTGCGATATGTACTTTACGCACAAGGTTTACATGGACGGCGAGCCAGCCGGACAAACATCGTTAATTCGACTCAGAAAGTGGTTCTGAGTCAATCAGTTTACGAAAAGGTGGGCTTATGACCAATATTTTAAGGTGTTACAAACATCAGCACAAATGCATAGTACCCTCTCCACTATTGTGGTGTTGGTATAAATATTTCATTCATTAATTTCATTAAAATCGAATTAACGGTTGCTAAATGTAACCTATTTTTGAAATTACTTTTAACGATGTTTACTTCAGCATTAGACCATGGAAGTGAGAGCAACTTTATAGTAAATTCTGAAATGTCTAAAAAAAATTTGTTGCCGCCAGCATCTCTTTATTGAAATACTTGCAACCAGAAAGAAACACCGATGTTTGTGTTGATCCGTTTTATAAATTTAATATTGGAATACTGTTTCTTTATTTTGAAAGATGTTTCATCATCATCGTTTATAGCGATTTTCAACATTTGTAAAAGTTGTGATTTAAATTAAAGCCGTTTTTATTATTTAAAATGTTTATTTTGCTTTTATATATTTTTATAATAAAATAAATATTATTCTTTTAAAAGCAAAACGGCAAGAAAAATTTTATGGCTAAACAAGTTGAAAAATGGCTAAAAAATGGCTAATGGCTAAATGCATTTTTTAATGGCTAAACAGGGTGAAAAATGGCTAAATCTAGCCACTAAAAGGCTAAATTGGCAACACTGGTGACGCAGTACTGAGTTTTTGTTTATTGAATAAACACTTCAAGGCCCATCCCTGCAAATAATAGGACCAGTCCAAACACGCGTGTAAAGAGTAGTCCACAAAGGACCAGGACTAGTCCAAAAGTAACCCAAACGTATGGAAAAAACCTGGTCTATTTAACATTACGATGTCCTAGGAGAGGATCATATAACCCACCTTTGGACCACTAAGGAGTAGTTTTAAAACTACTCCATGGTATATAACCCACCTTTGGACCACTAAGGAGTAGTTTTAAAACTACTCCATGGTATACTCAAGAGGATTAGTTTTGAAGTCGTTTAAAAACGAAAGCACGTCGTTAAAAAACGAAGACATGTCGTCTCACTACAAACACTTTTTAACAATGACATGGTCCATGCTTGCATTACATCGGACCAGTCCATGGAGTAGTCCATTTTATCAAAATGGGTCAGGTGGTCCAATTTCATTTGCTGGGATCTATCAGGTCTGCTTACTTGTACAAAAACAAAAAACGATTCTTTTTAGTTGTCAAAAATTTTCTACCACATATACAAAGCAAAAGGAAAAAACGTGTATGTGTCGCATACCATAAACGTATACATGCACATGTAAACAACTTTTGACAACTAAAAAGAACATAAGCAATGATCATCAGGCTTCTTGCGCAGACTTTTTCAATGGACCTTGAAACACTTCAGTATCTCGCTTACTTTGTGTGCAAGTGAAATGAACAACAAAATTACCCCCTTAATCTCTGCAATCGATTATAAATTTTAGAGTTATTACACTCTTTCGGAATACCGCACTGTTATATTACCAATGACTAGCAATTTTCAAAAATTTAATGTTTAAAAAATGTGCAAATTTTTCGTACAGTTTATTGAAAGGACAAAATAACCAACACGAACAGTTTGACAACAACCGGATGTTTGTATGAATAATAAAATCTTTTACTGCCGTATTCATAAAAAATGAAAATGAATTTGAATTGTATTTTAAGAGAACTTTATATAAAAATTTTGCCTTAAAAGGCATTTCAAACTTATTATATTTTTTATTAATACGGCAGTTAATATTTATTTATTATTTTTTATTATTTTAATTCAATTATTTTGATGTACAAAAAAAATTTCGCTAGGCCAATAGACTTGTCAGAAGCATATTTAGGCAAGCATGCTACATAATTGTGTTACATGTTTGTGTAACCGATTGCGTGGTTTATTTTGTCCTTACCCAACAAACACGATGTCAAACCTTTGATATGAAATTAAATTAATTTATCATTTGACATCAAACACAATTCTCATGTGTTTGATTTAAACATTTATATTCAAATTGATAATGATTTAAAAATAAACATTTGACATCAATTGTTTTATCAGTTTGATGTCAAATTGGTATCAAATGTTAAATTCAAATCAAAACTAAACTTGGCAATACTAAAGCGAAATAAAATGTAAACATTAAAAATGGCAATTAAAGTTAAATTTTTACTTCGTGGTTAAATGTGTTTTACAAGTGAACGATTTATTTCTTGTGAAAAATAAAAATTATTTGTGAGTAATTACAATGATTAAGAATACGAATTATAGAAAATAAATCGTAAAAGTTCGGAAATTTTAAGTTTGTTGTATGGTCGAGGTAGCATCCTCAAAATAACGGTGAGCCTTTCGTCTTTGCAAGAAAAAAAGGACGGAAAGAACATTATTTCATTTTTTATCTATGGTGCCGAATGTTTATCTCACAGTTTATTTAAATAAATAATGAATTTAAATTGAAAAAATAAAATATTTTTATTTATGTTCCACATGGTATTAAAATCAACATTTAAGAATTACGTTTGAAAGCAATTTAAAAGAAAAATGCATTTTTCAATTAGAAAATAATTTCCCATTTTTGTTGAGAATGCTATGATTTTCAAATGCTTTTCAAATCAGAAAACGTTTGATTTCAAATCATTTTCAATTTGAAATCAAACCTCTGTGTTTGTTGGGTAAGGTCCTTAACTACACTTTTTTAGTTTTGCTGTAGCACAACGTGAGCTCACGCAAATAAAATGTTTATGGGAAAAATTTGAGAGATTAGTTGTAAAGTACACTACATATTTAGTAATATTAAACTTTATAGTTTAAATTTATTAAAATTACTTTGCTTTTATAACTTTTTTACAACAATGGCGGGTAAATGATGAGTTCCATTTTACTTATTATTCTCAATGATATATCTTGATAAAACTTCGCTAAATTTACCTGAATCATCATTAAACTATTATCTTTTATATGAAATCGAAGTGTGTTAGTCAGTAAAATTTTCGAAATAAATATACACTCAAAAAATCCATGGCTTTTTTGGACTAGAACCGTTGTTCATTGTACGAAGCCGTTTGTAATAAACATCTGTATTGGGTAAGTAAATAAGAATATTCTCTCTGGTTCTGTGGAGTAAGTGTTTAGGTTAGAATCAATTCGGATTATTTAAAATACGAATCGAGATTCAACCCTCTTGGAAATTCTTGCATCAAGCACAGTTTGAGATTAACGGAGCACATAAATTATCCGTACTTGAATCAAGCTTTCTGTACTTTATTTAAGGAAATCCGTACTTGCCGTACTATTGACACCGCTTCGGCTTGATTTTATGTTGAACAAAACATAAATTTAATGCGCCCAAAATCGGATTTATAACATCTTCCACAATATTGTGTTGGATATCAATATAATCGTTCTGTGTTAAATGGTGTTTGCCTTGAAGTTTAAAAGATAAAAGTAGTCCACAGGCAAGTGATTCTCCTCAATTTACTGGTCACGTTTTTTTTCTTGGATTTTATCGCCAAATATTTGTTGTGTCTGAACATGCATTAAGGCATATCTATGTATTTTTATTTAACTTTAACTAAATTGATTTTTGTATTTGACAAAGTATTTGAATTAAAACCGGTTAGCCGGTTATCTTAAAAATGCTTAACCGTAAACCGGGTTTCTTAAATAACAGCTATTCAGAATATTTGAAACAGGTTTTTGAAAAAAGTCGAATAATCGATCTCCCTAGACACATTATTTATGGGAAATCTCATATTTGCATTGGTTACAAAATTTATTTTCTTACAAATACTTACAAGTCTTTCTTAAATTTCGCAGTTTGTAATTAAAAAGGACATAAAACTATTTTAAATTTAATAAAGGTTTACAAAAAAAAAAAATTGGAAAGTGCACTTTCAAAGTAATTTAATTTATAATTTTTGGTTAAATAATTTTTTTATCGAAAAACATGATGTACGCGATATTTAACGAAAGTTATTTTGTAAAACATATAATAACTTTATTGTAATATTTACGAAAAATAGAACCATGAAAGAGTAAACTTTTTTCGTATTATATACGAGACTCTGTAAATAGTACACAGAAAGTAACTACGAAAGTTTCTTTCGTTAAATGTCTAATGGATTTTTTTTAGTGTAATAGTCACAAATGAATAAAAAATTATCAAATGAGTAGAAATAAAATACAATACTAAGTTATGGTTGGAATTGTAATTTATAATTCAAACAAACAAAACCGCTGACGAGGTGCTGGATAATAAAGTTATTACGTTTTATTAGGAATCGTTAATGTTAAAGTGAAATATTTCCAAACAAAACAAAAATTTATTCAAACTTTGAAACACGCTTATCACCAGCCAGAGTGGGGTGTTTATTGCATTTCACACCACCAGTCATCACAAACATAAAGCCGGAGCAAACGAATATGAATGTTTGTATGTACTGAGCAAAGAATTTGTAATTCTGAAGTAACAAAAATGTCATTAATCATAATATTACAATACCCAAAACCAAGTGTATAACATTGAACTGCTTAAACAACATTTGAGGGTCATAAAATTAATAAGCAATTGGTTTGGATAAATATTTGTTTTTGTTTATAGTAACTTCCCCAGACAGTACCTAAGTTTTCTTCAATATTAATTTTTTTTATTCAATAAAAAAGCACAATTCATTCCACCTCAATTAGTGAAAGCAGCAAAATATAGAACTTATGAATAAATATGGGTTTGGTAGTTATGTCAGTTTTTCTTTAAATAAAATCTATATATTCAACATTTTTATTTTTTTTTTCGAATTTATTCTATGAGCTTAATTTCAGTTATGTATGCATTCAGAATGTAATGCATTTTCTGGCCTGCTACAGCCTTCGTCAGCATTCTTTGTGTCTCACTGGATAGTGATACTTTATAAATTGAATGTATTTAGCTCAACTATTTTAACAAAATAGAAACTGGGAATTATTTCCTTTCATAGGTTACTTTATTATATTCAGTATGAAAGGAAATAATTCCCAGTTTCTATTTTGTTAAAATCTATATATTTTTTAAATTTTTAATACATCATCAGCGACATCATTTTCAATTTTTTTTTTTTTATAACTGACAAATGTGTTTTTAGTGAAATTAATGTTATCAAGAAATAAAATCTCGACGTTTTGTACATGAAAATCGGATAAAAAGTGGTTAAGCTATTTTAATTTTCATTAAAATCGAATTGAAACTGACATAAACACCTCGCTACCTCGAGTATGTAGTGAGATTTATAAAATGTTTAATGCAAAATCAAAGAATTCTTGAACATCTATTATATTTGGTCATTCATTGGACAAACAAATTTACCGAACTTTTAATTCATGACGCGGTTTAGCTCACAGGCGATTTTCGCAAGAGCCCAAATATTTTTGGAATCTTCATACAGCATGTCACAGTTAGCTTTTAGAGGTTAACATCCTTTATTAGTTTTGCACCGTCCATTGTTTTATTTCGTTGAGTTTAATGCACATACATTTAAAGAAATTAAATTTAATTAATTCTTAAAATGAAAAAATTGTTTATTTCAATAGAAATATGTATTTTTTATTATTTATTGTGCTGTCTCTTACAATTACTTAACAAGTTTTTGATTTTTACAAACTCAACCGCAACAGAACAGAAAAACTAAGCAATTTCACAGGTTTTTTAATAACAAAAATAAATCAGCTGATTCGTAACAGAACAGAAAGTAAAGACTAGTTAACTGAGCCTTAACTCAAAGTAGCATATTTTTGTTAGCATAAAGAAAATTAAAGTTAATAATAATATAAGCGGAAAAATTAATTCAAAATAATAATTTAATTTTTGAGCTACAAGGGGTCATTTTCTGTGGAAACACCCATGTGCCAAACAAATAATTTTGATTTAACATCCTCTAATTGATATGACAAACAGTTTAAAAATCTAAAATTTTTTTTTTTTTTTTTCATTATTTATTTATTGAATCTTCATATATTAAATATGAACTAACAATAATTAATCAAATCATAACCTAATACTTTATTTTATGTCCTGCCAGTGCCAGACAAAAATTTTCTTCATCGCGGGTTCTGTTCACATATATAGGTGTTTATCGCTCATCCTAATGGGTAAGTGCTGCAGTGTCTCTTCTCCTTAAGCGAGAGTGGCCGGTATCATTTAAAATATCTCGAGCTAGTGGATTTGAGTGCAAGTCTAGCCTTTTTAAGTATTTTACCGCATACTTCGTAATAATAGTCTTTACCAGTGGCACATTGAGATCCTTGTGGATATTTGAGTTTTTAACATACCATGGGGCAGCTGTAATTATTCGAAGAAGTTTATTTTGACGCCTTTGAATTTTTTCGATATTAGAGGCCGAGGCAGTGCCCCATAGTTGAATACCGTAGCACCATATTGGCTTTAAAATAGCGTTGTAAAGTAGTAGTTTGCAATCGAGACTAAGAACAGAATTTCTTCCAATAAGCCAGTTAATTTGAATTGCTTTTAGTTTCATTTGGGTTAATTTTACTTCTATATGGCATTTCCATGTTAAACGCCGATCTAGATGAATTCCGAGATATTTGACATGCAATTGTTGAGGCACTAGTTGATTATTGATTTTAATAGGGGGGCATGTTTCCCGACGCAAGGTGAATGTTATATATACGCATTTTTGCTCATTGACCTTTATCCTCCATTGCTTTAACCATAGTTCGAGCTGAAATATATGATCCTGCAGGTATCGAGATGCTTCACGACTGTTCTCGTGTACGCTTAGAAAAGCTGTATCATCAGCAAAAGTTGAGGTTAGGGTGTAATTGTTTGTTGGCATGTCCGAGGTATATATTAAGTAAAAAAGTGGGCCCAGGATGCTTCCCTGAGGGACTCCAGCTTCAATTGGCTGAGGAGAGCTTAAAAAATCACCTTCTTTAATAATGAATTTTCGACCGACCAGGTAGCTTTCTAACAGCTTGTGTGTATTAACCGGTAGGTTTAGCTTCAATTTATGTAATAAGCCTACATGCCAGACTTTGTCAAAAGCTTGAGAGACATCTATGAAGAGAGTAGAGCAATATTTTCTTTCTTCAAAGGCTTTTCTTATGGCGTTTACTATCCGATGGGTTTGTTCAATTGTGCTATGCTCCCTTTTGAAACCGAATTGATGATTAGGTATACACCCATTGTCATTTAAAATTGGGGTTAATTTTGACGCTAAGAGCTTCTCAAACAGCTTTGATATATTAGGTAATAAGCTAATAGGCCTATATGACTCAACTTTTGTGTGATCTTTTCCTGGCTTTGTTATCATCGTTATTAAAGAGACCTTCCAATCTTGAGGGTAGTATTCAAGGCGTAAAATAGCATTAAAAATATAAAGAATAATTGTCTTTGCTATGCGAGGTAGCTCCAAAAGCATTTTGTTACTGATCTTATCAATACCAGGTGCCTTCTTGGTGTATAATTCACAAATAGCCTTTTCTATTTCCTTTATCTCAAATCTTAGGGGGATAGCTGCTCTAACATAAACAGGCGGTAACTCGTCCGCTGTATCGTCAGGTATATTTGGGGTAAATACGTTTTTCAAATGATTTACAAACAGGTTTCCTTTTTCATTATCATTTCTTGCCCAACTTCCATTCTGGTTTCTTAACGGTGGTTTCGAGATAACTGGTCTTTTGAGTTTTCTAGCTGCACGCCATAATGAGTAGTCTGATTGTGGAGTTGCATCCAGGTCCTTAAGATATTTTTCCACGGAAGCCGTTTTCTGGGTCTGCAGAAATTTTCTTAGCCTTTTTGTGCACTCTTTTAATTCATTTTTAAGTTGAGGGGATCTGTGCAGTTGACATTCTCTTCGCACTCTCCTTTTTTCATTCAAGAGGCGCTCGACATCTGTAAAATATATTTTATTATAATTGTTTTTTTTTTGAGGGTTTTGCTCGAATGTTGAACAGCTAGTTTAAGATAACTGTCAAAATTGACAATAGAGAGATCCACATTTGCCGGAGTGCTAAGCGGTATATTTTCTGTGCAATGGGTACTGAGATATTTTTTATATTTTAACCAATTTATTTGTGTAGCTGACGTCGCTATGTAACCAGAGGGAGATACAATTCTATTGGTGTTTGTTATAGTAACTATTGTAGGTGTGTGATCAGAGGATAATTCTAACGAAGCTTCAACGTGAATCGTTTCTATGGGGATGTTTTTAACCACGCCAAAATCGTTGACATCGGGAATTTTTTGCGGATCAGCAGGCCAATATGTTGGTTGTCCGCTCGCGACAACATTTAAATTCATTTTAGAGATTGTATTGAACAAAACTCGACCCTTTGGTGTTATTAGTCGTGACCCCCAGAAGGTATGTTAAGCGTTATAATCGCCAGCAGCCAGGAAACAGGGCCCCAATGACTTATAATATTTATAATATTGGCTTTCTGATATTGCAAATATAGGTGGTGAGTATAAGGATGAGATTAATATGTTTCAATTCAGCTCTTCAACACAAATGTTTGTTGCTTGAAGATAATCTTCACGATGATCACACATTAGGTAGTGTTTGATTCGGGTTTTTATCAAAATGGCAGAACCTCCACAAGCTCTATCTCGAGGGTCCTTGGTATCATATAGTATATAACCATTGATTTTAAACGAATTTCTTGAGGTCAAATGAGTTTCAGAAACCATCATGACATCAATTTGTTTATTTTTAAGAAAGTATTCTAATTCATTTTTATGTTGGCGGATGCCGTTTGCGTTCCAAAAACAAATTTTTAAACAGTTCATGGTTTGTTAAGTACAGCTTGCAATAACATCGATTGCATTCTAAGAATTTCCTGCATCATATTACCCATTGTGTTTGTAAAATTATTCACTGTTTGCACTAATGTTTCCATAGTTTTTTCTAGACGACTTAAATTAGAAGTTTCATCAGCACCTTGCATTGGCACATGGTTTGATTTTAGGACATTTGCATAAGAGGTTCTGTTATTACTAGGCTGCGGAGCCTGAATGTCATTAGTGTTTACTTGATTTGGTACCTGCGTTTTAGGGGGATTAGTTTTTGGTCCAGCCGACTGCTTGACGATAGTGTATACAGGGCAACCTCTATAATTTGCAGTGTGATTGCCGCCACAGTTACTACATTTTTTTACATTGGGGTCATTTTTAGACTTATCGCACTGGACTGTACCATGTTATTCACCACATACTACGCAAACCGGTGGTAAATAGCAGTATGCCTTAGTATGGCCAAATTCTTGGCAGTTGAGACATTGAACGGGACCATTTCTTTTGTGCGGCTCCTCTATAGTTATTATTCTGTATAGAATATATTTTAAATCATAAATAGGATGCGTTTAATTTTTTTTAAGGTTTTAGCTCCACTCGAAATAATGGTTGGGGATTTTTTTCCCTATTTTTAATATTCGTAACGTTTTTTATCTTAAAGCCCTTTTCTTCCAAAAAGGTTTTAATTTCCTCTGGGTCCACACAAGAGTCTATTCCCTTGATCACTACCTGAAGACCTTTGCTGCTCTTCAGTTGGTATGTGTAAAAGCTTTTTTTAAGGGCTTCGAATTTGTTTGTTAGTTTACGAAAATCATTCTCATGATTAACCTGTATTTTTGTCTCGTTTATATTACCACGCTTGATTGCCGCTACGTAAAACGAATTTTCGGCAACACTTGCAGGCACTAGCGAGAGATTAATATTTTTTAATGTCTCAGCATCAACCGTCTTTGTAAAAACAGAGGGCGAAAGGGAACGTGTACGAACAATTGGTTTAGCTGTTAGGTAGTTAATATTATTTTGTTTTGTTTTATTTATGTCAGTATTGCATTCTTTAGCATTAACTGTTACGTATGCATTTCTTTCATCTAGTTTTATTGTTGTTTCATTGTGACTACTCATGCAAAAAGTTGTTTTTGTTTTTCACTGTTTTGCTGTGCTTTTTTTTATTTTTATTATTTATTGTATTACACCAAAAATAAGAATTTTAAACAAAATGTTTTTGTACAGTATATGTGTACATACATTTATACATATATTTATTTTAAATTAAATTTTTCGTTTTTGATAATTGTTCACTTTTATGTTAAAGATTTATTTAAAAAAAAAAATGCGTCCATTCGCTAATTTGTTATATTAAAATATCAAATGTAATTAATAATTCAATTGTATGCGGGATTAAGAATACGCGTCTGTATCACAACAAAGCACAAACCGAACTCTAAAATAAAAATAAACAAGTAAGTGCGCTATATTCGGCTTTTATACCCTTCACCATGTTGCGATCAGAACTGAAATGTTTATAAGAAAGTACAAGGGAGATCGATCAAATAGTATTTGGCCGGTTTTAACCGGTTATTTTAGTTTTGCCCAAGTCGAATATTTTAAAATTACCATTTTTCGAATATCGAATAAACCGGTTATTTTAGTTAAATAAACCGGTTATTTTAGTTATGTGTAATACATACACGTTTTCTTTACTTTTGTTAAAAATGTACCCGTAATTTAAGTATTTTTCTAATTGAATATTGGGCAAACATAAACTTTTTTGTAGAATGTCAAAACAAAATGTAACAAAAGTCAAAAACATTGTGAACGTTGTAAATACACAAAGCTTATATAACGCGTGTGTTCTTGTAACAAAAATCAAAAACAATTAAAAATACTGCAAAAAACGTTCAGCTTAAAAAGTAATTAGCAATTTGACAGTATTCTAAATACTACAAATGTGACATTCTCCGAGAATAGAGTCCTAGTGTGTGGAAATGAGATTTTGAGAAAAACTCATTTAGTCTTATTCTACACCCTGTTAGGTACCAGAATCCACTCTTAAGTCCAAGGCCGTTTTTGACACACTAGGTCCCTTTTCTCGGAGAAGGTCACACATATCTTTATAAAGATGTGATCTCTGGTGATAATATCGAACTGACTTAAAAGACAATGGTGCTTACACGGCCCTTAAATGATAACCTGCAAAGGTGCTTCAACGTCACGACTTATTAATCACTTTTAATTAGCCTACAAGCTTGACATAAATATACGCCAAGTAAAACTTGACTCTGTTCCAAGAAGTTTTTAAGAGACTGCAAATAATATGCCGCCAATAATGAATGAAAAACTCTTAAGTAGTTCTAGCATATCTTCATGCTTAAAACTACACCATACCGGCGAAATCATCGATATGGAAAAATTCTTCAGTTTGATTTATTAAATTACCGAGAACTTATAACAAAATTAAAGAAATCAAACAATCTCATGGAAGGGTTTAAATTGTGATCGACGAATTGACAGATATTTCATACAAGAAGCATTTTCATTTTACTATTGTTTCTATAATGCTAAAACAAAATATTTGAAATTTATAATCCAGGCAAGGCGAATTCATCCCAGGTAATCTCGGTACTACAACAAGTACAACTCGTACAAAAACCACAAGCAATTTGTTTTTGTAAAATCATTGTACAATGTCAAAAACAGAATAAAACAGAAACAAAGATAATAAAAGAGAATAAACAAAATTTTGACATCCAACAGTGATTTTAGCTAATATCAGCAGGGATTTTGAGACCACCTGTAATAAATTCGCCTTGAATCCAGGCTAAGAGGATTTGTTTGCAACTTTTCAAAAATATGGCTGAAGTTTACTGATTCATATAGACATGAGTAGCAACCGACAAATTAAAACTCATTTAAAATAAATTTGGGAGAATATATCAAATAATAAATTTATTAAATTCCTATAATTTTTTTAAACCAAAGTTTTTCAAAATTTCTAGAGCTTTGTTCACACCTATTAAATATTTGACGTCCTACACGTTACCACTAGTTTTCTTAAAGAATTGTTTGCTTTTGCAAAACGTTTGGCTAGAGAAAACATTATTTAACGGTTTCTTTACTACATTATACATAAATACAATTATCATCTTAGACATAAAGCTTAGCAAATAAATAGAAATTGTTAAAAATAAAGCTTAAGTTTAATTAATTTATTGGTCACGCCTTTTTTATTGTCAAATATTTTTTAGGTCTGAACATACCATAAGTCATATCTATGCATTTTGTTGGTTGCTTACTTTCGGCAATTGCTTGGTTTTTATTATAATTAACTCTTTATTACAAAAACTAATTTGATTTTTGTATTTTTATGTATTCGAATTAAAACCGGTTAACCTAAACTCATTTTTTTAAAATAGCAACTATTCGAAAACCGGTTATTGAAAAAAGTCGAAGAATCGATCTCTCTAGTAAGTACCGTCTTTAAATAAAAATAAATCCATTTTGTGCCACACCCAATTCTTCAATCCGGCCCATAATTTGTCGGAGTTGTGTATTGAAAACTAAGATATGGTAAGGAGATAAGAAAAAAAATTTAAACAAAACAACAACATTGCACCGATCAGGCTGAATTTTAATTTTTGGTAATTCAAATGATCCATTAACTATTAAAATTTTTAATAACATTTGTAAAAGTACTCGTATAATGGCAGTGAAAATTATTTTCGGATTCATGGTTTTTAAAAGAAATATATAGAAGCAACTAAAAGCATGGGAAACCCGTATAGCATTTTCCTACCCTGTTCTAAAACAAAGCAAACTTAGCTTAGTGCTGTGGACGTATTAGTTCATTATTAAATTGCCTTTAGCTAAAATTTTGTTGTCATTGTAGCTGTTTTTAATTTTATATTAACATGACACTTTAAATTTGACAACTTAATAACACACTATTAAAATAAAACAAAGCACCGACAAAAAAGCACGCACACATGCACACTTGCACTGAAACCCTGCAAATAATAGGACTAGTCCAATATTATTTCCCTGCAAATTAAAGTCCCTTGTGGGCTACATTTTACACGCGTGCTTGGACTAGTCCAATTATTTGCACGGTTGCAGGGAACACACACAAAGAATTCTTTGTAGGTATTTAAATAATAAAGCAGACGTGCTTGCATGAAACATGATTTTTATGTTTGTCCTAAATGCCTGCAACAAACATTGTAGCAAGAAAGACGGGAAAAATTAACACAATTTCATTTAGTAAACAAAATTGCAAATTGCAATGAATAATTAACAAACAACAGCACCAGCACAACCAATAACAACAACAGATCGACAATAAGCCAACCGATGTCTCAACCAACAATAAAGTAAACACGAGACAACGGCTGACTAGTTGGATGGTTGGTTTGTTGGCTGGATGTATGTCATTACCCTGCAAATTCTAGGACCAGTCCAAACACGCGTGTAAAGAGTAGCCCACAAGGGACTAGGACTTGTCCAAAAGTAACCCAAACGTATGGAAAAACATGGTCTATTTCACATTACGATGTCCTAGGGCAGGACCATATAACCCATCTTTGGACTACAAAGGAGTAGTTTAAAAAACGAAGACATGTCGTCTCACTACAAACACTTATTAACAATGATATGGTCCATGCTTGCATTACATCGGCCCAGTCCATGGAGTAGTCTATTTTATCAAAATGGATCAGGTGGTCCAATATTATTTGCAGGGTATATTGAAAATGTTTACGTATGTATGTATGTATGGGTCTGTATCTTTATGTATGTATATCTATCTTTGTTTTTGTGGAGTAGTAAATAGATATACAAAGATAGTTTGTGCAGATTGTCGGTATATATGCGCATTATATAATCACACATAATCCTATATGTGCTATTGGTATTAAAGGACTTTAAATAAGTTTAGTAAGAGTCATGGGAGTTCTGGCAATTTTTTGGAACGCGATTTACATCCAGACCACCCCAATAAACAATACATTCTGGCAAAGTGTAGGGAAAACTAGAAGTTTAAGGTAACCCTGCAAATAATGGGACTAATCCAAACACGCATGTATAATGTAGCCCACAAGGGACTAGGACTGGTCCAAAAGTAACATAAACGTATGGAAAAACATGGTCTATATAACAATATGATGTCATAGGGCTGCACCATATAACCCAGCTTTGGATTACAAAGGAGTAGTTTTAAAACTACTCCGTTGTATACACAAGAGGATTAGTTTTAACTTCGTTTAAAAACGAAAACATGTCGTTAAAAAACGAAGACATGTCGTCTTACTACAAACACTTTTTAACAATGACATGGTCCATGCTTGCATTACATTGGACCAGTCCATGGAGTAGTCCATTTGTTTCAAACGGATCAGGTAGTCCAATATTATTTGCTGGGTACATTTAATTTTTCATTCCCACACTTTCCCAGACAAAAAATAAACAAATTATTTTATAAAAAAAATAGCAACGTAAGCATAAAATCCTTACGTTGCTTGAATAAGTTAATTTTTAGATTTTAATAAATGCAGTCTTAAAATTCATTTTAATAAAAAAGGAACGTTCTTAAAGAACGTCATAAGCAACTCAAACTTTTATTGTTTTATTTATTATAAAAAAACTTTTACTAAAGTAAATATTATAACTGGTGCGTGCAGTCGAAACAAAAGAACCAAATATTCTAAAGAATATATTTTGAAAAAACGACTCCCTAAAACTAAACGAAATAAAAAGAGTAAATAGTTTTAAACAAGAAGTTTAATTAATTAAATATTTACTAATAAAAACAGAAAACTTCAGGAAGTGATTAACGAAGAAACAATAGAAGACTTAAATCAGAAAATAAACGAATTAGAAGCAGTTTTACGCCAGCAAGAGCAAAGAATTGCACAACAAAATCAGCAGCTTGAAGCGGCAGCAAGCCGTCATCAATAACAACAAGAAAACCAAATAAATTTACAACAACAACATGTTTGCATGTTATTCAACAACAACATGTTTGCATGTTATTCAACACAACAGTAGCCTGAGGGACTTCGTTTGAATCCTGAACACATTATAAACGAGTTTAGAAGCATAAAACCCTTGGACGAACGCCATAATTTTAGACAGTTTATATTGTCGGTGGAGTCGACAATGGCGCTAGCAATTGGCAACGAACCCCTACTCACTTATGGTTTGCGGATTATCGTCAATGAAAACTTGAAGGGAATGCCGGTAAAATGTTAGAAGAACTGGATGATAGTGCAACCTGACAGCAGATTAAAGAAAAAACTATAGATTCTGAATTAAGACCTTTTTGCCGAACTTCAAAAAATTTTCTTCTTCATTGATCATGAACTTAGATAAAATATTACGTATTTGTTAAAATGAAGAATCACCATAAATTTTAACATTATATTTTTGGTTTAATTTTTCTTTAATTACTTTAAATTTGGATTATATATTAGTAAATGAAAAATAGTTATTAGGGGTCAATTTTCATTTCTTGTTTTTGGGATCATTTTTCATTTCACTTAAAATGCAAACACAATCCAACAAAAATATGCAAAAAAAATCCAAAAAAAAAGGCCCCAACATTTCGTGTTGTTGTATTTTTTGTAAAGTTTTTGGGCCCACCGCCTCGCGCCGTCAGCCACATGAAAAAAAATTGCGGCGTTTTCAGTTACTAAATATTAATTTTAATACATCATCATATCGACCCTTTTGCGCTAAATTATCGTATATGCCAATTTTTTTGAAATTTAGTTTTTGATACAATCTTGTTCTACATCCAAAGAGACGTCAGCAATTTTTAATAAATATTCACTAGACTTTGCTTTCATACAGCTGCAACATGTTTGCTCATTCGAACACGTGTGCGACGATTTAGGAATAGCTATCAAAAAGATATCATCGGAAAAAATTAATGATGTGAGAAGTTTATATAACTTTTTATCGCTAGATGCTGTGACATACATACTATAATAGTTTGTTTAATGCAACTTAAAAAATATTTACAACTTTTTGTCTTTGTTTTTTTTAACAAGCTTAAATAAAAAATCGAAGTCAAATGAATTTGATTTATTTTTTCCTTATTTTATAGTCGAAACTTACCTTGTTTTAAGAAATTACCAAGTATTGCCTTAAGTGGATTTATAAAAACTTAACAATAAGATTTAGTTGAAAATGAAGCCAATATTACAGGAAATAAAGTTAATGTTTCGTGAAAAAATATTTTGCTTTTTATTTCTCTCAACACAGAAAAAATGTTTGCAAAAAATTATTCAATTAAATAATTAATTGGTGTACATTAATTCTTCAATTAATTTTTTGTTTGCTGCAATTAATTTGTTTAATCCAAACCCATAAAATTAAATGTGTGTGTATATGTGGTGTATTTTTTAGTTTATGCAATTAATTTTTTTATTGACTAAATTTGTGTCCCATGACTCGAAAATACAAATCCGTTAATTGATATGATCAATTCCTTTGCAGGGGCAAAATTATTTAAATATTTAATTGTCTGAACGAATTGTTTAAATGAAGTCGATTATTTATTTTTTCTGTGAATACTTTTGTACATTTTGTTCTATATGCTTCAAAACAATAAGACTTTCGTAAATAAGTGCTTAAAGAACAAACCTTTTTTTTGAACGCTTATTACTCTTAGAAGCTTTCAAAATTTTTTAAACATAGAAAACTATATTCACAAAGATACATTAATATCTCTCGTTATACATATTGATGAACTTTTTCGTTACATTAACGAAGAGTTCATTATGTTAGGAGAGTAAAATTCGAACAAATTCATTGGGCGGACATTTTTCGTTTGCTAAGCGTTAATTTTCGTTGTCTCTACGCATCTTTTTGTTTTTGTTTTAATGTATGAATCATGAACATGCCATAATTAGCCAAGTCATCTCATTTTCCGTTGACTTTTCGTAACTTTTCTGGTAAGATCAATATTATAGAAATTTCAAGCGGAATGTCGTGAAGGGAATAAAAACTGTCATTTCTAAATAATGTAGAGAAGTGAGAAACAAATACCGGCAAGTTAAAAACACAAAATTCTGAGAAAATCGATTAAAACAGTTTTTTTTAAATTTAAATGCCAAGTATTGCAGGAGTATAGAATATTAAGACAAATATTGCGCGTAAATAACAGAATTTTAAGCGAGAAGATTGGTAATGGTTCAGGGAGCTATTTAAAAAAAACCAAATAAAATTACGGCTTTTACAGAGTTTTAAACTTAAATATCAGTATTTAATTTTATACATTCATTATTTTTTTTCCATTAGGAGGTAAGAAAGCTTGAGTATATTATTCTTTAACACTCATTATTTCCTTTGTTAATTTCCTGCCATTAGATTTATTAATTGTTAAATACCATATGTCATATAAGACACAACCTTTGCTTCCTTCACCCTCATTTGAATTTCTTTAACGAAAATTACTTTTTTAAATTAAACACAATTTCTTCCGTTTGCTAAATTATATTCATTAAAATAATTACAATAAATTAATTACTAACAACTCAAAAACATACACACAAATATAACATATTGAACACAACTCGACTCAATGGTCTTACAAACAAAACGTTGGTACCGTAATATGATTTCGAATATAAAATCTGCCAAGTACCACAACATTAACAACATCTTAACAAACACTGGAGGAACCATTCACAAATGTTTAAATACTTAGTCAACTCAACTCCTCCGTATGATGGCATCACTTTCCCGATTGTGTTTTGGTATCACAAAGTAATTATTAATTTTCAAAAGATTTTGTTATTGGTGCTAAATTCCCAGTTTTTATTATTGATAAAAACACTTGAAATTTATTGTTGATGGGATAAGCTATTCCTATGCGCATTTCACTGGTTGCTTAGGCCAGATCATCAGGAAACTTCATCCATAAAGATTTTAGAAAAACTAAAGATATTAAACCAAGTAAAAATGTTAAACGTATATAAATTGAAATTACTTTTTGATAATAAACAGGCGGGTGCACGGCCTAAAAACACTTAATTGACAACATCTTTTGTAAGCTGTTGTTGTTTTTTATTTTGTTTTTCTTAACCTACTTACAACTACAATTAATGTTGAGAGAATTTCAACTAATTGTAGCGGGGAATGTAAGACGAGATGAACGCACTGTTTATTGTTGATGTTGTTTTGTTTAAGCTTTGATATTATTACAAGTGGAACTGTTGCTATAAGTCTTATACGTTTAACATTTTTACTTGGTTTAATATCTTTAGTTTTTCTAAAATCTTTATGGATGAAGTTTCCTGATGATCTGGCCTAAGCAACCAGTGAAATGCGCATAGGAATAGCTTATCCCATCAACAATAAATTTCAAGTGTTTTTATCAATAATAAAAACTGGGAATTTAGCACCAATAACAAAATCTTTTGAAATTTAAATTTTGTATTCCCAAAAATTGAAATTACTTTTTGATAATAAACAGGCGGGTGCACGGCCTAAAAAACACTTAATTGACAACATCTTTTGTAAGCTGTTGTTGTTTTTTATTTTGTTTTTCTTAACCTACTTACAACTACAATTAATGTTGAGAGAATTTCAACTAATTGTAGCGGGGAATGTAAGACGAGATGAACGCACTGTTTATTGTTGATGTTGTTTTGTTTAAGCTTTGATATTATTACAAGTGGAACTGTTGCTATAAGTCTTATACGTTTAACATTTTTACTTGGTTTAATATCTTTAGTTTTTCTAAAATCTTTATGGATGAAGTTTCCTGATGATCTGGCCTAAGCAACCAGTGAAATGCGCATAGGAATAGCTTATCCCATCAACAATAAATTTCAAGTGTTTTTATCAATAATAAAAACTGGGAATTTAGCACCAATAACAAAATCTTTTGAAATTTAAATTTTGTATTCCCAAAAATTGAAATTACTTTTTGATAGTAATTATTAATTTCATGCTAATGAAAGTCAAATTAAGCAAACCTACTTGCTCACACATACATACATCCACACTTATATTCTATACACATAAATAAGAGACTCACAATTCATCAACACTCAGATACTCAGATATACTTATGCAGACGTCCATAATAAATATTACGTACGTTTTGAAGGTTAGGAATACACCCAGCTGATTTTCAAAGTGGAAAGGTATACCTTTCTCGCTTTAAGTATAGAGTTTCTTAAATAATGGGCCAAAATCGATGACTGAACGAAAATGTGTCATAACGCCAATGTTTTTTGAAAACTTCAGGGGTGTTCCGGAAATCGAAAACGAAAGAATTTAGAAACTGCTTTTAATACATTTTGAATCAACTTTTTATAATTTTTGTTATTAAATTCTGTTTAACAGAGAAATATGAGTCATAAAATTCTTTTATTAAAGAAATCTTATTAAAAAACGACGCTTAAAATTCTTGCGTTTTGCGTTTTCGACTTCCAGCGCACCCCTGTATATCACTTGTCTAATTGTCATCAAGTGAAATAATGCCTTCAATGGATAATAATTAAAAATGTAATCTGTGCGGTGACTCAGTAACATCGGAGAGAGGACTCATAACGCTCAATTTAATGGTAGACTATCAATAAATTGACTTTAGTCAATGTGAGAGAATATTATAATTTACTTACCCGTTACACTTGGTTGTTTCGCTTTTTTTGTATTTCGCCTTTGTTTACAGAAGAACTCTCAATTATAAGGCACCAGCAGCATGTCCACTATAGTTTTCGTAACTATTCTACCTTTTTTCCAGAGTGCCCCGGTAGGCTAGCTGGTAGAGAGCTAGTCTAACAGCGCCGGGGTTGCGGGTTCGATTCCCGCCAGAGACTCTGGTTTCTTTCCTGCAGACAAGCGTAGAGCTTCGCGGGATAAGCTTAGGAAAAAAACCTCTGAAAATTTGATGTATTTAACTTAATAATTTAAGCAAATAGAATGTGGGAATTTTTGCTTCTTATTTAACTTTTTAAAATGAAAATAATGTTAATCGGGCTTTTGCTTTAATCGGTTATCCGCTCGATTAATTAACCGATGTTAACCGATTAAAAAAGTTTTGTTATAAATTAAGTCATTTCAATAAAAAAAAATAAATAAACATGCAAATATTATTTATTATTTGGAGTTTGTTTAGCAAAAAAACAAACAATAACATAACCAACGAAGCAATTATTGGACTAAAAAAAGCAAAAAAAATAGTTGTTTACTTACACAGTACAACACATGATTTCGGGACACAATTCTGATAATTGCTTATGAAAGTAGACCCAAAAAGAAGAACTTCTGCATCATTGTTTGGTCATGGTAACTCAATAAATAATTTAAAAATTAATTTGAAGTTAATAAGTATTGTATAGGGGAATTTGTCACTTTTTAGGCTCTTTTGTTTGTCATAACTCGAGAACCGCTAGTCCGAAGCATTTATCAGAAAATGTTGTACTGTGTTATCGAAGAAGTTGGAGAAATTGAAAGCAACCCATAATAAAGAATATCTTATTTCTTTATTTTTTCCCAGGATTTCTCTTAAAATAAAAAATCTTCCATTTTGCCAATTCAGTCTGGTTTTAATTTTTTAAAATAGTTAACACTTCTAATTGTTTCGGAAAATTCTGTTAAAATATTGTTTGTGTTCCTAGCGAGAGTTTATGCTGTTGTTAGGTCACCATTTGACTCGTCCTGACAAAGTACAACACAGAACATTTTGTAAAAAATGTATTTCCGAACACCTTAGTTACTGATTTTGAACTGTATTTTAAGAATTTATTGCTAAAATTGTATGAAAAAAAAAATTTCTTACCACATACCTTTTGTTTATGAGATGAAACAAATAGTTAAAAACATAAAAAACTTTGTTTGTTAAATATAGGAAGAACAAGACCACTTGTTCACTCACAGACGAAAGGTAATATATTTCATCCCAATTGACATAGGTAAGATCTTCTTGGAGCGATGACATATTGATATTGATGTAAAAAAACGCTTAACGCTTTAAAAATATTTTGAGGGTGGTGTTCCTACTAAACTAATCAGCCATGTCACAGAGTACAATTCCGTTCTGAAACGGAATTCATTCCATAAAAAAAAATTTGTTTGGAATGTAACCATTTTAATGAACGGAATGGGAGTTTTCTGTATCTGAAAGGCCAAGCAACTATCAAAATA
The DNA here is from genome assembly GCA_949318255.1 of Pollenia labialis. Classification (NCBI taxonomy): domain Eukaryota; kingdom Metazoa; phylum Arthropoda; class Insecta; order Diptera; family Polleniidae; genus Pollenia; species Pollenia labialis. The sequence goes on along the minus strand of OX439142.1, from coordinate 43,474,243 downwards.
CACTTTCTATCGATAAACAAATATGATTTCTTTAATTGAGAACGGAATTATTCCAAACGGAATTGTACTCTGTGGCATGGCCCAATATGTCGTTTTTTTATTATTTTCCAAGTTTTTCCAATGCATTTTTTTATTCTTTATTTATTGGAATATCCCAATAAAAGTTTAAAATTATTCGGCTGTTCGAACGAAAAAAATTATGAAAATTAATAATTGAGAACACGAGTTAATGGACACAAAGCCTCCACCAGCAAAGAATCTTGTACCGGGCCTATTTAAAACTATGAATTCTCAACGTTTTCAATAGGCTTGATCCTAGAGACAATTAGAACCCAATTTCATCAAATAAATGTTGCAACCGGCACTTTGCGCACAAGGTTCAGATTAAAAGCCAACCAGCAAGCGGGACGAACGGACGTTGTTTAATCGCTTAAAACAGTTATTCTGAGCCGATCGTTATTCTAAAAGGTGGGTCTAGAACCAATATTTTTAAGAGTTACACATATCAGTACAAACCAATAATAATACCCTCTACATCTATGATGGTATAGGTTTAAAAAATAGAATTGGAACACGAGAAATCTTGCATTTTTCTAGTGTAGCACAGTGTTATTACAGTATGGAGTATTGTTATCAAATGCATAAGGCAAAGATATGAGATATTTTTTAAGCCGGATGTTGTAAAACTCATATTTACTTATGTTAGAAACATAATCGTACTGTTCTCAAACCAACTACTTTAACATTCATTATTTTTCACATAATAATCCTGACTATTTTAACTTGTATAGAAACAACTAAAATAACAAAAAAGGATTTGATGGGATTATTTTAAATTCGCAAAATAAAAGAAGAGAAAAACAAGGTCAGTCAGCCAAACACGTTTTATTCCAAGATGTTGTAGTTGTTGTATTTAAGTAGATTTAAGCCTCCAAATGATTGTAACCGTCCGACCAAACAATGAAACTTTAATAGCTTGTAACAGGAAAATAAAAATAAAATACAGAATGTTTATTGTAAAATAAATGGCATTTTATTTTCCCTTCTCTCCTAAAAGCTCAAGACTTGACGAGTCAAACTTGACGTGTGTGAACCGGTACTTTCTTAACTACATTATACATAAATACAATTATCATCTTAGACATAAAGTTTAGCAAATAAATAGAAATTGTTAAAAATAAAACATAAGTTTAATCAATTACCTGGTCACGCTTTTCTTTGATTTTATTGTCAAATATTTGTTAAGTCTGAACATATCTGAAGTCATATCTATGTATTGAGGCCCTTTGCTCCTTATAGGATCGATGGGAACATATATGTATTTAGTTGGTTGCTTACCTTCGTGAATTGCTTTGTTTTTATTCTAATTAACTTTTTATTACAAACACTTATTTGAGTTTTGTATTTTTATGTATTCGAATTAAAACCGATTAGCCGGTTATTTTGAAAATGGTTAACCGAAAACCGGGTTTTTTAAAATAGCAACTATTCGGAATATTCGAAAACCGGTTATTGAAAACAGTCGAATAATCGATTTTTATTGTTATTTAATGTTTGCTTACTAAGCTTAAACAATTCAAACTTTGCACAGCTGTTCTGCAACACAACTGCAAGTGGTAATGACGCATCAACAACAACATTTTGCATCACTGCGTTGACGAATTTTTTTTATTTTATAAGCAGTTTATATGTATGTACTTTTTTGTTTAATCTGACGTTAAAATTATATTGCTTATTAGTTACATTGCATTTGTTTTTACGTTATAAAATGTATTATAAATAAGTATTTATTTATTTATAATCTTAAATTAAGTTTGTAAAAAAGACTGCATTTAGACATGTTTTTCCATTTTAAAAAAGTAAAAAAAAATGATAGTGGCACCACTGAAATATAGACATAGTAAACAAAAACAGCTGCTTATATTTTTTCAAATGTAGCTGCTGTCTTCAACATAATTCAGTAGCTGACTACACGACTAAAATTTCAGCCAGCAGCATTTGTAGTATTGTGTTCGTGTAGCCTGCTGTCACGAATGTGTTTAATGCTGGTTTATATGGTAATTTAGTTATAATATCGAGAACAAAATCCATTTATTTAACTTTTCTTCAAATATATTTTGTTGTTGCAAATATATCCATATAACCTGATAATCCGTCTTCCTTGAACGACCCTAATATAACAAATTATTCAACAAAATATTTAAAACGAATAGTACATAAATAGACATTTTCTTTAAATTATATTTATGATAAGTTGTTGGACGACCAGTGTATTTGGCGTCTCCAGCGGATCCTGTCTCACTGAATGTTTCAATTCATCTCTTCACAGTTAACGAAGTTTAAACACTATTCCGACTATATTTTGAAATTTTCAAACTGCAGCCGCCAAGCTTTAATTTTATTTGAAATATTTTTTTAATAACGAAGACAGGTTGATCCATCGAATAACGCTAAACTTTTACTAACCCTAAATTGTCAGCTGTGGATTTGTCTTAGGGGTGCTAACACTTTACTGCACAAATGGTGACAAATTCAAAGCTTACATTAATTTTGAAACACCCTTTAATTACTATAGTAAATAATAAGAAAATTTTATATAAGAAATTTTTCGAAATTTTTTAACCTTGGAAACGCTATCGGATACCCATTTATCGTGCAGGCATAAAAAACGACCTCTAAGATCTATGAGAGAATATTTTAGGCACCCAGTCTACAGTTCCACTAAACAAAATATCTTCTCATTTTCTGTTTGCTTGTTCGCTGAGCATTTAGAGAAGGACTAGCTAAATATCAATATTTTATGTATATTTTGAGCTAATAATACATTTACATTAAAACTGAGTAAGAACGCTATACTTCGTTGCTCCGAATCTGCTGAGAATTATAATTTTTCAGGAGTTTGCTTTACACAGACGGACATGGCTAAATCGTCTTAGGATCGTTTTTACAACTTTTCGATAGCATAAAGTAGACTTTAACCAGCCATATAAAAACTGTTCCATTATTAAAACTTTACTTTACCCTAAAGTGAGCGATAAAATCAATTAAGGTTTATCCTACCTGTAGTGCGATTCACTATTTTTTTTAAACCACAATTGTTTCGTTTAAAAATGTTAACCACAAAATTAACCATTTTGCTATTCACTAACACTTTTAACAACATCTGCTGGTGTTAAAAGCCAGCTGATTCAGTCAGCTGTTATAAATGATATGTCTTTTAGGTATTTAGCCTACAATTTATCCACTTCTTATCACACACCAATTTTCCGTGAAGCTTCTTATTAACTTATCCTAAAGCAAACCATTTGACTCAATTAAAATTAAAAAAAAATTAATTTAAACTTAATTAATAAAAGAAACTAATTAATAAAATAATAAAAATTAGTAATTATTTGCGCACTTTGCACAATGTCAAAAAAAATACATATGTATGTACATATATAAATTAAAAGGTTTTTGTTTTGTTTTTTTATTCTTCTTTGTTATTTTATCCTATTTTAATGTTTCTCTTGGCAGAGTTGCCATGATATATCAATTTAAATATAGAAAAATATAAAACTGTTTAACGTGGTTATAAATAACTTAGTGAATCACATAGTGGTTAGTGCAAACATCAAAATGTGTGGTTAAAGTTAACACTTTTTAAAGTTAATTAGTGTTAAAAGTTAATGAATTGCACTACTGGTAGGTTAAAGTAAAGTAGTAATAATGGAACACTTTTTATACGGCCGATAAAATCCTTCATTTGGCTATCGGTAAGTTGTGAAAACGGGCCTAAGAATATCTCAAGGACCCATAAAATTAAGTATATTAAGCCATTAGATACATATTTCCTGATGTTTCACACGAATTTTTAAACTGAAACTCATTCTATTCATTTTCTAATTTCTTTAAACAAAATCCTTACAGTAAATGATCTTTTTATTTAATATTCATATGTGCTACACGTGTATGCTAAACACACACACACATTGGTTTTTACACAGCCATTTAAAACTTTTTATGTATTTAAATGTGTGTGTGTTAAAACCATTCCTCCATAAATGTGTGATGTTTATTCTCACCTAATGGATGTAGGAAAAGTTTTCCAATGCTTTAATTTTTAATGGTTAATGTTGATGTTTAATTACAACTATTAGAGGAATAAAAACATCAACTTTCAAATACAATTTTACATGAAATAAGATATTTTTTTGAATGTCTGTAAGTGCAAGTAAAATTAACGTTTTGTAAAGATTTTCGTTTAAAACTCGCAAAACTAAATTTAATTTTATTCATCTATTCCAGAAAGGAAAACATTAACAGCATCACGTGTAGTGTTTGTAAGTTTGTAAGAAGAAAGCAAATCTGAAACTAGTAAAAATAATGGATTTGGTCGTGCCATATCTATGATACCCACTACCATTAGTCCAAATAAAATTATGGAAAATGTATAAAACGCAAAAGGAGCATAATAATATTTCAGGAAAGTAAAACGTATGTAAAAACACTCTAATTCAGTTTACCTGTACGTATAAGTAATATTTTTGAATTGTAACAGAGGGGATATACAGAATAAATTTTTAGGATTTCGTCCATTTTTATTTTAAACACATCTGTGTACACAGAAAAAAATTAAAAATCACCTTTAATTAAAATATTAGTTAGAAATTTCTACTACTAATTAAATTACGTACTGATTTTTAGCCTGCAAAGAAATTGATAATACTAATTAACGTATTATATTTTATATTAGATTCAATCTTTATCATGCGCATGTTTTACAATAAATCTAAAAGTTGTCAATATTTAATTCAAAATTAAAGGCATATTAAAAGGAATTTCTAAGCCAACCGTTTTATTGCCAAAAAATAAACTCCTTACAGCTCCCAGCGACAACAGCAAAAGCCTCCTGCGAGTTCAATATGCTATAATTTTTTCGCAATTTGGGTCTAGTCTCGTCGATACTTCCTTTTAGATGACAAGAAAATAAATTTTAGTTAATTTCATTTTGAAAAATTCCTTTCTTCATAAAAAATAATTTAATCAAAATTAATTTCAATGAACTTTAGCCTTATTAACATACATATCAAAATTTGGATTAAAAGCCATAAACAGTTCAATAAATTATCCACAATACTTATAATTGCAAAATTCCGCATCATAAAATTGTTTTGACGCTGAAAAAATATAATAACTTGTATTTAATCTATTATTTTACTTCATTAATTTTTTGTTCAAAACAGCATTTAAATAATATTTTATAATGCATATGTACCAACAATTACGATTAGATAGCAACAAAATTAAATTATCTCTTTAAAAAATATGATACGTAAATAATTCCTAACAAGGTACAGACCAAGGGGAATTCAATAGAAGTAAACATCTGTTTTTTTACGCTGGTTGAGTTGTCAGAGTATCTATACAAACTATGTAAAAGAACAATAATTAGTATTGTTTATGAACTGCTTATGTTTTTTAATCCAAATTCTTGACAAAAAGTGTTAAAAACAGAAGAAGAGAAAAACTTGTAAATCAATAGTAGCAAATTATAGAGGTATCGCCAAACTAAGTGCTATTCCTTAGCTCTTCATTACTATCACCTTTCCAGCATGGTTTTAGAAAAGGTTGCTCAGCAATTACCAACCTATTACAACTTACCACTATTATTCATAATGGATTCAAAAATACCCAAAAAAAAACGGACGTTATATACACAGACTTTAAAGCTTTTGATAAAGTCAACCATAGCCTTCTTCTTAGAAATCTTTCCATAATTCGTTTTACTAACAAGAGTCTTCGCTGGCTTGAGTCTTACCTTACTTATAGGAAACAAAGTGTTCGTTCAAATAATACAACATCAAAAAGCATCATCGTCAATTCTGGAGTACCGCAAAGAAGCTTTTTTTTAATTTCCTAAGCTTATCCCGCAAAGCTTTATGCTTGTCTGCAGGACAGAAACTAGAGTCTCTGGCTGGAATCGAACCCGCAACCCCGGCGCTGATAGACTAAAGCCTATAGTACACGGAATGTAAAACGCCACATGCGCATGTGGTTCTGACGTAATTTTGACGACACTACAAAGCCACAATAGCATGTTATGTTGTGTGATGACGACAAAATTACGTCAGAACCTCATGCGCATGTAGCTTTTTACATTCCGTGTACTATAGGCTTAACTCACTAACAGCTAGTCTACCGGGGCACTCCACCATGGTCCAATATTATTTTCACATTTTATAAATGATCTGCCGAGTGCAATACCCAATTGTAATATGTTAATGAAGGTCGGTGATGTAAAAATCTTTTTAAGCTACAAAAAATCATCCGAAATTCGTAATCTTCAACATGATTTGGATCATTTTTATAACTGGTGCAGTATCAACATCATGAATCTCAATTTAACAAAATGTAAGCATTTGCATTTTTGTAGAAAATGGAATCCTCTGGGTATCTATACTTTGGGTGACTGTCAACTTGAATTAGTTTAAGAGATTTTGGATCTTGGTGTTTTACTTGATCCAATATTAGATTTTATAAAACACATTACATCAATGATAAATAAAGCTCGTGGTGTACTTGCCTTTATAAAGCGTTGGGCTAAGAAGTTCACTGATCCTTTGATTACAAAGCTGCTATATACATCTTTGGTAAGACCTTTCATCGAATATGGCTCTATTATCTGGGATCCTGATTATGATGTTCACATACACCGAATAGAATCTGTCCAAAAAAATTGTTATTGTTCTGCTTAGGAAACTCAACTTGGAATCCTTTTGAAGTACTTCCATCTTACTCTGTTAGACCTGCACGCGTGAAATTACCACCACTAGTAAGCCGAAGAAAAATGTTCAACACTGCGTTTTTAAGTTATTTTCTTAATGGTAACGTTAGTTCTGAATTCCTGCTTAAAAATGTTAAACTCTATGTTCCTCAGCGCTGAACTCGCAATAACATACCATTATATCCTTTTCGGAGAATATGTAAAGATTTTAATGAAATGTATGATTTAGTGGACTTTTCTTAAAGTGTCAGTGTCATTAAACGTAGTATTATCTTGTTTTTAAATACATAAACAATATTATTATTGTTTGTAATTTAAATATAGTCTGTAGGGATTTAAATCCATAGACTTAAATAAATAAATAAAAAATTCGACATACATAGATAATCATTCACATCAAATTCTGATCTAATAAAGTAATAATGTCATTTGGTTTAAAGATTGATATTTGACTATTGACTGCCAGCCGTCGTCAATGGCGGTGAGTGTTTAGTGGCAAAGATCTCTGAGGAAATCGTGTGGTTAATATCGAAACATGTCAGATCAACATGTCCGTGAACGTGGGTTCAATCCCAGCGTCAGTCGAGAATGAAAAATTATCATTAAATTTTAAATCATTTGATGTTGTAAAAATTTAATAAAATTTAAATTTAATTAACTTTAGCCTGATTAAACACAGAAAAAAATTACGACGAATCAATTGTCATATTGAATACCAAATTCGTAAATACAATTAACTTTTTAATTGAAAAGGCACCTACAACCAAATTTGTAAATACAAAAAATTATTTTGTTAATAACAATTGTTAAAACCTAACAAATATTTTTAACAATGAGTATGTGATATTAATTAAAATATTTGTAAACCATTAAATATAAATTTTTGTTACGAAATTGTCACATTAACAAAATATTTTGTTGCTAACTAAATTGAAATAAAAGATGCAGTTAAAGGTGGATTTTTTTAGTTTTTCTTGGTAAAATTTATTTAACATTACATCACAAATGGCATTAAACATTATTTAAGCAAACCATATATAGACCTGGATGCCCCATAAGGTTGTGACATCAACACAACTTGGCATCTTTAACAGTTTTATTTGTAAGACTAGAATATATAACAGATGTATTAAAATTTCTTTATAAATCGTATAATAATAACTTTACTTACCGTATAGATTGACTTAATTCCAAATCACTTATCGCATCGTTTACTCTTTAAAAGATATTTAATTGAAAATTAAGATTTTTGATTTCAGTTTTGAATTTTTTGACACTAAAAATTTTTTTCTATTATAAACCAAGGTATATTTACACAAGGTAAACTCGTTGGCCCATATGTTTGTCAGCTGTTTACCTAAGTTGGAACACCAATGTCAAATTCCGTGTATATGAGCCAAAATTTGTACATGTGTGCGTTAAATTTATATGAAGACAATTTTGACAATTCCGTTCCACTCGGTTATTTTTATAGAGCAGCATGTCTACACTCCCAAATGAGTCTACCTTGTGTAAATATACCTTGTTATAAACATACATATTAATTTTCTACAAATAAAACAAATTGTTAATATGACAATTTACAAACATGTTAATTAAAAAAATTGTTAAAAATATTACAAAAATTTAACAAATTTTCTTTAATTACTTAATAGCTTTTGTTATTTTTTTCTGTGAACTATTAAAAATGTAAACGAACTTCATATTAATTTATTGTAAATTTTGTTCCTTTAAGACACTAATGCGCCGACCATTTTATTCCGAGGGGCTTTGTTTGTGTGGTAGGTGAAATAAAAGACTGATTTGAAATTTTTCAACTCATATTTGCATGGGTTCTTGACCCAAATAAGCATTTTTGCTAAGCTTCGTGTATTGCCTCATCTCATTTCATATTTCAATTATAGTGTTTATAACTTATTCTGAGGGGCAAATTATGTTCTTGGTCCGTTTAGTAGCTAGTTATCGTATCAAAAGACTTATACCGGAAACAATTTATATAGGAACAAGGAAAAATAGTGGACCGAAATGGTTAATTTTGGCACCGAATGTACAAAATAAGAATATATTTAAATTTCGTTGCCTTACCTCATCTTGTGTGCCTGTTATTATGCCAAAGTTGTTGCGTTAGCATGGGGACAAGGTGAAATAGTGGACAAAGTAAATCTGTCGTTAGGTACATTTTTAACAAATCTTATTTTCCTAAGTCTCTTATTGCGAGATTTATCATGCTTTCAACAGGCGGGCAGATATGGTTAAAAGTTTACAAAGATCCAAAGTATATACAAACATATTTATTTTTTTATACATTATTAACACTATGAAAAGTCCCTGGTGATTATTTCAATGTGTTAAAAACGGAATGACAAAACCAATATGACCCCCTTAATTTTTGGTGGTGAGTATACAAATTTAATATCCCAAATTCAAACATTCAACTCTTCATGCATAAATTTAAATTTATGTTTTAGCTTAAAAAAAACTTTAATCCTTTTTTGTTTACTCAAAGTAATAGAAAGCCCTTTTTATCATTTTAAAAATAAGTTTTTACACGCTCTGTCTCTTTTGGGATGCAAGCGAAGTCAAATTCAATTTAAGAAGCAAATTAATGGAAATATTCAGCCATGTCTCGTTCGCAGACAGAGCCAACCAAGTGTATGGAAAATGTTTCTTTATTGTTTATTGTCCAGGCTAAAAGTGAAGGTTCATGAATCGGCCAAGAAGTTACAAAACATATTGAAAAATCTTCATTTATTTCCGTTTTCTCCAGGCCTGCACATGTGCGTATTTGTTATACTTTATGCTTTAATGTATTCATTTACATTCGTTATCTATACAGGCAATTGGTCATTTATTTGCGATAACAGTTAGCGACAACAAACCCTGAAAAATCTTCCCCTCCCCCCTTTAAAAAGGGAATAGAAAAATAATATATGTCAAACGGGATACATCTTTCCTTTGGCAAATATGTTGGATACGATAGTTATGGTTACCTCAATAAAACTCATATAAAGGATGTTCTTAAGTGATTTCTTTATTAGGAGCTTGAGAAAGTTGCGTACAAGCAAATGTTAAGATTTAAATAAAGTGTATAAAAAAGTTACATAAGCTTACATTTATAACACTCTTATTTACAATTACATGTGTTAAATAAATATATGTATGAATGTACATAGACTGACCCATATATGTCCATACCATAATCGTAGCTGTAGCAGATCAGGTGTACGCAATAAGCGATTTCTTATGGTCTCAGACTCTAGTTGCTTGAATTTCTACAGTAGAATAAGCAATTTGACTGTGTTCAGATGGCTCATATTTTATTGGCATGTTTGATACTTAATAGGCGAGAGAGAACAGGGGAAAATTAACGAGTTCACAGCGGAATGTACCCTACAAGAAATATATGAGCGAGTAGTCACATTTTTCATTTTGGTGTTAAGAAAATGATGGAGAGAAATGACCGAAATCAAGTTTTCGGTCACATTCGGTCATTTCTTTCCATCATTTTCTTAACACCAAAATGAAAAATGTTACTACTCGCTCATTCATTTCTTGTACGTTTTCCTTTCTCATTCGGTATTTATTTTTTTTTTGCTTTCTTATTCGTCATTTAAATGCTAAAGGCCTCGTTACTCTTACGTAAGCGTATACGTTGCGGATCAGCTGTTCCTTACCAAGCTACTGTGCAAATAGGTACTCTTACGTAAACGTAACTTTGCGTTGCGGATGAACCTGATAAAATTAAAATTTCTCTCCTTTTTAGCGTATCAGCTGTTAAGAATTTTATTTTTGTTTTGAAGCAGTGTTGTCAACAAAACTTTTTAACCAGCGGTTTACTTTTAAATTTTATTAATGAGATTCTCATCAAAACAGTAATTTAAATTTGGTGTAATGAAATCCAATGTTATGGGGTTTTTGTTCGAATTGAAATTAGTGTTGGTTTTATGTGTCACAGAAACTAATGTTATCGGAACAGCTGATCCGCAACCTATACGTTTTGTTTCGTTTACTGTGAAACTTCATTCTGAATCGACTTACACCAGAGCAACTCGTGCAAATCGTTGAAATTTTAAATCAAAATAATTCGGCGAATAGGCTGCAGCACAAATTGATATTGATTTTGAATTTCCATTTAACGATGAAGCCCATTTCTGGTTAAATGAGTACGTAAATAATCAGAAACATCACTACATCCACTCAAAATAACTGTTTGGTGCTATTTATGGGCTCATATGTCTTTAGAAACGATGTTGGTCAGAATGTTACGGTCAATGGTGAACGGTATAGGAACATGAATTGAAAATTTTACGTTCCTTAATTACGTGGCATTAATCTTGCTGATATGTGGTTCCAACAGGATGGAGCCACATACCAGCCAGTAGGCGCTACAATCGATTTACTCAAATAAAATTTTAATGAAAAAATAATTTCACGTAATGGCTGATTGTGTTCACACACTTCAAGTCTTGAGTTTTTAGGAGAGAGGGGAAAAGAAATGGCATTCTCTTTTCCCTTCTCTCCTAAAAGATCAAGACTTGAAGAGTCTAACTTGACGTGTATGAACTGGCATTCTCATAAAAAAACATGTCGTCAACATGACATGAATTGTTTGAACGCCAATGAAAGTTTAAAGTAGAAAAAGTAAGAATCATTTATATGAAATTTTCTGTTATATTTCTTAAGCTAATAAGACCTAATGAAGTTGATGTAAATAAAAACGAATTTATTACATTTCACCCGACGTTTCGTCACTTTTTTGGTGACTTTTTCAAGGGTCGTCTATTTAAATAAAAATAATAAGAGGACAATATTTATACAAAATATTTTTCACAACAAACAAACACAACTTACAAAAATTATATATTATTTTACATTAAAAACATCAGATTTTTAATAAAATGAAATTGCACAAAAACATTTAACAAAAAACAGTAAAGCACAACTTAAAATTATTATCACAGATTTTGTTATATTGCGGTTCTACAACTAGCGCTAATGTTGTCAATATCTTCATTGTGGTTCATTGTTTTCATTATGAAATTTAATTAAACGTAAAATACCAGAGTACCATGTAAGATTTTAAAGTGTTTTCCATTTTAAAACATCGCAAGACATCCCAAATTTAAAGTCATAATATCAATCAGTATTATGTTTTTATTGATTATACGACAAAAACAAATTTCGTAATTCGAAACGTAACCGTTGACCTACGTCAATTATATATCGTAATATGTAAAAGATTTTTAAGTGACCAAGTTACTTCTAAGTTGATAAGAGCTAAATGATCCACTTTGACGGGCCTAACTTGACAAAACAGCTGTTCGATACAACCATCAAGGCTAAGCCATTACCGTAGATATTAATTTCATTTTAGATTGGTAAAACCACGTACGATAATCAAGTCATGAAAATCAAAATGATAATCACTTAATGTGAAGAATCCAGCTGTTAGTCTAAATCAGTGATAGCCACTCCATAGCCTCGCGAGGCAGTCAATAATCATATTTTTCACACAGCCACGTTCGGCAATTCACATGTATACAACAACTTTGTTCGTTCCAAAACATCTGTCTATCATCAGTCGACGAGCAGATCTGCTCACGCTTTGTGAAAGCAAGACCACGCACACAAGCACATAATATCTTTGTGTGCGTGCTTTCGGGGCTTGGTTATCACTGGTCTAGATAAAAGATAATAATAATTTACTTTATACAGAATATAACTTCCTTTCTGTTAAGCTCATAACAGTTCCATAGATAACAGATATAATAATAAATTGTAAAGGCAGTTAATTATGATTAACAAATAAGAAAGTAACGTCAGTCAAGCCCGACCCGAATTTTTACAATTATTAGACACCAGTTTCTTTTTGTTAAAATAGTTGAGTTAAATACATTCAATTTATAAGGTATCACTATCCAGTGTGACACAAAGAATGCTGACGAAGGCTGTAGCGGGCCAGAAAATGCATTACATTCTGCTGGTGTCTAATAATTGTAAAAAAATTTCTGTACATACAATATACTTCATTACTATCCAAAGGACAGCTAAGGTAAAACGTAACAAGAAGATACAATATAATAGTCTGGTAGTGTATAAAGTCATTCCTAAAAATTAAAGGAATAGGACTATTACAAAAAAGCTTTATAAAATACATAACTGAAATTTAGCTCATAGAATAAATTCGAAAAAAAATAAAAATGTTGAATATAATAAAGTAACCTATGAAAGGAAATAATTCCCAGTTTCTATTTATTAATTTTATCAAAAATTGGCATTTCGTTTGAATAAATTAAGTTAAAACCCTGTAAATATGCATCTTTTTGGAAGATTATTATTTTTGTTTCTTGAAATTATTATTAATCGTTGGCAATGTCCATATTTTCCTCTAAATAATTTATTTAAAATTATTTTTCGCCGTTAAAATGAAAGTGTAAAAATATGACATAAATAAAAAATTTGTGAAACTTCTGTGCACTGTTACACAGAACAAGAATCATCGATTACTGAACAACTTACTTTTCAATGACTATTTCATACCATCTGCATTACATAGAAGTAGTTTAGTAATGGCTGACATATAATCTGATACATAAGTACTTGTGTATGAGTTGATTACCGAATTTTATAAATAACTCAAAATAAAATGCATCTAAGGCTTAATTTTTTTCAAATCAAATACAAATTGATTTTAGTTATTTGTTCTTACAATTTGTATGTATCGTCCATGTTCTGGAAAACGCAGCGTTTTCGAATCGCTTACGATTTGAAAAACGCAAAACGAATTTCAGCATGTTCTGAAAACCAGGCGATTTGCGAGCGTTTTGCTTTTTTTCGAAGTTGTGTTTGAGCAAAGAAAACATATGTTTTATCATAACAAAACGTAAACAAACAATTAATTTTCAAATTAGTTCTATGAAATAAATTTAAAATTAAAATGCCTACAGCGTTATTACATGTTCATAAGTAAACTACTGCGACAAACAATTGACAAACTCAAAGCAAATTTTTAAATTGCATTTTTTTAATTAAAATCTTGAAAAAATGTAACAAGTTTTTCCTTAAATAAATAGAAAACATATTAAATTGAAATTTTGGGCCATTTCCTTTTCTCTTTAAAGTGCAGTTATAATAAAATAGACCAGATCGCTTAAGTATACACTAGCGGTTTGAAAACGCCAAATTTCTAGCGTTTTCGTTTTTCAGAACACCTGTTTGGCGTTTTCAAATTGAAAACGCAAATTTTAAGCGTTTTGCGCTTTTCAGAACATGGGCGTATATATATTTTCATTTTTACGTTATAAATGAAATAAAAATTTTTTGCTTGTATGTTTTTCTGATTAATTATGGAAGGCATCACTGAAAGTTAGAAATGTCTAATTATTTGGATTTTTATAATAACGACTTTTGTAAACCACATCAATCATTCATTACACATTAGTATACTGAAAGAAAAATGCTTCATATATTTAATGAATCATTTTCATAAAAAAAATTTAACAATTAAAAAAATTTAAATTTATCATTAAATATAATAGCTATTACTTACAGTTTTTTTTTAATATTTATAAGATAATAAAATTAATAATTTTCTATTAAAAAAATGTTTGATGTTTTTTTCAAATGTTTGTTTTTAAATTGGAAAAAATATTTAGAAAAGTGATGTCGTAACGATATCGTTTTAAATAATAGTACACAATATTATAAACGCCGTAAAATATAATATCGTTTTCGCTATCATATCGTTTTATGGTTTATTGGGATGCCATTAAATTTATGAAATCAAAAATTTTTTTATAAAAGCAACATATTTTAATAATTTAAAAAAAAAATTATTTTTAACATTCAATAATAGTCTCAATCTCAATAATTAAAAGTATAAAAATATTTCGAAAAAGCATGCCATCATAAATTTAAATTTTCATTATGACAATAAAAATGTCATCATAGTGCATTAAACACATTCACCACAGCAGGATACACGAACTGCTGGGTGCAATTACAGTCGTGTAGACAGCTACTGAATTATTTTGAAGACGACAGCTACAATTGAAAAATTAAAAACAGCTGTTTTATTGTGTATTTATATTTCAGTGGTGCCACTATCATTTTTTTAAACTTTTATGAAATGGAAAAACATGCATAGTTCAAGACTCGTAACAAACTTAATTTTAGCCAATAAATATATAAATACTTATTTATAATAAATGTTAAAGCGTAAAAACAAATGAATTTATTAAAAATCATTTAAAATAAAAATAAAAATTCGAAAAAATAATAAGATTTAATCATTTAAAATATTTTAATTTTGTTTTTTGGAACTAATAAACAATATAATTTTAACAGCAGATTAAATAAAAAATATATGTATATTGCTTTTAAAATAAAATTTTGTTCCGTCATCGCACGTCATAAAAGTTTCAGAACACGTTGGGTACGTGCGTATATATATAAAGGCTATGCATCACTGCTGCAGTGATGCAAAATGTTGTTGCTGATGCGTGGTTACCAGTTGCAGTTGCAATGCTAAAGGCCCAACCATAATATGCATAGCCTTGCTTAACCTACTGTCAACATTTAAAAAAAGTCTTTCAAATGTACTTTGAAATCAAAAATAAAATAAAAAAACTTTTAATTCCGTAAAGAATGTGCGATGAGATTCGCACCTTGCTTATAGGGCCCATACACAACACCATCATGATTGTGCAATCAAGTGATTGTGCCAGCTGATTGGCCGTGTATGAGCTTGTGGTGTGATTGTACCAGCTGATGGTGCTTTATCAAAAATAGTTTGATATTTTTTTGATTGTACCAGCATGATTGTATCGTGTGCTGTAAAGTTACATAGCTCATAAATGGTTAATCGTCAAGGCATAAACATCAAAAAATACAAAATTTAAAACATGAATGCCAAAGAAAAAATATTTTCGGGAGAACACGTTTTTTTTACTCCTTATTCGTTTTAGGATAATAGCAATAATAACAGCAGCACAAATTTTGTCGTTATTCATTTCAACCTTTTCCACACATTTTTTGGTAAAAAATGAATTTTGTACCAGCATGCTGGTGTGTTGTGTGCTTCAAGCTTAATTGCACAATCACTTTATTGTACAATCATGATGGTATTGTGTATGTGCCCTATTACGTAAAAGACAGTTTCATGAAATTTAGCAAAAAGTTTCCTTAAGTTCAATATGGTTTGCCTTATTTAATTTACATGTATTTGCACATTTGCTTAAGCCAATTTAAGCACATTATGGTTTGGCGTTAACACTTTTTACTGCACAACAGCTGTGCAAAGTTAGTAACTTCATCATCTAAAATTTTAAATTTATTAAGGTTTAAAAAATTATATCTTGGAAATATATATGTGGTAGTAATGAATGTACTAGTTACAAATTTAATTATTGTAATATGTACATAATTAATAAGTGTTCCGCAACGCTGAAAACCCGCAATACAGAAAAACTTTATTAAGCAAATATCTAAGGGTTAGATAATAATTGCCATATCGATATAATTTAAATTTTAAAAGCTTATTTTGTAAAAAAAAAAATCAGCCACGGAGTACGAATATAGATAATAAATTTACTCTTAATTGGTTAATCGGTATGCTTTAAACGCCATGTGAAAAATACTTTGAATAATTTTCCAATGATTTCCATATTTTATAGATTCTTTTTAAAGCTTAAGAGATATAGATAAAGTATTTTACAACTTTTAAGTCCTATAACTTCTAAACGAAGAAAGCGTAAGCACGAAAAAAATCTTCCTATAGAACTTCTTTCAAGGATACTAAAAAGTTATATAATTTTTTAAATTTCAAGCGTATTTTTTTCTGTTAAACAAAAAAAATATTTTCAAGCACTTATTCCTTAAATATTTTTTAATATTAGCAACACTTTTTCTGTTTTGTAGTGGACAAAAATAGAAATTAGTTTAATTTGACTACACCCAGCGGGAAAAAGAAGGAGTACGAAGGCCTTCTAGAAGGCCTCTGTACCCCTTCTTTTGGATGTACAAGGCCTTCTTGCTCCATTCCATACTCATATCTTTTTTACACGCGTTGTCATTGCGGAGAAGGCCTTCCGCTTTCCTTTCTTTCGCCAGAGCTTCTTAAAGGCATTCAAATATATGGCTCTTAGAAGGCTTTCCAGAGAAGGACAGTTAAAAGGCTTTAGAATAAAGGTTATCTTGAAGGGTTTTTAAGAAAGGTATGTTAAAAGGCCTTTCGAACCATCCTTGTAAAAAGTGCATCGGTTCTAATGGAAATTGGCTGATCATTTTCATTCGCATCGCATCGAAAAAAACATCGATGTTTTTTTACAGTGTCCATTCCTACACAGAACCTTCTTCTTCAATGAACAAAACACAACTAAAATGATTTACATTAAAGTTTTCATTTGGTATTTTAATATGTTTGTAATTTTATTTTTATAACGGGATCTGAATTCTTTCGCTTTTGCTTTGGCGAAAAAACAGAACAAAAAATTTTACTCTTTCTCTTTTTAACATCAACTAAAAAGATTTACATTATTGTTTTCATTTGGAAGTTATTTTATTATGTATGTTACTATGTTTTTGTAAAGGAATCTGAACTCTTCTGCTTTTGCGTGTGCAAAGAAACAAAACAAAAAATGTAACTCCTTCTTTTATCGCTTCTCATAGAAGCGAATGTGGAAGGTGTATCTTATCTTTTATACCAAAGTGCCGAGGCCTTCTATGAGGCATTCTTTAGCAGTTACATAAGAATAGTAATTAAATCAAAAAATTTTTTAATCAGGCCTTCAAAAAAGCCTGAAGTAAGAAGGTCTTCTAAGTTTTACCGCTGGGCAACGACAAAATAAGCACAGACAACAACCCGCAGCCATGAAGCCGTGTCGTCGTGAAAATAATCATTTCCATATACACACATGTATTCTATGTTTGACATATTGAAGTCGGTAGCTTGCTGTCTCGAATGTGGTTATAGCATAGTAATGAAACAAAAACTTGCAGTCAATAAATATGTATGTTTTTAGTTTTCTTTAATATGTACATAGTACAGACAAAAAACATAGTTTTTTTATTCAAAAATTACACTGCCCCGGTAGACCAGCTGGTAATGAGCTAGGCTAGCAGCGCCGAGGTTGCGGGATCGATTCCCGCCAGAGACAGAAAAAAAATTGAGATAGAAAAAAAAAGTTAAAAAAGAAAAAATATAATTAAAAAGAAAAAAAAAGGAAATAAAAACAAAATTTTTACTCTTTTGATGTATTCATCCAATAAATAATAATATTCATTATTCTAATGTAATGTTTCATTACATACATTTTAATGAAACAGGTTTCATTGATCCAACGAACCGCTGCATAGGTGAAAATGTGAAAACAGCTAGTTTCATTTCATTTGTTCTGCTCATATGAAAACATTCGAATTTATTTATCATTTTTTCACTAAACGAGAGTCAGAAAAAAAGTTTTTATTTCACAGTTTCACAGAACCAGAATCGACCCCCTGTGAAATGAAAACTTTTTTCACATTTTCATAGAGTTTCTGATTCTCGTTTAGTGAAAAAATGATAAATAAATTCGAATGTTTTCATATGAGAAGAACAAATGGAATGAAACAAATTGTTTTCACATTTTCACAGTAATGTGATTCTTGTTCTGTGTAACAGTGCAAAGAAGTGTCACAAACTTTTCATTTATGTCATATTTTTACACATCCATTTCAACGGTGAAAAATAATTTTAATTAAATTATTTAGAGAAAAATATGGACATTGCCAACGATAAATAATAATTTAGAGAAATAAAAATAATAATTTTCTAAAAAGATGCATATTTACAGATTTTAAACTTATTATATTCATATAAAATGCCAATTTTTGATAAAATAAAAAACATTACTGACGAAAAACGTTAATAACGTTTTCTTACATTGTACCATTCCGAATTTATTTCTATAATTCCATTATAACTAATAATCCTAACATTTTTTAAATTAATTATATTTTTTGTGTATTTGTATAATTTTACACTTGATTAAATGACAAAGTAGATATGTAATTACCATCGGCGGTGAAGAATTTAGGTTTAGCGACGGCTTAAAGTAAATTTAAAGCCGCCTACAAAATGTTTATGTTTTATATTTAATAACATATTACTAAATAAATCTTTATTTGGCCTTTTATTTGTTAATGATTTCACAATTTTTTGGGCTTATGGTCGTTTTCTAAAGCTTTTGTTTAACTTGCAATGAATGTATGTTTGGGTGGAAAATTGCAACTCAATTTGAAGCAGATATGTTCAATTGACTGAGCTGAAATTATGTACACACGTTCAGTTTTAATGACAATGCATTGTAAACTATGGTGGAATAAGTAGGTGTCATCGTTACGGCAACAAATACAACATTACAACAAAATTGGAAATTACATCACCGTTTACGTCAAAATATACTTTTAACAAAAATCAAAGCGTGCCGCTGAACGTGATGAAATAAATAAATTTTTAGCCAATTTTTATATTATTATAGTCAATATCTTATTTATTTTAATTAAAAATTATCAAAAACTTTATTAAAATACAATAATCTCAGCACAAAACGTGGACTTATTGTAAACATAAACAAAACTTTGACATAAACCTAGACAAACAATGCAGGAGCAAAAAATCGTCATCTGGCGTAGTGCTGCCACCTGTTTATTTCATTATGTTGTAAACTATGAAACGTCATTCTAAATCAAACATAGCAGCACAGCCAAAATGGCGGTCTAGCTATTTTTAATGCAATCCTATAATATAGGTATCAAATGAAAAGGCTTGCTAAGAATAACTCGAAAGCAAATTTGTTTCCGTTAAAAAATTGCTGTTGTTTTTATATATTTATTAACACATTTTATGTAAAATGTTTTCCTTTCCTATTTCTTGCGCGCACTTGGGCAGAACATTGAGGCCAACCTCTTTCAGATGCAATATCGTTCATGAAAAAACCCCAAATGCAACAAATTCGGAATTTTTCGTTTACTTCTTATTTATTTTAAGTTAAAAATATTTACCATGTACATATGTATGAAAATAAAAAACAACAAAAACTCTTTTACTGAAAAAATTTATATTGTATAACACAAGAGGAGCCATAAAATTGTATTTTTTTCTCTCTTCAAAAAAACTCTTTTAGCAAAAATAAATGCTTGCAGCTCAAGCATTAAATAAACTCGTTTGCGGCTTAGCGCCGTTTAAAAATCCTAAGCTTCGATATCTGCATTTGACTTTTACATTTTATTAATATAGTTACAAAAGTTTCACAGCTACAATGGAATGAAACACTTTTTCATTAAAAGAACGGGAATCGCCTTTTGTGTAAATGTGAAGTGCTAATGTGAAAAGTGCTCATGAAAACGAAAATGAAAAGTTTTTTTTCATTTCACAGTTTCACAGAACCAGAATCGACCCCCTGGTATGGGATCTACCAATAAAAGTGGGTGGACCACTCATAAGTTTTACAAATCTTCACTTATTTATTGACATTATCCACACCAAATTTTATTTCGATATCTGCTCCGAAACGGCAGTCATTAATTTTGGCCACCTAAAATTGCAAAAAGGCCACACTGTGTATTGGTACGTTAAAGTTATTAAAGTTTCGAATTAAACAGAATCGAATCGTTGTTTTTAAATCCCAATCTTTGTTGAAACAAACAATCATTTTAAAACTGTACCAAAGAAATATATATTTTAACGGTGCCATTGATTGCTTTGCTTTTAAAAATTGGTTTGATTTCCAGACTTTTTCTTGAATTGTGGAATAAACGAAAAAAAATATATCTTTAAGCAGGCTCATCAATTGCTTTGCATTTAAAAATCGTTTTAAGTTCCAGACTTTATATTGAATTATGGAATAAATGAATTTCTACTGCATAAATGTGAATAAAGATGCTTTTGTAACATGTTTTTCCTGATGGTTTTATAACAACAAAACGTGTTTTGGATTCATAACAATTTTCCTACAATAATTTTACTTAAAGCTTTTATAGCGAAGGAGCCTTTTTTTGCCTTTTTTTATATTGTTGTTGCTGTAAATAACTAAAATAAATATCTACAAATGCTTAAAGGGAATACAAACAAATCTTCATACATACACATCACATATAAATACATACAAACACACTGGCATACATTTAAATTACACAGAAAGAAAAATATCGTACTAAATTTAAGATTTTTCTACTTACATCTAGTACGTGTCGTTCTTAAATGTTGAAGTACGAAAAACACAAAAAAGTACTTTAAACAATCCAAAATGGGAGACCTTTCGAAAGCCAATTTGCGTGGTTACGCGTGTGTTTGTAAAAGATTTGTAGTAGAAACAACAAAAATACAACAAAAAAGGTAAAACAAAAAGATTTGCTTGTTGTGTGTAAAAACAAAAACAACAATACAAGAAGAAAAACATTCATAAAAAATACATGCCAAAAATCAAACTCAATTTGTTAAAACTATTAAGTAAACTACATTAATTTTTTTAAAGTGGAATAATTGCGAAAATCATATCAGGCTTGCTAAAGGTACCTTGTTATTGCAAATTCTTCTGTAGACAAAGGGCGGATTAAAATAAAAGTGAAACAAACATCTGTAAGGGGTGAGTTATTACCCAGCAAACAATTAGACATTACCAAAAGAACGGCTTGCCAAATAATGACTTACCTTTTGGGTTGCCAAATTTAATTGCTCGATTTCCATAATGCGTTAAATATGAAGTAATAATGTTAATTTTTTAAACAATATAAGAATGACTGAAAAATTTAAACTGTAAAAGTAATTATGTATAAAAATAAAATTATACGAATATCTGCATAACCAACGTTATTATTTTGTAAACAAATTCCCTACTTACTTCTTTTAAAATTAAAAAAGTAAGGAAAGCAATCAATTCTGAGGCACTAATAATTTCAGTATCATGCCTAGAAACAATATTAATATGGTAATCCAGTTGAGAAGTCATTCCGCCTAAAATGCTTAATTCCACACTCGATTACCTTTTTCAAAATTGTTTTCTGGGTAATAATATTCTCTCTACCTCTGATTCTCTGGTGTAAGTGTTTAGGTTAGAATTAATCGGGATTAAACCGACTTAGAAATTCCCGAATCAAGCACAGTTAAAGATTGATTTTTTTCTCATGTTTACTTAAGTAATTCAAGTTTTCGGATTGCATACGTACTTGAATCAATCATTCTGTACTTGATTTAAGGAAAGCCGTACTTACCGTACAATTCACGGGGGTATTGACCAGTAGCTATGAGCGATCCTGTCCGTTCAACTTTCCGGGTAGGCGCACACAGCCAATATGGTTGGCAGACGAGTTGAAGACTCAAAGTTCCACTGTCATAAGGTTGTTCAATAGAGCGAAGTATACACGTAGGAAAAATAATTGGAGTAACTTAAGATTGAGTTACAGTATAGTCTGTGAATGGGATGTCTAGGTTCAGGAGAATTTTATTCAAGGACCCGGTAGTCCCTGGATTTATTCAGAAACCGGACAACTCATGGACGGAATCTGGATCTGAATCTCTCTGCCTGCTTATGGAGACCCACTTTCCGGTGTGTGTGGATCCTGGGTCGGGGTAACAGGTTGTATTTGGTGATCCTTCCTCTAGGTCGGACTCAGGCAGTGAGGAAAGGGAGACGGAAGGGGATATTATCACCTTGGATAAGGTAACATGTGCGGTTAATGCCTTTGGGTCTTAAAAATCGCCGGGAACAGACGGTATCTTTCCAGCGATGCGACAGAATATCGCGAAATCATCACACCTGTTGTTGGTGGAACTGTTTAGCGTATGTATGCTGAACGGGTACAATCCTAGAGGGTGGAGGGAGGTCAGAGTAGTTTTTATACCCAAGACGGGTAAAACCGGTCACTCTAAAGCCAGCGATTTTAGCCCAATCAGCTTATCAGCTTTTCTTTTGAAGACGTTGGAAAGACTGATTGATGAACATCTGAGGACGAAGATTAACGCCGGCATCGAAAGCGGCGCTCAAAACGCCGTAAGGGTAGATCTGTTGAGAGTGTGATACATTATGTGGTTGGTTATGTGGAGCGGGGTTTGGGAAACAAGTAATACACCTTGGCGGCATTCGTGGATATAGAGGGTTCCTTTAACAATTTTAGGATAGAGACTATTAGGTAGGCACTGGTTGATCTAGGGGTTCCATTGTTCTTGGTCAAATAGACAACTTTCATGCTTAGCAGCAGAGTTATTCACTCGGACTGGAAAAACAAACGGTTAAGGAAACTGGTGACGTGGAGGACCCCACAGGGGGAATTCTCTCTCATGACAGGTGCCATAAGAAGTACTCCTCAAGCAGCGCTGGATGTCACTCTACATCTTCTGCCTATTGAGCAGTATGTAATGGGAATGGGGGTCAGGAGCATTCTTAGACTGAGGGGGTTAGGATTGATGCGGAATGTCACGCAGGGTCACTCACGGATCCTGGGCGAGATTAAGGCTGGTGGCTATTGCCTGGCTCCACCGATTATGTCGGCACTAGGGTGGATTTTGGGTGGTTCTAGGGAGAACTGGTCAGGTAGGAGCAGATTATTTAGTGGATTTTCTATTTTCACTGATGGCTCAAAGATATGGGGATCTTCTTTGAGGATCTGATCAGAATGTCATATAGGCTTCCAGACGACTGCAGTGTTTTTCAGGTGGATATTGTGTTGTTATTGAGGGCCGTGAAACTGATGAGGGACAACAATTGATAAGGGCGCCGAGGTCACTATATATGTAAACAGCCAGGCAGCTCTTATGGCCGTAAGGGGCTGTTATGTTAACTCAAAGCTAGTTGATGATTGTAGGAGGGCTTTGGAGGGAGTCGAAGGGGAATAAATGTTAATGTTGTGCTGGGTTCCGGTTCACTGCGACATATACTGCTTATCGAGACAGGGCTCACAGATGGAGGATCTTAACTGTTTGGAGGCGGTTCGGCCTCCAATAGGCTTCTATTTTGGAAGGATCAGGGAATGGATTCAAGGCCTATGGGTGAGGGTGTGAAGGAGACGCCACACCAGCTTTTCTACCTAACTACCGTACAATTGAACCGCTTGGCTTGATTTAAGTATGAATAGATTAATTTTTCTTTTCAGTGTACATTTAAAAATAATGAGAGTCTTGGCAGGCAAAGAAACTAGTATTTAGCTTGAAACATACTAAAGGTAAATCATTCTAAAAGCTATAAATTTGGCATAGATATTAAGTGGTCAAATTTTAAGGCCGATGTTGATATTGAATAAAACCCAATTTATTTGGGAATATATTATCATTTCTTTTTCTAATGACAATATTGGTGTGGTTCAATTATGTATGGAACAAAATATCGGCAAAATGGCCCCCACGACTTTGGCGGCACACCTCCATCCAATGGTCCAAATTTTAGATGACGCTGAGGCTTAATTGAGGTTCTATGCTGTTAATGTGCCGAATTATCACCTTCTTAAGCTCTTGAATTGTTATTGGCCTAACGGTGTTAAATCACATGATTCGCCACCACCTGACATAACACGGCCATTGAATTTGTCGCGCAAAAGAGCCATTGTTTCGTTATCTGTGTGGCAAGTGGCACCGCCCTGTTAAAACCACATATCGTCCACATATGTATATATCTTCCAATTCGGACCAAAAAAGGTCGTTATCATCTCACGATAGCGAACACCTTCCACAGTAACTGCCTGACCGGCCTCATTTTGGAAAAAATACGGCCCGATGATGCCACCAGCCCATAAACCGCACCGAACAATCACTTTGTAGGTGCATTGGTTTTTTGACAATCACTCTTGGATTATCATTCGCTCAAATGCGGCAATTCTACTTATTGACGAATCCACTGAGGTGCAAATGTGCCTCATCACCAGTGTTCCCACCAGCAAAATTCAAAATTATACTTGAGATGAAGCAAAATTACCCAATTTCAATGAAATTACACCTGATATAATAAAAAGTTTTTTTTTTTAAAAAACAAAACATTTACAAAGCAAAAACACAACAAACTCATTGAAAGAAGATCAATATTAGTCAAACTGTTAAGATTAAAAACTAAAAATCAATTTATAGAACTTAAAATAAAACTCCTAAAATAATGAGCTTAACTTCCACATTTGGTTGCGTATATCTAGGGAATGTTCAAAATGTTCAAAATGCTCATTGCCATTCCTTTATAATGGGTGCTTTAAGCCCAATAGAGCATATGAAAGGCTAGCTATGAAACGAACTGTTATACTGCTTTCTCTTCTTGCTCAGGCACATCAACATGAATTTACTTCAGCCATCGATTTAAGCAATTTATAGGTGACTTTATGATTTAGCTGACCTGTGAAGTCACTGGTTTATGCTGAGAAACCAGCAACATTTGACGTCTTGTTCATTTTATTCGTGACATGCAGCCAGAAATGCAAATTCGTACGTCTGCAATGCGTTTCATCAAGGACAGGTGCGTGGAGCCTATTTGTTTGAAATTAGTTTCAAATGGTAAAGCCGTGTATCAATCTGCGATTCGAATTCATTTTTGTGTTGTCTACCATTTTAAGTTTCA
This sequence comes from Pollenia labialis, assembly GCA_949318255.1. Taxonomy (NCBI): domain Eukaryota; kingdom Metazoa; phylum Arthropoda; class Insecta; order Diptera; family Polleniidae; genus Pollenia; species Pollenia labialis. Next base: position 43,448,908 of record OX439142.1, on the reverse strand, counting down.
TGGTCTTAAAAAATACCCTTTATAACTTATTTAGTAAACTAAATGACTGCAGAGTTGTATACAACTGACCCTTTCGTAATTCAGTTTAACACCTGTAAAGGGCGTTAAATATTCTTCAAAATAAGCATTAAAAAGCTGCAAGATAAAGATAACATTAATTATATGTTCGAATATTGGAAACATATCTTCCCCCAGGCAAGTTTTTAGTTAAAATAAATTTTTTCAATAAATTTCAGGTTCTAAATCACTATGATTCATCAAAATCTAAGAGTCCATCATGAGACATTCATTACCGATCTTTTAAAAATATATATGTATTTAATGATTGAAGTCTTTTCTTAAAAAGAAACCGAGACTTTGGTTCAGAAGACTGTGCGTTTTTTTAGCAACAATATTGAAAAAGAAATAAATGTCATCACTGAAATGGAATATTGATTTAATTTGGGTCTCTGAAGTAAGAATTTCAAATAACACCTGAATTACACCTAAGAGAAATAACCCACGCTATACCCACGAAAGAAAAATTATACCAAATTCGGGTAATTACCCACAAAGTGCCATCACTGCTCATCACTGTAGATTATTTTCTGTGAAATGCATTTTGATTTGAATGCTCATTTTCATAATAACGCGTTGCTCGATTGTGTATCTTTCCATGTTTCAAATTGAGTTGAATTGAGTCTGAAATTAAGAAATGTCAAATGAAATACAGAAAAAAACTTGACGTTTAGGTGTAGTTCACATTCAACATTGGTCCCCACCCGTTATTAGTAAAATGTGATTGTATGTGTGACACCGACTACGCTTGATGGAAAATCAAACCAATTTAGATTTTAAGGCGAATTCACGTACACAAGTTTCTTCCTGTTTTTTTCCTTTTCCTCTTGTTGCACTGTGTAACAACTAGTTATAAACTAGTACAAGACCTGGGGGTCGATTCTGGTTCTGTGAAACTGTGAAATGAAAACTTTTTTCACATTTTCATAGAGTTTCTGATTCTCGTTTAAGGTCACTACACACTATCCTATTTAGTCGTACGATATGTCAAAAAAATCGTGTGTGTTCATAAAGTATGATAGTGTGGCCCAAAAATTTAACTAAATGACAAATTTGTTTGACAAGTCTGACCGACTTGCAAAAGTTTTTAAAAATTTTCATAAAATGATAGTTTCTATGCGATCAGAGTTGTATTTTCTAATACAGCTGATAAGAAAACAACAATGTCGGCTTCATTGATTTAAAGCAGGGGTTTCCATTTCTTTGCACAATTGTGCAAACCACTACAAACACATATTTTTATGCTCTTCAATTCAGTCGTCGGTGTGACTTCGACAAGTGTACATGTTTAGCGGATGCTATATTATTTTGTTTCAGCTTACACTCAAAAATATTGTGCGGTCAAAAATGCTTTTGGTAACATCCAATGCCTTGCGTGCAATATTTAGAGTCTAAGTTTTAAGACTTAAATGCAGAGTAATATAACATTTTTATTTAATTTTAACATAATTTAAATTGTTGAAAATATTTAACAGCAAAGCTAGCGTAAATTTTATTTAGCAAATTTTTTAACAATAACATTTACTGCAACGTTTAAGCTAACGATATGTGTTTTGTTTGTGAAAAAAATTCTTTGCTACCTGTAAAAGGGTCCCTTTTGCTTTCTTAAAAAAGACGTACCTAAATGCAGAAATTATTAAGAAAAAAATAGCCAAAAGAATTTGTTGGTATTTTGCTTGTAAAAATATTTTGGTTTCTGTACCAATTGCGTCGTTGGGTTTTTTCTTTCTTTGAAAACCCTTTTCTTAAGTTAGTAGAAATATTTAAAAAACAAGTAAAAAGTCTTGTTTTGCTACAATTTATGTGTAAATAACCTGTACACATAAAAGCAAATGTGACAGTAGGTAAAATGTTTGGGTAAGAAGATGTGTTTTATTGATGTATTAATGAAACTTTATTGTTTCGCACTATTTTTATTGCTTACTTTTTTATGCTACAATTATTTGACCGAGCCCAAAGAGTTAAGGCTCAGTAAGTCTTTACTTTCTGGTCTGTTACGAACCAGCTGATTTGTTTTTGTTATTAAAAAACCTGTGAAATTGATTAGTTGTTCTGTTCTGTTGCGGTTCAGTTTGATAAAATCAAGAACTTGTAAAGTAATTGTAAGTTACCGCAAAATAAATAATAAAAAATTCGTTATGTATGAAAATAAAAAACAACAAAAACTCTTTTACGGAAAAAATTTATATTGTATAAAACAAGAGGTGCCTTGAAAATGTATTTTTTTCTCTCCTCAAAAAAAACTCTTTTAGCAAAAATAAATGCTTGCAGCTCAAGCATTAAAACAACTCGTTTGCGGCTTAGCGCCGTTTCAAAATCCTAAGCTTCGATATCTGCATTTGACTTTTACATTTTATTAATATAGTTACAAAAGTTTCACAGCTACAATGGAATGAAACACTTTTTCATTAAAAGAACGGGAATCGCATTTTGTGTAAATGTGAAGTGCTGATGTGAAAAGTGCTCATGAAAACGAAAATGAAAAGCTTTTTTTCATTTCACAGTTTCACAGAACCAGAATCGACCCCCTGACTAGCACCGAAGTTAACTGCAGGGATATTCTCGTAAGTGTTGTTTGATAAATTTATATTGAAATTAAGTCCTAAAACAGCAAAAGTAACAAGTAAGAGTGCTATATTCGGCTGTGCCGAATCTTATATACCCTTCACCATTGTGCGAGCAGAATACAGAGCAACTAGACAAAAACTAAATAATTTTTACATATATGTACATGCATACATATTCACAATTCTAAAAACTTCATTATAAATTAAATTTAAAAATCTAAAACTGGTAAATATTTTTTTACAATCGTTTTTAGAACATAAAAATTAAAAAAAAAATCCCTTTGAAAAACCAAGATTTGACCATTTGAATTCGCCTTGATTAAACACTTTAAAATAAACTCCACCACTCATATAAAGGGCATAAAAAAAAACTTATATATACCCTATTCACCACCTGTGGTGAAGGGTATAACAACAAAAAACCACATTACCAACACTGCATTATCATAGCCGTTGAAACCAAATTGAATAGTATGTTTATGTCATTTTGGTAATACAGTGGTTATGGTAATGCAGCGTTGATAAGGTTATGTCGCTTCTAATTGGATCTTTAAAAATTGAGGTAGTCGTGGTTTTTTACTCATATCTCAGCCATATCCTTTTGAATTTCAATAGCAAACAATTCCGGACCATATGTGACATAAATGTACAATAACCTGGCCCCCATCATATACGGGGTCTTCGGAAACCTCATTTCAACAGACAGACGAACAGACGGACATCGTTAAATCAACTTCGCTTTTCATAACGACCCAGAATTTACATACTTTATAGGGTCTAACATCGATATTATAGAAATAACAAACGAAATGACAAACGTATATATTCCCTATTCACCACCTGTGGTGAAGGGTATAAAAATTGATATTTTAGTTTAAAAACACATACATACACATGTTAAAACACATTAAATAAACAAGCATTTTTTAAATTTGTTGCCACTCCTCTTCTAATATTTATTGATGCTGAGAAAAGTTTTGTTTTTCAGAAGTGTTTTCATAAAATTGAGCATATTAATTTACTTATGTATTAAAAAGTATACCAAAAAAAAAAATCATATTTGCATAGGATTTTGTGTGCAGTTTATATATATACACACACACATACACAAATTTCATATCCATCCATGCAAAAAATGTGTTCCCAGAATTCTAAGTGGGGAAATCCTTTAATAGAAATTGCATGTTGATGCTGAAGATGATGTTGATGATTACAAAACTTTGTTTTTAATTAATTTAGTTATTTGTTATTTTTTTTTTTTTTAAATTTAAATTTAATATTTCTTTCTCATTTTATATATTTGAATGAAGTAAAATTATACATTTACCATTGAATTTGTATGTCCCAAGGTAAAGTAAAATGTTGTGCAATTTGTTAATAAAATATTGTCTTGTTTATCTTGTGCTTTACAAAATTTTTTTTTATACTTTCATCTATTTTTTTTTTATGAAAATTATCTGACATTATTCACCTACGAACGAGCTTTAAAAGTAATTTATTAAATTTGGTACTTCCATTATTTTTGTACTTTTTTGCGCAATATTGTAACCCAAGTACGAGGGTTGCTTTAGAAGAATTTTTTTTTGCAACCCTCTTATTATTAGAGTACTGAATTTAATAGAAATTATGACCCAATAAAATCCAAAATTATCAGTTGTTACACAGTACGATTATTTTAAATTCATTAGACATTAAATTAATTAACTTAAATTTAAATTAAATTAAAATAAAATTACTGAAATCAACCATAATAAATTTGGGCCCCCGACTTTTAATTTAGTGGCTTGCAGATATATTGAAAAAAAATACAAAAAATATATCAGAACCCGTTGCAAGAAGAAACCAGCTGTTCAACTTTCTTCCAAAGCCCCCAAAAAAAACAATACAAACGACAGAATTGATGCAAAATTGTTTTACAAATGGTGGTAACAAAATATTATTAAGAGTAAATAAAGGTATTTAATTTGCCTCTTAAGCATTCTTATACGTTTAGAAAGTTACCATGTTATTGTTATTACATATCATTATATGGTTGTTAATAATATAAGTAACATGTTTTCATAGCTATCTTTATTTAGTTTTAAGCAAAATAAATATTTATCAGTGAACCATACTCAAATTTATAATTGCGATAATTCTTCAAATAATTAAATCCTCTCCCTGGAATGTAAAAAAACTAAAACAGCTACAAGGACCTCAAAGCGCCATCAGTAAAAACTATAAGCACATACTGTTCCATAAAATATTTAAGAAGGGCTTGCATTGAAACAAAATCCACTTACTCGAAATATCTTAAGTAATAACAGCCATACCCGACTAACGAGAAGAGATACGGAAGGACTTATTCAATCAGAATTGCGCTAGACACTTATGTGAACGTGAAGCGGGATTAGGAGAATTTTCGTACATCATTGGCATGACTAAGCTGGAGGTCCACACCACGCGTTACACGCCTTTTCGCAGCCCACGCAGCTATCGAAAAAGTGGAATCTGCATAGTTATAGGTAGCATGTTACATCCACAAAAGCGTATTATGAATTGAGGCGTTGAATCCGAAAAGTAGGTTTAATATCTACTTTTAGGCTTTTTATGTCTAATAAATCCGTGCAAGTTTAACTCTCTTTTTGGTTTAAAATATGTTAAACCAGTAAATCTATAATTCAGTAAACATTTTACCATCTCTAAACTCATAAAATTGGGCGTTTAAACTACCAATGCAAATCATATGAATTTGACAGCATTTATCGTAGTGCTGCCACATTATTATTTTCTGCACTACATATAATATATGGGGCACTGATTTGCAGCTCTTAAGTTTAAACTACATATAAATTTATAAGGTATAAAAATCACAGATTACTAAACAGGGCCCAGATCGTCGCAGTCGGGATCGAGTGACTTTGATTGAAATTTTACTTTTTGAAATCATCCCATTCGTTATCAAAAATCCTCTATCGAAATTTGAGATGATGTAATTCGATAACGAGTGGTCGATCGAATGCCTTCACATGAAATGTCATTCGATAGGTTAAGAGCTTTCGTACAAACATTTAATTGCTTTTTTTCACAAATTTTTCAGCAATAAGAAACAAAATTATAACATTCAGTCTTACAATTTTTCGCACATTTAAGTCATGTTTGCGATAGAAGCGATTTTTTCTTGTAAGTTTTTGATTCTTAACAGCTTTAACGATTTTTAATATAGTAGACTTTGCTATTTGCCGCTCTTAGCAATTTTGGCGAATTTCACCTAATTTAGCAATTTTTAAAGAATTTTTACCATTCCTTTTACTTTAATGGATCAATTTTATGAATTATTAAAAATGTTCGCTATTTTTGCAAATTTTTTTATTTATTTTTTTTTCTTAATTTTTGACATTTTGTTTTTTCAACCGATTTAGCAATTTCAAATAAATTTTATGGTTTGTTTCCAAGCTTGCGATTATTAGCCATGTTCGCGATAGCAGCGATTTTTTTCTGTAAGTTTTCTGATTCTTTACAGATTCTTAACAATTTTTAATAAATACTAGACTTTGCTTTAATGCCACCTGTTTGCAAATTTTGCGAATTTCCGCTAATTTAAATTTTTTTTATCGCATTTTTGCTATTCCTTGTAATTTTAGGGACTTTTAATCAATTTAATGGTTTGTTTTATATATTAAAAACGTTCGCAAATTTTCGCTTTTTTTGCAAATTTTCTGAAATTGTAAAATTTTTCCGAATTTCTATAATTTTCCGAATTTTTGCAATTTTTGCGTTGCCGTTCTAAAAAAAAGCCCCATATATAAACCGATGTCATCTATTTTATAAGGCACTATAACACTGTTGATTTATGTATATCGGGCGAAAAGTGCAATTCCTTATGTCATTAGTATACAATCATAAAAATCTATTACTTTTTTTCAACAAATTTCGATTCGAAAGCTTTTGAATACCGCAATCCCGTTTTGGATACGTCACGAAGTTTTATTCGATATGAAAGTTCATTCGAACACGTGTGCGACGATTTGGGCGGTTATTTCCCTGCAGAAGATTAAGAGTTAATTGTCTAAATGCCACTAGTAAAATTACTAGAACAAACAGTACTAGTGCTAACGGGGTTAGAGTTCTTATATAAAAATACTAGTGCATATGAGTACTAGTATTTGATGTAGTACAAGGGCACTACTTGTAGACTGATAGAATTTTTTTTATAACAAAACTAAAATTCCGGTACATATTTCTTTTTTGATACTGCTTCCTAAATTTGATTACAAGTCATTTATTTATGTCATTTTTATTATAAAAAAATGTTAAAATGCAAACTTCTAATGCTAAAAGCACCCAATGTGGTCCAAGTGTACTTGTACACGTCTAGAACCAATAGTACTAGTGATGTTCCAAGCATACTCAATGTTAATTTGAGCATTAAGATTGTGTAGAAAAGTTAACAGTTGAGAACTAGCAGTGGTTATTTTTGTACTAGTTCGGTACTAATTAGGTACTAGTTCAACCTCCTGCAGGGTTACTTATTTAAATATAATTTACTCGAGTTGTGGTAATTAATGTGGTAGTTAATTTTTACAACTATTTCGCAAATAAATTTCATCTTAGTAAGTTTGTCTTCATTGTATTGCAGCATAAAATATGGTGCAAAGAGAAATGCAAAAAGGGCAGCTTTCAAAGGAAGAGACAAAAAAAAACGTAAAATCATCGGTCTGGCGACATATCTGTTTAGTAATCTGTGATAAAAATCATGCAATGTGTGGACCTACAGGTTTAAACTTAAGACTAAGAATACAATTTAATTAATTATTGTTGGTTCATATTTTTATAAATTAAGATTTAATAAATAAATAACTAGAAAAGGAAAAATTTGACTCTACCGAATCTTAAATATCTTCCACCGAGTGTTAAAATTTTTTAAAAGTGGTTTGTATATGGAATCTATAAGTTCGTTGCATTTTTAAGGCTTATTCCAATAGTATGCTTTCGAGAATAGGCTGTTTATGAGGCCAATGGTTGGTTATTAACCAATATTCACAAAATTCGGTCGGTAGTTTTCCAGTCTTTAAAAACTGTGGCAAACAAAATTTTATCACAATAGCATTATAATTACTATTGTGGTTATTTTGTTGAACTATTTATGGTTTTTAATCCAAATTTTTAATATTTAAATTCGGCTGAAGTTCATCAAGTTTTCATTAAATTATTTTTATGAAGAAAGAAATTTTACAACATGAAAATTAATTAAAATTGTTATTGATAATCTTTCATTCTTGACGTTAGGGCTTAGGCGTAGAAAAGTTGTTTCCGAGAGTTGACTTTAAATGGGGCCTATGGTAAATGATACACAGCCCACGGAATTTGGCACTGTTATTTCAAGCCTTAGGAAACTATGACAGGCCAAATTTTACTACAATAGCTTTATTCGTTACGATCTCAGCTTTTGGAAGAGTTGACTTCATATGGGACCTTTAGTAGTATGATGTCTAGCCATATAAAACGAATTTGTGCAAAATTAATTGGCAATCGATTAATTGCGACACCAATTATTGCTGCTTTTATTTTTCCATAAATGTAAATATCTCTTCCTACTTAATTGTTTGTGTTGGATTTCAATCCCAAACTGCTAAGAAGAACAAGAAACAACTTGACCACAACTCTATTTTTTTCTCATGAATTTTTTGAAAATGAGCGCGATTTAAACGTTAAGCATCAAATGACAAACTTATGAAGTTCTTTACACTACTAGTGGTGGAGGGTATAAAAAGTTACCTGTCATGATAATTGTTGTTGAAAAAATTTATATTTGAAACGTACTTAATTTAATTGCAGATTTCTGAAGACTCATATAATTTCATTAATAAAATTGTAAAAAGTTTTGGGAAATGCCTTCAGAATTCACCCACGTTTTCCTAAAATAGTTAAATTACGTTAAAATGTGCGTCCCTGTGTACAAGAGAGTAATACACAATTTTACATGTGTTTGTGTACATGTTAGTATACCCAGTAAACCGGTTTTTCCCGGTATAGATATATGATGTTAGATTCTAACAGTTAGAATATGTTTGAATCTTTGCAAAGAACCACATACGAATGTGGCTCTTTACATTCCGTGTACTATGGGCTTAAGACTTTTAATGTATAAAAGCTTTTGAGGATTGTAATTTGACTTAGAATACACATTCGAATAATATGAAAATTTGTTTAAATATTTAAGATTTGTATCTGAATTGTTTGAGCATTTTCTGAACTGTTATTAAGATCTTTTTCCGACATTCAGTCCACGATTTAACCTAATCCCCAATTGAAACTCCACCCATAATAAAGTCCAATTGAGCTTCGAAGTAAGGGGTGGTCCAACCATAATGCACGATGTTAATTGTGAGTCACACCTTAACGTCAAGTTTTAAGCGCAACTTAATTTGACATTTCTTTGTTTCAGTGTTTGACAAATTCAACCATGCGCGCTTAAATTGTTGAAGCCTCTAACTAAAATCGGAGTTGAAATCAAAATGCATTTCGTGCACTTGGTGTGGCTCTCTTTCACCTCAGTGCATTCGTAAATAAGCAGAATTGCCGCATTTGGGCAAATGAGACTTGACAAATGAGTGTTGAAAAGCCGATGCCATCACAAAGATTGACTGTTTGGTGCGGCTTATGGGCCGCTGCGTCATCAGGCCGTACTTCTTCGAAAATGAGCTCGGCCAAGCAGTTACCGTGAATGGTGTTCGCTATCGCGAGATGATAAGGAACTAATTGTGGCTAGAAATTGAGAATATTGACCTGGACGATATGTGGTTTCAATAGCATGGTGTCACATACCACACAGCCAACGAAACAATGGCTCTTTTACGCGAGAAATTTAATGGCCGTGTAATCTCTTGACGATGTTAATTGGCCGTCACGGTCATGTGATTTGACACCGTTCGACTTCTTTCTTTGGAGATATTAAAAAGAAAAAGTGTACATCAATAAGCCAATTACGATTCTAAAGCCAAAGTATGAGATAATTCGGCACATTAACGACATTTAACTTCCATTATGTTTCAGTGTCATTGAAAATATGAGCCATCGTGAGGAGCATTTTGCCGATATTTTGTTTCTTATAAAAAATATTAGGATAATTTTCTTATAACTTTTTCTTTTATTTACAATTAACATCGTGCGTTTTAGTTGGACCTATTTATATTAAAAGTTGACTCAAACTCAACACAAAACTGTTTGAATATGAAAATCACCGAAATAAATTTCCTTTGAATATTGGTAACAGGAAAAAATCTAAATAAAATTCGGCATAAATGATCGTAATATAAGCGTCATCCTTGCAGCATTAATTCCCCATGGACCACAAAGGAGCTGTTACAACAATCTACTTTTTTTTAAAAAAACAAAAATTTTCTCGCAAATTATTATCATTGAAAACAGCAATTTTTATTAATATTATATTGTTTACACTAGCGCAAACACCTTTGATATGACTAGAGCTTATACAAAAAATATCCTGTCGAGATCGGTCCATAATTTATCATAGCCCCACTCTTGGAAAACACTTTACCGTAACAAATAATGCTATTGTAATAATCCTTGGTATATCCAAATTAAAAAATTCACCTCCAAACTTTGTGCTGCTCGGTCTATAATTTATAATGGGTCTGATATACATCGTCCTTTTGGGGTAGACGTTAATATGCTTAAAGCCGCAACGAATTGTGAGGTTAGTTTTTATAAAGAACTAGTTGTGTATAGATGACCAAATTTATATAATTTTACGTTACTGTTCTACAGATATACAGAAACCTTTAATGTGCTTATATTGAAGGTGTCATGGCCATTTCACAAATCCAGCCACATTTTTGTGAAGAAACCCAAACTATTTGTTCCAAATTTAAAAACTTTTACCTACTGTGACCGTTCTCCAGTTATAAAGAAATCTATAATGTCTTTGTTTGGGAGGGATAAATATTTGTATAAAATCTTAATTATTTTTTCTCCGGATCACTGTTATTTACATTCTCTATTTAATGGAGAGGCAATTACAACTTCACCGAATATTTCACTTTTTGGCAAATGTTGTATATTGATAATAAAGTTATTTGTTTTAAATTTGAAAGCTTTTCTGTATCCGTTCACCAGATATGGAGTTATTCATCTTGCCTTTGTTTGGAATTTTTCAAACATTTTAAGCCTATGTTAAGTGCTTTTAACCCTTTTTAACATCTAAGTTTTTAAATTCCAAAAATTTCTTTTAGTGGATCTATTTGTTGAGAGACTTATCCACTGTTCAAATTTCATGTCTCTTACCTTAACCGTTTGGGCTGCGCGATGATTAATCCATCAGTCGCCTGACTTAGTTATAAATTTTATTCAACTTTTGGTCCTATGGAGGCACTGCTCCCCTGCCCCTATCGACAAAATAAGTAGTCTATTTTGTTTTTAGGGCTCACAGGAAACTTGTGTAAAATTTTATTGCTCCCCCTCCACCTTACCCCTTTATTTTAATTTTAAAAAGTGTAGTTTACTATAAGAGTGGGTCCTACAAAGGCTTTTGTCTTCAGATATGCGATATTTTATATTTTCGCTCTATGGGGAGTAATTCTCCCCCTCCGTTTATCCCGACCAATTATATTTTGCAATTGATAGTTTACCATAATATGTAGTGGCTTTTAATACGTTTAAAGACTATCGCTATAATAGTTTTTCATTTACGTTATATTTAATGAATGCATCCTATGGGGGTTTTGCTCCCCCAGCACCCTCTTTATTTTCAAAGGTGTAGTTTACCATTAGATTGGCTTCTACTATTTTTGAACCTTCTCACTATAACAGTTCTTAAGATATGCGATATTTAACATTGGCGTCCTATGGAGACCACTTCCCCTGCTGCTATCTTATTTTAATATCGGGGCTCATAAGATCCTACTGCAAGAATTTCCAGAAAATGGGTGCTTCGGCTCTTTAGATATGCGATACTTAATATTGGCATCTTATGAAGGGTTCCACTTCCCATGCCGCTATCGAAAAAATAAGTAGCCTATTTTATTTTCGGGGATCACGTGATGTATAAATTTCAGGAAAATAGGTTTAGATCGGTGTGTGTTATCAAATATCATTAGCTCATAAACCCAATAAAACAATTAGCACACTATTTACACAAACAAAAACCAAAATTGAAAAATATGATCGTAGCAATGTTGTGTACGAAATTAAATGTGATGGTAATAATGACGAAACGTGCGGTAAAGTGTATGTTGGAACAACCAAAAGAAATTTAGCTACTAGGATAAACGAACATAAAGCAGACATTGACAAATTAAAATACTCAACAGCTTTAGCCCTACATTGCATTGATAATAAGCACACACCAAATCTAAACGATGTTAAAGTACTAGACGTAGAGCGGAGGGTAAACAGAAGATTTACACTGGAAAGCCTACGAATACAGGAGAGACTTAATACAGCTGTAAACCAAAAAGATGACAAAGACCCAACGAATGCAAATTACACGATTGCAATATTATAATTTGGTCCATTTTCAACTGTGATACATTAAAAATTTAACTTTTCTGTGATATTTTTTATTAATTATACATTTATATTTTTGTTTTATTTGTGTGTTTAATTGTACTGTGTGTATTGTTTAAAACCACTTTTAAATTAGAAATGGAAATGTAAATACAAATTCAAGATTTTATGTAAGTTAAATTGTTTTTAAATGTTATTGTATTTTTTTTTGTTGTTAATGTACTAAATATTATTATTGCCTTTTATAATTTGTTGTTGCCAGATTTCAATAAAAATAATCCCTGAAGAGGTAGGAAAACAGCCTACGAAACGTCGGATGAAAATATGAAATAAATCTTTTATTTACATATAGGAAATACTTAGACCTTGAAAGCCTGTTTGGAAATCCCAAAAAAACACTAATATAGTAGAAAAAGGTCGATAAATAAAAGAACAATAGATATGTGTAGCTCTTTTAACTTGTTATTATTCAGATCTAAATTTAGAAATCTGTCTTAAAAACTTTATAAAACTTTACTAAGCAATATCGGTGTTTTTTACGGTAATTTCTTTCTGTCAATATTACGACAACTCGTTGAAAGAGTCATCTAGTCTAACAATTTTCTAATCACCCTTACCTTGGTTGACGAATTTAAAAAGGGAATAAGTTCACGTTCCCTTGAAATCTATTACCAAACAGTCGCAGGCGTATTTTAAATACGGCAACCACGTTAAGGGTGATTATTTTTTTTAGGGTTTTGTCGAAAAACAATTTGACGTTATAAAATTTCCTTTAGAGTTTTCCTCAAAACTTTCTTTAGAGTTAATTTAGAATTCTGTACGAAAACCAGAAGAGTTTTCGAAAATGTCCTTTTCTTGAAAAAATTTGTACATTTATCGTTACGTGTGTAGCATTTAATGCACTCTATCGCTATAGGTGCTAATAATTGCCCGCAAAACAAAATGTTCATGGGGTAAGTTTAATTTTTACACTACAAAGTGTATTCCCTTGCAAATACCGAGCCATGATCAGCGAGTGTGTTGGGGTTCTGTTCGTATTCCAGGTTGAAAATTCATTTGCTTGAGTTCGGTGTTGATGAGAAATTGGCTTTCTTTTTTCCATTTTCTACGTTTCTTTTGCTTTATGCAACTGATAGATAGATTGATTTATTTTTTCTTCACTTATACAACTATACACAAACGCACACTCAAGTGTACCAACAGATTTTCATACATATTCGTACGAGTATAAACTTATTAAATCAATGTAATGACAAGAACTTTAAATCATCGCATGATGTACATTCCCAGCGGTAAAACTTTGAAGACCTTCTTACTTCAGGCCTTTTTGAAGGCCTGATTAAAAAATTTTTTGATTTAATTACTATTCTTATGTAACTGCTAAAGAATGCCTCATAGAAGGCCTCTGCTCTCTGGTATAAAAGATAAGATACACCTTCCACACTCCCTTCTATGGAAGCGATAAAAGAAGGAGTAACATTTTTTGTTTTGTTTTTCTTTGCACACGCAAAAGCAAAAGAGTTCAGATTCCTTTACAAAAACAAAGTAACATACATACATAATAAAATAACTTCCAAATGAATACAATAACGTAAATCTTTTTAGTTGATGTTAAAAAGAGAAAGAGTAAAATTTTTTGTTCTGTTTTTTCGCCAAAGCAAAAGCGAAAGAATTCAGATCCCGTTATAAAAATAAAGCTACATACTTATTAAAATACCAAGTGAAAACAATAATGTTAATCTTTTAAGTTGTGTTTTGTTCATTGAAGAAGAAGGTTCTGTGTAGGGATGGACACTGTAAAAAAACATCGATGTTTTTTTCGATGCGATGCGAATGAAAATGGTCAGCCAATTTCCATTAGAACCGATGCACTTTTTACAAGGATGCTCCGAAAGGCCTTTTAAGAGCCATTAATTAAAAGGCCTTTTAACATTCCTTTCTTAAAAACCCTTTAAGATAACCTTTATTCTAAAGCCTTTTAACAGTCCTTCTCTGGAAAGCCTTCTAAGAGCCATATATTTGAATGCCTTTAAGAAGCTCTGGCGAAAGAAAGGAAAGCGGTAGGCCTTCTCCGCAATGACAACGCGTGTAAAAAAGATATGAGTATGGAATGGAGCACGAAGGCCTTGTACATCCAAAAGAAGGGGTACAGAGGCCTTCTAGAAGGCCTTCGTACTCCTTCTTTTTCCCGCTGGGTTGTATAAGTTTCGAGTACAAGTAATAAAGCAACGACAACAAGAACCACACACTATTAGCAATAACAAGAGCATTGACGACAACAGCAGCAACAACAATATTAAGTGGCCATAGTAAGTTGAACTATGACATGAGCATGAAAATCCATTAGGACGAAAGGATGCAACCATCTTGGAGAAAGGCAGGAAGGTTTTGTAAGTAAAAGAAAGTGATTTTGATTTTCTCATAGTGATGTACACACATCCAAGCATAAATGTTCAATAAATGTCGTTCTTTAGAAACTTTGTTTTAAAGAGTTTTTTTTTCGTTATTCAATTTTCATTTTCACATGGTTGCTTGTAATCGAGTACATGGTACGTCGCTGAATGGGGGGAAAGCAGAAACCGTGGATTATAAGTGGTCTGTTCAACAGGTATTTGGTTTTATTTGATAAATTTAATTGAAATTGATGACAAGTGAGACTGCGGTATGATAGGAGGTAATTTAGCAATTAAATTATATAAATAAATTGCAAGTGTTTATTTTTAAGAATAACCAAATATTAAGGAGGATACATTTAATTACACCCTACACCAGTATACGTGTCATGGTAAAATGTTGTGCTGGTAGGTCAAGTATTTTCCATAGGTCCCATAAAATCACATAGATGTAGATATCCAGATAATGTTTATCATAAAGAATTCTTATACGAATTGTAATCTCATTAAATATTTTTGTTGCCCGGACCTTCTTGATCATTAGAGTGGAACGTCACAATTTTTTGGCGAATTTTAATTTGAATGCAACATTTTTATCCGCAGGTAAATGACGAAAAAATTGGGACCTACTTTTAGACCAATTTTTTTAATTTTTTTCGTAATGTACCTGAGAATAAAAACGTTGCATCAATATTTAGAAAATCAAATCAACTTGTAAAACATCTCAGATGAAACATTCAAAATTTTTTATATTTGTTGTAACTCATTAAACTCAAAATATTCACAATGTTTATATTTTAATGGTCAGATTTAAGACAAACTTCAGATGAACAATTTTTAAGTTCTTAAATTATTGTCATATCTCATATAAAAAATCATTTCCTAGGCTAATTTCGCTTTACCCGAATTGGGAATTGATTTAATTTTCTTTATGCGAGTTTTGGAGACATTCGCGATTTTTTGTTTTTAGTGTTTCTGTTCATTGTCAAAAATTTCAAGAAAAGCTAAACTGAATTAAATTAGTTTTACATTGATAAACAGATATCTCTCTATTCTTTCAGCCAAAACAACATTTGTGTTGATCGGATAAAAATATTTTAAGCTAAAGGCCTTAAAATTTAAAAAAAAAATTATTTTTAGAGTTTTGTCAACACTATCATTTAAAATTGCTCCATTAAGATGACAAAATATGCTGAGTATAATTTTTTCGGGCTGTATTTCAAAGATAAGCTTGTAACGTATAGCGTTAAAATATTAAGTAAATAAAATTTTCCATTGTTTTTATAAACTGTGGTGTAGGGTATCATATGGTCGGGCTTGACCGACTTTAATTTTGTACTTGTTTTTTCAAATTTTGCAACTTTTACTCTAGCCGTTCTCCAGAACACAGTTATTTATACTGTCTAGAATTTAAGAAAGATTTATAGCCTATGCTAAGCGCCGTTTAATTAGGAAATTACCTTGAAAATTTCAGGATAATAATAAGACTAGATATAACACCACCAAATTTCGTGGCGATCGGTCCGACAAACACAACCCTTAATACTGAATGTGATAGTGTTCTGTTCTTCGTTAAAAAAAACAGAACAATTGTAGTGATACTGTAGACAAATATTATATTTTAAGGTTCTATAATGTTTCTTTTTTTACATTGATAAAGAAATGAACAAACAAAAATTTGTTTGTACCACGAACAGCTTGTGTGTGTATTGTGTAAATGTTTTGTTTGTGTAAAATAATTCTGCTGGCTTTTTTTATTTGTATGTGTATTTTGTTTTTGTAAAAAAATTTTGGACAGCCAAAAGGGACGAACATTAATGAGCCGAACCGAACACTCTGAAGGTTGTGGACTTAAAAAAAAACCGAACGGAATTTAATGTTTTCACCTTTTGTTGAGTTTGATAAAGACAGTATTACTTTTGTGTTCGAAAGATGACTTACAAGGACACGTTATTTTTTTTAATGATTTTCTACACAAACACTATTAGCGTTTGTGTATTCCACAAATCGACCGAACACTGCTTTAACGTGCCTGAAACTAAAACGAATAAATGATATTTTTTAACAACAACAATTGAATTGATTTCAACAATTGAAAAAATATAAAGAGCTGGGGCCTGATTGTGGCAGTCGTGATCGAGTAATTTCTCGATTCGGAAGCAATTTAGTATCAAATTATTTCAGTATATACTGAACGAATCGGAATTATTTTTTCAGTGTTTTAAAGCACTAATTTGAGTTTCACAATGCTGAAAAAATAATTTCGATTCGTTTAGTATAGACAGAAATAAAATTGCTTTCGAATCGAGAAAGTACTCGATCACGAGTGCCATAATTAGGTTCCTGTTTTTGCTTATTAAGTATTTATATTTCAGAGGTGCCATCATAATTTTTTTTTTTACTTTTATAAAATGGAAAAACATGCATAATTGCAGACTCGTATACAAACTTAATTTAATATTATAATATGGACCGATTCTAATAAAATTTGTTCTGCAGATTTATGTAGGTTGCAACAAAATATTTGTGGACCTAAGTAAGCCCAAATGGCTGTAAAACAAGATGTTTAATGGGCACACGAAAGAAGTTTGCATGTGGGAAAGGAAAGGAAAGAAGTTTGCATGTGGGCATACATATGTGCCAAGTTTGATAAAATTATTTCCAAAATTGCGACCTGTAACTTGCGTAAAAGGTTATCTTGGACAGGCAACCAGCCAGCCTGATAGAAGGACGGACCTCGTTAGATGGATTCTGAAATTGATTCGGCTAGAGTGGCTCAGGAACCTCGAACTTTTTCCCCATGTATAAAAAGATTTGAAACCAACATATTTGTTTAGAAATATAATCAATATTTACACGTTTTCATCAATGTTTTGTTAAAATAAATTTTTTACAAGTAAATTTATTTTATATTTTTATTAATTTTAAAAAAAATTTAACTTTGACTGACGTTCTTATATTTTCAAAAAGTTATAGAATTGAGGTACTGTTCGACTCGTTGTATTTATCTTTGAAATAAAATTAAATAACCTACATTATGGTAACTCATTTATTCATTTCCATGTTTCAAATATATTTGGGAATCACAATTCCAGAAAAGAGTTCTCAAAATGCAACAAAGGTCATCACTGTTATTGTCACAATTTATCAATCACCATTACCACGAACCTTGACTTAACTTCGTCTGTTTGTTGAAATTTATGGATCCAAGATAAGTTACTTTGAAATACATACATTTTAAATTAAATAAACAGTTGTAAGCACACCCAGTTGGTCAAACCGCCGTTGATGACTTTGTCATGGACATAATCATAGCTTTGTAAATAACAGAGATAGAATGCTGATTTGTTGTTGAAGTACTTCTTATGTGTAGGAGAAAAGTTGCGCAAAAAATTAAGCAAAACCGACTCCTGAAACAACTACCTGTCATATACATATCTGCCTGCCCCTCCATTTGTGTTCACGGTAACTCGTGAAAGGATTTAGCTATAAACGTGAAATTAATTATATAAGCTTTTCAATAAGAAATCTCTTATAGGGGTGAGTTTGAATATCCCATAGCTCAAGCTTATAAAATTCGATATCTACACACAGAAAACAAATTGGTTGGGAAACAGTTGCAGTAATAAAATATTGATCAAGTAACACAATTTATTATTGCAACTACAGTTTAACCTCGATTATCCGGCTCTCGTGGGACCGACACCAGCACGGATAATCGATAATCGGTTAATAGAGGTTATATTTAAATATACAGAAATATATTTTTTTGTATTTATTTTTATTTATATACTCGATTTATGTAACTACAGATTGAAATATACCACATATTTTTATACAAAACATACAAATCGTCATAGAGAATGCAAAATCAAATACATATTTATGTATCATGAAAAATATTAAAATTTGGGTTTTTACTGATTATGCTTTGGTTGATCAAACTACATGTCTGAACTTAAAACATGAACTTAATAGGGGGAAGCACCGGATTTAGATACATGTATGTACATAATAAAAAACATAAGAATGCTGCACGGATAATAGATGCAAAGCACGGTTAATAGAGGTATAAATCTTCAACACGGATAATAGAGGTAAAGCACGGATAATAGAGTGAAAAAATAAAAAGAACCGCATGCCGGTTAATAGATGTAACCGATTAATAGAGGTCCGGTTAATCGAGGTTTAACTGTATTAAAAATGTATAGTTCTAACTGATTTTTAATTCTCTTGATTATTAAAACGTATTTATAACTGAAATATGATTCCTTCAATTCTTTTATTAGTTATGATAACTTATTTAATTTAGCTCTAAAAATTAGTACAAATGGTTAGAATCACAACCGAATTTAATACGGGGCAATACTGAATATTGGCCTTTGCAATTAATAATTTGCTTTCGTCAATAAATTTTGTAATATAAATGTTAATTCATTTATTGCAGCCAATTATCGATTGCTAGTATAGTTTCAATTCGAGTACAACAAATGAAAATATAATTATTTGGTATTCACAACCAAAAAAAAAGCTATATGTCCCAATTGTTTACTAAATTTTCTGTCAAAACAATAAATATAAAAAAATAATTTTAAATTTATATTAAAATAAATAATTTTGCGTTCAAAAACTCAAAAAAGTGCAAAAACTTAATAAATAGGGGTAAGTTATTTACGTATTTTTATAATTATGGTATACACGTACATATGTATGTATGTATGTATTATATTTCTTATAAATAAATACATATGTATATGTATCCAGCTAGCATTTTCAATCGAAAGAATCTACTGTGAATCTCATGAAGAGCATTAATCGTCCACGAGCGCAATTTTTAATCTTAAAAGATTCCTCTCACGGGAGAAACTGTTACGCAAGCTGATTCCTCTGCGAGATACTTCTACAACACATCGAAATACGCTTATATCACAGTGCAAAAAAAAATTCGGGTCATTGCCGCCAGCCTCAACACTTTCAACGCGAAATAAAACTAGAATACCGGTAGAGCAAATCTGCCAAAGGGTTTTGAAAAGTCGGCTTGGGTTCGTGGAATATTCGTGGAGCTTTTTAACCTTCTAAAGTGCCGTTTTAGTATACTTTTGTTGGGAAGTTAAAAAAAGGACAACAATTACACCTCAAATTAGTGTTAGAGGGTTAATATATCCTAAGAAAAGAATCGCTATACGATTTTACTGAAGACATTAACCCTCTACGTGCCGTTTAAGTATACATTTGTTGGGAAGTTAAAAAAAGGACAAATATTACCCCTTTAAATTAGTGTTAGAAAGTTAATATATTCTAAGCAGAGAATCACCATACAATTTTACTGAAGACATCTGAAATAGCATTTTAGCTCAGAAGTACATTTAGTGTATTTTTTTTCCAAAAACTTTTCAAAACCCTATGGCAGATTTACTCTACCAATATTCTAGTTTCATTTCGCGTTGCAAGTATTGAGGGTGTTTTTTTTTTGTTGCACAGTGTATTGATCGTAGACAAATTCGTTTGAGATTTCTGTAAAAATTTTCTAATGAGGCTTTCAGGAAGCACATCAAGAATCTTATGAGACTCTTGTAAGAATTCACTTACAACTTGTGGAATGCTTACACATATAACTGAGCCACCGAAACAAGAGCATCAATCTTCTTTTTCATACAATTTATACGAAATTAACCTTTAGATCAGGAATTCCACAACAATCCTGTTGGAAAATCTTATTTGACAGATCCTTACGTCGGCTGGCTTAAATAAAATTGTATGAACTAGTGAATTTTCATGTTTTAAAAACGCTCTTATTTAGGTAGCTCAGTAATTGTTATATGACTCATAAGGAGAGCCGCAAAAGGTTCATTCCAAGATTAAAAGGCAAGCGTGTCAGAAAATGTATACAAAACTAATAAATAAAAAAATTAGATGTGTTATTATTGCTACTCATCAGAAGATTCTTTGAGGAGTTAGACAATCGACTAACAAACATCCGATTCTATCTGGGCAATATCTTAGACATACATACATATGTACATATTGTTTATATTTTCCTCCGCGTGTACATTGGTCAAACAAATATGTTATAAATACATTAAATGAAAATCGCTCAGTTTTTTAGTGATTTTCATATTAATTTACAGCTCAATCACTGTTCGATTTGTAAAATCCACATGTTAATTATTCTGTTTTACTTCAGACACTAGGACAAGACGACATTGATGAAAGAAATTGCATTGGATTGGAGCCAAATGATGATGTGGAAAGCTGCATATATGTGTTTGTATAAAATTAAATAAGTTGTAAACTGTACATAAAAATATTAATAAATAAATATACTCACAAAAAATTGAGTTTATTGGAATTATTTTGATTTCCTTTCTAATAAATCGTGAAAATGGTTTATGTAACCGGTTAAAAAAAATATTGATAAAGACAATCAAATCTTTTGTTATGAACACCAAATTTGTGTTTATTCAGTTGCATCTATCATATATTCGGCTGTAAGCATATTTTTGATTTCTAATAATCATACATACAACTAACAATATCTGTTGTTATAACTGATAGTGTACTAAAATTCAAATGTTGCTATCAAAAATATTATGCTTAGCAACGAAATTTTCAGTAATTGTAACCGAATTGTGTGATAGTACATGCAACCGACAAAATTCGATTGGCGCCAAATTCGGTTGTGATCACGAATCTGTTTTCTCTGTGTATACTAAACTTTAGTAAATTTCTTTAAAATGTATGGGAGGGTAGGCAAATTTTTTAAAGCGGATAACCCAATAAGAAAATTTTGTTGGAGTTCCTTTATATTTGGCATAACTAGAGTTCCTACAAAGAGGGTATACTAAGTTTTTCATTCCATGTGTAACTTTTTTATTATTCATCTCAGACCCCATAAAGTATATATTCTGGTTCCTTGAGTAATTCTAAGTCCGCCTGTGTGTCCGCCTTTCCGTCTGTTGAAAACACGTACACTTTCGAAAAACTCAAAAGAAATGAACAAACTTGGTGTCAAATTACTTGTAGTTATCCTAAGCAGCTTGGGATTGAAATCCAGGAAAATCGGTTCTGTAGGATCAGAGCTATGAATCAAAATATGGAACCAACACCTTAAAAAGGTTATAACAGTTGATGAAAATATGACAAGCAGTTAGGACGTATCAACCTTTTTATAGGTTTTAATTTGACAGTGTTTTAAATCCCCTGAAGATGACCATCGATGTATGGTCGAAATATCGGATGAAAATTTTTTATATGACCTTAAGCCAAACAAAAAACAACAACAATTAATAATTTTGTTACAAAAACTAACATAAATGGTGCAAAAATGCACGGAATTATGTAAGATTTTTGTATTATTCGACTGGAAATCACGCTATAAAATTTCGTGAAGATCCGACCCTAGACCCCGTCCTGTATAAGCCCTACTCCCGGAAAACAGTTTAGTACGCCTAAAACTGTAAAAACTAATGATATCATTACAAAATTTGGTACATCACAGTTTTTAGGACTATAAATAACACTGTGAAATTTCGTGAAGATCGGTCCATAATTTACCCTTAAATAATGACAACTCTCCCGAATTAACATAATAAGTACAAAGTTATTGTACTATGATCTGAATCAAATAAACTTGGTTCTATCAGCATTACAAACGAGCTTATTTAGTCTGACATTATACATTATATTCCACTACAGTTTGCAATACTTTTGCAAGTTTTTAACGATAAAGTAAGCAAACTTTATCGACAAACATATATGTACATACATTCTTCCAGTCTTTAATAATAATGTAAATTTCATTGTTACCTCGTATATTTCAAACCGCTCCACCGATTTAGACTTTTGATAGGTGTTCAGAAAAATGGCCAATTTTTTACACAATTTTGAAACCAACAACGAACGTGTGAGAGCAAAAATGTTAAACCGTTATTTGTTAATTTTGACACTCATGCTCAATTACATATTAATTTTTCATCTGACAAAGACACTGCGAAATGCTTGTCGTGCACATTTTTGCAAATTTTACTGTTCAGAGCATTTTTTTTTGCATAATTTGGTAAAAAAAAGCATTTTGCAGAATTTTTTTAAGTTTTTTTGTTGCATATTTTGCCTTTTTGAGGAATATTTTGATACATGTTAAATTTTTTTAGACGCCTACGAGAGCTTTTGCAACAGATGAAATTGTTTTTCTTTTTTTTGTGATGTTTTGGCTTTTCTATTTTTAATATCTATTTGTAATAATATAACTTCACCATCTACATTTAATTTTTATTCGACAATTATGCCACAAAGCAGGTTGTAATTAAAGATTAATGTTATTTTTAACCTAAAAATCTTATGTATGAATAAGCACATATTTAGGGAAAAGGCGATCTGTGTATTTCATAGAAATCTGGATCAATATTTTAGTATTCCGATCAATTTAGAATCACTTTCAAAGAGATCTAACGATCTATGAAACCGTCTATAATTTTACATATTCCCCATAAAAACTTTTTCCAAATTAGACTCTGTGTCCGTAAACCATCTCATTACGTTGGTTTTGAGATTAAATTTGCCCCAAAAATTTTTGTTTCAGTAAAAATAATTTAATGAAAATTAAATTTAACTAGAAATATCAAAATTAAAATTAACAGTTCAACTAAAAATCACACTTGTTTTTAAATGTTTTAGTTCAAACTAAATTATAATCGAATCAGTTCACATCTTTAAATATATTTAACTTCCTTTGAAATATTTTCATTAATAAACAATTTAGCGTCCGTCCCTTAAATCCTTTTAAGACAAAAAAACCCTTATGAATGTTGATATCTAGATAATATTCGGCACAACTAACTCTCACATGAATTTAAATTGTTAAATTGTTGAATTTTTCGTTTTTAAATTCGCAAATTTTGAATTTTTTGGTGCATATTTTTAACAATTTTCATGGCATATTTTCAAGGTTTTACTGCATATTTAATGCGCATTAAACGTGTTTTAAGAGTATATTTCTGGTTTCCCTGGTAATGAAATATTGACAAAAAAAACAAAGCAACATCGCACAGTGGTTCAGCTTTAAACGAGTGTTGGCATTAAATATAAGGAAATATCGTAGAGCCTTGAATTTTGGTAAAGACTAATATTTAGTTGTGATAAAAAAATACCGGATATATGAAAAAATCCGAAAAAAAACCACGCCTACTTCCCATGTAACACAAAATTTAAAAATCATTGCAGTCACAATTTTTTGCTGATTGCAATTTTTTGATAGTATTATAACCAAAATGACCACATAAAATGCAATATTTTCCTTGTTAGCAAAGCTAGATAGCTTAAAAAAGCTACACAGGTTTAAATTTTTAACACCAAGAACTTGATGATATGGGGGTAAAGTATCACATCTAAATTCTTTAGCACTCCATCTTAATATTTGATACTGATGTTTTGATAAGCCAGCATCAATAATGAGGCTTAGTGCTTTTTCTGGACTAAACATTTTTAAAAATATTCAACATTTTTATATTTTTCGAATTTATTCTATGAGCTAAATTTCAGTTATGTATTTCATAAAGCTTTTTTGTAATAGTCATATTCCTTCAATTTTTCAGAAATGACTTTATACACTATCAGACTATTATATTGTATTTTCTTGTTACATTTTACCTTAGCTTTCCGTTGGAAAGCAATGAGGTATATTGTATGAATAGAAAAATTTACAATTATTAGACACCAGCAGAATGTAATGCATTTTCTGGCCCGCTACGGCCTTCGTCAGCATTCTTTGTGTCACACTGGATAGTGATACTTTATAAATTGAATGTATTTAACTCAACTATTTTAACAAATAGAAACTGGGAATTATTTCCTTCTGGAGGTTACTTTATATTATATTCAACATTTTTATATTTTTCGAATTTATTCTATGAGCTAAATTTCAGTTATACCTCATTGCTTTCCAACGGAAAGCTAAGGTAAAATGTAACAAGAAAATACAATATAATGGTCTGATAGTGTATAAAGTCATTTCTGAAAAATTGAAGGAATATGACTATTACAAGAAAGCTTTATGAAATACATAACTGAAATTTAGCTCATAGAATAAATTCGAAAAATATAAAAATGTTGAATATAATATAAAGTAACCTCCAGAAGGATATAATTCCCAGTTTCCATTTTTAAAAATTTTTCATCCTTATTAATTTTTTTTTCAGCTGTTGGAATCAGTTCTGCCGAATTAATATCACATGACTGATGTACTTTACTCATTTAAGCAAGAGATTGTCAAAGTTTAAAAGCTTAAGAAGGGCCACCACGTTTGACTTCATGAGAACACATTGGTTCTTCATATTCTGGAAGAAATTTTCCAAAACAATACATACTTTCCAACCAAACTTCGGTTTGTTCAACATATCTATTTTTTTATCAAAGTTTTTCTTGGGATTCAAAAAATTTATTAACAAGGTTTAAATGTGCCAAATTCCTATTTCATACAGTTGATAAATTGAAATTTATTGCTGATGGGATAAGCTAATCCTATGCGCATTTCACTGGTTGCTTACGCCAGATCGTCAGGAAGCTTCATCCAAAGACTTAAGAAAAACTAAAGATATTATACAAATAAAACTGTTAAGCGAATAAGAATTATAAGCCGTAGTTCTACTTGTAACAACATTAAAGCTTAAACCAAAACAAAAACAATAAACAGTGAGTTTTTCTTTTCTAACAGTCCCGACTAAAATTGGTGGATAAAGAAAAAACAAATATAAAAACAAGTTACTTTATATTATTTTGCCAGTTCAGTTTTATTTACACTGCCACATGCATATTAGTTATTAAAGTTTTTCTTGGGATTCAAAAAATTTATTAACAAGGTTTCGTTTAAATGTGCCAAATTCCCATTTCATACCATTGATAAATTGAAATTTATTGCTGATGGGATAACTTAAACGAAAACTATTTTTTATACGTTTTGCACTGGCCCACTCAGTTTCTAATATTGGTAAAAATTGTTTATGTTTGTGTATGTATTTGTTGAAATAATATCGCAACCTACATTAATGTTCTTATAACAATCTAAAAAAAGATCAAACATTTCATAATAAGATAACTGGAGATTGTCCATATTGTCACTTCATTAACAATGTCGAAAAATCGGGTAGATCAGAAGACATGAAAAAATTACTGCCAGGCCCACAATGTCGACAAGAACATTTCTTTCGCATATTTATATTGAAAACAATAATAAAAAATTAAAATTGGTTTTTGTTTTCAATATAAATAAAGGAAAGAAATGTTCTTGTCGACATCGTGGGCCAGGCAGTTAATGAGTGCCGCTCTTAAACCATTGTGCATCGTAGCTCTTGTCGTCTTGCATGATTTTCGTGTCAGTTTGTTTGCAAATTTCATTGCTGTCCCCTATCTATTGTCAGAGGTTTTAGGTTATCATTGACTCATCCTTAAGAATGCCTTAGAGACGTGGCCAACTGGGCTGTCCAGAGGCACACACACACACACACACACACAAACGATTATTCGCATACTGAATTTCATTATTCATTGCAGTTATAGCAAGACGAAAATGTATGTATTTAGCTGTTGAATTATTTATCGCAATACATTACTTATCTCTAAGTCTGTTTGCCTGTTTACCACAAGATAATTATAAGCAATTTATATGGTGGACACATCACTATGACGTACGACATTTCATGTGAAAAAGCGTTGACAGAAACAAAATCCTGTAAAAAAAACCAGGTTGTTATTCTCGTAGTGTACGTAAGTATGTATGGCCCAGACGAAGGTATTTGTTAATATTTATGGTCACGTTGAACCATGACAGACTCAATGATTTTGTTGACAATAGCACTAGCCAGCCTACATACTGAATTACCGAATAACTAAGTGACTGCTGTGCTGCTGTATTGGCTTAACGTTTACAGTTGAGTGTCATAAATATCCTTAATCCAACAGCCTTTAACGAACAATTCAACATGTTTAAATATCAAACCGGACTGCCACAGTAAGTACAGAAAGGTACACTAAGTGAGTATGATTTTCATGCAAAGGACTTGCTGGTTATATGCTACGTTTCCTTTTTTAAACTGATGAACTATAATATATTTATGTAAATAAGTCCTTAAAATCAATCTTCTTCATACATAGTTGGCATCACTGCACGTTTAAAGTCGTTCGTAAGACAAGTCTCTGTTTTGAGTTAAGTTTTCTCTAAGATTTTGAGCTTTTTAATAAGACCGGCAATAATAAATCATAAGTTAAATGTAAGTTCTACATCATAAAATTGGAGTTTATGTGAATTGAGACTAAATATTCTAAAGGAAGAAAAAAATTAAAATAAATAATATATGTGAAATTTTGCATACAAGAGTAAAGGAAAGGAATAACACATGAAAAAAGAATAAAAACTACTATAATAAAAATATTGCAGCTGATCTGTTATGTTAAATATATTTATTTGAGAAACAGTTGAAGACGAAATCTATACACATATTTGGACTCTAAGCTTATATATTAATGCCTAAAAGTATGCAATTGATCTTTGAATAGCAATTGAAATTAGTATATGATAAATGTCTATGTTTTTTGTGGATTATAAATTTCTATATTGATCCCTAAAGTATGCAAGCTTTTAATACAACACCAAATAAAATAATAGCCGCAGGTACATCAAAAAGACAAAGAAAACTTATTGAAACGTCACCAGATATCATGGCAACTGAAAATGCAGTAGGAGATATGGCCGTTACGGATTTAATGGAAATGATGAACAGATCAATGTCAAAGATACTCGATGAAAAGTTAAAACATTTGCCATCAAAAGATGATCTTGAAAAGGTGGAGAAAAAAGTTGAGTTATTTACAACAAAAATTGATGAAATAGTTAGAGAAAATGAAGTATTGAAGGAAAGAGTTAAAGCTTTGGAGGAAGATAAGAATAAAGATCACTCTACTATTGCTCGTTTAGAAGAACATATGAAAAGGAGAAACATCATTATCAGAGGATTGAGTAAGGGGCCTACTTATGAAACGGTTAATAGTTTTATTAAAGAAAAACTTAAAATTAATTCGCCATGTGAATTCGAAAGTATCCGCAAGCTATACGAGAATGATGTTACTATGACAGTCATTGTAGAATTCAAATCTGAAAGAACGGTGCAAGACATTCTAAGGAACACAGTTCATCTAAAAGGGACTAATATATCTATTGAACTTGATCTGGGATGCGACCGATTGCTAGATAAAAAAGTGATGCTGCAGTTGAAAAAAGACATACTGTGCATCAACAAATCTCAACGTGTGAGCGTTCGAAATGATAAGCTTAAGGTTGGAAATAAGTGGTTCAAATGGAACAAAAATAAGGAACTTGTTTGTGGTGTAGAGAAAGCAGAAAACTTTTTGAAGAATTTATATGGTGATGTTATACTAGGTTTAGATTTAAAATATGATAACATTGTTAAAAAAATTAGCTCAAAAAACTAATGAAAACTAAATACTGTAAAAGCGTTGATAATATAATGCAGGTAGAAAATGATATTGTATCAAAAAATTTAAAAGTACTTTCTTATAATATACATGGATTAGAAAATAAAGTCTTGTATAATGATTTTTTTAACTATGTAAACTCTTTTGATATTGTTATATTAATAGAAACACACATTTGTGAAGAAAAATTTGAAAATTTTAAAAAATATTTTAAAAATCTTAAAATTTTTTGGAAATCAGCATACAGAATAAGCAGATATGGTAGAGCTATTGGTGGTTGCTTGTATGGAATAAGCAAAAATATTAATCAAAAAGAAATCAAATGCACATTTAGTAATGTATCAGGCATAGATTTTATAAATATCACAACGATAGATATGGAGGTTA
Organism: Pollenia labialis; assembly: GCA_949318255.1. Lineage (NCBI taxonomy): Eukaryota > Metazoa > Arthropoda > Insecta > Diptera > Polleniidae > Pollenia > Pollenia labialis. The sequence continues at coordinate 43,420,515 of OX439142.1, read as the reverse complement.
AAATATATCCATTATATTTACGTGGTGTAAACTGGGAGGAGGACTTTGGGATGGTGGAAAACTTTTTCGTTGAAAATGGTGCACAAAATGGGTTGTTAGTTGGTGATCTAAATGTAAGAGTTGGCGAAATGCAACAGGTGGTGGAGGAGGAGGTTCATAGCTGGTGCCCTGCTTTTTTGGGGAGAAGAAGATCGCAAGATAAGGTTATTAATGGCAAGGGAAAGAAGTTTATGGAATTCTGTGAGGATTATGGTTTAGTAGTACTAAACGGTGCCATTAAGGGTGATGAAAATGGAAACTTTACCTACATTAGCAGGATGGGAGATTCAGTTAATGATATATGTGCCACATCACTGGATATTTTACCACACATTACTGAATTTTCTATAGATGATAAAACCTGGTCCGACCATTTCCCAATAAACTTAGTATTAAATGTTAACATCAAAAAATCACCAACTACGTCGCAAATACTTTTACCTAAGCTTAGATGGAATGATAAAGAAAAAGACAAATATATTGAAAACATACAATCTCATTTAGATCAAATCAAAGAAAATAACGCCGATATAAATTTATCTGTTTTAATAGACATAATTAAAAAATCTGCACAACAAAAAACAATCTTCTTCATTTTGCGGTTGAGCTCAAAAAGAATAATGGCACACTGAGGGTCATATTCCTAAAATGCAAAAATACATAAAAAAAAAAAAATTCAATGTCCGTTTAAACTGTGATTTTAGAATGCGACAGTTTCCCTCACTGAAAGAAATGTAAAAGCATACTAAAATGCAAAAACCACACTCACACTTTAAAGTATTTATGTTGTTTTTTCACATTTAAAGTTTCCTCATATTATGTTCGAATATTCTCTTTGATTCCTTGCAAAGAAGTTTTATCCTGTTTAAGATGTTATCATCGAATTTAATCTGCCGCACACACAAAATCACACACAAGTATTGCCTTGTGATTTTTGCTTTTATGTAGACAGTATGACGGCAAATTCGTATTCGAAAAATTTCTCTTTATTTTTTATTGAATTCTCTTATACACATACATATGTATGTGCATTCTTATGTATTTATTCATTACATGCTAAAATTATTTATTCACCTTAAAATTGGGAGATACTTTAATTCTTGAAATTGCTATAGATCTTGGTATAATCCTGTACAAGTTAAGCTACTACATTTTATTGTTTTTTTTTTTTTTGTAAAAGGAACTGTCAAATTTAGTTTTTGTTATTGTATAGTATGTGTGTGTGTAATAACATTTTACCATTCCAATAACACAGTACAACAGCCAATCTGGGGGGTGAGAAATTCCAAGTCAGGGTGATGGTACTAGGTCAGTATAGTAAAACCCTCAAAGGGTTTGGCGTTCGTATGTGTCAGTTTTTTTTATGACATTTTAAATTTTTTCCTTATCTTGATGTTTTTTTGTTTAACATAACTCGAGAACCACTTGTCCGATTTTGCTAAAACAAACTGAAAAAAATAGAATTACAATTTCTTTAATCCGTTCATATAACGTTTTCCTTTATAATCAACAGTTTTGCCGGTAAAAACAAATTTGTGGAGAAAAAAAAATAGTTTTTTGCCTAAAAGTACACTATGGAAAAAAATTTAAATTTCAGTTTGTTTTAGCAAAATCGGACAAGTGGTTCTCGAGTTATGTTAAACAAAAAAACATCAAGATAAGGAAAAAATTTAAAATGTTATAAAAAAAAACTGACACACACGAACGCCAAACCCTTTGAGGGTTTTACTATACTGACCTAGTACCATCACCCTGACTTAGAATTTCTCACCCCCCAGACAATAATCCCAAAAATGTTCCATAGTGTAACTATACAACAATAAAACAAGAGAAGGGAAAAGATGATGCCATTAATTTTCCCCTCTCTCCTTAAAACTCAAGACTTGGCAAGTCAAACTTGATGTGTGTGAACCGACAGATAGACTTGGTAAGCAAATATTTGTGTTTAACTTGCACTAATTTATTAGGCCTTAGGCGGTAATCGCTTGTGACGATAGATTTTTTGTTCACTGCATTGTTTGGTTTTTGTTTACTCCTTTGTTTTGCATTCTTCTTTGTTTGTTGTATTTTTTTTTTAATTTTAAAATCCACAATCGCTTAGTCTAAATTTACACTTTTCATCTTTTCATGTTCAACTTCTTTTTAATTCCCTTTTGAAGTTGCCAATATAATCACACGCAGCAATCGGTTCAACTTGTTTCGATTCAAAACAACAACAATTTTATTAACAGCGAATCAAAAAAAAAAGAAAAGAAATTACATGCAGCCATCGTTTTGCATATACAAACGAATAAAAACACAAAGCATACTGAGTACAGGCATCTCCGTACTAACCCCCTTTCTTCTTTCTTCTCTCACCTAAAAACATATGAGTTGAGCTTAAATAGAATCGCATTTCTTGCCTCATTTGTTTTTTTTTCGAATAATTTTTTAATGAATGGACATATCAAGCAAATCAATCAAAAGTTTCTAGTGCTACACGTTTTTATGTTTTCATGTTTAAAAGGAAAGAGTTCCTATTTAGTTTATATTAAGTTAAATTAAGAACTTGCATAATCCGTACTTGAATCAATCTTTCTGTACTTGATTGATACTGATATCGCTTCGGATTTATTTCTCTTTTGAGTGTAGTTACTTAATTTCAAAGACCAAGCATGTTTTTGAAGCAGTGATGTCCAAAATGTAAGTTGTGGTTGTTTTGCATCACATTAGCAGTAGTGAATCAAGAGACAAGTATTCTTAATAAAAATATGTGCACTTGTCGCTTGATAATTGACGACTGAACATGGACAAAACATGGGCAAAAGCTTAAATAGGACGTGACATAACCACTGTTGCCAACTTTTTTTGAATATTTTCCGCTAAATTAGCGGATTTTTTTTTAAAAATACCGCTAAAACCTTAACATTTTTAAAAGTTTTATATAAATCTAGATATAACCTGCGTTTTCAAAGGTTTATGACTCTTCAATACGTTACATACTAAGGTTTCCAACTTACCTAACTTTTTTATTGCAAAAAAAAATTTGATAGAGTGATAAATTAGGCTGTGCCGAATCTTTGACGCCCTCCAATTACAGTTAGAATATTTCAGGAGTGATAGCTGTATGATGTCTATTTATTATTAATTTATCTTTATAAAAACTCTTTGGTATAAAAGATAAGATATACATTCGCTTCCATGAGAAGGAAGTAGAGGAGGAGTAACATTTCTTGTATTGTTTTTTTTTTGCACAGCTTGTGAAAAAAGATATGAGTATGGAATGGTGCGAGCAGGCCTTGTGTGTATAACCAAGAGTAGCGGTACAGAGGCCTTCTAGAAGGTATCCGTTTTCCTTATTTTCCCCGCTGGGCGAGAGCGTAGTGTAGAGTATAGAATGGAAAAGAAGGAGTACAGCAAATATTCAAACACGCATAAAATGAATATTGGGTAATATTTCTATCAATTTGTCACTTTTAACGATTGCGTGCTCTAATCAAATATTCCTTCCTTTGAATGTCTCCAACATTATTCGCTTGCTAGTACAACGTGTCTACTAATTGTTATTGTTGCTACTGTTGCTTCCACTATGGCTGTTTCCCTATCTGAGTTGAAATTCCTCTTGTTTCGTCATTTATTTTGTTGTTGTTTTTAATTCTTTGCATTCCTTGACATTTATTTTGTCGCTGTACTTTATATTTTTGGTGGTAAAATTCATCGGGTGCTAAGTTATTAATAATTAAATAGAAAAAACTAATAGAAATGATAAGAATAATGGTAATAAACATTAAAAGAAACAACAACGTAAAAGGACATGATAATTGTCGCTTTTGTCGAACCATTCAATTCTTTATTATTTAGTTATTTATCGGACTGGCACTTTTGATACTTTGGAGCACGTCACTGAAGTAACCTTAATGGCACATTTAATTTCGGTTAAAATTATTTTGAGTGAACCATATTGATAGGATAGATCTCCTTCATATAAACTAATTCAAGCAAATAGCATCAGCACGCAAAAAATCCAGTTCCAAAACTAGTTTTGCATGAATTACCTTTCCTCTAGAGTAACAACACTTAATCACCAGTACATCTTTAAGTCTTGTTTTCACGTCTAACAATTCGGTCCATTTTATTAATTCTGTTCCCCGTTCACAGGATAAGTGCTTTAAAAACAATTAACACAAATTTATCTTTATTTATTTATTTATTTACATATTTAAGGGTCTGGAGTTTAGACAGGATTCAATTCGGGTCAAAATTGTAGAAAATTCTTCAAATGTAAACTTTATATTTGGAGTAATTTTTCGTAAATGGGTCTTGAAAGATTTAACACCGGCTTCCCATAGTCCTCCTATGTGTGGGGTGCCAGGGGGTATAAATTTCCATTCCACGTAGTGATGAATTATTTGTTGTTGAAGATTTTTGACAAATTCGAGTCGATCCTTTCTTATAAGTTCCACAGCTCCAACGAAATTTGTTCCATTGTCGGAATAAATTTTAGATGGACATCCCCGTCTTCCAATAAATCTGACAAAAGCAGCTAGAAAAGCCTGAGTTGAAAGGTCACTTACTGCCTACTACTAAGTGTATTGCTTTGGTGGAAAAGCAGACACAAATACACACATAGCCTTTTGTAATAAGGCATGCTGAACCGGTGAAATTTCTTATGTTGAAGGGTCCAGCATAGTCTACGCCCGTGATTGTAAAGGGTCTGGAGAGTGTCGTGCGTTCTGGAGGTAATGACGCCGTAATTTGTTCTAGAGTCCGCTTTTTGTATAAAATGCAAGTTTTGCAGTTACGAATAACGTTTTTTACTAGAGTTTTTAATTTTAAAATCCAAAATTCGGTTCTTATACTTCGAATCATAAGTAGGTTTCCACCATGTTAAGTTTTTTTTTGAGTGAATTCTGCGATGGGTCTCGATAGTTGACCATTATATGGCAGTATAATTGGAAAGCGTTCATTATAATTTAAAGATGGTGATAAAGTTAGTCTACCGTTTGCTCGCATAATTCCTTTGAGGTTTAAGAAAGGATTTAGGGTTAGAAGACTACTTTAAGGTGAAAGTTTTTCTTTTAGTTGTAACTTTCTGTATTCCTCTGAATACTGAATATTTTGGGTCAGTATAATTAGGCGTTCTTTGACGTCTTGAACTTCATTGAATCTGACTTTTGTTGAGGGAAAATTAAAGTTACTTTTGTTTTGACCAGAGTTTTTTCTCCATCGTAAGATGTAAGCTATAACTCGATATGCACATGGCAATGATGAGAAACGATTTAATGGGTCTTCATATGTCGTAGTTGTAAATACTTTTATGAATTTTGCTTCTAACGTTGTGTAATTAGAAGATTTTGGCATCGGCCATTGATGTTTTGGTAATTTTAGCCACGAGGGTCCATACCACCACAAATAATTGTTTTTCAAGTCATCTGGTGAACATTCTCGGTTAGCGACATAAGCTGGGTTTTCTTTAGAGTCCACGTGTTGCCAGTTTTGAGTTCCGACTTTTTGTAAAATATCAGAAACGCGGTTTCCTACAAATGTGTTCCAGCAGTTTGGAGGCTTTTTTAGCCACGACAACACTATTGTTGAGTCTGTCCAGAAATAAGGTTTTGAGTTGTAGCTATAAAGATTTGGTAAGATTCCAAAGGCTAAGTTTGCTAATAAGACTGTTCCGCAAAATTCAAGTCATGGCAAAGTCAGTTTTTTAAGAGGTGCGACACGAGTCCTTGAGGTAAAGAGAAAGGTGTATACAAGTTTGTTTTCAATTTCGATTCGGGCGTAAAGTACTGCAGAATAAGCCTTTTCTGATGCGTCACTAAATCCGTGAATTTCGATCACACCGGACGGAGTATATTTTATCCAACGAGGTATTTTGAGCGAGTCAATTGATGGGCAATTTTTTACGAATTTCTGCCATCTGAGGCATGTTTGTGGCTTTAAAAAGTCGTCCCATTCTATTATTCTAACCAAATAGTTTGCATTATAATTTTTGCTTCGATAATAATTGGTGATAACCAGCCGCAAGGGTCATCGAATTTGGCGATAGTAGACAAAACCTCACGTTTGGTATACACTTTTTTGGTATCAACTTCAGGAGCAGTGAAAGTGAAAGAGCCTGAAGAAATATTCCACTTTATCCCAAGGGATTTTGCTGCTGGATTTTCTGATAAGTTAAGCCAGTCTAGTGGTAAAAGAGTTTCTTTCGGCATATCTTGAATTACTCGAGGGTCATTGGATATCTATTTCATCAACTTAAATCCTGCTGATTCAAGTGCAAGTGATAACTCCTATCTAGATTGGATAGTGTCATCTATGGTATGACCACCTGCAAGTAAGTCATCCACATACATGTTTTCCTAAAGAATTGTTTGTTGATGCCATTGAAAAAAGTGGTTTGACATAATTGGCTAGTTGAAAAAGTGTCCATCTTGCAAAGAATGTTGCAAAATTTACTCCAAATGTCACTGTAAGGAGTTCAAAATCCTCAATAGGTTCGTTTGGCGATTTTCGAAACAATATTCAACGGGTTTCAGATGGGTGTACGAGTATTTAGCGATACATCTTTGTAATATCTGCATTGAATAAGAAACGGAATAGTTTCCACTTGAGTAAAAGGAGCACCAGGTCCTGTTGGAGAACGGGTCCTGGATACAAGATGTCGATCAAGCTTTTCTTGTTTGATGTTGGAATGGAGGCACCTGTCTGTTGCTATTATCTACTGCATGGTGCGGCAGGTTATAATTTGGAGTTTTTTCGATTTCTTGGGAAGAGAGTTTTCTCATGTGTCCCAACTCAAGGTATTCTAGAATGGTTTGGTCATATTGCGTCTTTATGTCAGGTCTGGTGCTGATACTATTTTTTGTGCCAAAAGGGATCCAATAGATTTCATGGGAGTGTCTAAGCAATAAATGGATGGGCCTAAATCGAGACCGATTAGTAAGTCTATTGGACGACTTGTTGTGAAGTAAGATTCTGCTAATTGTAGGTTAGCAGTTTTGCTTAGATGCTTCGAGTTTAACGTTTGCGGTGGTAAACTAGGAGGAAGGGTCTTTAGGACTGGTGCCCAAACTTCTAATTAAAAACTAGGGTCCACTCGGGAACAAAGATTAAACAAGCAACCTTTTGTTGAAATTTCTGAAACGTTTTGATGCAATCCAGAAACTTGAACTAGGTTTGGTTTAGTGTGTAGTTTGAGTCGATTTTTTAACTTTTCCGAAATAAAGGTTGACTGCGATCCAGGGTCGATGATAGCTCTTGCCTCGAATCGTTGACCTTTTGATTCAATGTGAACAACGGCAGTAAATAGCAGGGTTTCCCTATCAGACCTTTTCTGAAGGGATGGTTGTGATTTTTGTAAAGTCAAGGAAGTAAGGTTAGGAATGCCTGTTCTGGAAGTGGACTGTATGTTTAATGCTTGCGCTGCGGCACTTGTGCTGGGTTGCTGCTCAGCGTTATTTTGTGACAACCCTGTAGGCTGGGTTATCGTTGCCTTGTGTAACAAAGTGTTGTGTTTTTGCTTGCAAATTCTACAACTGAATTTACTTTGACAATCTGTCACACTGTGCTCAATTGAAAACCAGTTATAACATGAGTTCGTTACTCTGACTAAATGAATCCTATCGCTTACATTTTTTGCGAGAAATGAGGGACACAATTGTAGTGGATGAGACTCTTTACAGTTCTGGCAGGTATAGAATGAGTCATTATTGGTATTTTTTACCTGTGACCTGTTTTTAATAAATGAGGTATTGGTTTGAAGAGAGTGTACATTTTTTCCTTTCGATTGTTTGTTGTTAGGGTCCTGCTTGAAATGGGATAACAAGTTGTTGGTAGGCAGGGTCTTCGTTGTTAGTAGGGGTCATCTCTAAACAGATACTGTACTAATTTGGGATAAAACATTTATATAATTCTTTCTCAAAAAACAAATCATTGCTAATGGATTTTTTTTTCGGTACTAGCGAGTTCCAAAGGCGGATTGAATTGATGTTAAAACTACGCTCAGAAACCTGTTTTTTGTATCTAGTATGAATTATATCATATGATCTTCTTGAATGCTTAAAGGTTATTCTATCAAAAAGATAATTATTTTGTATTATGTAGCATTATGGCCATTTTCTCAATGTATCGACAAACTGTCTGTTACCTAATGTCAACATAAATTTATTAGACCGATAAACTGTCCGTTAACCATTTTGGGTTTCTCAATATACCGACAAAAAACAATGTTTTCAGTTGGCAACACCGCTGTAAAAGTTGGGAATCAGCTGATTGTATTTATCTGTACGGCAAATAAAAGGAATATAATTAATTGGCAGATGAGTGCTGGTTATTAATGTGCAGTTTTTCGTTGGGGAAAAAGATAATCGTGTATTGAGAAAACGGCCATTAGAGTTTTCATTTTTAACAGATTGGGAAATATGATTTCTTAGGTTAAAACCATATATCAATACAGCATTGAAAGATTTCTCAAGTTTTCCAAGGTTTGTTGAGTCACAACTTGCAAACATTTCGCATCCATAGAGAAACATTGGAATGATATCCATTTTTGCAAGTAACATTCGAATAATAAACGGTGTGATGTGTTGGGTGTTCCATAGCGTTCGCAGCATTGAATATGTTTTCTCAGCAGCAGTAGTTACATGATCGGACCATGGGGTGATATGATTTAAGAGCTGGAAAATTTTTTACATTTATTCATGTTTTTGATATTTCGTCAGATGTAGTTTTGACATAATTTTACCAACATAAATTAGGGAAACGCCATTTATATTTTTTTCTTGCTAATTTGTGAAAATCTCGAACGTTTTTTAAGATGAGATTTATAATTGAAATGAAGTTTCACAACATTTTGAGATCAAAGCAAGAATTTCTTAAAGATTTCTAACGGAAAATCCAGTACGTAAACATTGCATGCATGGGCGTACCACCAAATATTTGAAGGGGGCATGGTGGTTGCAGTTTACAACATGGTTATAAATAACTAATTATTGATTTTCAGGAATTATTTTAGGTTTCAGAAAAATATGAAATTCATCTCAATTTAAGTTGCAGATTGGGGGATCACATGTTATTTTAACACACTTTTTGATACTTTGAGGTGAAGTTTTTCAGATTCTCGGCAACCTAGAACAATTTTAAGCCCAGATTCAGATTCAGCAGGTGAAAATCCATTATAAACACTTACTTCTACCTCATAATATTAAAATAAAATTTTTGGGTATTTCCATGCCGTTACGGACGTTACACACTTTGTCATTTATATTTTAAAAAAAAAGTGTAATAAAGGTATTTCTTTTTTTTCATCAGATTAAAGTGCATAAAAAACACTGTTTATAAGGCTAGTTTGGAAAACAAAATTATTAAAATTCATTCTGTTAAATTTAAAAAACCCTATTTTCCGTTACGGACGTTACACACAGTGTACCCATTTTTAAGTTCAAATTGTTAATATATATTAGATAACTTACATATATGATTTTTATCTTAAATAAAAGAAAATTAAACAAATAGAAGTTTTACTAAACGCTAAATACTGAAACATATGTTTTGCCAACTTTTTTGACCATGGAAAATACCCTTTTTTACAAGAATAAATTTAAGCAAGAGGTACGTTTAAGTTAGCCTCTGCCAATAACAAACAAACCACCGTAAAACCTTATTGCTTATATATTTTGAAGCTTGAATATGTATCCTATTATTCCATTAACAAACATTTGGATTTTGTTCAACTTTAAATTTCTGCCTTTGGTTTACAAATTTTTGGATTAGCCCATATGTAAAATACATCCCGTCTGATAGCACCTTAAGCGAAAACCAAATGCTTAAAATTTAAAACTTACTAGTTTGAGTCTTTTTTCATCATCTTTTTTAAGTTTCAGGTCAAATTGTAAAAATTTTCAACAATAAAATAATATTAAAAATATTTTCAATACTTTGACAATTTTCACTCTTATTACAAATTGTATGTGTGTTTTGTTTTTGTAAAATATTTTTGGTTGTTTTTACCAGCCAAAAGGGCGCTAGACTCAACAGAAGCGAACGAACGTTTATAAGCTGAACCGAACACAATGAAGTTTGTTGTTTAAAAAAAAGCGAACGGAATTTAATGTTCTCATCTTTTTGTTGAGTTGGATAAGAACAGTAAAATGTTTGTGTTTGAAAGATGACAAGCTGGGAAACATTGTTTTTTTAATGATTTACTACACAAACACTATTAAAAATGTTTGTCTGTTTGTTTGTTGGCTAATAGACTCCTAAACAACTGAACCGATTTGCCTTGAATTTTTACACATTTCACGTGAGCCCCGAAAATAAAATAGGCTTTTTCGATAGGTTCAGGGAAAGTGGTACCCTCCGTAGGATGATAATATTAAGTATCGCTTATCTTAAGAACCTCTGCACCTTTTATCTTTAATTTTATGCAGTAAGCACCGAAATTTAAATAAGATATCAGCAGAGGAAGTGTTACGCCCATAGTAAATTACCTATTTGTCAGAAAATTTATAGTTATTTAATATTTTAGTCGGTTCATAATAAATCAGTGTTCGAAAATAAACAGTACATTATTTAGCGTTCGGCTTACACATCCAAAAACGATATCTATGTTTTTAGTGATTGTGTACACTGAAAGAAAAATGCTTCATATATTTAATGAATCATTTTCATAAAAAAATTTTCATTGGTTAAATGAAAATTTTCATTGTCTAAATGAAATTTCATAGTTACAATGAAGTATTTTCGTTAAAATCGCTTCATGGGATTTCGTGATTACGTTAAAAATTTTCATTGGATATATGAAAACTTAAGTTTGTCCAAGTAAACAAAAAATTTTAATTGGGAACATAAAAAAACAATATACAAACATAACTTTATTCATAAATTAATACAAAATAATAGTTTCCTTAAAAAAATAATAAATTGTTAATTAAAAAATGTAAGATTTAATAATTTCATACATCTAATGTAATATGCCATTAAATTTATGAAATCAAAAATTTTTTATAAAAGCAACATATTTTAATAATTGAAAAAAAAATTATTTTTAACATTCAATAATAGTCTCAATAATTAAGAGTATAAAAATATTTCGAAAAAGCGTGCCTTCAGAAATTTATATTTTCATTATGGCAATAAAAATGTCATTATACAGTACTTTTCGCTTATAGTCCACTACTATAGTTGCACAACTTTTGTGGACTATAAGCGAATTTGGACTATAACCGTGTATAATCCACATTTTGGACTTTATAAAAATTATTTTCTTCAATAAAACTGCTCTTTTTTAAACAAAACAAAAGTTTATTTAAAACATAACCAAACTCTGATTAAATTTAAATAAATAGTTAAAACAAAAAATAATACAATAAAAACAAAAATGGTCAGATGAAGACACCATGTTATGAAATATAAATAAAAATGTAAATAAAACATGTTACAAGTTGATTAAAAAAATATTAAAAATGAGACAGAAAAAAAAATGAGATAGAAAAAAAAGTTAAAAAGAAAAAAAAACAAAATAAAAAAAAAATAATTAAAAAGAAAAAAAAACAAAATAAAAAAAAAATTTTTACTTTTTTGAAGTATTCATCCAATTAATAATAATATTCAATTTTCTAATGTAATGTTGCATTACATACATTTTAATGAAACAGGTTTCATTGATCCAACGAAGCGCTGCATAGGTTCCTTTTTAATGAAATTTTTCATGGGTTTAATGTCAAAATTCATTGGTATTGCGAAGAAAATTCTTTCAGTGTAGACGAACACAACCCTTAATACCGTTCGTAACTATTTACAAGAAAGAGCCGAATGTGATATAGTGTTCTTCGTCAAAAAACAGAACAATTGTAGTGATACTGTAGACAAACATTATATTTTAATGTTCTACAATGTTTCTTATTTTACATTGATAAAGAAATGAACAAACAAAAAATTTTAGCAACGACCGCAGAACGAACAGTTTTTGTGTGTATTGTGTATATGTTTTGTTTGTGTAAAATTATTTAGCTGGCTTTTTGTTTTTTTTTTCGTTTGTGTATTTTGTTTTTGTTAAAAAATGTTTCGTTTGTTTAACCAGCCAAAAGCGGCGAGCATTAATGAACCGAACCAAACACAATGAAGTTTGTGGATAAAAAAAAAGTTAACGGAATTGAATGTTCGAAAGATGACTAACAGGGAAACGTTATTTTTTTTAACAATATTAGCATTTGTGTTATCCCCAAATCTACCGAACCGAACACTAAGGAGCGGTATTTAGTGTTTATTTTCGAACACTGTGATAAATTATTTAAAACCCACTTTTTTTAATCAATTTTTAAATTTTAATTAATTTAGCTCAAAAAATAGAATTATACATTTATTTAAAGCCAGTTTACACGGTAATACAATGTATTACGAAATGTCGAAAAATGATGTAGAATTAGAAAAATCTTATCATGTAAAAGCAAAATGTATTGAGTAAGAGAAAATACGAATACAAAATCTCACAAGAAGTCGGCCAATGTTTTTTTCTATACCATTCTAGAAACTTATGTATTTTCATAAAACCAGGGGTGTATTTTAACGGAGTATATTGAATTATAAAAACAACTCAAGAAACTTTTATGTTGTTTTTGTTAAAATTGTAAAACTGTAACCATCTGCTTTTTTGTTATTATTTTTAATTTTCCTTATTTTTTATTTATTTTTTTCTTCTTTTAAACACAGAGAGAATTTATTTTGATTCTACAAAGCCGTAATACATTGCATTACCGTGTTAACTGGCCTTTACACATACAATATACAATATTATACACACATTGAAATAATTATTATAGTTTTAAAAAATATATAAAAATAAGGCATCTTTTTTATGATTTAATTACTTTAAAATAAATTAATATAACACCCAGTCTCCACCTAACATGAAATGCAGTTAAAACATAAAGTTAAGACTTGCTGTTAAAATGATTGAATGTTTATGGTGGCGTCCTGGTAGTGAAGTTAGAGCTAAAACTTTTCATTATTTTCAGTTCATTGACGCGTCAAGTATGAACATAGCTACAGTGTGTTTGTGGAAAATAATTAAATTTATTTTATACTTAATTGCTTGTTTGTATTATATTTTTCACAAAAAGCTAAGTTTACTATGTCTAGTATAACCCTTTTAACCAATTAAATAAAGATGTCGAAAAACAACTAAAGAAATACCGTACTGTCAAACTTAAACGTCAATTTATTATATAAAAGAACTTTCAAAAGAAATGTTATAACAATCAAGTTAAAATTTTAACTTGAGCAGTCTCCACTTAACACTACTTTGCAGTTAGTGTTAAAGTTATTCATTATATGTTAGGTGGAGACCCCAGGTAAGTTTTAACTTAACCACTCCAAAAAAAATTTTATGCTCTGCATGTTTTCTGGGCTTCATGTTTGCTTTTTTAAGCTTTATAAATATGTTTATACAAATATGTGAGTATGTATGTATGTATATAGGTTTGGAAATTTGCTAGCCTTTTACCCAAGACCCGTTAGTACGAAACTTTTAGAGAAAAAGCTATCTCTACACACAGGGTTTTTTACATAATTTGTCATTATTGCCAATCACAATTGCTTTTTCTTTTAAGAATGCTACTGCCTTTATATTATAGTTTCCTATTTAATTTGTGAAAAAAAATACTTTTCTTACTGCTATTTTACTATTTTGTTTGAATAGACTTGCTCTGAGGTTACAGTATGGAACAATTTCTTTTGAAATTTACTATTTAATGCTTTAAGTACACATACAGATGCCACATAAAATGTGTCGGATATCGGCAAATTATGCAAAATAAAAATTGTCAAATTTACTTACTTAATCGTCACAAAAATCGTCATTAAAAATAATACTTACTTTTGTTAGTTTTTGAAAATTTTACCTATTTCTACCCACACCACAATAGCGGAGAGGTTATTATGCATTTGTACTGATGTGTGTGACAACTAAAAATATGGGTCCTGTACGCACCTTAAAGTATCGACTCAGAATCACTTTCTGAGTTAATCTAACGATGTCCGTCCGGCTGGCTGCCTGTCCAAGTAACCTTGTGCGCAAAGTTAGAGCTATTTTAGGGCTAATTTAATCAATTTGGCACATAGGTTCTTATTGGCACAAGGACCAAGCCTAAGTAAAATGGGCTGAATCGTAGGACCACGAGGGGAGATAGGGGGCATTTTCTGCCTCTCAGAAACTATCGAACCGATTTTAATGAAATTTAAAACATAGATAGAGACATATTTGTACAGACACATAAGCTATGCGTTTTTAAGAAAATAGGACCACGAGGGAAGATATTTGGGCAATATTTGCCTCTCAGAAACTATCAAATGGATTTTAATAAAATTTTAAACATAGATAGATCCCTATTCATATACCCATACAATATCGAAAATTTATTTATATAAAAAAATCAAATGTATGCACTTATTGTCTCAAAAAATCTTTTAAAGTAAAATCGCTATTCTCACTCCTGCAAAGCAATTTTTAACAGACAACTTAAATAAGAGCGGCAAGCGTTTTTTAAATTATAAAATTAAGTGTCCATGGACACTATGACACTGGACGTTATGACATGCCACCAATCTGTGAACATATTTGGATTCGGCACGCTAAAGTCAATTTAAACCACATAAAAAAGTTATTGTTCCCGACTTGTTTTGGTTTTTGCTAGTAGTGTTATTACAAAATGTTGTCTGTTGTGTTTTTTACCATTAATAAAATATTACTTGAAATTTAAATAATCTGAACAAAATACATGGAAAAACATAATTTGTTGAACTTATTCTGGTTATAAAACAGGTGCCCCTTTTTTCTTAAATCCACTTTTTGTTGTCACTTTTTTTGTAAATATTCCCTTTTTGTATATTTTTTTTTAAATATCCAACGGTAACGCTGTATACAAATACAAAAACTGAAAAAATAAAGCAAAGTCATACACCTATGCTTATTTACGTTCTTCGTTGTCTCATCGAGTGGACAATGACTACATACACTCAATTCACATAAGAGCTTTAACGACGTCTTTTTATCTTGATTCCCTTTTAAAGCATCTTCCAAAATCTCTTTGCGTTCATACGACGATTTTTGGTTGCATGTCATTTTTTTGTTTACAGTATGGCCTTGATTATCCGTCATTCGATTAACCGGCAGCATCAATTAACTGGAAAATAATTTTTTTTTTGCATTGATTGAAATCACCTCTGTTATCCGAAATTAAACACAAATTATTTTTTTTGTTTACTTTTGAACAATCCAAACAAATTTAAATAAACAAAGAAAGAGAATTTCCCAACGTACTGGAAGCATATTCTGCCAATTACTTTTTCCCCATGTTTACATAATAATACTTGCATTACATATTTATATAAATTATGAAACACACAAAAAAAAAAATTTATAATCAAGAATGCTGCCGGTCCCGTCTTTATCGATAATCGAGGACTCACTGTATTTTCAACCACACACTTCAAAGTAAGAACAAGAATAAAACGTAAAAAGAAAAATTAAAAAGAGAAATATAAAAAACGACATAAAAAAGCACAAAACGAGTCGTTTTGTTTACCCCTCTTTCTTCTCTACACCGCTCGCCATCAACCCAAAAGAGACGTCGACAAAGCGACGTCGTAAAAGCCTCCATGTGAATTGCCTGATACTTGAATGCAAAAGCATAAGAATGGCTGCGTTTTAATTTTGAGCAATTGTGTTATGGCGTGCGCATCAATGACCCTGCAAATAACATTGGACTACCTAATCCATTTTGCTCAAATGTACTACTCCCTGGACTGGTCCCATGTAATGCAAGCATGGACCTTGTCGTTGTTAAAAAGTGTTTGTACTGAGACGACATGTCTTCGTTTTTAATAACATGTTTTCGTTTCAAAACTAATCCTCTTAAGTATACCATGGAGTAGTTTTAAGACTACTTCTTTGTAATCCAAAGCTGGGTTATATGGTCCTGCCCTTGGACATCGTAATGTTAAATAGACCATACTTTTCCATATGTCTGGATTACTTTTGGACTAGTCCTACTCCCTTGTGCGTAACAACTTAAGTGGATATGAAATATAAATAGTTTAAGAAAAATCTCTTTAGAAATTTAGCTCTGAAAAATACGTAGGAAATTACAATTATGTTTAATTATTTTTATGTTTTACTTTGTTCATGCTTCTAAATAAGGCAATAAAACGCTGGTAAAGTTAAAAAAGAATTGGTAAATAAAGTAACAGACATTTTTGCCAATATTTTCCCACTTTTAAAAATCTAAAAAGCATTTTTTAAAATATGTATCTAAATTTTAAATAAATCGTATTTTACAGTGTGGCGCAAAATGAGTATAGGGTTTATATGGTTTTAACTTTTTTATTTATGCGATTATTATAATTTTTTTTTTTAAACAGTATATTATTGGGGAATTTTTCGCAATTGCCTTTTAAAAATGATATCCTGTAAGTGATATCCATTTTCTGTTTCGCACATATGTGCTCTTTTTAGCATATCGCAAAATTTTGTGGGTCATTATTTTTGTTCGATTGTATAGTTATTCATTAATAATTCCCCAAGCCTTCTTCACAAAATGCTGAAACAAAACAAAGAAAAAATAATGATTAAAATATTTATAAAGAACTCAAACCATGTAGCTCATTCTGCGCCACCCTGTATTTAACACACCCAAGACAAGTAATTTTAATAATAATAATAATCAATCGGGTGGAATTAATTTTGTTGTTTGTTCGATTTTATATATTTCATCTTTAATTCCCTTAGACTTCTTCACATGATGCTGAAAAAAATGGATAATAATTAAAAAATTAATGAATAATTCAAACCATATAGCTCATTCTGCGCCACCATGTAGTTTCCAAAAATCGCAATTCACCCAGGAAAGTCAATCACACCAAAAATATACACTATAATATGGCTCAGCTCATTTACAAGAAACATCAATGCTTCATACAACCCAACAATAATATCTTTTAAAATTTCAAAAGGAATCCCACAACTTTCAAAAAATTTACTGGGCAACATTGTTTTAGGACATTTCATCCCTGCCCACCACCTTCTTAGGGGTGTTTTTTACGATTTGTTGGCATAGAGCCCAAAATGACCGTTATAAAGGAGAGTTAGAGAATAATATGTTTCAAAAAGTATTATACAACGAACAACCCCCCTTTCCTGAAATAAATTCCGATGTAATCTTTCAAAACACCAGCATGCCACAATCCATTGTCAAAACCCAGTTACTTTGAAAAATTCCGAAATTGTTGTACAGTGCTATCACAAAATTTCATGGTGCAATTTTTCTTGTGAACCGTTTGTGCTGAATTTGAATCCCAAACTGCTTAGGATCACCAAAAACGAGGGCTGTGGAGTCGTCAACAAATAGTTCCATTTGTGACTTCGATGCTAAATGTACACTGGCGAGCAATAGTGGATAGATGATTACTAGTTAAGATTTCAAAGTTAAGGAAAATACATCAAATACAATAAACCCTATTCGGGATTTTATTTATACCACTAAAGAGAGTACATACTAACGTAAGAAAATAAAAGGAAACTCAGGAATAAAGTTATAAGGATAATTTTAAGACAATGCAATTTCATTTAGAAATCCAAAGTATCCACTTTTACACGTTTGAGAAAAGGAAAATTGTTGCTAGAATTTGTAGTACTTTATCCGAAGCCATTTCCCTTTAACAATGCGTTTGATGTGTTTGTTTGCTTCGAAATATTTAACCACTGCGTAGGGCTGCAATTTTTCAACCGAATGAATAACACAGGTTTACAAATTTCGAAATCTCGCACAACAACAAAATTGCCTAGCTGTTGCAAAGATGGGTTCTAAGTTTTTCATATTGTTTTGATTCTACAAAGTCGTAATACATTGTATTACCGTGTAAACTGGCCGTAAGGTATCCAAAAACTGGATCAAAATACATATTGTGAATTGTGGGCGTTGCATGCTGCTGAAAACAAATATTTTATGTTATTTTAGAAGAAATTTTGTAATATTATTCCACTAATAGCAGTCTTTAAAAAATGTTTCGTTGTATTACTGTCTGAAACTATCGATAGCAGTATCGATACTATCGATAATTTTTGACTATAGTTTCATGTCATGTCTACAATGTATTTTAGAAATTTTTCGCAAATTTTCATCAAAACTTAAAGGAATAGTTTAACAAAAAAATTGTGCTGTTTGAAGCGCTCATTAGACGAAATTTTTTTAGCCGCCGAGCCAATTAAAGAAGAAGTTGTTCTAAAGCACGACCAGAGGTACATATGTATGTACCATTGATTGTATACACTGTTTTTTAAAAAGTCCTTACGCAGAACAAAAAAATCGATATTCAGTTTTCTCAGTAAATTGTGAATAAAATCAAAAGTTGTGCACCGATTACAATGAAACAAACCTCATTTCATTCGAAATTATGTTAAGCTAAATGTTTTTAGACCAAAACTGTGATTTTTGTCATGTTTTTATTTTTAATGAATTTTTAAAGAACAGAAAATAGTTTTTTTTAAAAATTTTCCAATTATTTCTTCAAAAACTCAACGAGTTCTCTGAAACTACAGGGCATATTTAAAAACAATGAAAGCACGGCCTAAAGATATTGGCCCATATTCAAACTCAAAAATAAAGTCGACTTTTTTTAAAGTATGCTTTAAAACAATTGTGTTCACATGCATTTAAAACCGGTTTTTATTTAAAATGTACTTTATTTTGACTATGAATATGGGCCAATATTGTTGCCGAGTTTCGGATTTTTTTTAACCGAATATGGTCAACCTATTTCAGGTTATTCAAATATATGTAGTGAAAGTGCCTTTATTTTAGACATAACGGTATATCTCGAAAACTAGAGCTGATAGAGAAAAATGGAGATTAGATTTGAAATCAGTGACCTCAAATTAGAAAGAAATTGCAATCAAATTCCCGACCGTAAACTTATGGTTCCGCAGTGTTATTTTCAGCTCGACTCGCGAGTTGAGTTTTATTTTTTACTCTTTAAGTTTGAATTCATTTCGCGAGTCTTATTTTTTGACTCGCGAGCAGAAAATAATAATTCTTTCTAATGCTCGCGAGCGAGTTTAATTCAAGCACTCTCCGTACTCTGAAAAAACCCCATTGATAATATAAAAAAGGCTTCTGGAAATAGAAAAGCAACTGATTGTTTCGTTTTATTTGTTTTTTTTTTTTTTTTGTTTTAATATGCTTTTACTAAAACGAAAGACACAATAAAGAGGATGGAATGTCTAATATTGTTTATCAGATAACTTGTAAGCAAGGCGAATTCAACTGTCAAAATCAGAAGGCGTTTCGACACCACCTGCAGTTAATTCGCCTTGCTAAGAATAAATAAAATAAAATAAATAAATCTTGATATACTTTCGAATCCGTTTTCAATGCACAAATAAGTAAACAAATAAAAAACAGCTGACAGGAACGGCTTTTGTAACGCGTGTTGTGTAACTTGCAATTTTTCATGCGCTAAAGTTTTTAAACGCTCGAAAAACGTCGACGAATGAACGCGTGTTATGTACTTCTACCTTAATTTCAGCCATGGGTCCATTTTAACTGAAACTGTCACATATGTATAAAAAATGCGTCATCTTCTCGAAAACAAATATTGCAGATATTGGAGAACTAAGCAAGAGAAAAGCTGCTAAATGTATGGTCGAAAAAAGGAAAAGAAAAAAGACTTAACTCAAATGTCTTACATGGGGTAAATGCACATAATCAGGGGTGTCATGGAAATTGAAAGAATTTTAAGAGTTGTTTTTAATAAGATTTCTGTAATAAAAAGATTTTATGGCAATTATTATACACATTATCATCTATTAAACAGAATTTTTTAACAAAAATTGTAAAAATTAGATAAAAAGAACTGCCAAATTCTTTCGTGTTACGTTTTCGATTTCCATGACACCCCTGATAGTTCTCTATTCTTTCTCAATTTTTGTTATAATAATTTACTTTCATAAATTATATTATTTGTTTAACTATACATATGTACATATATGTATGAGGCTATCAGCGCAGAAGTAGTGTAACCCCAGACTACTTTTTATGGTTGTAACGGCCCGTGCAAAAACTATGTTTTTAGCGCCATTTGTTTTGGATAAAAACAGTTGGTTTACTCGACTGTTACACTGTAAAGAAAAGTGCAAAGAACATATTTTACACCAGAACCGTTACCAAATATAATTGTTGGTTACACCACTTCTGCGCTGAAAGCCTCATATAATTAAATAACCAATTTAATTTAAAATAGAAATGTGTGTAAATTAATATTTTTTGAAATGCAAAATCTCCTTTCTATCATCCTAATAATATTTTGGCGATATCTTCCTATTTTCTTATAAGTGACTATCTGGCAATATTGCTAGTTTATCATCGCTTTCGTATTGCTATCGAGACACGTTCTTCCCGAAGGAAGTATCTTCCGCAATACGATTATTGCCGCAATAATATTTTTCATCCAGGCAATACGTTTGGCAATACGTGTGTAGTATTTCTGTGTTTGCTGGTATACTTTTCTTAATATAGTCATGTGTCTAGGAACTAGGAATTTTGAATACCGAAGAAAAACTGTCATCAATAAATGTATAATGTGCGTTTTTACAAAAAGAGATACCTAATGCAAATCATGGCGGCTTTGCCTACTTTTTTTGCACAGCACACATTGCCTTATTTTATATGTTAAATAGACAGAATTTCATTTCCATTCTGTACAATTTGAAAATTCATTTTCATTCTTGTTGCTGGCATACAATTCTCTAAAATTTTTAAATAAATTGCCTTTAATCTTGTGCTTTTCTGTCATTCTTTTAATTCATTTCCTGTTAGGTTATTTGACATTCTATGAGTTAACAAAAAAAAAATAAGTACTAGACTTTGGTGTACTATAAATGGGCTTATTTTAAAAATTGCATTATGTTTCATAAAATTACTGACTTAAAAAAAAATCGCTTAATACATTAATATATTTCTTTTTTGTTTTATTCTTATAATTTGTCTAAAAAACTTTTTTCAAAATTTCTATTATACTATACATATATTTTCAATACTATTCTAAAAAAAATTTAATTTAAATAGTTGTATTGGACACCACTAATGTGAGGCATTCCATCAGGACCAAGGCTTCCATGTATTCCAGATGCTGATGCTGCTGGTACATAAGTAGTGCCAGGCATACACTTTGCACAATTTCGTCTAAGGGTGGGTCGTTGTTTGGAAGCATGGCAGTGCATTGCAAAACGCAATTCTTCGGCCATTTCTGAACACAACGATTGATTTTCAGTTTGAACGTTTTTCTTTGAATTATAGCAAAATTCTAATATGGCAACAACAACGGCCAATGCCAGGCCGCACAATAGTACAACAAATACGCCACCTGTATAAAAGAGAAACATTCATTAAAGCAATTCTTAAAAGTAAAGTTTTAAGAACATCTTCATCAGAACCTCAGAAATAATCTGTTAAAATGCAGGGAGATTTAGTATAGTTTATTAAAGTATTAACCAGGGCTGTGGAGTCGGAGTTGAAGAGTCGGAGTCGATGTTTTTGTGCCGGAGTTGGAGTCGTAGTACCCACAAAAACTCGCGGCTCCGACTCCAAAGTTTTTTGGCATAAAAAATTTAAAAAAAATTTCCAAAATAAAAATTATCTTCTTAAAACACATTTAAAATTTTAATAAATGGTTTATTAATACTGCTCTTATGTGCTGTTTCCAAATGACAGGCGATGGACTGAGTGCTTTTCATATACTGGGGTGTGCTGGAAATCGCAAACGTAAAACGCAAGAATTTTAAAAGTCGTTTTTAAATAAGATTTTTGTAATAAAAGAATTTTATGACAAATATTTAACAAATATTTTCCTATTAAACAGGATTTTAAACCAAAAATTATAAGAATTAGGTTTAAAGTTTATTAAAACAACTTCCAAATTCTTGCGTTTTGCGTTTGCGATTTCCAGCACACCCCTGATAAATTTTGCTACAAAATCAATCGCCTGTCATTTGGAAACAGCACATTAATGTTTGCGTACGGTAATTGCTTCTCAAAAACTCTAATTTTGAGAAGGCCGTACGGTAATGAAAAAATAAAAGTTAACATCACTGAGTCTCATTTACATTTAGCATCAAGATTATGGTAGGAGTCGGAGTAGGAGTCGGAGTCGGAGTAGGAGTCGCATTTAAAAAATTTCAGCATTTGGAGTCGGAGTCGGAGTTAGTACTTTTTTCGGACGACTCCACAGCCCTGGTATTAACTTACAATTAAATTTAAAAACGCGATAAATTTAAAAAAAAATATTTCCCATTTTTTGTTTTGATTCTTAAGACTGTAATTTTAAAACACGTTAAATTATATTCGGCTATGCCAAGTCTTATGCACCTTTCAACATAACTTCGTAAGAAAATAAAGTCATTGCTTTCTTGTATTTAATGAATTTCAGAAGTGCGATCTCGATTCTCGCAGCCAAAGAAATCAGACCTGTTGCAATTAGCGAAAAGTTTCAATTACACTATACAACAAGAAAAATTAGAAGGAGTAAAACTATATTTAATTGATGTGTATGGTGCCATAAGCCTGGTACTCTACTCAATATTTCACGTGAAATGCTGTCAAAACGCATATGAAAAGACTTGTGCGGAATATCTATGATATAATGGTGAAATGTTTCTGGCAACATTTTTTTAGAATTTTAAGCAAAAACAAAAAAATATGGACTGATTATTAAATAAGAAATAAAAAACTAAAATAACACAACCGCTATCAGTTTTTTATCTACATATATTTACTTTCTTTTTTATTAAATTTGTTTTTAAAAAAAATTATTTTTAGTTTACATACGCAAAACAATGTCGCATACTTTACAGGAATAAAAACGTCAAATTGTACAAACTCGCATGATAAGTAACATTGATACATGTCAAAATTTTCGTGTGAAATAATTAATGTTGCTCAACATTTTTCACAAATTTGAACAGAGTACTTTTTAAAAACTTATAAAAGCATTAAAATGGAAAAAACTTAGCATTTTCTTAAAACAATGAAAATTTTTTTACAAGTTTAATAATCATAAAAAAATGTTTATTTCTTAATCATGAACTACGTACACCTTAAATGAACGATTTTATATTTCACGAAAATCTATTAAAAATATTATGATTTTATTCATAAAATGAAGTAAAATTTCCTATTTTCTACATAAATTTAGGTTACATTGTAAAGGGTACTAAACGTATTTGTGTTTATTGAATGAGTGTTGTATTGTTTTCCTCTAGGTTATGCAACACAGAATCATTTTATTGCACTGATTTTGGAAAGCCTATGATGGGGAGTGAAGCAGATATTCATGAATCTGATTGTTACTTTTGTTTAAGTGCAAAAAGCAGGCTTGGAAAGCATTTGCGATAGTCTTACCCCACGATTTCCAGTGCTGGAGTTACACATCACGTACTGCAACCAGACAGCGTTCCATAATATGAATTCTACGTATAGTGAAGTCATTTCATCCCCTCTATAAAAGTCGTCAAGCCACATCAGATGCATCGACATCAAAACTCTTCACGCAGCCATTATTAAACCATGCAACTTAAGGTTGTATTTGCTATTTTTATTGCATAGGGGGACTTTTTGGAAAACTTGCCCAAACATATGAAGAAAGATAATGGAGACTATTTGTCGAAAGTAGCAAAAAACCTTAAATTAGTATTGATGGCAATTTTTTAATTGTTAATTAGCAATTGTTAAAAATATTTAACAGCCAAGTTAGCGTAAATTTTATTCAGTAACTTTTTAACAATAACGTTTACTGCTATGTTCTATCTTAATTTCGCGAATTTTCACTAATTTTGCAAAAAAAATTTTTTTATATATTCCGACAACTTGTTTTTTTAGGCGTCACAGTAGTAGTCACATTTTTAATTTACTGTAAAGAAAATGATAGAAAGAAATGACCGAATGTGACCGAAAACTTGATAATATTAACATAATATTAGAGAGTGGTCTTAAAATGTGCACCGTAGGTAAATTATGAACCTACTTTTGATGACATATAAAACGACTTTGTTAAATTAAATGACAATCAGTGCATTCCGCTATAAATTTATTTCGTAGAGGACAAAGGTGAAATAGTTGGACAACTTGTTTAATTTTCAATAGAAACCCATATTTATGTATTAGAAATATTAGAACCAAATTCCATCATCCCATGTTTTTTCGTAAGGACGCTATTGTGCCAAAATCTACCCAACAAACACGAAGTCAATCCTTTGATATGAAATGACTTTATCATTTGACATCAAACACAATTCTCAAACGTTTTTTCAATTGTTTGATTTAACATTTAATTTCAAATTGATAATGATTTGAAAATAAACATTTGATATCAAATGTTTTATCAATTTGATGTCAAATGTTTGTCAAATGTTAAAATCAAATCAAAAATAAACTTGGCAATACTAAAGCGAAAAATAAATGTAAGCATTAAAAATGGCGATTAAAGTTAAATTTTTTTCCTTGTGGTTGCATGTGTTTAACTATTAAAAATAAATTTTAATATCAAGTGAACAGTTTATTTCTTGTGAAAAAAAAATTATTTGTGAGAAATTAGTAATTTCAAATTACAATGATTAAAAATACGAAAAAAAGGAAAATAATAAAACAGGAAAGTGAAGAAAGTTTGTTGAACGATCGCGGTGCTACAATCCTCAAAATAAAAGGGAGCCAAGAATTTTGTCTTTCCAAGAATTAGAGGACGGAAATAACCCTATTTCGTCTTTTAGCTATGGTACCGAATGTTTATCTCAAAGTTTATTTAAATAAATAATAAATTTAAATTAAAAAAATTAAAATGTTTTATTTATATTCCACATTGTATTATAATCCACATTTGAAAAACATTTGAGAATTATGTTTGAAAGCAAGTTAAAAATAATTGCATTTTTCAATTTGAAAATAATTTTCCCTTTTTGTTGAGAACGCTATGATTTTCAAATCATTATCAAACGTTTGTCGTTTGAGAAAACGTTTGATTTCAAATCATTTTCAATTTGAAATCAAACCTCCGTGTTTGTTGGGTAAGTACCGTTAACGCGTTCGGCCAAGGTTTATTCTCCTAGTTTGTACGCCGTAAATGCTATTACGCTTAATCTTTTGTTTTAGGATAAAATTGAGTTATCTGTCTATATCTCGACTATGTATCAACCATTGTCGGTAATTATTATTTACTAAATATTTAATTCTACTGTTCTAATTAAACTTTAAAATTTTTTCACGCTTTTTGCGAATATCAAAAGCGGCATAGAATGGTCAAAAGTTAAAGGTTTTAATAAAAAATATGATAATTTTTTCGGATTGTTAAAAAAGTTCACGCAGGAATCGGGTTGAAGTTTGAAAACAATCATTTTTATCTCACGGAAATTTTAAAAAATATACACCTGATATTTATCCACTGCTTTAGATTTAAAAATTTTCCTACGGCTTACAATTCATCGCGATTCAAAATTTCTTGGAAGGTTTTAGAAATTTCTGCTTGTTTGTAGACCGCGAGCGCAAAAGTGACTCGTTTAACTAACATTCAAAACAACAATAAATTTTGAATTTTTGTTTTTGTTTTAAATGTAAATTAAACGAGTCACTTTTGCACTCGCGTTCTACAAACAGGCAATTTGCTTCCATGCTTGAGGTTTTTTTTCGCAAAACGACTGGATACAGGCGTTTTCATTACTAAAACATGCTTGGCCACTCCGTTGGTTATAGCCCTAATGTGCATATATGATGGGGTCTAAGATCAATATTGTAAAAAGTACAAACGGAATGATAATTTAATATTCATATACACTTTCCACCTCTGATAAATGATGAAATGAAATGAAAATTTTGTATATATAATTACCAATATTTTCGACACCTAGAGCGTTAGCTTTGGACTCTTTACTTTTATCGTCCCGATTGCACACATCTCCCGTATTTTTCCACCACTTATCGTAAAGAATTTGTATAATGCCCTTTTCCTGTAGTTCCAGTATGGCCAATGACATTGCATCACGCCACGGCGATCCCTTTGGTGTGGCAATACCATAACCTTTAGAATCAAGTAGGCCTCCAATTTGTGTTAAATTGCAGTCACGCTGTACAGCATAATCCAACATTGTTGATTCCATTAAAAATGCATAATTACCATCCATTACGCGGCGTATACCCTCTTCATATGTTTTCACAAACACTGATGACTTACGATTTTCCATATATCTCCACATCTTTTGGTAAATTCCTATTTTTGAGTCCTAAAAGTAGAAAAAAAGACTTATTATTATTTTCGAATTAAATTAGCAATATTTGATATATGTATGTACATATAAGATTCACTGAATTCTACAATATCTAAATTAACTTTAATAGTTCACAAAATTTTTTTAAATCAATTTCTGACATAAAATTTCGAGTTCACAGTTTAAAATTTTGAAGATTTTTAGTAATTTTGATGAATTTGGAGTACAAAAGTGGGCCATTGATGATTTAGCGATGTATGCCCTAATTTTGACGATTTTTCAAAAGACAAATTTTGTACTAATTTTAGTTTTTAGTACTATTGCATATTTTTGAATATCTTCTTGGATACTTTCGTTTATTTGGTCTGCAGTAATTTTCCTGTAAGCAGTTCATAATATTAAATACGCTTTATTGTCTATGTCTCGTTGGTTCCATTGTAAATATAATTAAATTTCAGTATCGAGTCGCGTCTCTAATTCTCGTTTCTTTAGCTAAAGCCCCGTAAAGTATATATGCTCTGGCTCCTTGAGTAATTCTAAGTCGATTTAGCCATGTCCGTATGTCTGTCCTTCTGTCAGTCTGTTGAAAACCCGATCACTTTCGAAAAACGAAGGAAATGCACAAATCTAGTTGCAAATTGCTTGTAGTTATCCTAAGAAGTTTGGGATTAAAATCCAGCAAAATGTGGAGCCACAAATTCGTTTTATTTGACTGGAAACTACACTGTAAAATTTCGTGAAGATCGGTCCATATAAAGCCGTAAAAGTTCTTTATCATCTCACGATAGCGAACACCATTCACAGTAACTGCCTGCCCGCCTTCATTTTGGAAAAATACGGCCCGATGATGCCGCCAGCCTATAAACCGCACCAAACAGTCACCCATTTCGGGTACATTGGGTTTTCGACAATCACTCTTGGATTATCATTCGCCCAAATGCGGCAATACTGCTAATTGACGAATCCACTGAGGTGAAAATGTTCCTCATCACTGAAGATGATTTTCTTCGAAAATTTAGCATCCACTGTTGCCATTTCTTGCCACCATTCTGACCATTGACGGCGTTTGGAATGGTCAAAAGGCTTTAGTTCTTGAGTCAATTGCACCTTGAAAGCGTGTAACTGCAAGTTACGAGCGTGAGAGGTGCAATTGTTGGGCATGACGACGAGTTGGGGTGGACGGCTCTTCAGCCACACTATCGCGAACAGCAGCAAAATTTTCTGCAGTACGAGCATGCACTGGTGTTTTCACATCTCCTACAGGCCCGGTTAGCTCAAATTTTTGCATGATTTTTCCCATTGTACGCTCATTTGGACGAATAAATTTACCGAAAAAATCACGATATGCATTTTAATTTAAACGCCCATTTTAATAAGAAGCCTGAATAACTTTAACGCATTGCTCGATTGTGTATCTTTCCACGGTTTAATTGAGTTAGTCTGCATGGCATTATTAGATTAGTAAATTAAAAATGGGGATACCCCTCCTATAGCGAAGTTAAGATTCTTATAATAGTTTCGTGAACCGAATATTATAGAAATATGTATTTACTTCTACATGCGATGTTTTTTATCTAAACGTGGTTTATAAGGGACCTACGACTAATTTTGGACATATCGGCACAAAATGACATAGTAGCCATTTTAAATAATATCGAAGCCAAAAAGATTTGTCCGAGAGTGGTATTTGTATGGAAGATATGGGTAAATATGTATGTACATAT
Organism: Pollenia labialis; assembly: GCA_949318255.1. Taxonomy (NCBI): domain Eukaryota; kingdom Metazoa; phylum Arthropoda; class Insecta; order Diptera; family Polleniidae; genus Pollenia; species Pollenia labialis. Next base: position 43,392,471 of record OX439142.1, on the reverse strand, counting down.
GTATGTACATATGTAAGAATTCTAATAAAAATTTTAAAAGTGACTGACGTTAAAACAAAATATTTTTGTCCTAGTTTTTATTTAAATACTAACATAATAAGATTGTTTTTAAGCACAAAGACTCTATTGAACTCTATGTGAAGTTTTACGTCGCTTTTTACCATTTTTAACATGCTTCGTCCTTGTGAAAATTAGAAAGCATGTACCAAATTTCATTAATTTATGTCTCAAATTGCTACCTATATTTTGCTCTTTAGGTTTACGCAAACATTAAAATATATTTTTTAAATTATCTTACCCTAAAAAATGTCATTGTAGATCCACCTTCTAGAGTTCCATAAGATATTTCCATTTGTTCTGCAAGATCTGAAGCACTCTCAATTGGTGTTATCATACGTTCAACAGTAAGAAATGCCGCTAAATTAGCTGTATATGATGAAATTATGATTAAGGTAAAAAACCACCAAATTCCACCAACTATTCGCGTAGAAGTTGCCTAAAAAGTAATTCAATTAATAAAAGCAAGTATTTTTTGCAACAGAAAAAAAAAAATTTTTTAAAGATTGTTTTTAAAGTAACGCAAGTCCTTTATAATTATAGACTTAGGCTTATTCTAAGGATTGCTTTAATTTTTTAATCAGTAGGTTCTTATGAAAAAACTCATTGTGCAAATGGTCTCCACGTATGCTGACACAAAACATATCGCTCCTTTATTGCAACATAGTCATATCTCAAAAATTCAAAAGTTTGGAGTTACTTACTGCATGTTCAACCATTTCGAACGAAAAAGTTCGCATAGAATTTTATATGGAAAATATTTTTAAAACTGAGTGTTTTTCCTACAAATTTTCTATGCGAACGTTAACGTTCGAAACTAGGAATGGGCAAAAAATATCGATATATCAAAATATCGATATTTAAAAAAAAAATAATCGATATATATCGCCGATATTTTAAATACCGATATATCGATATTGAAATATGACTATCGAATTCGATATTTTTTAAAGTCAATCTTCATTAAGAACCCAAAATGTTAGCCGATTTTCAAACAATATGTTTTTTAAGAATTGGAATCATTGCATGCATCATATGTTTTTTTTAAACAAATATGAAGATCTAAAATAATTGGCATTTATAAGAAGCAGTGCCGGATACAAGAAGCAGATTGTCTGGAGTGCACATAAGACAGAGAGTGCTCCTGATGTCCATATCTGATGATTGCTGGTTTGACTAAAACCAGTTGGTACTTTTGGAGTGCAATTCAAATTTTAAGGAAAGTTGGTACTTCCATGACTTATTTACTTCCATTTAAATTTTTTGTAATTTATGTTTTTTTCTTATGGTTTTTTTGTATTCTTCCCTTTTGTTTTTGTTATAATTGAATTTTTTGTTTTGATTAAATTTTTTTGTTTTTATTAATGTTTTTAAATAAAATGAAACATTTGGAAATAGTTTCAGCAAAATACGTTCGATATATCGATAAATCGATATTTTTGAAATAATAAATATCGATACTCTAAAAAAATATCGATTTGATATATATTGATATATTTTTTCAACTTGCCCTATTCGAAACTGTTAAACATGCAGTTAAGCAAAAGTGCTCTTCTATACTTTCTCTATATGTAAAAAAAAATCAGTGCTATATCTCAAACTAAACCGAAGTTATAGCAAAATATATTTATATAATGCGTAATATTTGATATTAATATCACAGATTTACAATAAACAAATATGTATTATAGCATGTACATATAATATGTACTGATATTATTTTGAAAATGTGAATACACAAAACAAGGTTTTGTTGGCACAATTAAAAATCGGAATTTTTATTGTTTGTTTATATGTATATACATATGCATTTGTTTATTTTATACATCTAAACATACATTTGTATAAATTTATTATATGTATGTAATGTAAGTTATTTTGCACAGATATTATTACTGGCAAAAGTACCAAAGAAAAACAGTGATTTTACCCTCATTCCATTTAAAATACAAACAGCCCATCACTATCTACAACTGTCACGTAACCTCGTAATGAAAATCTATTTTTTACAGGATGGCACGTTACGGTTAAGTGATATTACAGTCAGTTAAGCATTTACATTGCTTTCCGTATAACAGAAACGATCAGTTGTTTACATTACATTTTCATTTCTACATTTACGGTCGGCTAATGGGGCCTTTACTCTGTGAGTATGGAGTGCTCGGAACTCTATATTCGTTTTAGGTTGACTTTTATATAGGCATGGCCGCCTTTTTGTTGCTTACCACCAACGCAGAAAGTTTACGAGAAAGTTTTCGACTTTCATACAAAGCTATGTACTTTGTATAATCGTTTGTAATCAAAACAAAATATTTTTTCATATACTTAGCATTCGGTGCTGCAATTAACATAAGGTACTTATTCATGTACAAAGTATATGGATGTGTGCAATAAAATTTAAAAATGCGTTTTGGAATTTTTTTGTTTATTCTTTTGTTATTTATTAATTTAAATAATAAGTTATATAACTTTTGTAATAATAATATCTAAACATTTACACACTAAGAGAAAAATGACGATCTAAATCTAAGAACAAAATTCTTGAATTTAGATTGCAGAAATCTTCAGATTTCAATCTTGAAATTTGGTCAGTAAGATTTACATTCTCAAATTATTAGAATGAATTCTAAAAATTAAGATCGCAACCTTAATTTTAAGATAGTATTCTTCAATTTAAGAACGTGGTCGTATGCTGTAAGAACACATTCTTAAAATCAAGATTGCATTCTTAATATCAAGAACGCATTCCTAAAATCAAGAACGTATTCTTAATTTGAAGATCGTATTCTTGAATTTAAGAATATATTTTTAAAGTTAAGATTTAATTCTTGATTTTTGCGAAATTTATCAACAATGAAAGCGTGTTGTTTAATAAATTGCAAGACATTGAACGAAGAAGACGTATAGAAAAAAGTAAAAAGAAATATTAAAAATTAAGATGAAATGGTGTTTATATCCATTCCAGTAAGTGAGGATTTATTACCGCTGGCAAATGGACAGTATGAAATGATCAGCACGCCGGAGAAAATTGCATTGGAGTTGTCTGACGACGCATTATTAAAAAACCTCCTACAAGAGTTCCAAATGGAGTCTGTTTTCATGTTTCTCAAGGGTAAGTACGACTTCTTATATATACATAAACAGTTAAGAAAACGATAATATTAAAAGAAATATGTGCAAATAAAAAATTGATTAAAATCCTTGATTTAGTTTACAACAAAGTGACCTTTAAAAGTTTGCAATACATATATGAAGAAAGAAGACATACAAGAAGCGATCCCTCCTCTGGGACTTAGAATGAAACATAACATCCCGAATAAATCCATCTTAGTCTTTAGCAATAAAAACATTGCGTTTTTCTTCTTTTTAATACATATACATACATATGTAAATATTTATATAAATAAATAATTTCAATAAATAAAAATATGTATGTATTTGATTTCGACATTTGAATTCGGATAAAAACCAATAAGACTATTTTCAAGATAACATTCTTAAAACCGATCTTAAAACAAGAATTTTATTAAGATTAAATTCTTTAAATTTAAGAATTTATTCTTGATTTAAGATTCCTAACAAGAACACAATCTTAAATTCGAACTAAAAATAAAAATTTTTTCAAGATTATATTCTTAAATTTTTAAGAATGTGATCTAAATTTCAGATTTTTATTAAGAAAAAAATCTTGAATTCGATCTTAAAATGAGAATTTATTCAAGATTACAATCTTAAATGCGATCTTAAAAAAAATCAAGATTTTATTCTAGAATTAAGAATTTTCGCATTTAACAGACTATTAAGATTGAAATGCTTTGATTTTGAACGTAAAATCTTGATTTTAGCACGTTTTTTCCCTTAGTGGATGCAATACCAATTTCTTTAACAAGAAAATCAGTATAGGGACACATTTTATTAAGTCTTTCTTCTTGTTTTCACTTAATAAAACAACAAATGTATATGCGTATGCACATTTTTCAAGTTTTCCCAAAAAAATACGCTTTGCATAAATTTAAATTTAAAAAGAATTGTTTCTTGATGTTTTTTTTTTATAGTGACGTATATAAAAATGCAAAAAGAAACTTAAAAAAGTTTTTAATGTTGATTGTTCCGCTCGGTTTTATTTGCTTTGCAAAAAGTTCAAAATATTAAGAAAAAAAAATAATTTTTGAAAAACATAACAGTAGCTTATACTGTCAAAAATTAACGAATAGCCAGTCAAAAGACATTTTTCCTTCATACACCAAGGGATAAGTTATGACAATAATACCGAAATCCTTAAAAGTGCTCTTTATATACCCTAGTCGGTTTAGTAGGAATAAGGTCGATGGCTGCGAGTTTTAAACGGTAAACCCCTCTGAAGAGATTGAGTGGTTGCAATCGAAACACGTAAGGGTAACCTGTCCGTTAAAACGCCTGGGTTCGAGCCTCAGGTCAGTCAAGAATGAAAAATAATCAATAAATTTTAATTGATTTCATGTTGTTAAATTCCTTACTTCATAAAAATAATTTAATGAAAATTAAATTTGATGAAATTAAGCCTAATTAAAATATCAAAATTTGGATTAAAATCCATAGAACAGTTTAACAAAATAACCACAATACTAATTACTGTTAAAGCAAAGGCACGAGCTCTATGTTTACATTTGTCCTTCAAGTTGTTCTGAAAAAGATCAACAAGAAGAATTCTTGACGAAAGGTACGATAAAACAGACGTAAGGAAGAATATGTAAAATCAATTAAAATAGATAATTATTCAAAGCAAATTTCGATCTACCAAAGGTTAAATACAATTTGGTTTAAAGATTGATGTTTGACTATTTACTGCCAGCAGTCGTCGATGGCTGCGAGTGTTAAACGGCAAACCCCTCTGAGGAGATTGAGTGGTTGCAATCGAAACACGTAAGGGTAACCAGTCCGTAAAAACGCCTGGGTTCGAGCCTCAGGTCAGTCAAGAATGAAAAATTATCAAAAATTTTAATTGATTTCATGTTGTAAAATTCCTTTCTTCATAAAAATAATTTAATGAAAATTAAAATAGAATACACATTCGAATAATATGAAAATTAATTAAAAATAATTATTTATCGGTCCAACAAAATCCGACTTTTAATTATTGGCAAGTTGTAATAATGGCCCTTAATTGTTTTATTACAAACAATTTACACACTTTTTGAGAATAATTATTAGATTTCTTCAACAAATAGCTAAAAAATGTAACTACTAAACTTTTTTCAGCAATAAGAAAAAAAAATAACATTTAGTTTTGCAATTTTTTGCAAATTTTAGTCATGTTTGCGATAGAAGCGATTTTGTGTTGTAAGTTTTTTGATTCCTTATAGCTTTAGCGATTTTTTAATGTATAGAAGACTTTGCTATTATGCCGCTGTTAGCAAATTTTTGGGAATTCCCCTAATTTAGCAACAGACAGAATTTTTTCCATTCCTTATACTTTTATGAACTTTTAATCAATTTGATGGCTTATTCGAATTATTAAAAATTTTCGCGAATCTTCGCTATTTTTGTAAATTTTTTTTTTGTTTATTGTTGAAATTTTGGCTTTTTTAACCAATTTAGCGATTTCAAAAAATAATAACAGATTTGTTTCCAAGTTTGCAATTAGTCGCGAATTTTAGCCATGTTCGCAATATCAGCGACTTTTTCTGTAAGTTATCTAATTCATTACAACTTTAACAATTTTTAATAAATATGAACTAGACTTTGCTTTCATGCAGCTGTTTGCAAATTTTTGCGAATTTCCGCTAAATTCAAATTTTTTATCGAATTTTTGCCATTCCTTGTACTTTTAGGGACTTTTAATCAATTTAATGGCTTGTTTGATATATTAAAAACTATCGAGAATTTTTGCTGTTTTTGCAAATTTTCTGAATTTTTAAAATTTTTGCGAATTTCTTTTTGGCAAGCGCCGAAAATCGATAAGCCGAAGTCCCTATTAACACTGTTGATTTATATAACGGGTCCGCCATCTTGCGTTTTTTTCAACTAGTGCTTATTTCGTGAATGGTAACATTTAGCTCATGTCTGATTCGACAGATAATTAGTTTTATCCATCCGCTGAACGAATATGGTTGTTTATACGCTTGAACAACGCTTCGTACGATCGTGCGATCGACTTACAGAAGATGCCGATTTTGCCAAGAAAAATCATCTTTTCTGATAGAGCTCATTTTGATCTTGGCGAGTATGTAAACAAGCAAAATTGTCGCATTTGGGGCACAGAAAACCCGCACGCATACATTGAAAAGCCGATGCTCCCAAAACGAGTCACTGGTGTGGATTTTGGTCCAGAGGCATAATTGGGCCATTTTTTTTCCAAAATGAGCAAGGGGTGGCCGTTACAGTCAATGGCGATCGTTATTGGGCCATGTTGAACGAATTTTTGTTCACAAAAATTGAAGAGGAGGCAACATTTGGTTTCAACAAGATGGCGCTACGTGCCACACAGCCGAAGCTACACACGATGTCTTGCGCCTAGTTTCTGAAGATCGCATTATCAGCCGCAGAGCTGATGTCGTTTGGCCACCACGGAGCTGCGATTTGACACCGTTGGACTATCATTTGTGGGGTGCCGCCAAAGATAAGTGTTATGCAAACAAGCCAGAGACAATTGACGCTTTAAAGCACAATATTCGTGAAGCCATTGGTGAAATACAGCTGCACACAATTGATAATGTGCTTAAAAATTGGACCGATCGTGTAGGCTACTGCATGGCCATTAGAGGCAGCCATTTGAATGAAATTATTTTCCATTATTAACCGGAAGGATTGTACTTTCAAATAAAAAAAGAAATTTGAGAAAATATTCAGTAGTTTTTTTTATTGCATATTCAAAAAAAAAAAGTTATTTGCGGACCCTTTACAAGCATAAAATCTATTACATTTTTTAAACAAATTTCGATTCGAAAGCTTTCGAATGCCGCAATCCCGTTTTTGATACGTGACGAAGTTTTATTCGATACGAAAGTTCATTCGAACACGTGTGCTACGATTTGGGCCCTGTTGTTTTGCGTTTTGTTAAGAACAATATTTGCGCTTAAAATAAATTTTGTAAATTTTAATATTCGAATTATACTAAAGCTACGGTCACACTTATCAAATATTTGACGAAAAAAACGGGACCAACAAGCAAACTAAATAATCATTTCCGTCAATTTCAATAATTATTTAAATTATAATACCACATTTTACAAAAAACAATTTTTTGCTATGTCTGGTAGTATAATTAGTTTATTTTGTAATATTAAGAACATGTTTAATCTCAATAACTATTAACAAAAGTTGGGGTTACGCTTATTTGGCCAAATATTTAATAAGTTTAACCGTAGCTTAACAACTGCTTTCATGTTCTGTTCCCCAGCAAAAATAAAGTGAATAAATTAATGGGAAAATCATTCACTATTGGGGGAATTTTATTCTAGCATGAAATTATTCAAGGAAAATTGTTTCACGATTGCAAATTAAGAGGTGATCAACGTAAATCAATTTCCCACTTTCCTGAAAACATAATGGTTCTATCCAAAACCACTTCTTACATTGAAAAAACGACAGCTGCAAAATCTATCAGAAATAGGTGATAGAATATTTAATGTCTTCTTTAAAAAAAAAGGTAGAATTAAGAAACGAATCAAGGCAATTTTTAGCATCCTGCTCAGAGCACGTCAAACGAAAAATCTATCATATAACAGCTAAATGTCTGAATTAATAAAATTTTAATAAGCCAAATGGCAGATCAAAGTCAGCCTCTTTTTTAATGGAACTAAAAGTGTGAAAAACTGAAGAACTGATTTGAACCTCCTTTAAAAACTAGGTGGAATTATAATTAGATTTACTCGAAATGTATAAAATGTTGATAAATTATACTAGAAGTTCAAAAACCTAAGTCATTGATTTGTATCTCTTTTTTTATTTGATAGAAAAATAATTCAACAAAACGAAATTTCCTTTTTTTGTTTAGCATTTTTCTAGCATCTGCATTAAAATTATATAAATAAAAGTACTGATTACCCTCGGATATAAATCAGATCCCTGCTGCATCAGAGCACCAATTGCAAACCAAAAACAGTTTTTGAGTGTGAAATCATTTCTAATGGTCAATAATTCAGTAGATTTTCCATTTTCATTCATATTGTTAAGCTCAACATCTGGGCGGGTGTTGGGTAAATGAAGACGATTGTCGGGCCACCACATTTCTGCAGATTTATTTGATGATGATGTAGCAACATTTGATTTTGATTGTATCATCATTTCATTTTCAATACCAACATCGTCGAATTTTTCCATGCCTATATTAGCAGGTTTTTCCAATAATTCAATATTTTCATGCTCATTATATTCCTTTAATTGGATTGCAGTCTCTAGCTCGTGCGTTTCTTCAAAAGTATTACCCACATTCCAAGTCACTGTTGACTGCTGTTTAGCTGGTACCCATTCTAATGGAGAGAAACGTGCTACAATCCAAATAGTAAGTGATACTAATACGTAACCGCATGCAATATAAATCCAAATATCGACGGCTAACGGATTCATAAAGGAGAAAAATCTTGTTTGTGCACGGTCAGATTTCTGGAAATTTTAAGTTATTATTAAACCATTAAGCAACTATTATCTAAATAAGCAAATGTATTAAAAGCAAAAAAGCAATTTGCAAAGCAATTACAGCTAATTGGATTTATAGCGCAGCAAAGAACAGAACTGAATTATCTGCCCCTTTTTTATTAAATTGGATGATAAAGATAATGTCTATTTTATTATTTGACTAGTCAAAAGTTTGTCGTCTGGGACTTCGACTTCTGTCGTTTTGTTTAACCGTCCACCACTAGCGTTGAATGAGGGTATACCACCCTAGTACTATGTTTACACATGAGTTTTTAAACGCATTTATAAATATAAGCAAAATGTTGATTAATGGTGTTTTCCTGGTACATATTAATGATGCAATTGTGAAAATTTATGAATTATTAAAGGAAAAAAATAAAAAAATTAAGCGGAAATTGTGGCCGGTTGTACACGTTCATGTTGCCGATTCTAAATTATACTCAGTTTGAGGTATGTACAGTGGATTCTATGTGATTAACAAAGTGATTTAGTTGTCATCATGTCAATTTGAAGTGATAAACAGATCACTTCAATGTATGGTAAATCATCTCGATTTTGATGGGATTAGACCTTAATCACGTTCAAGTTGCTTAAACGCGTTTAAAAGCCCAAGTGTGAACGTAGTATAACCGTAGGAACACAATTGCACCGTATAAACCAGGCTTCCAGTTAAGCACTTTTAGTGCTAGATTTAGCACATTTTTTTCTGAATTAGCACTAAGAATTTCGAAAAAAAGTACTAAGTGCTGGTTTAGCACATTTTTATAATTATTTAGCACTTTTTTTAGACCCCAAAACTACTTAAAAACGCACAAAATCAATTAAAGTAATGTATCAATTCTTTAAGTGTATTAAGAAATATACATACATATCAGGCATATAACCAGTGTGACCAGATATTTAAAAAAAAAATATAAAGCTAGATCATGCTTAAAATAGAGCAAAAAAGAGCTAAAAAAGGAAATTTAAAGCCAAAAATAAAGCTAAATTTTGTTTATAGCTTCTTGTAGTAACTTTTAATTATTTCGATATGTTTCATAGATTAAATAGTGTTTAAGTAAGTATATATGCATAATAACCTTGACTTTGTTCTTAAAGGTCAAATTGAAAAATAACATTTAGGCCCGTTTTCACTATAGTGAAAACTTACCGATAGCTAAAGGTAGGATTTTATCGGCCGTATAAAACGTGCTCCATTGGTGCAACTTAACTTTAACCTTTTAGTGAAAATTATTTTTTTTTTTTAAAAAATATGAAACAGGTTAAATAATTCTTTCTAAAAACTGTTGGGACTAAAATTAAAAAAAAGCTAAATGCATTGTTGAAAAAAGCCGAAAAAAAGCTTAAAACTAAATGAAATATCTTAAGCTAAACATGAAAAAATAAAGCACACACTGCATATAACTTTTTACAATTTTTGCAAACAGGAAAAATGGCAAAGCATAGTCGAATAGAGCATTTTTTTTTTAAATCACATAAAGGTTTTCGCATTACATATCATTAAATGTATTATTCTAATATACTTATATTCGGAGATGATGTTTAAATATTTTTAAAGGCCTAACCATAATATGCATAGCCTTGCTTAACCTACTTTCAAAAATTAACAAAAGTCTCTCAAATGTATTTAAAAAAACAAAAACAAAATAAAATAACATTTGATTCCGTACGGAATGTGCGATTAAGCAAGGTACGAATCTGCTTTAATTAACAAATGACAGTTTCTTTAAACTTAGCAAAAAATTTCCTCATATAATTAACATGTATTCGCACATTTGCTTAAGCCAACTAAAGCAACTAAACTAAATAGATAATTTTTATTATTGGTGTAACATTAATTTAATGGAACTTAACCTCAAAAAATGCAAGCACATGACTTTTTCGAGAAGGCTTGACGCTCTTGGTCCCTGTTATATCAGTGGTCATAAATTGGAGTCAGTAAGCGTTATTATGGATCTTGGTGTTTTGTTGGATGGAAAACTAAACTTTGTACAAAGATCGACTCCTTGTTCTACACTCAAAGAGACATCACCTGACAAAATATTGTAGGCGAATTCCACTTCGTTGCTCCATAAATTGAATATATATTTTTATTTTGATATTGCAAGCGAAAGCAGAGAAAAGTAGACAAATGGCTGTCCTGTAAAATTTGGTTTTTGTAACATACGATAATTTCGCGCAAAGGGGTCGATTTCACGATGGCTGTTAATAAAACTCGAGGAATCTTGGCGATGGGCAAAATAATTTAAGGATTTCTTTATCACCAAAAGATTATTCACGTCACTTGTAAGACAGATTTTAGAGTATGGGTCAATTGTATGGGACCCCTACTATAACGTTAACTTTAATCTTATCGAATCTGTTCGGAAACAGTTTTTGCTTTTTGTTTAAGAGGTGTTTATCGAGGATATTCTGCGCTTCCATCATATGCATCACGACTTGCTTTGATTCGACTGCCAACATTAAAAAGCCGAAGATCTTTTGAACGGAAATGTTATATCAGATTTTCTTTTAAGTAAAATATCAACGCACATTACGATTCAATCACCCACTTTATGTTAAAAATTTTCGAACAAACTACGTGATGGCAGATCCGTTTGGGAAATTATGTTGTTGTTTCAATGTTTAACTTTACACATTTTTCTTTAAATGTTGATGTTATTAAACGCAATATAATTTTAAGTTTAAACATATAACTGCAGTTATATTAAGAAAAATTGTTTAATTTAATATTAAGTCTGTACACTGATAGAAAAATGCATCTTAATATTAATGATGCCCTAACATCAAAATTGTGACATCAATGTTACTACAAATGGCATCAATGATGCAAAAAGTTACATCAATCCAATGACTAACGTATTCGTACAATTTTGTCATTTTTTACGTGTCATCTATTTTATGACTATAGTGACATAAATTCGATGCCATATTTTGTGTAGTATTAACATTATTTTCATGATAACAATTGGGGTATTCACAAGGTGTCATAAAGTCATAAGCCTTAAAATAATAATCGGCCTTATTGTAGTTGTCGTTGTCGTATACGACTGTGTAATAGATTACACAACATGTGTTCTTTAATCTACTACAAAAAACGACACGTTTGTTTACGAAAACGACAACCACAATAAGGCTGAAAAACATGAAAACATACGACTGTTGTGAACAACCCCTCATAATTTAGTGTGCTATTTTGAATTTAAATGAGCTGATTTAAAACAAATATAAAAAATAAATATTTACCAAAAATAAAAATATTTTTTAATACTAATTGATGAATTAATAAATTAAATTAGGTCAAGACCCATCTATCAGGTCTGCTTACTTGTACAAAAACAAAAAACGATTCTTTTTAGTTGTCAACAATTTACTACCACATATACAAAGCAAAAGGAAAAAACGTGTATGTGTGGCATACCAAAAACGTAAACCAACGTATACATGCACATGTAAGCAAAATGTAAACAACTTTTGACAACTAAAAAGAACATAAACAATGATCATCAGGCTTCTTGCGCAGACTATTTCAATGGGCCTTGAATTAGAATTTTCCTGACTATTTTCCATTTTTCAGACGCAAACATCACAGTCCTAAGCCGATTTAATTTGACGCCGCAAGTGTTTTGATGCAAACATTGCTAGCCGCAGGTTTAAATTCGGATATTAGCTGGATAAAACTATACCATCAACGGCGACGGCTACAAAAACTAATGCGGTTCGGTTCAGCCTATCAGCGCAGGCCTCTTCTGATTAATTACGACAGTACAATAAACATACCAAGCAAAGTTCTATTAATTTAAGACAATTTTTGTCTACAAAGAAACAACAATTTTTTTCAACCATTGTAAAATGTTAGAACATTATGACAATATAACATGATAGCACACCTTGTGAATACCCCAAATGAATTATAAGAAGCAAAAATTCCTATATTCTTTTTTTTTAAATTATTTGGTTAAAGACAACAAATTTTTAAAGTATAATGATTACGAAAACCATATGGGGCATGGTGCGGATGTATTTTTATTGAGAGTTCTGCTGTAAACAAATATCGTAATTCAACAAACACATGTAACGGGTAATTAAATAATAATATTCTCTCACTTTAACTTAAGTCAATTCCAATGACTTTGACTTAATGACAAACTGTCATTAAATTGATGCTAATGTGTCCTTTCTCCGATGTTGCATCGTCATCGCACTGAGGACATGTTCGTCATTTCTATGATGCCGATGTGTCATCCCATTGATGACATAATTTCATTTTGACCCTGATGACACTTTGGCCAAGTGATGTTAAGGTTGACATCACAATGATGAAAAGTGTCATGGGGTCAAAAACGAAGACACTTGTCATAGTACTGATGTCAAAATAGATCAGCGTTATGACGCCTTTTCTATCAGTGTTAGGATTGTATCCATAGACTTAATTATGTAAATAAATAAATAAAAGAAATAATAAATCCTATTTGTGAGAAAAATTTTTAAAAAAGTGATATATGAGTCACATGCAATACTTATATCAATTGACCAAACCTTATAAATACCTTTAAAAATTATTATTTTCCCTATAATAAAATTAGAGCAATGCCACACTCAGTAATGATCGCTGGAATTCTGGCACTTTTGTTTTTTATACGTATTCCGGAATTTCAATTGCAATTATTTGCTATTTGTATGAAATGCTTTGAGCGAAGTCTGGTTTTCTGATCATACTATCAACAATAATAATTTATAAAAGCAATTGACCGTTTTCTTTGAAATTGGGACCAAAAACCACCAGCTTTTCAGAAAGTTCAGCCAGGCAACCTCATATTAGACCAAAGACCTATTGGATGGACCTTGCTGAAGATTTTGATTTAAAAATCACAGTTCATTAAACTGTGATTGTGATCACTGTTTTTAAGTTTTCAGTTATTTTATAGCAATTGCTTCCAAGCCATAAGCACAATGTGAGAGCTTTAAAAAAGAGCTTTTGTAACTTGGCGGCCACACGATCAAGTTTTACCTTTCAATTCCTTTCAATTTGCAACACAGTCTCACTTTTTTTACTAACACGCTCACACTTTTTAAATTGTCCACGAGATTGCTTTCAATTTCACCTTTCCATTTGTGTGGCAATTTTACTTTTAATTTAACAGCTGATGACAGGTTTGTCCTTATAAATTGTATTCTTGATGACATCTTGAAAGTAAATTGCCTACAAATTGAGTGCAGCCTACGTCACAGCTTTCAATTTATGAAAATTGACAAGCAGTAAAAGATTATATAGAAAAACTTGATCGTGTGGCCGCAGGGTAAGCAGCGTTCTCAGTTTTGGGGATTTATCCGCAAATTGGCGATTTGTTTGTAGTTGGTGATAAAAATTCCGTGAAAATCCCCAAGGGAATTTTGGGGAAACACACTTTTTTCGCTGGGGATTTTTGTGGATAATATATTATTATAGATTCCATTTTTGCAATGGCAAGACCGATTTGGTCAAGGTGTGGGTACGAATTTAAGTATTTTTTGCGGTTTAAAACCTTTTCAAGAGCTTGGTGAAATAGTTTTAAATATGCTTTTTGTACCAACAAGCGTTACTTCAGTTGAACGAGTTGAATACAACCAAAAATCAATATTTGCAACAGAATGCAATATGAGTTATTAGAAGGTCTTCTTAGAATAAATACTCACTTTAAAATAATGCAGCTTGCTGCGACAAATTTATTCAATCATCTCAATTGCACTTTTTAGGCAATGTGGGGATTTTTAGGGGATAAGAAAATAGCTATTTTGGGGATTTTCGGAAATGAGAAATAGCAAATTTGGGGTAAGGCTAAAATTAAAACTGGGAGCCATGTTTGTAAGAACTTTACAAAGAAACAACAACAAATTGTAAGAACTTTCAAAGATGTTTACCGCAAATGCAAATATCAAAGTATGTGTGTTAGGACGGAGCCGTTTTATAGTAAAATATAATAATGGGGTTGAATTCGACACTATTTTTCTGACAAGCGGGGCACCTGGCGGGTTTACCTAGCTCGGGTACTCTAAGTCCAGTAGTTCTAACCGATTATTTTTAGATTAGCTCCTCTTTTCGAGATAACCCGTTATTTCCAATTCCCATTATACGATGTTTGTCGTTGCGATTATTGTCGTTTCCTCTTTGAATTCGGTCTGATGTTTACATTGTACGATTTTTGTCGTTACGACTTTTTCTTTTGCAACCGAACTTCAATACATTTTTCGGCAATTGAGAGAACGAATGAGCGAACAAAATGAATCGAAGAGTACACTCGCATGTGTACCCCTTTTAATTCCTCTCTCCCCTCTCGTCCATAAGGTAAGAATAGCAACGACAAAAATAGTATAATGGGAATGGGCACTTACGAGTATATCGTTAGTCGATTATTTTCCAGCTGTATTTTTAATCACAAATGCAATTTATTACAGATTATTTATTCCATTTGAACGAAACTTTCAAAATTACAGAAATGTTTGGCTTTTTTATATTTATGCCCACACCACAATAGTGGAGAGGGTATTTTGCATTTGTGCTGAAGTGTTTGGGACCCACCTTAAAGTATGCCTATCGACTCAGAATCACTTTCTGAGTCGATCTAACGATGTGCGTCCGGCTGCGCAAAGTACAGGTCGCAATTTTGGAGATGATTTGATAAAATTTAGCGTATATGTTCTTATTGGCATAGGACCAAGCTTATTGAAAATGGGCCAAATCGTAAGACTACGAGGGCAGCTAGGGGCAATTTCTGCCTCTCAGGAACTATCAAACCATTTTTAATGGGACTTTAAACAAAGATAGATCCATATTTATATGCATACATGAGCTTTGCAGTTTTTCAAAAATAGGACCACAAGGGGAGTTGGGGGGCAATTTCTGCCTCTCACAAACTTTCTAACCGATTTTAATGAAATTTAAAACATAGATAGATCAATATTTATATGGACACATGAGCATGATTCTCCATATGTCGCGAATAGGATGCACTCTCTTCAATGTGTTTTAAAATACTGTGGTGTAGGGTATCATATAGTCGGGCTTGATTGACTATATTTTCTTACTTGTTTTTGTTTAAATTAGTGTTCTTCTCACAATTTACAGTTAACTAAACAAGCTGCAACTTATTTAATTTTTATTAAAAAAAAAAACTAATTCTAAGTGGTGAATACAAGTAACTACAGATTTACGCCATTTCCTCGATTTTAGCGTTATTAAAAAGATCTGTTAAAGCTTATATTTTCCAGCAACGTGAAACGGGCATTGTAAGTTGACCTTTACAATTGCAATGATATTTATGAAATCACCTTTATTATTTTAAACTTGGAACAAATAAAAGGTCCGCCAAATAACCTTTTTTTAAATGCTATAAAAAAAACTACTGAATATTTTCTCAATTTTCTTTTTTTATTTGAAAGTACAATTCTTCCGGTTAATAATGGAAAATAATTTCATTCAAATGGCTGCCTCGAATGGCCATGCAGTAGCCTACACGATCGGTCCAATTTTTAAGCACATTATCGATTGTGTGCAGCTGTATTTCACCAATGGCTTCACGAATATTGTCCGTCAAAGCGTCAATTGTCTCTGGCTTGTCGGCGTAACACTTATCTTTGACGGCACCCCACAAGTAATAGTCCAACGGTGTCAAATCGCAGCTCCGAGGTGGTCAAACGACATCAGCTCTGCGGCTGATTATGCGGTCGTCAGAAACAGGGCGCAAAACATCGAATGTAACTTCGGCTGTGTGGCACATAACGCCGTCCTGTTAAAACCAAATGTTGTCAATATCCTCCTCTTCAATTTTTGTGAACAAAAATTCGTTTAACATAGCCCGATAACTATCGCCATTGACTGTAACGGCCACTCCTTGCTCATTTTCGAAGAAAAATGGCCCAATTTTGCCTCTGGACCAAAATCCGCACCAAACAGTGACTCGTTTTGGGTGCAGCGGCTTTTCAATGTATGCGTGCGGGTTTTCTGTGCCCCAAATGCGACAATTGTGCTTGTTTACAAACCCACCAAGATCAAAATGAGCGTCATCTGAAAAGATGATTTTTTTGGCAAAATCGGTATCTTCTGTAAGTCGATCGCAGGCTCGCTTAGCGAAGCGAAAACGCATATTTCCCAGCGTTGTGCAAGCGTATACACAACCATATTCGGTCAGCGGAAGGATAAAACTAGTTATCTGTCAAATCAGACATGAGCTAAGTGTTCCCATTTACGAAATAAGCACTAGTTGAAAAAAAACGTTAGATGGCGGACCCGTTAGTTCTTTATTCAACTTCAAATTTTGCACTGCTATGCCAGGATTCTAATAGGCAACCATCAACCAACAAACTAAATCACTCAAAACTGGCCTACCCGACAACAAAGGAATTTTTTAGCGGAATTAAAATCTTAAATAAAAATCAAGTAAGATTATATACCTTTAGACAATTAAGCTCGATCATTTTAAGTAATGGTCGATTTTTGAATAAACAGGCCATGGACTGACGGACAATTACACAGTTCAACAAAATTCGGGCCATCGCCACCAGCCTCAATACTTCCAACGCGAAATTAAACTAGACTATTGGTAGAGCAAATCTGCCAAAGGGTTTTGAAAAGTTAGCTCGGGTTCCCGAAATATCCACCCCTAAAGTTTTTGAATTTGTTAAAAAGGCGTTTGGTAAAAGTCAAAAAAATGTACTAAATGTACTTCTGAGCTAAAATACTATTTCAGATGTATTCAGTAGAATTGTATGGCGACTCTTTTTTTAGAATATATTAACCGTCTAACACTCATTTTAAGTGGTAATTTTTGTCCTCTTTTAACTCCCACACAAAAGTATACTAAAACGGCACTTTAGAGGGTTAAAATGTTTGCGAATATTTTACGATACAAAACATCCCAGTGGCAAAGCATGTGGTGGTTCAGCTTTAATAATGAGGAATCAAATCAAATCAAATTAGCCACTTCTTAATGCCGGAATATAAAACTGACCACATTCAGGCCTCATCAATATGCCTCTCGGCCACAAACATCACCATAACTTCTATATACTGTCCCCCAAGACACAAAATAACTGATGATCAATTCATTACTTTTAACAACACGCTAGGCAATAAATTTATAGCGGCGGGAGATTACAATGCAAAGCACACGTTCTTGGGCTCACTACTCCGACGTTATATCTGATGGACGGCTCACTTATTGGCCTTCAGATCTAAAAAAAAACTCACGATTAAATAGATTTTGCAGTCATTAAGAATATCAGACGCGATCAACCTTTTACAGCCTCTTTGTTCGCCCTATCCTTAAACCACTCTCCCACTATTATAACAATGCTACATTTTCAAAACATCGAAAACCCTTTTTGTTTCCCTAAAAGACATACTAACTGGCTCAAATATAGAATGTATAAAAGCTCCCACATACCGCAAAATATTTCGCTTAAATCCGATAATGAAATACAAGATGCTATAAACATATTCTCTGAAACATAATCAACCGCAGCTTAAGTAGCTACACCTTTTAAAAATTACAACGGCACAAAAAATAAATTCCCACCAGTGTGGCCATATCCAAAAATATTTTACAGCTAAATTGGCTTAAAAATAATGCTAAAAAATGCTAACAAAAATCCGAAGCTGCCAAAAAATAATGCTAAAATTTAAATTGTTTTATTTTTTTGTTATTTTAGTTAAAATACCTATAATATAATCTCACATCGTATCAATAAATCAAACTGATTAAAGAATAACAATATAATATTTATGAAACATAAAAAGTCTTAAAACTATAAAAGAAATATATTTCAGTCTTTATATACGTACAAAAAAAGTTTTTAAACAAAAGGTACCATCCCATAACAAAAAATCAAAGGAACTTGACCCATAAATGGGAATTATTTAGTATTTTAATAAAATTTATATAACATGTTTTATAAAATATTTCATTTTATAAATTAAATACGTCATCAAATGAATATTCTTCTTCAGCTTCTGAAGAATCGATCAAGATATCATTATAATATATTAACGTTATTCTGTTTCGAGTTTTCGTTTTTTAGATATTTATACCACTAAAACCCAATTTTAACTTCCGCGTTGCTAACTGGCAAAACCAAGAACTGCATAGCAAAAGAAGCTAATTCACTGAATGGATTTTCATGTAATGAATTTTTATATCCATATACAATTATCCAGAAATCAACTGTCATATGAATTTGGTTTCAGCCACTGATGTTCCAAAGTTGTAATTTCTTCTACAGTGAAATCAATAATTTCTTCTTTCGTTCGCTTAATTTGCATTTATTAGTTTTTAAACGGTTTTCTAAGATGACATATAAATTGAGCTTTAAAATCTCGGCATGTAATTCATATTTGTTTTTTTTCTATTTCAAAAGTTATGCTATCTCCAAGTCGAATTTATTATGGGTGGTCTTAAAAGCCCTGATGTCAAAATTTTTTTTTTATGATCTTTGTTTCTGTAAAATAAAACAATTTCTGTTTATGGCATTGTACAATGATTTTACAAAAACAAATTGCTTGTGGTTTTTGTACAAGTTGTACTTGTTGTTGTACCGAGATTACCTGGAATGAATTCGCCTTGGGTATCTCTTTTCGATTCCAAAAAATTCAAAATCGTAATTGAGGGAAAAAATCGTCTTAACATGAATTTAATGGATCAAACTGATCAAATTTTAAAACCATTTGATATGAAAGGTCCTTTCAAAGATTGTACAGTTTCTATAGCAAAAAAAAAAGTTTTGTATTTGCATTCAACAAAAGTGTGTGGTAGTTTTTCAAAAAAAGATAACTTTAATATTCTTAAATTAAATAATGCGTAAAAATGCTAAATATGTAGTTGAAAAATGCTTAACAAAATGCTAACTGCTAAATGAAAAATTTGCAGCTAAATCAGACAAAAAAATGCTAAATCTAGCTGCAAAAATGCCAAAATGGCCACGCTGATTCCCACCAACTATTCAAAACCTAATAAAAGAAAAGAGAAACCTTAGAAGACAATGGCAACTACACCGCTCTTCTACCTTGAAAAGTCAATTAAACCATTGTCAAAGGGCCCTTCATAGTGCTCTTTTGGAGGAAAACCAATCAGCTCTAAGGGCATATTTAGAAGGGCTAGAACCAACAAAATCCACTGATTATAGTCTTTGGAAAGCCGATTAAATGCGAGTGTGCTATTCGTTATAGCGATGGAAAATGGGCTAGGTCCCATAACGACAAATCTGAAGTTTTTGCCGATCACCTCGAAAGAGTGTTCACGCCTAATATTTCTAACTAAGACATAACCTTACCAGCTATTGAAGACCCTGTTGTTTCTCCAATGAAAATTCGTTTCTCGTCCTTAACTGCAGTAATAAAAAAAATGAACTACCAACGTCTGCCCTTACGCTTAGTTTGTTCATTTTTAATTCCATCCTGCGAACTGGTTACTACCCTAAATCATGAAAAATATCAGAAACAATTATGATACCTAAGCCAGGTAAGGACGCTAGCCAAGTGTCATCTTATCGCCCGATAAGCTTACTTTCAATTTTATCAAAGCTCTTTGAGAAAGTATTTTTAAATGCATTGATCCCATATTTAAACGATATCGTTCCAATCCATCAGTTAGGATTCCGAAAGGATCATAGCACCATAGAACAGGTTCATCGCATAGTTACTCTTATCAGAAAGAGCTTTGAGGACTAATTCTATTGCTCATCACTCTTTATAGACATTTTTCAAGCCTTGGACAAAGTCTGGCACGATGGGCTTTTATATAAAATAGGGTCCTTGTTACCCCAAAATACCCACAACTTTTAGCGAAATTATCTATTAGATCGTTCATTTGTAGTAAAATATAAAGATTATATCTCAGACCCAAGAAGAATCGCAGCAGGAGTTTCGTAAGGCAGTATACTTGGTCCTCTCATGTATATACTTTATACTTCAGATATGCCCACAAATAATATAAGCGTACATAAAAATCCAGTGATTGCTTCTAGTCGTCTGCAGACTCATATTAAAGAGCTCGAAAAATGGCTTCACGAATGGAAAATAAAAGTAAATCCAACAAAGTGCGCACATGTCACTTTCACCTTGAGGAAGGGCGACTGTCCCAAACAAAAGATTAATAACATCGAAATCCCTCAACAAAATCATATCAAATATCTTGGTATACACCTCGATCGTCGCCTTACCTGGTCTCAACATATTGAATCCAAATCCACACAGCTCAAACTTAAAACACTACAGCTTCAGTGGCTGCTTCGCTCTCATTCTGCTCTCAACCTAAACTACAAGGTTCTACTCTATTATTAAGCCAATATGGACCTACGGTATCTAACTATGGGGAACGTCTTCTGCTACAAAGACGACAAAATAAATTATTGCGACAAATTACTGGTGACCCATGGTATATTAGAAACGAGAATATTCATAAGGACCTCGATATTTCATTTGTTCGCGACGATATAAAAACCTTCTGCTCCAAATCCGAATGCTCTTGCACAGGATCTGCTGTATTATAATGGACATATTCGCCCCAAGAGGGTCGACACGTTGGACCTTGCGCAACTGCATGAAATATGAACACTTTACGACACAAAAAAATGGAGTTTCTATTGCAATGGCAATAGACCCAGAAATTATTAATATAAGATTTTAATACCTCTTGTTATTTTCTTAATACATGTAGGAAGATCCAATAAATAAATTGAAAGTTAAAAAAAAAAAAATAAAAAAATATTCCAGGAACCCGAACTTACTTTTCAAAGCCCTTTGGCAGAATTGGCTCTACCAATAGTTAGTGTTATTTCGCGTTACAAGTTTTGAGGCTGGTTTTGCACAGAGGTTGCACAGTGTTGTCGATAGATTGAATTAGAAAATTATTTTATGTTCTAAGTAAAGTGCCACACCACAAACATTTCATAAAAATTTACTTTTTAGAAAATTGTTTGCTCATTCTGTGTATTTCGTGTGTGCGTCCATTCTTATGTTAAATTGATTATGGTTTTATTTTTTTAAGCTTACCTTAGGATTAAGTCCAGAACCTTGACGTAAAAACGTACCGGTTATAAACCAAAAACTGTTAGATACTGAAAATTGATTTTCTACAATATCTGTATCTTTTAGGCAGGGATGTGGGCTATTCCATTCGTAGGGTGAAAAGCGTGCCATCACAAATAATGTAAATGAAACTAAAATATAAGCAGCTAAAACATATAACCATATTTCCATAGCCAATGGGTTCATGAAAGAGAATAAACGTGTGGGCTGGCTGGTAGGTACCTGTATAGAGGTTAGAATTTGTAGGATAACAAATGTGAATCTACGGTATGGACTAAATTAAAGTGGTTTTTGATTGAGTGCTTTTTAGGAACACAATCATTAACCATATAAATGTAAGAATGTATTAAAGCTATGTAGGTTAAATATTATTTTACAAGCAATAATATGTGGTGTTAAACATACCTTAAAAAGAATACCGATTCCTAGGTTCATAAAAGGTTTCGTAAAATCAATAACACTTTCACGAGCATAATTTATCGTCATGGATGCCACAGCCAAATCAGCACGCTAAATATTAAGTAAATAAAAGGCCATGTTATTAAACTATTATATAGTTATGTACGAAAATATATATAAAATATGTATTAAAATTTAATAAAGTTACTTTAAATGATTTTGTTATTCGTGCTTAATAAAATAAAAACAAAAACAACTCGATTTGTGCCGGTTCACACACGTCAAGTTTGACTCGTCAAGTCTTGAGTTTTTAGGAGAGACGGGAAAAGAAATGGCCTTCTCTTTTCCCTTCTCTCCTAAAAGCTCAAGACTTGACGAGTCAAACTTGACGTGTGTGAACCGGCACTTTATTGTTTTCGCACACAAAATAAAAACCGGGCTGCCAGTCAGTTTTTTTATGGCGTGCACTTGCCAGTTTATTATCAAAATTATTTTCGTGGGAATAAAAAATTTAATTTAAATGATTTTGTTATTTGTGCTTAATTCCCAATTTTTATTATTTGATAAAAACACTGAAATTTATTGTTGACGGGATAAATTATTCCTATGCGCATTTCACTGGTTGCTTTGGCCAGATCATCAGGAAACTTCATCCATAAAGATTTTAGAAAAACTAAAGATATTAAAAAAAATAAAACTGTTAAGCGTATAAGACTTATAGCAACAGTTCCATTTGTAACAATATGTATCAAAGTTTAAACAAAATCATTAACAATAAACAGTGAGTTTATCTCTCCTTGCATTCCCCACTACAATTGATTGGAATTCTTCCAACATTAATTGCAGTTGTAAGTAGGTTAAGAAAAAACAAAATAAAAACAAAATCAACTCGCTTTATTGTTTTCGCAAACAAAATAAAAAGCGGGCTGCCAGTCAGTTTTTTTAGGCCGTGCACTTGCCAATTTATTATCAAAATAATTTTCGTGGGAATACAAAATTAAATTATAAAAATTGGTAATTAAGCACGAATAACGAAATCATTTAAATTAAATTTTGTATTCCCACGAAAATTATTTTGTTAATAAAATTACTATAAACTTAAAAACGTGTTTTTATTTTATAGCATCATAAATAAATGCATATACATATGCATTTCCATCATGTCGAACGTGACCGTCGTACACATTTCAAGTTAAAAAAGGCAAAATAAAACTGATTTTTATTTTGACAATAGATATAACTTGAAGCTCTTAATTGGCCCTATAATTATTGCTATTGTTCCATTTGCTAAATTTTTTCGTTTTCAAGACAATTGCAGAAAATCAAGACATTCGCACATGAAAAAAACAGCAGTAGGTTTCGCGGCCACCAATTCAAACGCCGATATCAGCGGAACCTGAAACAATATTTTATTGCGACAAACTTAAGAATGTTGTGCGCTAATGTCTTTAAAAAATCGTTTTGAAGTTACCCATAAATGTTTATACATTTTTTAAGTTAGTTTTAATCACTGTCGCATGTGATTTTTTTGCAAAATTATGTATAAACGAACTTAGTTAAAAATTTGCCCGGTGGCCGAATTTCGACCACTTGGCAGTCACTGCAAAAATAAATCTCTACAGATTTTGGGTTTAGTAAAAATGTGATATTTTTTTCAAATACAACTTTATTTAATTAAACGTGAGTCACTCTGTTAAAAATAACTTTAAAAATTTAATATTAAATCATACTGTGAATGAATCTAATTTTTAACTGGTTACAAAAAGAAGTCGCAAGTGAATAAAAGTTACATGCAATGCATATTGTACCACAGAACACAAAATCAGAAGATAAAGTTCGGTGTGGTCTTTTTTCTAAGTGAATGATAATAGAACTGCGCTCGCAAAATGCAACTTGCGCAAAAAGGTGTTAAAAACTTAGGGAAAAATACTTGCATACACTTAGGTCTGTTTTTATGCGGTTTTTTTATGCGGATTTGAATTTATGCGGTTTTCAATTCGATTTTTTTTACACATTTTTTTTTTTTATTCATTTTTTATATTTTTTTTGTCGTATTTAACATTTTTAAACGTTGGCATCACTTATGAATAGTAGTTTTCAAAATTTAATGACGAATTATTTTAAAAAAACTGCCGAAACCCTTCCAAATAAAGATTGTATGAATGTTCCGACTTTACCAACTGCTAATGTGTATGTTGTCTTATCTAGCGACGAGGATTTGATTGGGTCCTCTAGCGATGAAAGTGATTTTGCACCAGTTAAAAAGCGGATTAGAACGCTGCTAAGTAGTGATTCCGATAACATGTAATGTTTTACTTTTAAATATTAATTTATGATTTATAAATATTTTTTTTTTTTTGTTTCTTATTCATTACTAATTTACGTATTAATTTAAATGTATGCCTTTAACTATTTGTTAACTTTCATAAAACTGGTTATTTGAAGTTATGCGGTTTTTTAACTTTTTGGAACGAATCATCCGTTTTGTGTGAAAATGGAGTCTTTTTTATGCGGATTTCATTTATGCGGTTTTATTGGGAACGCATCTACCGCATAAAAAAAGACCTGAGTGTATATTTTTGAGACAAAATAAATTAAATTTTGTCATATGCATGGCTATTTATTTACGATACAACCCAGAAGTGTTGAATGCGAAAATTGGCTTCGTCGGCAGCATACGTTTGAAATAAAATAAGGTATCGATTATCAGACGTCATTAATTTGTTTTTAAGAACCTTTTTAAAATATAAGTTTTAATACATAATTCTTCCGTATTACTTTAAAAGAATTCATTGAACTGTTTTAGAAAATAATTTTCTTTATGAATTAATTTGTTTAAATCAAAGATGTTAAGTAATGATTAGGTAATGCTAATGATTGCTAATTAACCTTCTTTTGTGAAATTCTCTAATTCATCAAACAATTAGAATTAGTTCAACTAATTCCCTTTAGATAATTGAAATTTTTATTCCAATGGTAAAATTAATTGCAATAAGTTGCCATTAGCAAAAAAAATTGGTTTACCTTTACAATTAGAAATCTAATTGACTTCTGCTAATGCAATTAGATATTCAATTAGCTCGAATAAGAATCAATTATTTTGATAAAAAATAAATTTTTCCCAAAGAATTATTGAAGTGAACGAATAATGATGTAAGTCACTGTATGTGAATTAAATTTTTTTAAAAAATAATAATCAAATTTTAATAGGGAATTTCTAAAATCCCCAAAAAAAAATTTTAGTAAAAAAAACATTTCTTATTTTGTTTGTAGCTACTGGTTTCGGCATGCTTTCTAAAATTCTTTTTATGCGATTCCAGTGAGAAATTACAAGCAGAACAATATGCTGTTTTTAGAGACGAATGAGACAACTTATAAGAATTTGGAGCTTGTTCAATCGGTTTTAGTCATCCTTTAAATCAACAATAAAAATACATATCTCTGTCATTTATTTAATACTTCGATGCATCGTAAGTACTTACCAATATCCCAGCATTCTTTTTCCCAAACTTTATTATATTGTCTTTCATATTTACATATTTACTAAATGTTTTAAAAAAAAAATCCAAAATTGATTGTGCTGTCAACGGTTTTAGATTCTTTTTTTTTAAATCTTCTTTTTCTCACTCAAGAATAATAATATAAGTTAATTAAGTACATTTAACACACTCATGAATAATGGTAATTTTAACCGTATTAATTGTTGGTAAGAACAAGATAAAAGTTTCGCTACTTTTTTTTTGATATTTAATTTACAAAACAAAGAAAAATAAACGCCGAATTTTTAATTTAAATCTCCAAAAATAAACCCAAATGACTTTCTTTGTCCTTTTTTCTTGCATGAAATCCCCAACTTTGGGGATAAATTCCCAAGACTGGCAGCCCTGATTAACCATAAAAATCAAACATGCATACAGGGTTGTACGACTTTTTTCCTCAAAAATCGTCAAAAGTTTTAACAAAATTCGTCAAAATCGTCACGAAAATTTAACAAAATCGTCAACAAAAAGTCAAATATATAAATTTTACAAATTAAAGACAATTTATTGCATGGATTGGTTCGAAAATATAAATTTTTAGCAAAAAATTCTATTTATGATAAAGAAAGTGATATGGTTAAGTTTTATTTTATTTATTTCAGCAAGTTAGCTGAATATATTTATCATTTAAAAAGAAAACATAAGAAAAAATATATTTGCATAAATACATAACAAAAATTTTTTTATTTCATTTATCGATATTCAGAAAAATATTAAATACTAAATAAAATCTCATTTGCTTTTAACTCGAACTATTTTAAAATGATTAACTTTTAGCGCTATCTCTATTGCAAATTGTTTTTATTGTTAAAGGTGCTACAAACCAAGGATTCTGTCTATATCCACAGTCTTTTTACCCGACTTGAAACGTTTTATTACGTCCAATGTTAGTTCCAAACAAATACATTTGCTTCTCATTGCACTCATTTTTCTACACAACTTCTTATTAAAAAGCAACTTCTTACTTCCTAACACGCAATTTTACTAAGAATAACTTACCTAACAAAATTAAATGGGATTTGCCTTTTTACACACAAATAGAAAAATTCTTCACATGTGATTATGAATTCATCGAAAAATGCATTCGTATGTAGCGTCGCAAATCGAAATCATTAAAACGCAAAGCGGATTTAACCAATTTTTAAAAAGCGGACCAAATAGAACAGACGCAAATTAGGGTACTAGTGTATATTTTTTGCAGCATCGATTGCATTTCTATAATTGTTCAATTTGAATTACTAATGCTTCTAATGAAATCCACCTGGTTTGTGATGGGGGAGGAATTTTTTTGTTTAATTTTCGAAAATTTTTATATTTCGAAAAATTGAGTTTTAAGTTTTGGACTGTTTTCAATATAATTGTAAATATTTCTTGTGTGTTTTATCGATGCCAGAAAATCGTCATAACACTATTACTTTTAGTCAAAAAATCGTCAATCGTCATTTTACTGTATTTTCTCAAAAAAATTGTCAAAATGACGAAAAATCGTCACATCTACCAAACCTGCTTGCCAGATTAAAGTGTTATAAAATTGATTCCAGATTAAAGTTTAAAGTGAATTTATTGACGGGATTAAATCGTCAAAACATAAGTAACTCTACATCAAAAATCGTCAATCGTCATTTTGGTAAATTCTTCGAAAAAAAATCGTCAAAATGACGTAAAATCGTCACATCTAACATCCCTGCATGCATATACTATTTTATTTGTTTTATTTAGTTATTTTTGAAACGAAAAGTAAACTTTTAAAATTTTTTAAAATATAGAAAAATTGTCTTACCCTTTCCATTAGCTCCCGTACAATACCGTTCCAAGTCTGTGTTTCAGGATTATAGACACCATACATATTATCTGGAACCACTTCAATTTTGTAGTGAAATCCCACTTGACCAGCTATGGCCTTAAGAAGATCAATACAAAATCCTTCGAAACGAGCATTACCAGTTAGATTTGCATCTTCTTTAACCATAACATAAGGTTTTTCCTAATAAAATTAAAAATAATAAAATTAGGAAATAAAATAATTATTTTCGCACTATACAAGAGGACTGATCAATAATTTCATAACTGCTCTTCATTACTGTATTCTTAAGTTAGATAAGGTTATTATTCCGAAATGGTCACGCGCAGCTGCGTGCATAGCAATCTGTTTCAACTGCAAATGCTTCAAAACAACCTACATGTTATTCCAAGCGAATCACAGGAAAAAAAAAGATAAAATTACTTTGTGCTTGAGGACTACCTTGTGGGTTCCAAACAAGCGCATGTCAAGCAATATTTTTGCTGGATCCTCTAAGTGTGTATGTATATGGCAAATCCATCGCCATTTTCTACTATTTATTTAATTGCACTGGTTTGTTTTGTTCTTAAACACCAGTCAGCAATATTGATTCTATTTGGCCAATATATTCGGAGGATATTTTAGAGGCCCTATCAAAGGTATTTTGGCACTTTAAAGTCGTCAATTTTGCCCAAAAAAAAAACTCAAAATGCATCACAGGTGCATATACCTACATGCTGACGAGCACAAGCATCTCCGTATAAACCCCCATTCTTCTTTCTTCGCTCTCTTAAAAACTCTCTGAGAATGACCCTTCTGGTATTATTTTGGAAACATGAACATAATAGCGGAATTCAGTGTTTGATTCAAATGGTCATACGAAAGTCCAAATGGAAAATATTGTAGCTTTTGTTTGCAATTTAACAACAATGTACACCGAATTGTAATTGTCACATTATTGTGTTTGCCCAATGCTTACATGCATCCATGATACCCGAACGCTGAAATTTTTTTACAATAATTAATAAGAATCGAACAAATCTACTAATGTTTCGATAATATTTTCTTTTGCACTGCTTCGTCACATTTTAAACACTTTAGCAAAAAAACACAAACACCAACTTTTCACGACTAATAATTCTGTATACCAGCTGTTAAGTAGTTAGCAACTGGCATTGCAAAGTTGCTTAAAATACAGCTCACTGTCAACGACGAAATTAGTGTTATAACAGCCAGTTACAACCTACAACGCACCAAACACTAAAGCTGGAGATCCACACCACGCGTTTTCACCTCCACACATTGCATGATTTCTATTCCTTAGTGACGGCTCACACACGTCAATTTGGACTTCTTCTAAAATCTTAAAACTTGACGTGTGTGAACCGGCACTTCCTTGCGTTCTACGTTTCTAGTTACATGCATTATGCGGCATCACCACAAGTAACCACAATTAAAAATAAAATCGCTGCTTGTGAAAGTTTCAACGTCTCAATGCATTCTACGCTTTTGTGCATGTTACTTGTTGCATACAGCTGCGTGTGCAGCGAAAAGACGTGTTGTGGACATCCAGCTTAATTACCGCTAATCAATAATAAAGCAGAAGCGTTTGCTTAACTTGCAGCCATCATTAGAATTAATAATTATATTTGAGCAAATAAAGACTTCAGAGAAGACGAACACAAAATAAAGGCAACTAAGGCTTAATTTAGATATTTGTGTAGTAAAGATTGTCAAAAGAATGCAAATAGATACATTAACGTGCCTTATCTATCTAGCATTTTGCTCTAACGATGCTCCTAGCTATCGGCGTTTCTAGTGTAACGTGGCGGTGTTAGGAAGATTAATTGCATAAGACAGTGCATCTCTTGTAAAATGAAGAAGGGTCTGCAGAATACTGCCTCTCCTTATCTCAACAACAGCTTTCGGGGCTTAAGGTTGCCCTTTTTCTAAAAAGCCTTAATTAAAAAATTCGAACTTATTGATTAGCACTCGTTTATATATTTGTATTATAGTATTATCTTTAAAACAATGAACAAGAAATATTTACCTCTCTCGTCATTACTAATAATGTAATGTTTGCTGTATTTGTGTCATAAAATGCCGTGGGGTCTGTAATATTAACACCTTCATCTGGTGTCCAGAAGCCAACTTTCATTATGCGTTCTTGTTTCAATTTTAGTAGATCGACTTTAAAATTATTTCGTCTTCCCTCTGTAAGATCTATGTTTCCAGTAAGCCCGTTTATGCTTGCAGAATTGATGTAATTGTATAGAGAGAGGCCATCATTCCATGCATCTTCAAGGTCACATGATAAATTTCGCAACTGCAAGGCATGTACACCATCTAGTGCCTTTAGGCCGGTGGCAAAAGCGTAAACAGAATCGAACATTAAAGCTGGCTGCGTCTATAAAGAAATTTTTCTTAAAGATTGCTAAATCAAACACTTTTTCAAATAACAAGATTTTAATTCTGACAGAGGGGACCAAAAAAATATAAACGTGTATTGGCTTATTGATCGTTTACGTTGAAAGGTTATTATTGGGGACATAAAGTTCGCCTGCTTTGCAAATTGTTTCTATGAATTGGCATAAAAACTAATTTATGTCTTCATTTTAGTCACTAAGTACTTATAAAAAATGTTCAAAATGTTCAAACCTTCTTACCCTTTATTGCATGTGATAAGTGTCTTTTTAAAAGGGATATAACGGTTTAACCTGTTGCATAAAATTTTAATATGAGCAAAGTTTTCGGGAGGATGATTGTTGGTATGTCTGCAGTATATACCAAGTACAATAGCGGGCCCAAGATGCTTCCATAAGGGACTCTAGCGTTAATTGGCTCAGGAGAACTTAAAAAATCATATTCGTTAATAACAAAGATTTTCCAGCAGCGTGTGTGTGTTGACAGGTACATTTGCCTTTCTACCAGCTAAACATATCAATGAAGAGGCTTTTCTTAATACGTTTAGTAATCTATTCGTTTCTTCGATTGTGTTATTTTTTCTTCCACATTGATGGCTTGGGTTAAAAATTTGAAACCAACAGCGTTTCAAAAAGCTTAAATATATTAACTAAAAAGATCATAGGCCTTAGCTTTTGTGTGATCTTTTCCTTAGGTAACTTGGAGAGTAGTATTCAATTCGTAAAATAGCATTAAAAATAAAAATCATTTTGTCACTGAGACTTTCTTAGAGTTTAAACACCAATAGCCATTTTGGGTATTTCTGTTCCAACCTTAATATATTGATAAATTGATTAACATCATTGTTTTTAATATGGGGTGAGAGATAACTAGTGTTTTAAATTTTCCTTTTTGCACGCCATTATCAATAGTCCGATTGTGAAGTTGCATAAATTTTCTTGAGATATTTGCAGAGATGCAGTTTTTCGAGACTTTCCATGCCTTTTTACGCATTCATTATTGCAGTAATTTTGAAGTTGGGAGAGGGCGTTGAATGGATCCTCGATGCTGTGGTAAAACCAATCATCTTTTATGTTGTCACAGTGTGGTGGTCTGCCGTGGCTAGGGGGTGTAACTTAAGGATGCTTGAGGAAGTATATAGGTTGGTTGCGTTAATGATCACGGGATGACGTTGTTTACTATGTTGAACTGGATTGCCAGTTAACATCATGACCGAATAGTTGGCTCTAATTTCTGCGATTAGACTGGGGGCTGTGGGCCTTTGGCCTACGCGGGGCAATGGCCATGCCAGGCTCACGCACTATGTAAGCTGGCGAGACTGGTTAATTGCAATCCGGAACCTTTTTTCGGTGCTTTGGTCACAGTTCATCATGGCAATGGTGATGAGCTGTTCGATAATACGCGACCTCCGGAAACGGCCCTAAGCCTGAGCTGCAGAGTAGGTGAAGGTTTCTTCATCGAGAAATTGGTCATAAAGGTTGCCAAATGACAGTACTATATTGCAGGCGGAAATCTCTGTCATAAGGCGGGCGGGCGGCAAACTGGCTGAGGTACTATCGTATGTACATCAAGATATACATATATGCATATTTACGGACTGCCAGGCCATTGCAGCTCTGGCTGATGTCTTCACGACAACTAGGTTAACTGTAAAATTCCGGATGTCTCTAAGTATGATTGCGGAAAATTCCAGGGAAACGCCGGCGTGGGTACCAGGGCACAGTGGGTGTAATATGGTAATTGGGACTTATGCGAGGAGAATTGGTGGGGGTGCTTTAAAACCATGGGTGATAAGGCCATGATGGCTTTATTGCTCAATTGAATAGGTGATAAAGCCATAATGGCCTTATTGCCCAATCATCGAGAGGTAAGGTCATATATAAAATTTTGCAAAATGAGAGATAAAGCCATATTTTTGCGAAGCCAGATTCCAATACTTTAGTGTTTATTGTTTCCAGGAAAAGACATTTTTTATTCTTGTGACGCACGCAGGAAAACCTTATTCAGCGAAGCCACCTGCCGCGTCCTACTGGAGGAGAAAACCCGTAAGCACGGCCGCAGGCCGCCACGCAGAAAAACTTTAGTATGCGAAGCCAAATTTCAATACTTAAAGCCAGATTTCAATATTTAACTTTAGTAAAAGAGCAAATCTTACCTCTTAATTAAAATTTAAGAAAACTATTAATCAATGTAAAATGCAAAAGTTCTTCAAAACTGAAATGAGAGATAAAACCATTTTCTAATATTACTAATGTGAGCTAAGGCCATGATGGCTTTATCTCCCATTCAAATGAAAAAAAAATAAAAGACTTTATCTCCCTTTTGAATGATAGATAAAGCCATCATGGCCTTATCTCCCATGGTATTAAAGCACCCCCCCGAATTGGTCTCGATTATAATGACTGCTGTAGAAGTTGCCATGAAAAGGAGAAGGAAACGGTATTTCACTTTCTCTGTCAATGCACTTCGGTCTCGGGGTTAAAAACTACTTTGCATTGATACATACGGACTGCTTAAATTATTCCTTGCTACTGAAAATCTTAAGGCCCAACTATAATATGAACCAAAAGCTTGGCAAATGCATTTAAAAACACAAAAACGAAATAAAAAAAAACATTAGAGGCAATACGGAAAGTGCAATCAGTTTCGCACTTTGCTTAAGCAAATGACAGATTCAAGGGCCAAGGCGAATTCATGTAAACAAAACATTGTATCAAGGCGAATTCAAACAGGTAAACTCATCTCGTCAGCCGTTCATCAGCTGTTTCCACGGCGAATTAAAAAATATGGTCAAACGTCAAAATATGATTTTGTTTTGAGAAGAAGTTGAATGAAAAGTGTTAAAAATATTATTTTTATAATAAAAAAATTTCAAAACTGCGAATGATTGAAGTGAATTTATTAATTTCTTTTGTAAAAAAGTGATAATTTTAATTTGCAATAAAAAAAAATTGACAACCAACCAGAAAATTGTATAAACAAAATACATGGGACTTTTTGTAGTTGTAGAGATGAGGTTACCTGTTTGAATTCGCCTTGCATTGTATTTTATTTGTTTCTATTGTTGGTCGATATGTCGAAAACACAACCCAATAAAAAATTTTATCATTTTGCGAAGCACTAAGGGTACATTTAAAAATATAAGCGCACAATTATGCACTGCGCAATAAGATACAGAAATGCAGTAAAGTAAGTGAAAGAACTTTCAGCAACGTTTATAAAAAAATAACATTTCAAGTGTCACGGCATTTTCTTACTACGAAGCAGGTTTGTAAGGGAGAATACTAAAAAATAACTGTATCAAGACATTCAGTGTGTAAAGCTGTTCGTTACATCCAACAATTTTTATATGCGCTGAATAATGCGCTTTATGTGTCAAAAATTTATTGCTTCAAAGTGGGAACTAGTCATATAAAATTTATGTCTTCCGAAATCGCAATGTTAAGTGAAACTTTTATGTTTCTCCCTTACAAACCTACTACGTTGGAAGCTCCATTTTTAGTAAGGAAGCAACTTCTGACATTCCTCTCTCTAAATAAAATAAAAAACGTAGCACAGCTGTCGGCGTGACCATTTTTGCAGCTAGATTTTGCATTTGCGAAAAGGGATAGGTACCATAACTTTTGAAATATAAAAAATACGAATACGAATTACAACCCGAGATTTTTTAGCTCAATTAATATGTCAACTTAGACAACGATTGCCATACAATTTTCATAATTTTACAAATACCAACTTTTTTGTGTAGAAAACAGTTTAAAAACTAATATATGCAAATTAAGCGAAGATTTTAAAGAAGAAATGATTGATTTCACTGTAGAAGAAATTACAACTTTGGAACATCAGTGGCTGAAACTAAATTCATATGAATTGTTAAATAAGAACTCAACAGTTGATTTCTGGATAAATGTATATGAATATAAAAATGAATAAATGAAAATCCAGTCAGTGAATGAACTTCTTTTGCAATGAAGTTTTTGGTTTTACCATTTAGCAACGCGGAAGTTAAAATTGGTTTTTAGCGGTATAAATCTCTTAAAAACGAAAACTCGGAACAGAATGACGTTAAAAACTATTATCGCCCGTATTTAAAAACATTTTTAAAATTATATAAAGATTTCCAAAACAAATTTTGTATGAAAATTTGCCTTAATAAACGTTTGTTAAATTTAATAATCGATTATAAATACGGGGGTATGAATTCGCTACTTTATATTAAGCGCGGTTTAAAATGTTGCGATAAGAACATATATTATAATGATATCTCGATCGATTCTTCAGAAGCTGAAGAAGTATATTCATTTGGTGACGTATTTAATTTTATTGAAATACCAAATAATAGTCATTTATGTATGGGTCAAGTTCTTTTGATTTTTTGTTATGGTATGGTATCTTTTGTTTAAAAACTTTTAATGTACGTATATAAATACTTTTAAGACTTTTTATGTTTAATTGAATTTTATAATTATTTATTTTTTAATCAGTTTGTTCTGTATTTCTGTTGTAACTTATTTTAATTTTAGAAACTTTTGAAAATGTTTATATGTGAAGGGAAAAACAAAAAATGACAAATTCAGCGATGATTAATGCAAAACGTGTTGCATTTATTAAAAGTTGGCGGATGGAGAAAAGTTCGTTATGAATTAACTCTGTGCCAACAAGCTGCTTAGCTTAATCGGCATTCTAGTTAGCAGCTTGTTGTACGCAGTGTACAAACTGTGGCTAACTTTTTGCTATGAATTCGGCTGTCAATTTATAAGAATAAGATAGGAAATTTAATAAGTTAAGAAAAATGTAATAGAATTATTTTGTTTCCTGTGTATTATTCAAGGCGAATTCATACAAGGTGGTCTTATTTTTTTTTACAACACTGTAAAGTATTTTAACGTTGTGTCAAAAATAATACAACACTGTAGTGAACAATTTAAACAAATATTTCATTTTCTTTTTACTTTCAAATTGTTTTTTTTTGAAATTTAATAACTAAATAAATTTCTAATTTTATGATTTTAAGCGAAACTTATAAAATGTAGTAAATATTCCCCAGAACCACATGAACGGTATATCATTTTGACACAAGGTTAGTAATCAGCTGTTGCTTTTGTAGCAAGATAAGATCACCTGGTATAAATTTGCCATGGTATTATTTTTATTATTTTTCGTGTTGTCAATTATTGTTTAATTTAAATTTGGTTTATGTACAAATTGGTTTAAAATTTATAAACCAAAGATCCCTGAAGAAGCTGTCCATTGTGACAGCGAAATATTGGATAAACCATAAATAATTATTTTTGCATAACCTGACCTTGAATTATAAATAAGAAGAAATAAAATTTAAAATTTTTATGGCAAACAATACATGAACTGTTTTTTTATAGTAGGGTGCTATTCATGTGGCGCAAATTTTTAAGGCGTTATTTTATTTGGTTTACAAACTTTTTTATAAAAACAAAGCCAGTGTATATATTGAACCGATTTTTGTAGAATTCAATAACATTTTAGTTACCTTTAAATAGAAATAAAAATTAAGTTCGTAACATTCTTTTGTAGAAGCTATAACCTTTAAAAAAAATTGCGTTTGGTTGACCTATTCATGCGGCAGGGAATGTACATGTGTATGAGTTATATTTTATGACTTCGTTCGGTTCAGCTCAGAGCCTTCCATACTTTTGCACTACCATTAAATTTATCATATAACATTTTAATGCACTATTGTTTGCATTACGTTATTTTCTTATCAAAGTAGTGCGTTATTTTTTAAATACTATTTGTGTGCCAACTAATGCACTATTTTCGAATTATTATTAAAACACATTACGAATAGTGCAATATTATTGTATTATCGCTATAGTAGTGTATATTTTATCATTATGTTGTGCAATCGAGAATTATAACGAAGCAAAGTAATTTTCTTAACACAATATTATATTTCGTATAATTTTAAAGAACCGAACCGAAATGTTTAAGAAAGATGGAATGATTGTATGATTTACTATGATAAAAGAGTTTTTGCGTTTAAATTCACATTTATTAGCCAATTTACAAAAACTTCTTAATAAAAACTCGTTTGAGTTACTTTATTAGATAGAGTAGTTTTACACTAAAGACCTGCACAGATACATCTGTTTATATCTGTTTCTGTGTGTTTTCTAAAGTGGATATGTATGGATGAGTGCTCTTGTGTTTCTGATATAAGTTGATATTGATATGAATTGTAAAAGAGTGGATGTAAGTTGATACAAAAGCGAAAGAGAGTATCATATCTGTTAATATCTGCTTTGCAAAAGCAGATACTAGTGGATACTGATGGAATACAATAAGTTACTTATTGTACGATGCCGTTATTTTCAATTATTTTTCAACGAAAAAGAGCGTGAATGTATTACGAGCGAAAAAAAAGCCAAACAAAAAATTTTACAAAAACAAAATCCACAGGCTGCTTGTACTATGGTCGTACAAATTGCCAAGCAACAACAACACTACAAGTTACGTATTATACCTACGACGAAAATACAAGTGGAAGCGCTTGCAATCTTTCTTGATGAGCAGCACGATTAGCCTTTGTGTCTGCTGCGTACATGATTTGTTCTTGTAAACATGTGTATGCTGCTTTTTTTAAAGCAAACATTTTTGAAGATTTTAGTAGCGGTAATATTTTTTTTCTTAAATTCTTTGATGCCTATGGTTATTTTGTTAAAAAGACATGTAGACAAAAATTATTGTAAAAAAAAATTACTGAACACATGTAATTTGTTTTTGTAAAAAAAACTTGGGTTTTTACCAACCAAAACTATTTTTTTCGTTTAAAGCATTTTAAATATTTAAACATTTGAAAATATTAAAAAAGAAGTATGCTACATTTTATGTGGAAATAACCTACATACATAAAGGCAAATGTTACAGTAAGTATAACTGTTGGGTTAGAAAAATTAAAAAACGCACCGAAATTTAAAAAAAAATAGCAATTCACTAAACGTTTTGAAATATTTTTATTTTGAAAAAAATTGTTTGACTAATAGTTGAATTTGAGCCCTAACCGCGAAAATAACGTAAGCGGCATCATTTTAGATTTTTGTTTTTTTCTAAATAAATGACTTTAACGATTTTATGGCAAAAACTATTTTATCCAGGGACCCTATAAAGGAAACGACAAAAAATCATATAAATATAACCATTAATATTGATGAATTATAGGTACCTAAAGGTTAAAAATTACAATTATCATTTAATATATATATTTTATTCTGATTATCGTAACCAATTAAAGTAAAAAATTTTTTTTTTGGTTATACCTTCATAAATAACCATTAATTCAACTAAAAAATTTTTTTGGTTACAAACAACTATTAAACCAAATAATTAATTTTTTGTTTACAAATAACCATTTTAACAAATAATAAATTAATTTGGTTACAAATAACCATTAAAACAAGTAATTTATTTTTTGGTTACAAATATAAATTATACATAAGTAAGAAAGTATAGTCGGTTACTATTTTGGACCCTTGGGCAATAATTTTTCCGGCAAAAGCAAAAAAACTGTTTTTAAGTAAAGACGGTGATTCTAGCGGTTTAGAATTGCCTCTCAAGTCACGCACAACAGTTGACACGTTCACTCCTTCTTCTTAGTCATCGAAATAATAAATGCACGGAAATAATCATACATATAAATACCCTAGAGGGAAGCGAACTGACACTGAAGTAGTCCCTTGATAGGTCTTTGGTGGTAGGGACCGGTTCCAGTTCTAACACTTTATATGAATAAGACCTATCACTTTTACATGGGGTTGTCATTGGAGGGGAAATACTATGTAGTATTATTTCAATAAAACTAGTCTAAGAATTAAATTTAAGAGCCAAATTTTAAAAATTACCAAAAAATGTGTCACATCACCGCTGAAGACTGTTCTGAAATTCATTTCTTTTTCTACCTTTTTGTTCTTTATAAACCAGTTAAGGGATTGGATCTTCTTTCACTGGTCATGAGTCCTTTCTTTTTGTACTTGTTCTATTTTCACAAATCCCAGGACCAGTCGCTTGGACCAATTGACACAAATTTTCCGCAGGTTACATATGCACAGAAAAAAATATCTGAAGAAAATTTTTAACCTGTGTCGTTGTTAAAAAAAATCGCTTGTTTTAATGGTTATTTGAAACCAAATAAATTAATTATTTTTTAAAATGGTTATTTGTAACCAAAAAATTAATTATTTGGTTTAATAGTTGTTTGTAACAAAAAAAAATTGTGGTTGAAGTAATGGTTATTTATGTGTAACAAAACAAAAAAATGTTTTTTACTTTAATTGGTTACGATAACTAGTTTAAAATATATGTAACGATAATGGTTAAAAATAACCAAATGAAAATAAAAGGAATTTTCCAGTTAACTCAAATAAAATACAATAACCATTATGTTTGGTCCCTGATTTTATCGTGAGCAACAAATTTAATACAAAATTTATATGAATTAGAATAAAAAAAACTCTCACCTATAAAATTTATTTTGGTGCTTACGTTATTTTCGCGGTTAAGGCTCGAATAATAAAAATGTTTCACACGAAATGACAAACTAAGTATACCCAGCTAGTTGTGGCGGAGGGTATACATAACAAAAAGCCAATAAAAAACCACACATGTTACACACACACATACACTGTGTGTTGTGCTGTGGCAGTACAAATTGCCGAGCAACAACTGCAACACAAGCGAGAATCGTTGTTATCAGGCCATATTTCACGATTTTTGGCGATATTTTCCTCTAAATTATCAAAGTGCCTATTTTTTGAGAAATACTTACAACACGGTAATTTTTGGTTTGTTTTATATATATTACACTACGCTAGTTGGAAAAACAGACAAGCTGGGCACCTGGCGTTTTAACCTAATTCGGATACGTGGAATCCAGTGGTGCTCGCCGTTTTTAATTATTTCGAAAATGGAGGAGGTTGCACAACATACACCTATTAGCGTAACTCAAAAACGGTTTAGTTTACTGAAATAACTAAAAAAAACCGAAACTCCGCAATTTTTTTTGTTTTGTTTGCAGCTTCGTTTTTTATATGTCTGCAAAAAATTAGAACCCTTGCTGCATTTTTGAATTTTTAAAAAACAAAAATTTCGAAATTAATTTTTTTTTTCAATAAAAAAAAATTATGTTTTAAAAACGACTGCTCACATTAGAAAAAAGTTTTACTTTTCTTAAAGGAAATTTTATCGCAAAAGCGTGTTTGAGTTACGCGAACATATGTTATGCAACCTCCTCCATTTTCGAAATAACGGTATATCTCGAAAACCAGAGCCAATCTTAAAAGCGGCGAGCACCGCTGGATTCAACGTATCCGAATTAGGTTAAAACGCCAGGTGCCGAGCTTGTCTCAAAAAAAGTGTAAATTTCTTGCACAGTGTTATTAATTTTGGGCAACTTGTTACATTACAAAGAGACAACTGTTATTAATTCAGCGCTTATATCTACTTAAGGAAAAAATGGTTATATGTATTCCATATATGCAGTATTTGTATTGTATGTCTAACCATGCAAAAACATTTTGAGAAATATACAACTACATATGAGGGGCTTAAGGCACAAGGGGAATCGATCTAAAGAAATCCACCCGTCCGGTTGGCTGTCCGTGTAAGCCTTGTAGGCAAAGTTCAAGTGGCAATTTTGAAGATAAATTGCTGAAATTCGGTACATAGGTTCTTATTGCCCTAAGAATTAAGCCTACGATAAATGGTAATAACATTGACCTGAATCTTAACTTTATAATATTATTTTTTTTCCTGGGTCCATGATTGCCCATTGGTCCCAAATAAGGTACACTCTTGAAAAGTTGTCTAAATGATGTGGTGTGGAGTATCATAGG
Source organism: Pollenia labialis (assembly GCA_949318255.1). Classification (NCBI taxonomy): domain Eukaryota; kingdom Metazoa; phylum Arthropoda; class Insecta; order Diptera; family Polleniidae; genus Pollenia; species Pollenia labialis. Next base: position 43,352,733 of record OX439142.1, on the reverse strand, counting down.
GTCGGGATTGAAGAACTTTACTTTCTTATTTGTTTAAATTGGATATTTGTACCCAAAAAATAAAAAAATATAACCAGAAAAAAATATATTTTTTCCAATAGATATTTGTAACAAATTTGGTTATCATTAACCAAAAAAAAAATAAATTTTACTTTCATTGGTTACCACCAACAAAATAAAATATATATAACGATAATGGTTAAATATTCCCAATTGAAAATAAAGGAATATTTCTCGTAACCTTTACAAAAAATAATATATGCAGTAATTATTTTCAGTCCCTGAGTTATTTTTTTATTTTAAAAACCAACAAGTCCATATAAAACAGTCATTTTTCAACGTAAAAATAAAAGGTAAAATTTAACTCTTAAAAAGAGAGTTTTATTAAGCCGTCATAAATTAAAACTCAGTTGAGGAATAAAATATCGAATAAAACTGTTAAAACGAGAATTTATTCAGCCGTCAAAATATAAAACTCATTTCAGGAGTTTGATTTAAACCAGCATTTTATTCAACTAATTTTTTGTACATTAACAACCAAAGCTTGTCGCTGGTCAGATCACTACAATTTCAACGTAAAAATAAAAAAAGAAGAAAAACATAATGAGTATTTTAGACGTAAAAATTAAAATCCTTAAAAGAGTTGTATTTGTTGATGGTGTGAGTTCTATTTTAGGGCGAATATGTTATGATTGCGGAAAAAACTCTGTTTTTAAGAGTTTATCCAAACTTTTATTTTTCGTTGAAAAATGATTTTTAACTGTGGAGTTGAGATTTTTTTTCTAGATCACCATAGGTTCTTAAAGAGAACTTTAGAACAAACCTATTGGTTGACTCCGTTTTTAAGCTAACATTTTATGGATAACTCTTATTTACGGTCCTTGCGATTTTTTAATTAACTAAAATTTATTTCTTAAAAGTTTATTTTTATTAATTTTTTTAAAGCATTAGGTAATGGTTAATTGTTTTGCTTTTTTATTTTTGTTAATGTTTTATTGTGTTAAAAATCGTAATAGTAATTTGCCGATTTTTTTATTTAATTTAATTTCTGATTTGTTTTTGAAAATATGCCGATTTCTTACCAAAACGATCTGGCACCCCTGGTTGAGATCGTATACAAGTTTTTATAAACTTTCTTATTTTCATAAACTCGCCAACAATATTTTAAAATACAACATAACACCACAGATATTGTAGAAATACTTATGGTGACAACAGATATTTGTAAGCAAGAAAAAAATGTTATGTCATACTCAATACAAAACCATAAGCAACAGTTTTTGTTTTTAAGATATGGTGAGTGGACAAAAGCAAAACCATACAATATCAGTTACACTCATTCTCTCATTTATATCAGTAGTAACAGATAAATATCTGGTGTATCTGTTTCAACAATACTTACTGATACACTCGTGCAGGTCTTTATTTTACACTACTCTAGTGATAATGTTATAATATTGAATTTGAGAGTCATTCATTATGTGCGTTCGTTTACTTTTCCAGCAAAATCCAGTAGGTGATTAATATGAAAATTTTACAAATTTATGTCTACGCGAACACATTTCAGTAAAATCCAGTACAAATTTGTACAAATTTTGGGGTAAACGAACGCAGCTATTATTAATAACAAAACATTGGAATGTTGAAATTACTTTTTATTTATTCTTGCAGGCCTCTAATACTTAGAACATGGATAGATTCCTATTTATATGGGCATAGTAGCTATGCATTTTAAAAAAAGTTGACATTATCTGCCTCTCTAAAACCCAGCAAGAACTGAGGCTTCCTCAGAAGCAATAATGTAAGGGAGAATTCGGAGTGAAGCGCTTACACTTCTATGAAATATTGGAATTCCTCGCCTAGAAGCTCTGCTGTAGAGATCTGAAGAACGCTTATTTCATGCTTTGAAAACTGACGTGATTTACGTGAATAAAGTAATTTAAAAAAAACTAAGCATTGAAAAAATTGTTATTTCAGTGCTTAAATTTTTTTTTATAAATGTTAAATATTTTTTTTAAATTCAAGGATTATAGTTTTATAATAATTATGTATGATTTTTGTAAAAGTAAATTAAATTTTTTTATTTGTTATCAAAAGAATAAATGATATCACTGCTTCAATAAAGCAGTAGAAAAGGTAATCTTAAAAAAACGAATCAACAGCGCTTCGGTTCTAGTTTTAGCACCGCATTTAACAATTGTAGGGTTGTACGCCTTATCTTTAAGCAGTAGATTAAGGCAGTAATTTTTAGAAGTAAAAAAGGAAGCGGTTGGGATGCAGTATACGTATTTATTGCCTCCAAATCTTGACAAACTCTTGCTGGGAACAATCTAACCGATTTTAATACAATTTACGACAAAGATATTATCCTTTAAGCAAAAAATTATCAAAAAAAAGAACTAAATAGGACAAAAATAGGTAAGGGCAATTTTTGCCTCTGCTTTTTTCAACAAATATGATGCTTTTAAAATCAATAAGAAAGCGACTTTTACGTCTTTGCATGGGTTTATTTAAGTTTGTTGTTTAGTGTAAGAAAGCTTGCAACTAGTTATGCCAAAATTCTTCTATAGTTTTATTTTAGTTATCGTATGCAAACCATATTTCTAGTTTTCCTAAAAAAATGAAAAATAATTTGTATAAATCTAAGCGAAGACTTCGGAGCGAAACAAAAATTATCTATTCGTTTGTTAGGATTATAAACAGTTTTCAAGCATGAACGTTTGAAATAATGGCCAGCAAAAACTTTTTAAAATTATAAACGTTATAAAGCAGTAGTGCCCATGTTATCCATATATACATATGTTTATTCAACCTTTTTGAATTAATGTCCCTCAGAAAGTAAATAAAAGTATATATCAAATATAAAATAGTGTAAAATTTCAAATTAATTGTCTTGCATTTACTTCCTTCTTTTCTTTTACGATTTTTTTAAATCTTGGTCTACGGTCTAAAATTTTAAGCATCATTACCAATCTAGATTAAGTTCAAACTCTAATGTCTGGATTGATTTCAAGCAATACAAATCCATGAATTTTATATGAATATCCACATTTTGTACGTTCGCGGGACTAAACGAGTCAGTGAAATAAAAAACCTTGCAATATAATTTAAAAAAGCACCCTATATCTTGATTTGTATAAGCATTTCTAGCGGTTTTTGAAGTGCGATTTGACGAGAAGTCTTCAAAGAAAGTTGGCAACAATGATCTAGTCCTATGTCAAAGTTTTGTTTATGTTTACGAAAAGTCTACGTTTTGTGATATAATCAGGGATGTTAGATGTGACGATTTTACGTCATTTTGACGATTTTTTTCGATGAATTTACCAAAATTGACGATTTTTGATGTAGAGTCACTTATGTTTTGACGATTTAATCCCGTCAATAAATTTACTTTCAACTTTAATCTGGCATTAATTTTATAACACTTTAATCTGGCAAGCAGGGTGGGTAGATGTGACGATTTTTCGTCATTTTGACGATTTTTTTGAGAAAATACAGTTTTTTTATTTTATTTATTTATTTATTTTTCTTTTCGATGTCCCATACACAAGACTTAAGTCTTATATTGCAGTATGGAACTGAGCTTACATAAATACAATGAATCACATAACAAAACTGTATTATATATTATTAAGTAATTAAAAAATGAAAAAAATGCCGATTGACGATTTTTTGACTAAAAGTAATAGTGTTATGACGACTTTCTCGCATCGATAAAACACACAAGAAATATTTACAATGATGTATATTGAAAACAGTCCAAAAATTAAAAATCAATTTTTCGAAATACACAAATTTTTGGAAATTAAACAAAAAAATTTCATTAGAAGCATTAGTAAACCAAATTCTTCAATTATAGAAATGCCATCGATACTGCAAAAAATATACAATAGAGCCCTAATTTGCGTCTGTTCTATTTTGGCCCGCTTTTTAAAAATTGGTTAAATCCGCTTTGCGTTTTTATGAGTTCGCTTTGCGTCGCTACATACGAATGCATTTTTCGATGAAGTCATAATCACATGTCAAGAATTTTTCTATTTGTGTGTAAAAAGGCAAATCCCATTTAATTCTGTTAGGTAAGTTATTCTTAGTAAAATTCCGTGTTAGGAAGTAAGAAGTTACTTTTTAATAAGAAATTGTGTAGAAAAATTAGTGCAATGAGAAGAAAATGTATTTGTTTAAAACTAATATTGGACGTAATAAAACGTTTCAAGTCGGGTAAAAAGACTGTTGATATAGACAGAATCCTTGGTTTTTAGCACCTTTAACAATAAAAACAATTTGCATAGAGATAGCGCTAAAAGTTACTCATTTAAAAATAGCTCGAGTTAAAAGCAAATAAGATTTTATTTATTATTTAAAATTTTTCTGAATATGGATAAATTAGTGCCCATTCACATTATACGATTTTTGTCGTTGCGATTCTTACCTTATAGGCGAGAGGGGAGAGAGGAATTAAAAGGGGTACACAAGCGAGTGTACTCTTCGATTCATTTTGTTCGCTCATTCGTTCTCTCATTTGACGAAAATGTATTGAAGTTCGGTTGCAAAAGAAAAATTCGTAACGACAAAAATCGTACAATGTAAACATCAGACCGACTACAAAGAGGAAACGACAATAATCGCAACGACAAAAATCGTATAATGTGAATTGGGACTTATATAAAAAAATTTTTGCTATGCATTTATATAATAAATATATTCAGCTTACTTGCTGAAATAAATAGAATAAAACTTAACCATATCACTTTCTTCATCATAAATAGAATTTCTTGCTAAAAATTTATATTTTCGAACCAATCCATGCAATAAATTGTCTTTAATTTGTAAAATTTATATATTTGACGTTTTGTTGAAGATTTTGTTCAATGTTCGTGAAGATTTTGACGAATTTTGTTAATACTTTTGACGATTTTTGAGGAAAAAAGTCTAACAACCCTGGCTGTAATTATTGTATTTTATTAAAGTTTTTAATAATTTAAATGATTTTGTTATTCGTGCTCAATTCCCAATTTTTACCTTCGATAAAAACACTGAAATTTATTGTTGATAGGATAACCTATTCCTATGCGCATTTCACTGGTTGCTTAGGCCAGATCATCAAGAAACTTCATCCATAAAGATTTTAGAAAAACTAAAGATATTAAACCAAATAAAACTGTTAAGCGTATAAGAATTACAGCAAAAGTTCTACTTGTAACCAGGGTTGTGGAGTCGTTAATGGTTAAATATAGCAAGAAAATGATACTGTAAACATTTTAAATCGATATTTTAATTCTAACGTGCCGTGCCGCATTGAGCTTTAACATACAAGTTATTAACAAATAAGTAGGATAGTTGCTAAATATTTTATTTGAATTTTAGGAAAAATGCAAGATTCAATGGACCAAAATGAGTTGAATTTTTTTGATTCTAAAGTAACTCCACAGTTGATAAATTGAAACCAACTGAAATATAGAAAAATTAGGGATTTAATTTTGGAGCGAACGAGTTTTGTTACGAGCTTTTGAAAGAAACGAGTTTTCCTTCTGTCCGTATGGGATCATTGAACTTTGGTTTATTGTAAAAGTTATATTAATTTATTAAAATTATGAAACAGTGCTAAAAAATATAAAAATAGTTCTGTAGGGGACAGATAAACTACACCTATTTTATTTGGAATTTACAGATGTGTTAATTTCCATTAGTCGTATCTATTGTAGTTTTCGAGAAAGAAAAGTTGAAAACAACACCAAGTCCAATTTGCTTAGACGTTAAGGGCATCAAGTGTACTTAGTGTTGTTTACCACAGAATTTAAAGAGGCAAAGAACATCATAAGTCCTTTTTTGTAAATTATGAAGTGAGGTCTTTTGTTTTTAATATACATATGTACATAAATTTAAACACTGCCATTTTGGTTTTGTTTTATTTATAAAGTCAAATATTTCGACCAACAAAATTAAATATTTTTTATGCGCCTTCAATAGTTACTTCTACAATTTTTATGATACATTTTGAAGAGAAACGTAACGTAAAAAACTTTTGTATGCCTTCTATTATTTTTAGGAAATAGCACTCCTTTTGTTGTTGGACTTAGTGCTGTTTGTCTCAAGGCATGGAACAGTACCAATAACATCATAGAAGGTTACGAACCTTTGATGACATAATTTTATAAAGGATATCATCGACATAAAAAAAAACATATTAGGAGCTTATAAAATATTCGGACAAAGGCAAATTTGTAATACAGAAATAGAATCATTTGTGATTTTCAACATGTTTGGCTACATGTAATTTATCTCCCACCTGCAGAGTTTAATAAAAATATGCATCTTTTTCTTCAGTATTATTGTCGAAGACTGAAATTTTAAATTGAATGTCTTTATTATCTCTTTAATTTTCCCCAAGGTGAATAGATAAAAGTATTTTCAAATCATTTTTCGGGTAACCCCCACTTTGATGGGAATTATATCTGGAACAATGTCATGTATTTTTCCGAAGTCCTGTTTTTCTATTGTAATTCACCTTGAAGGTTGGAACTTGAAATGTAGTTCACTTAATGCTTTTACCACAGGATCTACAGCAGATTTCAAGATTTCAATATACGATACATAAAAAACAACTTGTTTACAAATTTAATTTTTAAGTTTTATAATTCGGCTCTATTTCATTAACGATATCTTGGCGAAATTCAAGCAGAAAGGTTAAAACAGTGAACCAGCAAGTTTTTTTTACAGAAATTTTAGGTCACATTAAAACATAGGAAAGGGCATGCTTCGATACAATCTTATAAACTACTAAAATATCTGTCAAAATAAGATGTTATCTCAATTTTTTAAATTTTGAAAATCACCTACTCATATGTAAAGTACATATACTGGTCCTTATTTTCTGACTTCAAAATTTCAAAAAGCAAACCATCTTATGGTCAATTTCACCAATTAATTTAAACATCAATTTATGTTTATAATTCGTTTTTTTATGTCAAATAAAAATGAAATTATATGAAAAACTATATTTAAATATGAATTGATATTTAAATAGAATTGGTGAAATTGGCCATTCAAATTTTTTTATTTTGAAAAATATTAAAAGAAATTGTATTGCCAAAAATGTTGGAGTCGGAGTCGCTAGTTTTTGTCGGTACTTCGGCTCCGACTCCGGTACAACAACCTTAACTCCGACTCCAACTCCACAGCCCTGCTTGTAACAATATCAAAGTTTAAACAAAATCATCAACAATAAACACTGAGGGTATCTCTTCTTACATTCCCCACTACAATTGATTGGAATTCTTCCAACATTAATTGTAGTTGTAAGTAGGTTAAGAAAAAACGAAATGTTTTTAATAATTTTAAATTAAAATAAAAAATATATTGACCATAATTAAATAAGAATTGGCTAAAAATGTATTTATTTCATCACATTCAGCAGCACGCTTTGATTTTTGTTTAACCCAGCATTTACACGTGAAAGTAATTTCATGAAAGTCGCAATACACTCACAATTTTTCACTAACACATTTACATTTTTTTACTTTCAGCCCAACTTTCAGCTTGCTTTCAATGAAAATTTGAAGAAAGCGATTTTTTGACAATTTCATGAAAACAAATGACAATAAACTAAGCAGTGTTGCCTATTTAAAATTTGCATTTGAAATTTCAGGATTGTGTTAAATTATAGTTACAAAAGCAACTTGTTTTGGACGTATATATAAAGAATTTTAATATATTTTTTAACTACAATTATTTGAAACACAACTATTCTTATTAAAGTGGATAAATATTAGGAAAATAAATAAAAATACATATTAATTGGAACGAATGCCTAAAGTTCGGCGTGAGTATTTGTCTTGGCAACTCTGAAATTACAAATAAGAAAAACAATAGAAATGGAGGCAAAATTAAGCAATAAACAAATTATTAAATTAATAAATTTGTACCGATCCCACCCCATTTTGTGGGATATGAACCACAAATCCTACAGAAGGAACGACATTAAAAAAAAATCGTATGAAGCTATTGCAAAAATTATTAAAATCCTTGTCGTCGTCTTCCCACAGTAGGTCTCTCAGTAAATTCGCTTCCACATCGAATTCACATCTTTTTATTAATAATGGCTTAACCCACTGCCTCCTATTTACTGATTTTTTTATTTTCATATCTTTTTTTTTGTTTTGGTTTTCAATTTCTAGTTTTTTTAGTTCTAAAACTAAAACAATTTTTGCCACTTTGCGCTTTGACGACATTTTTCAAATGAACTTTCACTTTCCTGTGTAATCGAACAAGAAATTTTCAAGAAAGTCGTCTATTTCATTGAAATTTTTACTTATAATACATATACAGAAATTTCATGAAAGAACTTTCATGTGTAAAGACAGTGTAAGGTATTTTTTGACGAAAACGGTGATATAATTTTAATTTTTGTTGTAATGTTGTATTTGTTGCCGTAATGATACCACCTGCTTATTCCACCATGGCTTGAACAAGAAAATTTTGCATGATCCTCGTCCAAACCAAAACTTACTTATTCTAAGTATATGTGTGGCTTTGTTTAAGCAAAATGTTTTTTATTTAAAAAAAAATTACTAAATACGATAGAAAAAAAGTTAAAATCAAAAACTTATTATGGAGTTTCTTGTTTTAAGAAACGAAATTGATTTTTTTAGAAAATAAACTTTTTTCCGTGTAATTTCGACAAAAGGGCATGACTAAATCGACCTAGAATTACGCAAGGACCCAAAATATATATACATACGTTAAAGCGTCTTAGATGAATACAAAAAAATTGTTTATTCTCTCTTCATGGACGGTATACAAAACGAAGGGTATTAACGATTGCAAAACTTACCTGTATATATGGACGTCCTTCAACCATGTTTAAGCCACTGTGTGGAAACTTCTGCATTTGCTCAATAATTTCATTGTATCGTTTGCTTTCTACATCTACTAAACGAAACGCCGTTATATTCACACTATTATATTTGAAATCCTCTAAATCAAACGTTTCAAGGTCCTGCATTAGGGAAAACGAGTAAACTGTTTAATAATAAATAAATTGATCATACATATACACGTGTACTTACAAAAGTTGTAAACATATAATGGTATCGATAATCATTCATTTGAAGTTGCAAAATCTTGAAAAATTACGCAAATGAAATAAAAGATATTTAAAGTTAGTCATTCAGTCTTATTGAAAATGTCGTACTTACAGCGCGAAAAAATAATTTTATATTTTCCGGATCTGTATCAACAATAATCTTGTAAATTTCCTTTTGTCTTATTGATCGCAAAACTTGTCTATATGTGTCAGGAGTAACTTGTCGTATATACATTTCGGTTGGCAATTCAGTTGTTGTATGCATTAAGTCCTGTTGCTTAAATAATCCTTGAAAAAAATAAAATAAAATAAAAAGGAATTCTTTGTTAAAACCGTTTTAAATCAATTAAAATTTTTTTTTAATTGCAGTTAAGCTCAAATTCTTTAAGTTTCTCATAAAAATTAAAAATTTGTTATTTGTATTGATATCCTCGCCACAAGTGGTTAATAAAGCTGCACCAAGTTTGTTATTACGTTGGAAAAAATGTGTGGTTTGTTTTTCCAGCCAAAAGGGAACAATGAAGTTTGTGCTTTTAAAACCTACCGAACCTAAAAGAAAAGTGTTATTATGCGTAATACTTAAAGAGTTCGTTTTTAAAATGCAGAGCGTTGCTTATGGATCGAATGGACGAAGGTAATTAAACTTTAACAAAATAATTAATAAAATTAATATTTTTTTATAAAAAAAAATACCTAAAGCTTAAGCGAATTAATAAATGTATGTACATTTAAATAATAAAGTCGAATAAGAAAGAATTTATATTAATAAAAATAATTTTTGCAAGATTGCGCCCATGGTGAAATTACTAAAAGGTGGCCTAGGTAAGCCAGCTGTTCATTGTTTGCTTGTATTTGTTTATGTATAGATCTTGTCAAGTGTGTTATGGTTTTGTTATTAACTTGTCATACCTTAATTTATTTGTCAAAATATATTGAAACTTTTGTTTTGAATTTTTCTGTTTTTTCCAATTTTATTTAAAAATATTTTTGTTTTAAAATAAAATAATATTATTAGTATTGTGGTTATTTTGTTGAACTGTTCTATGGTTTTTAATCCAAATTTTGATATTTTAACTAAGCTTAAGCTCATCAAATTTAATTTTCATTAAATTAGTTTTATGAAGAAAGGAATTTTACAACATGAAATTAATTGAAATTTATTAATAATTTTTCATTCTTGGCTGACCTGAGGCTCGAACCCAGGCGTTTTACGGACGGGTTACCCTTACATGTTTCGATTGCAACTACTCAATCTCTTCAGAGGGGTTTGCCGTTTAGCACTAAAGACCTGCACAGGTATATCTGTTTGTACAAGTTTCTGTGTGTTTTCTTAAGAGGATGCGTATGGATGAGTGGTCTTGTGTTTCAGATATGAGTTGATATTGATATGAATTGTAAAAGAGTGGATGTAAGTTGATAAAAAAGCAAAAGAGAGTATCATATCTGTTAATATCTGTTTCGCAAAAGCAGATACTAGTGGATACTGATGGAATACAATAAGTTACTTATTGTACGATGCCGGTTTTTTCAATTATTTTTCAACGAAAAAGAGCGTGAATGTATTTCGAGCGAAAAAAAGCCAAACAAAAAAATTTACAAGAACAAAGCACACAGGCTGCTTTGCTTGTTCTGTGGTCGTACAAATTGCGTACAACAACACTACTTTTTACTTATAAGGGTGAAAGCCCCTAAGTTCGGCATGCACGAATATCGGCATTTTTGAATTAAAACTTAAATAAATAAGAATTACGAAAATGTTATTAAGGTGTATTTCGAATTTAGCTTTAATTCAAATTTGTTCAAAATACACTCATTTCCGATTATGTAATACACATTTGCATTTGGCTAGAATGAGAACTTAAATCTATATTGGTCCCTATTTAGTGTCAAGCTTTCTACACGTCCAAAGTGCCTGTTATTTAAATAATTTGTTAGGCAAACTAGAACAAGTGGAAATCGTACTAATATAAAAAAAAAAATTTTTTACCAAAACGGGTTTTAAAGATAAAAACATGTTCAAATATTGCCTTTAATTTATAAATCTTAAAAAAAATATTATTTTAACTTATTTTTATGGCTGCCGGAATTTGGAACGATTTTTTTTTTTTTGCGAATTTCATCTTCGACATCAATATGCCGACTACTGGAAAATCATTATTTTGTCATATTAAGCTCAAATTCTCAAAAATGTTTCTTTACTGACCTCTCTTGACAACAGTACAACAAGAAGTGAGTTTGAAATAGGTTTACCTTATAGTCAGCACAGTTTATATTGAGTGCCCAAATATATGCCGAACTTAGGATAGAAATGATCCTTTAGTCAGCAACTGCTATTATTATTTTAAAATCGTTTATAAATGGCTATGAAATAAGCAAAAGGTACAAAAACATCAAAATTTCAATAATCATTTTATTTTTAAGACTTAACTATGTTAACCTTTTGAAAAGTTTAATGTAAAAAAATATGGTAAATATTAAGCCAAAATTTTAATTTGGTGCCTTTGCATTTTCTCTATATAAGAAACCCACAACTTAATCCCATTGCACCAGATTGGCTTTAAGATAGAGTTGTAAAGAGGGAGTTTACAATCTAGACTAAGGGAAGAATTCCGCTCAAGGAGCCAAGTTATTTGAATTGATTTTACTTTTATCTCAGTTAATTTTGCCTCTTTTTGGAGAAACAATAGTTACTTCCACTTCCGATCGGAATTAATATCTGTGACAAGTCTGTATATAGCATTCCCATGTAAAAAATCGATCAAGATTTATACCGTGATACCTATTTCACATGCTAATGTTGAGGTATTTTTTGTTTAATGACTGAATCCTAACGCTAAACGATTTGGTATATATAAATATATACATTTCTGCATTGATGTTTATCTTCAATTGTTTTAACAATATTCCAATTGAAATACATATATGGTTCTGTAATTATCGAGATGCTTTATGGTAGCAGTTTTCGTAATAAAGCTGTAGTTAAAATGATTATTTGAAATTAAAAGAAATGGTTATTTATAACCAAAAGAAATATATTTTTTACTTTAATTGGTTACGATAACCAATATAAAATATATGTAACGATAATGGTTAAAAATAACCAAATGGAAATAAAAGGAATTTTCCCGTAACCTTTAAAAATAATAACTATTATTTTTGGTCCGTGATTTTATCGTGAGCGACATATTTAATACAAAATTCATATGAATTAAAATAAAAAAACTCTCTCCTGTAAAATTGATTTAGGTTCACACGTTATTTTAGGGCTCGAATAATACAAAAATTTTACACGGAATGACAAACTAAATATAACCAGCTAGTTGTGGCGTAGGGTATAAAAAATAAAAAGCAAACAAACCCTCCAAATATTATTGGACCACCTGATCCAATTTCATGAAATGGACTACTCCATGGACTGTTCCGATGTAATGCAAGCATGGACCATGTCATTGTTAAAAAGTGTTTGTAGTGAGACGACATGTGTTCGTTTTTTAACGACATGTTTTCGTTTTTAAACGAAGTTAAAACTAATCCTCTTGTGTACACAATGGAGTAGTTTTAAAACTACAAATTGTTATATACAATATTCCATATATGCAGTATTTGTATTGTATGTTTAACCCAACCAACACATTTTGAAAAATATTTCAATAAAAAATGGAGCTTCCAACGAAGCAGGTTTGTAAGGGAGAAACATAAACGTTGCCCTTACCATTGCGCTGACGGAGAACATGAATTTTATATAGCGAGTTCCCACTTTGAAGCAATACATTTTTGATACACAAAACGCATTATTTAGCGCATATAAAAATTGTTGTATGCAACGATCGGCCCTACACACTGAATATTTCGATACAGTTATTTTTTAGTATTCTCCCTTACAAACCTGCTTCGTAGTAAGGGAATGCCGTAGCACTTGAAATTTTATTTTTTTTTATAAAACTTGTTGAGAGTTGTTTCACTAACTTTACTGCATTTCTGTATGTCTTTTTGCGTTTCGCATAATTGAGCGCTTATTTTTTTAAATGTACCATTAGTGCTTCGCATAATGATGAAATTTTTTATTGGGATACAACTACATATAAGGGGCTTAGAGCGCAAGGGGAATCGATCTAAAGAAATCCACCCATCCGGCTGTCTATGTAAACCTTGTACGCAAAGCTTAAGTCCAATTTTGAAGATAATTTGGTGAAATTCGGTATATAAGTAGGTTCTAATTGTCCTTAGAATCAAGCCTATAGCAAATGGTGAGAACATTGACCTCAATCTTAACTTTATAATATATGGGTCCCAAATAAGGTAACTCTTGAAAAGTTGTCTAAATGTTGTGGTGTGGAGTATAATAGGGCCGGGATTGACGGACTATACTTTCTTATTTGTTTAAATTGGATATTTGCAACCAAAGAATTAAATTGTTTGTTTAAAAACGATATTTGTAACCAGGCAAATTAATAATTTTTTCCAATAGATAGATATCTGTAACCAAAAAATTACTTAGGTTATCAACAACCAAAAAAAAAAATATATATAACACGGTGCTACAGTGTAAAAAAACTTGGAAAACGACCTAGCGTGGGTTATTGGTCTTGTTGAGTACATTAAAAATTGTGTCAAAAAATTTCAGAAACACCCTCAAATTCAGAAGTTATTTAAAAAAAACCGTTTTCAGTGATGTACGTCAACTTATCGACCTGTAACTCAGTCAGTTCTTGTCCGATTTTAATTTTTTTAACAGGTTTGGAAAGAAAACTGATTACGCTTTAAAATTACGTGTTATAAATTTGTAAATTATAAGTATTGTTTTTGTTAAGAATATCTACAAAAAAAACGAAAATTATAAACTTTTTTGATTTTAGTAGCTTTTCATTGCTTATTTTAATATGAAAGCTTATAAAAATTTATATTAGCGTATGAAGAAAATTTAGTTCTTAACAAAACATGGTTTTAATTTTTCAAATCGGATAATAATTGTATAAGTTATTCAACTTTTCATTAACACCTATTTTTAGTATTTTCTCCCTCCCCGCAAAAAATATGAATAAAAACAAGTTAGAGTGCTATATTCAGCTGTGCCGAATTTTTAATACCCTCCACCGACTGTTCGAATATTTCAGGAGGGATATCTATATGATGTCTATTTATTATTAATTTATCTTTATAAAAACAGACATCAGCATTAAAATTGGTTGGTTTGAGGTTTAGATCTTTATTAAATTATTTAGCAATTTAAACTAGCTTGAGTAACAGTTTCAATTCAAATTTTGTTATGATAGCATTATTTTTTATCGGTTTTAGGCGTACTAAACTATTTTCCGGATGTAGTGTTTATATGGGGCCTAAGGTAAATTATGGACGGATCTTCACGAAATTTTACAGCGTGATTTCCAGTCGAATAAAACAAATTTTTGCAAAATCTTATCTCATTCCGTGCCTTGTTCCACCATTTATGTTATTTTTTATAACAAAGTTATCATTTTTTTTAGGTGATGGTTCCACATTTTGATTCATAGCTCTGGTCCAACTGCACCGATTTTGCTGAATTTCAATCGCAAACTGCTTAGGATAACTGCAAGCAATTTGGCACCAAGTTTGTTCATTTCTTTTGAGTTGTTCGAAAGTGAGCGTGTTTTCAACATACGAACAGAACGGTTTATTCGCTGACAAAAAAACATCGCTTTGATCTGAAGAAAAATAATGCCTTGGTAAATGCCTTCAATACAGTTTTTAACTGCTCATACAGTTCTAGCAAATGGTATAAACCCTAAAGTATTTGTACAAGCTGTTCCAGTATGCTTAAGAAAACTAAGTCCGAAAGGGTTATAAGCCAGCCATTACCATTATCTTTCCCAATGATTTGGCATCATCAAATATTCCATAAACCACAAGACTGTTATTTTTGCCAAACAAGCATCACTGGTTATCAATATAAAAATCTTGATAGCATTAAGTATGCTAATGTGTTAACTGTTACTAAGCCAGTATTAAGTGCAATTAAATGTAATGAAACTTAACATAAACAAAGTGATGATGAATCTGGAATATTTACCAAAATCGGCTGAGCCACATTTTGTGACAAATGCATATTTTTGCGATCTTGTGCGTGATTTAAAACTTTAGTAACTTTTGTAAATATAAGCCGATTTTAACAAATGATATCCCGTTTTTTTCTACACAAAATTATCTTTAAAATACAGTGCAAACAAAGATAAGTTTTCATAGAAAAAAATTAAAATAACTCTTGTTGAATTTGAAAAATTATGAAAAAAAATAAAAAAAATTAGAAACTTTTGATAAACACTCACCTAATTACTTGGAATATATTTTTTATGAATACATTTCATAAAAGCTTTCTTCTTTGCCTTTTCAAAACTGTTTGAAATTTTGAAATCGATCAAAAAATTTATGAGTTAGAGGTACTAAAGTGCTACGACCTACCCTAAAACAGTTTTTTGAAAATAACTCAAAATTTTGAGGGTGTTTCAAAATTTTTGAAAACGGTTTTTGTATGTCCTCACCTAGCCCTACAACCCCCACTAGGTCGGTTTCAAGTTCTGACAAAAAGTGTTTTTTTGTAGCAGTGTGTAATTATAGTAATTATTTTTTTGAGTTGAAAACAAAAAAAGTCCATATAAAATTTTTATTTTGCAACGTAAAAATAAAAGGTCAAATGCAACTCTTAAAAAGAGAGTTTTATTAAGCCGTCATAAATTAAGACATACATAAATAAAACTCTTAAACTCGGAATTTTATTCAGCAGTCAAAAAATAAAACTCATTGACACCCAAAGCTTGTCGCTGGTCATTTCAGTAAAATTTGTAAAGCGGTGTTATCTAATCAGCTTGCACTGCAATTAAACTAATCGTCATTAAACAAGTAAGAGTGCTATATTCGGCTGTGCCGAATCTTATATACCCTTCACCATTGTGCGAGCAGAATACATAGCAATTAGACAGAAACTAAATAAAACTGGTAAATATTTTTTTTTTAAATAAGAGACAACCGGTTTTGAACTTCGCTTTTCGTAAGGGCCCAGAATATATATACTTTATAGGGTGTAGGATCAAAATTGTAGAAATTACAGTTATACATATATACCCTTTTTACCTTCGGTGAAGGGTATAAAAAGAGTGATTTTCGGGAAGTTAGGGGTCTAATCACCCCTGCATACGATAGACACTGGCGTATCGAATGAAAACTCGATAAATGTAATGTCGAGTTTCTCGATGTCGAATGGTATTATTTCAAATTCAATACATTTCATTCGATATCTGAACCGATTTTTCCGAGTTTTTTATAAAATATGTTCTACTAGAAATTTCCGAGATTTCGGTATATAAGTCATATCCATAGGACGTACAGCAGCCCTAAACTTTAAATTTAACAATTTTGATGTTTTTAGCCCATTTTTAGAGTATTTTGCTCATAAATTACCCATTGTCTAACCGATTTGATATTTCTAAATACCGACGTGTTAAGGAAGAATTTTACCATTTACTTAAGTTTTATTTATATATAAACATTTATATATACTTGTATACATATATTTTAACAAAGTTAATTATAAAAAGAGTAATTTTTGGGGATTCAGTATTTCGGTTATAACTCAGCCATTTTTTAACCGATTTGGCAGATTTATATACCGACGTGTTGAAGAAGAAATTTACCATTTACTTTAGTTATAAAACTTGGACTCGGGGAGATCTATGGTTCCCGAAAGTGGGTATTTAAAAAAAAAATTAATTTTGGTCATAACTTTTTTGTATCTGAACCGATTTTCCCGCGTTTTTTATAAAATATGTTCTACTTAAAATTTCCGATATTTTGATATATAAGTCATATCCATAGGACATATGGCAGCCCTAAAATTTTATACAATTTTTAATTTTTTTTTGTATGGGAGGTACCACGCCCACTTCTCCAATCCCGCCCACATTTTGTAGAATGTTGTGTATTGCCAACCTTAATATGTGTACCTAATTTGGAAACTTTGGCTTTTGCCGTTCCCCAGATATAGAGCAAAAAGTAATAAAAATACAACAAACACAAGGGATTTTTGGAAAAAATTAGAGGTAGTCGTGGTTTTTTGGTCATATCTCAGCCATTTGTGGACCGATCTGGCTGAATTTCAATAGCAAAATTATAATAAGAATACCTGACATAAAGATACCCCAATCAAGTCCCCATCATTTCTGGGGGCTTCGGAAACCCCATTTCAACAGACAGACGGACAACCGGATTTGAACTTCGCTTTCCATAAGGACCCAGTATATATATACTTTATAGGGTGTAGGATCCATATTGTAGAAATTACAAACGGAATGACAAAGTTATATATACCCTTTCTACCTTCGGTGAAGGGTATAAAAAGATGAAAAACAAAATGATTGTTATTTTAGAAGTAAAAATAAAAATCCTTAAAAGAGTTTTATTTGTTGACGGCGAAGTGAGTTTTAATTTAGGCCGAATATTTAATGACTGCGAAATAAAACTTTATTTTTATGAGTTCAACCGAACTTTTATTTCTTCGGTGAAAAATTATTTTTAACTGTGGAGTTGAGATCGTTTTTTCTAGATCACCATAGATTCTTAAAGAGAACTTAAGGACGAATCTATGTGTATATGACAGTATAGGTCTCCGTTGACTCTAATATTTAGAGTTTTTAAGCTAAAATTGTATGGATAACTCTTATTTACGGTCCGCACAGTGGGAAATTTTACGAGAAGGCGGTCAAAATTCCATAACTTTTGACTGGATCGGTATTTTTTTATGCGATTTTTTTGCTCGATAGGTGCGATGTTAGGCTTTAATTTTAGCTATAAAACGTAAAATTCGACTGATAGGAGCAAAAGTTATGGGGAGTTCAAAATGCATTTTCATTTTTTTGTTGAGTTTCGGTGTAAAAGTTGAATATTTCAAATATGATTTTTTATAATTTATCATTATTTGCCTTGTATTTTACAACTGATACTTATTTTTTATTGTCGAACTTAGATCCTGTCAGAAAATGGCAATATTTGGCCCCTGCAAATTTTTTAGTCCCAATATTCAAAGGGGCCAAAGGTTGGCTTTTTTGGGACGAGACGAGTTGTTATAAGGATAAAACTGAAAAGAAATTTTATTTTTTAAATCAAAAACAAATTATATTCTATAAACAATTTTAAATTAAACAATATTAGTAAGAATTTCTTCTAAATATCTTTGGGTTTTTTAAATGATCTTTTGTTACCACTTCTTTAAAACATAAAACCCCTTTTTTAAATACAAATTTAATTTTTTATTAGCATTTCTTTGAAACATAAAAACCCCTATTTTCACACTTTTTAAAAGGATAACATACCGGCAATAAATTAACAGGTAACATGTAGGTAATTTTCACGTAAAATATAACAGCGTTCTAGTTTTTTTTACCATTTACCTGCTCTTCCATTTTTTTAAATTATGTTGCAATTTTCAGGTAATTAAACTATGTAGTTTATGTTGCGGCTATTTACTAATGTTTAACCTTTTAACTTACTCAGAAATCTAACGTGTTAGTCTATTTGTCTCGCCTATTCGTTTTGAAGCATCCGTTCACCCACAATGAGTTCATAACAATGGCAATACCTTTACCTTCTCCAAATTAATTGATAACCTGACGTGCTAGATAATTTATGTGGCCTGAACTGTTGTATTTGTCGAAAATTCTTTAAGATTAACCTTCTTTAATTTCAGTGATGTTTCCTTGCAGGACTTATTTTTTGAACCGAATATTTTACCTTGGGTCACAGAAATTGCTGTAGTTCGCAAGGTCGTATCCAGACGTGTGTACAATGGCGTTTTGACGCGCAGGACTTATGCTCTATAAAGTAGGAAATTTTCGGGAAATTTTGACATTAAAAAAAAATAAAAAAAATTAAATAGTTCTAGAGGTCGCAGAGTTTAATGCTTTAAACCACGTATAGCGTCGTATCCAGACGTGTGTACAATGGGGTATAGAAAAGTTAGATTTTGGACTACAAGGTGGCAAATTTATATTTTTAAATACGATTATTTCAAAAAGGAATAAGCGGTGCGGAGGGAGGTTGGCGCCTTTGGAATTATCGATTGTGCGGATTTGTCATTCACGATGTCGCTGAGGTCGAGTGGGCATCGCGCGTTCGCTGTGGATACATCTTTTAAGAGTAATGATTCTTAAGTAATTGCTCGTCGACAATTTTGTTCAAAGTTAATTTTCACTTAAACGGTCACGTCAACAAGCAAAACTGCCGTTACTGTTCTCCAAGAACCCGCAACCCTCGATTGAAACATAAAACACAATTACATTGCCCCAGGATCTGTTTGGTGGGTGTGCCTTATCCACGCATGACATAACTGGATAATCTTTTTTTAAATTCTCGAAAAACAAGGCACCGTTTTTAACAGTGGGTTCAACTCGACAGAAGACATCTGGATGACATACTCTATTTTTAAAGCATTAGGTAATGGTTAATTGTTTTGCTTTGTTATTTTTGTCATTAAAAAAATGTTTTATTGTGTTTAAAACAGTAATTTTAGTTCGCCGATTTTTTATAATTTAAGTTTAAGTGCCTACAATATCGCACCCCTGAATGAGATCGTATACAAGTTGTTATAAACTTTCTTATTTTCATCAACTCGCCAACAATAATTTAATATACAACAGATATTGTAGAAATACTTATTGTGCCGGGCTCTCCATTTTATGCCAAAACAAATTAAGCATGGCCACGATTTTCCGTTTAATATACAGTAGCAACTTTTTGCTTAAAGTATTATCTATTTCCATCAAACGTCGGGCATAAATAATAAATCCACGTAGTATATGTAGAGCTTCTTGCGCTAATGCTATGCATTTTAAGTATGGAATTGCATTTGTTTTTCTTGAAAATTTGTAATTTAAAAAAATCTTTTTTTTTTTGTCAGTCATCTTTTCAAAGTGTCCGTCTTCGGGATAGTTCATTTGAAAAGTTCAGCATATATCTGCTATTATAAGTAAAACAAATTCGAATGCATTGCAACTTCAATATTGGTAATTGACAAGTTTTTAGGGTGGGACAGCAGTGTCTAAAAATTAAAGAATTTTTCTATTACAAGACCTCATTTTGTTATTAAAATTATGCAACTACACGCTCATTATGTCTCGCGTCATCCAGGCCATTTTCTTAAATTTCCAATCAATTGGTAAGTAGTCAACAGATTCGTTTTTAAATGTGCGGGGACGAGCAGCTTTACCAATAAATTAGATAATTTCATTCTGACCAACCATGTTTACACAAAACATGATTGTTACCCTTTCTTTTGACAATTTGCCTCTGGTAAATTTTGGAAGTTCTCGAAAAAAGACCACTGTCGTCTGCTTTGTAAATGTCTTCTGGTTTATGAAATGCACTTAAAACCAGTGTGGCCATATCCAAAAATATTTTACAGCTAAATCGGCTTAAAAATAATGCTAAAAAATGCTAACAAAAATCCTAAACTGCCAAAAAATAATGCTAAAGTTTAAATTGTTTTATTTTTTTGTTATTTTAGTTAAAATACCTATAATATAATCTCACATCGTATCAATAAATCAAACTGATTAAAGAATAACAATATAATATTTATGAAACATACGTCCATGTTCTGGAAAACGCAGCGTTTTCAAATCGCTTACGATTTCAAAAACGCAAAACGCATTTCAGCATGTTCTGAAAACCAGGCGATTTGCTAGCGTTTTGCTATTTTTCGAAGTTGTTTTTGAGCAATGAAAACATATGTTTTATCATAACAAAACGTAAACAAACAATTTTATTTACAAATTAGTTCTGCAAAATAAATTTAAAATTAAAATGCCTACAGCTTTATTACATGTTCATAAGTAATCTACTGCATCACACAATTGACAAACTCAAAGCAAATTTTTTAATTGCATTTTTTTAATTAAAATCGTGAAAAAATGTTACAAGATTTTCATTAAATAAATAGAAAACATATTAAATTGAAATTGTGCGCCATTTCCTTTTCTCTTTAAAGTGCAGTTTTAATAAAATAGACCAGATCGCTTAAGTATACACTAGCGGTTTGAAAACGCCAAATTTCTAGCGTTTTCGTTTTTCAGAACACCTGTTTGGCGTTTTCAAATCGAAAACGCAAATTTTAAGCGATTAGCGTTTTCCAGAACATGGACGATAGAAAGTCTTAAAACTATAAAAGAAATATATTTCAGTCTTAATATACGTACAAAAAAAGTTTTTAAACAAAAGGTACCATCCCATAACAAAAAATCAAAGGAACTTGACCCATAAATGGGAATTATTTAGTATTTTAATAAAATTTATATAACATGTTTAATAAAATATTTCATTTTATAAATTAAATACGTCTTCAAATGAATATTCTTCATCAGCTTCTGAAGAATCGATCAAGATATCATTATAATATATTAACGTCATTCTGTTTCGAATTTTCGTTTTTTAGATATTTATACCACTAAAACCCAATTTTAACTTCCGCGTTGCTAACTGGCAAAACCAAGAACTGCATAGCAAAAGAAGCTAATTCACTGAATGGATTTTCATGTAATGAATGTGTATATCCATATACATTTATCCAGAAATCAACTGTCATATGAATTTGGTTTGAGCCACTGATGTTCCAAAGTTGTAATTTCTTCTACAGTGAAATCAATAATTTCTTCTTTCGTTCGCTTAATTTGCATTTATTAGTTTTTAAACGGTTTTCTAAGATGACATATAAATTGAGCTATAAAATCTCGGCATGTAATTCATATTTGTTTTTTTTCTATTTCAAAAGCTATGCTATCTCCAAGTCGAATTTATTATGGGTGGTCTTAAAAGCCCTGATGTCAAAATTTTTTTTTTTATTATCTTTGTTTCTGTTAAATAAAACAATTTCTGTTTATGGCATTGTACAATGATTTTACAAAAACAAATTGCTTGTGGTTTTTGTACAAGTTGTACTTGTTGTTGTACCGAGATTACCTGGAATGAATTCGCCTTGGGTATCTCTTTTCGATTCCAAAAAATTCAAAATCGTAATTGAGGGAAAAAATCGTCTTAACATGAATTTAATGGATCAAACTGATCAAATTTTAAAACCATTGGATATGAAAGGTCCTTTAAAAGATTGTACAGTTTCTATAGCAAAAAGTGGGGGTTTGTATTTGCATTCAACAAAAGTGTGTGGTAGTTTTTCAAAAAAAGATTACTTTAATATTCTTAAATTAAATAATGCTTAAAAATGCTAAACATGTACATAGTTGAAAAATGCTAAACAAAATGCTAACTGCTAAATGAAAAATTTGCAGCTAAATCAGTCAAAAAAATGCTAAATCTAGCTGCAAAAATGCCAAAATGGCCACGCTGCTTAAAACCAACATTATGTTGCTTGCGCCATTTTTGTAGCCACCCA
Organism: Pollenia labialis; assembly: GCA_949318255.1. Lineage (NCBI taxonomy): Eukaryota > Metazoa > Arthropoda > Insecta > Diptera > Polleniidae > Pollenia > Pollenia labialis. The sequence continues at coordinate 43,330,243 of OX439142.1, read as the reverse complement.
TTTGAAGCAGAAAACCCATGATAATCAATTTTCTCAGTTTTGTCTTTGGCCTTTGACTTTACAATTGGTGCTGATTTAGGCAAATTCTTGCTTCTGGCAATTGCAAAACAATCAAAACACATCTTATCAACTTCGGAACCATTTTTTCAAGTTTTTTTTTTTTTTTGTTACAATTAAAATGTACGCTAGTGCTGCTGTGTCTTAAGTGCAAAGAGTATGGTAATTTTTATACATGAATGTACATATTTTGTATGTTTTTTTCGTATTTGTTAAATTTTTCGTCCATCTATTGCAGGTGTTTTTCAAACAGAGAATAATTTGTTCTAACAACACTTTGATAAGGCCATTTCTTCTCCCCTCTCTCCTAAAAGCTCAAGACTTGACGAGACAAACTTGACGTGTGTGAACCGGAACTAAGCACAAGAAAAAAACGTTGCAAGAACAATGGCGCAATAATAGCTCATTATTTTGCTGGAGAACACGTGAAATTGCTTTGCCATACACAAAAGTACAGAGAAATAAAATGTCAGATAAATGACAACTGATTTTATAGCAGAATGCTAAGCAATTATTGCTCAAGCAATCATTGCGCAATGGATTGCCACTCATGGCAATATTCGGTCCACACGTCGCAAATTTAATGGAGCAATCAAATTTGACGTTTGCCGCAATAAGTATTGCTACGGTGAAACCCGGGGTTAAACGTGGAAGATATCAAAACTCCTTAACTTAAAAACAAAAAGCTACTTCGGCAAAAACCTATTTTCAAAAAAAAAATCAAAAATCGTTAAATTACAAATATTATATGTATGTACATACATATATATGAGATTTATCTTACCATAGTCCTCTTCGTAAACAATTGCAACTTTAGTCCAGTTTAAATAAAACATTAAATCTCGGTAAGCCAAATTCAACGAGTGTTGAGACGGATACATGTTAATCGAAAATTCTTTGACGTTAGTTGCCAAATCTATGCGTGTCTCTATGTGTGGTATATCATAACTCTCGCATATAGACTGTATATGTGTGGCAAGTAGTTGGTCTGTTGGTCCAAATATTGCCTGGACACCTGACTCTAATTGGCGGCAGACTTTTTTGGTCGAGCGAAAGGTATCGTCTCGCGGTATATATTCGATGTCATAAACGATTTGTGTGTCAGGCAACATAGTTTTATCCTTATTAATGCGATAAATTGCATATTTAAAGGCGGATTCAATTTTGCTGCCCCTTTGATCTTCAGTGAAAATGGCTCCTAGGCGTATTACAGGCGGTAGACTTGCTGGCGAGGAGGACGCATATACTTGAGACCAGTTTGTTGATGTTAAAAAGAGTATAAGAGCTAAGAAAAAACAGGTATTTAATAACTGGACTCTAAAACTGAGATTTATCGGAATTTTAAGATGTCGGCTTTTTAAACAAGAAAAACTTTTTGTATCAACTGTTTTTGTTCTTGTTTCTGTTGATGTTACTGTTGTATTTGTTTTTGTTAAAACTTTTATTTTTACTGAAACTGTCATAATGCATATCCTAGTTATGTATTATTATAATTTTTATTTTTAAATATGGTTTTATTGCAAAAAAGCGGTGGAACACACTGCAGCACAATTTCGCCTGTGAAAAACTTTCCTTACATTCACAAACAACGTTATCAAAAGTGTTCTTTTCATAACGTGAACTGTATTGGTTTTGTATTTTTAATTGGATTAAAATTCATTTTATTCTTCATTCCGTTATTTTTACTTTGCTTTTATTGATTACACAAGCACATACACATTTATTTGTGCAAAGAAAACAGGTTATATTTTTATTTTCAGTTATGTATTGTGATTTTTTTTTTATTCGCCTGAAAGCATACTTCAAATCACAAATCTTTAAATAAAGGGTGAGTAAACACTGTTATCAACTTGGGCATTTTTGTGCAAAACTGAAAAAAGGTTAACAGCAAATATAGCACTTTGTTTTTATTTATATTATAATTAATTTTTATTATATTATATTATTTCATTTTATTTTATTACACTCATGTTAATATGTAGTTTTTTTGACTATTTGAAAATAAATTTTGTATTTACTGTTTTTCTATCGCATGCTTTTTTAGTAAATAAATCTTGCCAATTTTTCAGTTGTCTTCGTAAACCTAATGCACTTCATGCGCAAAATCAGATTTGAATTCAACTCAGCGTTGCCATTGTGTTTTTTTCCAACCAAATTTTTAACCTTTTTTGGTCTGTTTGAGAAAAAATACTACTACAGTAGACGCTCGCAAATTAGAACCGCTTTGTTTTTAAGGCAATTCTAATTTCTGAATTATTCTAATTTCTGAACATTTTTCTCGAATACAAAATTGAGTATATTTACTTAACAAAACTAAATTTTTTTATTTTATATATGTGTTGGAAACAGCATTTAATATTGCTGTTCGGTGTGATTTGATGTAGCTGATTGAAGATGTTGTAACATTCAAATCAGGTCTAACCGGTTCCCTTGAACGCCTTTGTCAAGCTTTTCTTATATTTTGACTTTCCAATGATAAAGTGTTTTTTTATGTTTATTTTTTTTCATTTCTAATGATACACCTTCACTTTTTAATAGAGACTGCTGAAATATGTACACGCGCATCAAATCTCACAAGTAAACTGGCTAGAAACACATATAAATGCGACAAAAAACAGGAACACATACATCTATCGCTGGCTTAACATGTAAAGGCTCTAAGTCCATATTTAAAAATTTTACAGGAGAGACAAAAAACAATCAAAATACATGTGATGGAACAATTTGAGAGAAATGGTTAAACTGTACTTTTAATTGGGACTTATAGCTTTTTCTTGTGATAAATTGGACTTAGCGCTTTTGCTCATCACTACAAAACAACAACAAAAAATGAGATAACTGTAATTTTTTCTTTGTAAACAATGTATTTTTACTTGTACTTATTTTTTTTATTTATTTATTTACAAATTTGTCTATGGATATCATATCCTTACAGACAGTTAAACAATATAATAATATTTAATTGTTAATAAAAATAAAATACAAAATTATTGATTGTTTAATAAGACGATAATTTTACGTTTTATCACATTTGCATTTAAAGAAAAATCTACAACTTTATAAAATTTATTAAATTGACTGCACATCCTTCTAAATGGATCAGCATTTGCGTAATTTGTCCTGAAGTATTTAATTGATAGCAATTCGAAGTGTCGAGATGGACGATGAGGAACATTAAATGAAATGTTATCGAGCAGGAAATCAGAACAAATATAACCATTAATTAAATTTAATATAAACGACACATTCAACATAGTCTTTCGGCTTTTAAGAGTTGGAAGTTTGATGAGAGCAAGACGGCTAGTGTATGACGGAAGATCTAATGGGTTCCACTGTAGACCACGAAGGCAGAATAATAAAAATTGCTTTTGTACAGATTCAATATAATTGTTGTGAATCAAATATATAGGATCCCAAACTATAGATGCATATTATAGGACAGGTCTCACGAGGGAAACATAAAGTTGCTTTGTAACATTACTGCATTAAAATCTCAATTTCTTAAAAAAGTGGACTTAGAGCCTTTACATGTTAAGCCAGCGATATAAATTTTGTGATTATGTTTAATCCTTATGTGAATGGCAAAAAAAAACAACTTTAACAGCATTGCAAGGTACCCGGGTAGCTATGTGGAATTTACTGTATAAAGGTGCCCGGGTACCTTGCCATACCGTTAAAGGTGTAAGATGAAAACTGGTTCACAACAACTTTTCAAAATAATTTGAAGGCTTAAAAATAATTATAATTTAAAATTGTTAAAAAGTTAGGAGTTCTCAAGAAGTTTTAAATATGTGGACCATCTGTTTATTTAAAAAAAAAATTAAGTTGAAAATTCCAAAGGTACCCGGGTACCTTGCCATTCACATAAGGGTTAAATAGAAAAAAATAAATTGGGGATTTCTTGTGTACAAATAAAAAAAATCGCTCTGAAATTAGAATTTTAAATTCAAATTTTAGAGCGTTTAATATATTGCAAACACTGATTCTAATTTCTGGACGTTCGAATTACTGAAAGCTCTAATTTGTGAGCGTCTACTGCATAAATATTTTAAAAAATTGGAAACACAGACCGCAAATAAAAAATGTAATATATATTTTACAAAACAGAAGGTTTCTTTGATTGTTTGTTGTTGTGGATGTAGCAATGAAGAAATGTATTTTTTATACCCCTTGTACCTTGCAGGAACGCATGTAAGAAGTTGCAAATATAAAACATGCATTCACACTTGAAACATCAAATTTCCCTGCAAATAATAGGACTTGTCCAAACACGCGTGTAAAATGTAGCCCCCAAGGGACTAGGACTAGTCCAAAAGTAACCCAAACGTATGGAAAAATGTCCTAGGGCAGGACCATATAACCCAGCTTTGGATTACAAAGGAGTAGTCTTAAAACTACTCCTTTGTATACACAAAGGGATTAGTTTTCACTTCGTTTAAAAACGAAAACATGTCGTTAAAAAACGAAGACAAGTCATCTCACTACAAACACTTTTAACAATGACATGGTCCATGCTTGCATTACATGAGACCAGTCCATGGAGTAGTCTATTTAATCAATATGGATCAGGTAGCCCAATAATATTTGCAGGGTATAGGTATTTTGTTTTCTGGTAGGTACCAAGCTATATTTACACAAGGTAAACTCGTTGGCCAAGGCGAATTGAGTAGAAGGTGAGGTCAACTCTACAACAACACTGCTTCTGTGGTCGGGTTGTCAAAAATATTGCTAGTAAAAAAAAATAGGTTTGTTTACATAAAAAACTATTTTGTATACAAACTTTGACAAGTCGACCACAGAAAAAAAACACCATGTTGACTTGACCCCACCTTCTAGTCAATTCGCCTTGTCGTTGGCCCATATGTTTGTCAGCTGTTTACCCCATTGTTTACCCCATTTGGAACCCTAGTGTCAAAAGTTGTTTATGTTGGTTCCTTGTGTTTGTTTACATTCCTATGGTTAGTGCACGTGTTGTTTTTTGTGTTTTTATTTTGAAGGCACAGTGTTGCGTTTTTTTTGACACCATGGTTCCAATTACAAAAACAATTTGGCGTGTTCTTTTTGTCTTGTTGTACTTGTTGTAGCAACGAGTTTACCTTGTGTAAATATACCTTGGTAGGTACGTTTTCATTTTGACAAGAAAACAAATTTGCTCAAGTTGACGATGCAACGATGATACATGTACATACATACATAGTTGCATTTATAGTGCCTACAATATCGCACGTGATGAACTTTGTGCCCATTCACATTATACGATTTTTGTCGTTGCGATTCTTTCCTTATGGCCGAGAGGAATTAAAAGGGGTACACAAGCGAGTGTACTCTTCGATTCATTTTGTTCGCTCATTCGTTCTCTCATTTGACGAAAAATGTATTGAAGTTCGGTTGCAAAAGAATAATTCGTAACGACAAAAATCGTATAATGTAAACAACAGACCGACTTCAAAGAGGAAACGACAATAATCGCAACGACAAAAATCGTATAATGTGAATTGGGACTTTTAAAATCTTATAAAATTTTTATATGTACCAATTTAAAAAAAAACCGATTAATATTTTTTTGCAACAAATATCTTGCCTTGAACTTTTATGTTGAAACACAAATTTTGTTTTTGTACCACGTACGTGACATTAGAATAGCATCCAAAACAAACTAAAAATATATACCGCTAATCGAACTATGTACAGTGCTGTCTGGGTAGAGTGAACCCCCGATGCTATGAATACCTCGTTAGAGTGAACACCAGAATGTTTACATTGACTACTTTGTGGAGTGAACACTGATGAACCTCTATAGAGTGAACATACTTTATAGTGAGTTTTTAGGTTTGGCCAAGGCGAATTAACTACAGGTGGTGTCGAAACGCCTTCTGATTTTGACAGTTCGAGCCTATTTGTTTTGATTTGTTAGTGTTTTGCTAAGAATGGTTGACATTTCGAGCCGTAAACACTAACAATGCAATGCAAAACCCCCTATGTTGTTTCTGTTGTGTTTGTATTGTTGTAGTTGCGACACCACCTGTAGTTGAATTCGCCTTGGGTTTGGCGAAGCAGAAAAACAATGAAAAAGAGTGTAAAAATTAAAGAGAACATAAAATAACGGTAAAGTAACGATTCTTTTAGAGTAAGTTGCAGTGTGACAAGATTTTTAAAAAATATAAAGCTAGATCATGCTTAAAATAGAGCTAAAAAAGGAAATTTAAAGCCAAAATATAGAGCTAAATTTTGTGTATAGCTTCTTGTAGTAACTTTTACATATTTTGATATTTTGCATAGATTCAATAGTGTTTAAATAAGTATATACATATGTATAATATCCTTGGCTTTGTTCTTAAAGGTCACATTTAAAAATATCATTTAGGCCCGTTTTTACAACTTACCGATAGCTAAAGGAAGCACGTATAAAACGTGCTCCATTGGCACAACTTAACTTTAACCTTAAGTGAGCGATAAGTTAATGGAAGGTTTGTCCAACCTTGTAGGTAAATGTTAAGTTGTACTAATGGATAACCTTTTATATGGCCGATAAAATCCTACCTTTAGCTATCGGTAAGTTGTAAAAACGGTGGTTAAAGTTTTTACAAACATTTTTTTAATTATATGTATGTAGCTAAGAATAACTCCAAACCTTGCTTATCAACTTTAACGTAAACATAAAATAGATGTGTTCATTTACTAGCAGAATTTACAAAATGTTCTCCCATTTACTCAAAAAAATAAAAAAGTAAATGAACGCTTTACCACCAAAAACTAGCAAGTTGGTCATATCGACACTATTCTGATGTAATAAAAGAGACTATATCGTAATTAATTTAATTGTTTTAAACCATTTGCCGAAGAATATATGTAATTATTAAAAATTAGGAAAATAAATATTGTATGTGATGGAAAGACTTTTAATTTAAAAAATTTTGAAAATAATTTTTAAATTAAAATATGAAACAGGTTAAATAATTCTCGCTGGTAAAAATTTAACTATCAGATGTTTTCAATAAATTTTTAAAAATAAACAGTTGACGAGTCGTTTTCGTGATCGAAGTCGTAGTCGTTTGAAATTTTTGTCGATTTCAAAATACCGACAACGACAATGTAAAACACATAAGTATATTTTTACCCTGATACCTAAACCAAAAACTAATTTTTTTCAAGTTGAGTGTTGATGACAAAAATTAAACGATTTAATTTTAGTTCTTTTATATGGTAGAACGTTTTGCTAATGTGACTATAATGAACATAATTCGATTTACTTTTGCCTTTGCTGGCCGCTTACAGATGGAATATATGGCAAATATGCTTACATCCCTTAATGGACAATCATGTAAATCTTATATTAAATTTACTTACAACGGCAGCAAAACAGATAAATTTCAATCGCTAAAGTTGGGACTAGAAACGAAAAGTACTGTATGCTTAAAACTTTTTTTTAATTCTCATGCAGTGGGCATATGCTTGAAACTTACTCTTTGCTATGCTTTTGTTCTATTCATAATTGATAGTCTTGCTATTATCACTGATATATTGAATAGAAATATGTATTTGGTTTTTACAAATCATATAAACTTACTATTTATTCAAGAAATATTTTGAATTGTAACTTTTGACAAAAATTTTTAGCTTTTTTGAAAAATAGCGTAACTTTTTTATTCTTGCCAGGGCTGCCAGAAATTTTCAGCAAAAAATCTTAATTTCACCAAAAAAAAATCTTATTTTTGAAGAAAAAATCTTGTTTTTGGAAAAAGTAGATTTTTTTATTATAAATAATAAAAACAATTCATATTTTATTTAATACATAAAATAAACTAACAAAAAAACATTACAAAAAATTTAATTTATTATACTTAATTGTAGTATTTAGTTTAAAAATTTTTAAATGGGAACAAATAAGGTTTTTTTTAATTGAACCTAACCTTCGTCTAGACAAAACAAAAGTCTTGTTTTTGGGGAAAAAATCTTAAAATCTTTTTTCGGTTAAAAAATCTTAAAAAATGGGGTAAAATCTTACTTCTGGCAGCGCTGATTCTTGCCCTGCAGCACTGTTATGTATGTAGTTCAAATCTGCGAAAGCGATTACTTCTGCACTGTCACACTATTACTCTTTCATCTAAATCACAAATAAATTTATTTGGATAAACTGTTTTATTTATTTTGAAATATAAATAAACACGAAATTAAAATTAAAAAAAGGCTAAAAAAGCTAAATGCATTGTTGAAAAAAGCCGAAAAAAAGCTTAAAGCTAAATGAAATATCTAAAGCTAAACATGAAAAAATAAAGCTAAATTTAGCTCGAAAAAAGCTAATATGGTCACACTGGTAAGTTGGCAAGTTACTCTCACAAATACGAATTCTATGAAGTGTTAATTTATTTTAGTCTGCGCGCATGTTCTATTAAGGTCGATTCGAAAAAAAGAAAGCTTTTATCCTTAAAACAAAAAAGCGACATTATCACCCTTATCATGAATAAAATTTCACATGTAAATTTCCGAACGTGTGAACAGTTGGTATCATGAATAAAATTTGTTGTGGAAATTTCCGAATGTTTATATTTTTAAACTCCGAAAAAAAATAATTTGTGAATTTAATGTTTTACACACGATTGTTAACAGCTCACATGTGAAATATTTTTACAATTTATAAAGAAAATAATTCACAAAGAGTTGTCTGTCGGAAAAGGAAGAAAATGTAAGTTTTTATTTAAAATAAAAAAAAAAACGTTTCAAATGCACAAATTTAATTTATTCATTTAGCGATCCCAAATAAGTTTTAGGGTTTGTTTAAAATTTTGCAATTTTTCGCGAATTTTAGAAATGATTGCGATAGAACGATTTGTTACTGTAATTTTTCTGATTATTTACAGCTTAAACGATTTACAATAAATAGTAGACTTTGCCGTAATGACGCTGTTTGAAAATTTTTGCGAATTTTCGCTAATTTTACAATTTTTACCGAATTTTTGCCATTCCTTAAGGCCCAAATACATTGATCCAAATACTCATCAAGCATTGCGGTAGTATTAGTAAAAATGTGTTTGTATGTGTGACACCGACAACGCTTGATGAAAAATCAAAAAATTTAGATATGATGCTCTAAACACATAGACCACAGCAAGCTACAGGCTACAATATGTCAAAAATAAAATACACACGTTTATACGAAGACGATTATTTTGAAGCTACCACAGCTACAGGCTACAAGACGACGATTGTGGCTGTCGCCAACTTTAGAATAATTTCTAATTTTAAAGGCGGCAATGAGAAGATTGGTGCTGCCAACATAATAAAAAATGTGAAATAAATAAGTGCTTTAATATATTTTATAAAAGGTTAGGAAAATATCAACATTCTTGAAAATTAAAAAGAAACATGAGGTAGTAGCCATTTTTAACAAAAATTTATCAGTGAAAAAGTGTTGGTAATATAATTAAAAATGCAAAATGCAAACATTTTTTTTTGTTAAACATAAAAGAACCAGCTTAAAACAAAATATAAATTCGATTCTGTACCAAATTAGTATTTATGTATACATATAACTTTTTAGTATACTTAAATAAGTTCTAAAGAAAGAGGTAATTACAGTACTAGTTACTTTATCCATATCTCTTTAGTATAAACTGTATTTTAGCAATATGAGTATCATTGAAAAATGTTTCAAAATGCCTTTGACATGGTGTTCAAAACGTACCGATACTATAAAAGAGACAATTACAAGAATTAATACTTCTTGCATTGACTGGGTTTTTATACAAAATTGGCTTTATTATTAAATTATGTCGATATAACAATAATTATATAAACATCATATAACTTATGGCGATTTCTCAGAAAAGAAATCGCCATTAGAGAACACTTCAAACTTTCGGATTATTATTAGGGCTTTACTTAATAATTATGTCCATATTACAATAACTAAATATGTAACAAATACATAAATTATTACCAAACATATATTTTAAGTTAAACTTTTATATAAATTGAGTAATTATCTAAAATAAAAGTTTTTAACCCCCGTATTCATAAACGATTATTAATTTTAGCAAACGTTTATTAAGGAACATTGTCATAGAAAATTAGTTTTATTAGGTATAAAATATTTTTATGAATACAAGCATAAATGTTTGTCATTTTATGTGATGGAGTTTCTAAAACATAGCATATTAAGGCTTGAACTGTTTTCTATAACATGCATAAATAAAGTTATATCGACAAATTTGTAACATAAACTCCACTTTGTACTTTCCAATGATACCAATACTGTTACGATGAAATTTTTACCTAAAAAATATAAATAAAATATTGTGAAACTTCTAATTCCTAAAGCACGTGCATTTGCGCAAAAAATATGTGTATACATTAGTGATATTAGCATTTTTTATTTTAAAAGCAGTTTGTATACATTTTGTATTAAACCTTTGTTAAAATAATTGAAAGAGTTTTTTAGTAAATTTATTATTTTAACGTTATAAAATATATTATAAATAAGTATAAAATATAAATACTTAATAATAATACAGGCTTTAATAAAATTTATGTAAAAGTCGTAATTGTGCATGTTGTTCCATTTTATAAAAGTAAACAAATAAAAATTTATAGTGGCACCACTGAAATATAAAAACATACTGCACAAAAACAGCTGCTTATATTTTTTGAATTGTAACTGCCGTCTTCAAAATAATTCAGTAGCTGACTACACGGCTCCATATGCAACCAGCAGCATTTGTAGTCGTGTGTTCGTGTAGCCTGCTGTGGTCTATGTGTTTAGAGCATGAGAGCGAATATTACGTCCAGCACACGTACACGTTGAATTCGCCGGCTGGACAAGCATTTGACAAATGTATTTGGCCCTTTATAGTTTTTTGAACTTTTAATTCGTTTTATGGCTTGTTTGAAATAATAAAACTTTTCGCGAATTTTTTACAAGTTTTCAATTTTTTGCCAATGTTCCCGATTAAAGCGATTTTTTTCCTGTGATTCTTTACAGCTTTAACGATTTTTAATATATAGTAGACCATGTCCCTGTTTGCAAATTTTTGCGAATTTCCGCTAATATAAAAATTTTAACCGAATTATTGCCATTTCTTATATGTATGTATATATTTCCTCCAAGTTCCCAACAAACACGGAGGTTTGATTTCAAATTGAAAATGATTTGAAATCAAACGTTTTCTCAAACGACAAACGTTTGATAATGATTTGAAAATCATTTGAAAATCATAGCGTTCTCAACAAAAAGGGGAAATTATTTTCAAATTGAAAAATGCCTTTATTTTCAACTTGCTTTCAAACGTAATTCTCAAATGTTTTTCAAATGTGGATTATAATACAATGTGGAATATAAATAAAACGATTTAATTTTTTTAATATAAATTTATTTTTTATTTAAATAAACTTTGAGATAAACATTCGGTACCATAGCTAAAAGATGAAATAGTGTTCTTTCCGTCCTCTAATTCTTGGAAAGACAAAATACTTGGCTCCCCTTTATTTTGAGGATTGTAGCACCGCGATCGTTCAACAAACTTTCTTCACTTTCCCGTTTTATTATTTTTCTTTTTTTTCGTATTTTTAATAATTGTAATTTCTCACAAATAATTTTTATTTTTCACACTTTATATTAAAATTTTTTCTTAATAGTAAAACACATGCAACCACAAGGAAAAAATGTAACTTTAATCGCCATTTTTAATGCTTACATTAATTTTTCGCTTTAGTATTGCCAAGTTTATTTTTGATTTGATTTTAAGATTTGATAAACATTTGACTTCAAATTGATAAAACATTTGATATCAAATGTTTATTTTCAAATCATTATCAATTTGAATTTAAATGTTAAATCAAACAATTGAAAAACGATTGAGAATTGCGTTTGATGTCAAATGATAAAGTCATTTTATATCAAAGGTTTGACTTCGTGTTTGTTGGGTTAATGTACCTCAGGGATGATAAACTCGGTACCATTGTACTTTTTTTTAATTACTATTAGCATTGCAAAAGTACTGAAGTACTCCAATGACATTTTTAGTACAATTTAAAAATTTCAAATGCTTTAAAATATAAACATTTTGGTCAAAGGTTGGATAATTGAAAAATGAAATTAATGAACAAATGTTTTCAGATATCAGAGGATTGCTGTACAAAATTTGTCGGCGAATATGGATCAAATTTTTCAAGTCTAAAAAACAAGCTAAGAAATCTTCGTCTAAACTCCTTTTAATATATTTTTTGTTTGTTAATTGCCAAATATATATTTGAAATAAGAATAAAAATGAATTTTAATGCATAGGATGTTTTTTAGCTGCACGAGAACTTAAAATGATAACACAAGACAAGCTATGGTTGGAATGAAATTTTTTATTATAATCTGTGTACTAATTTCAGGCATATGTCTACCGCGCTACAAGTTACACGGTCCATTCTGTACAATTTTGGACCACTTTTTCTAAAAAATCTGGCCGTGTGGCGTAAGTGTTGGCTTGAATATTGGGTTCCAATAAACAAATGACCTAACATAGCTCCATAAAAAGATTTCCAGATGCGTTAAATCGCACGAACGAGGGGCCAGTGACAGAACATCTTCCTGAAATTGTTCTCGCTCCAAATACAGCAATTTTGTTTATTGACGTAGCCTTTTATTCACTAAACACAATTCTTTGATGAAAGTGCCCGCGAACAGGTTTATTTTTTTTTAAGTAAATTCCCAAAATTTGGAAGCATCGTTGTAGCATCAAACAATTCATAATGACTTGCCAAATCTTACTGAACAGAAATGTCTACACAGTTTGACATTCTCAGCTCTCAAAGCATAGTTACGGATATCAATAGTAAAGCTACGTTCACAATCAAAAAACAATTTCGTTTTTTCTTCTATCTTTTTTCTTCCTAAGTATTTCATATATTTTCCTTTAATTTTTAGAACAAAAATGTAACTAAAATTTTTTTAAAAATGTAACTAAAGTTGAGTCTACTTTAACTTCAGCAACAATTTGTATGAAATTGTTTCTGACGTTTAAAATAATTTTATTTATTTTTGAATGAAAATATGAAAATGATTTTGGGTTTAAGTACAATAAGATTTGAAAAGTATAAATTTTTACTGAATTAAGTACAATTTTGGGAATGTCATTTATCATCACTGATGTACCTTGTATTACCTCATGATGTTTCTTGTTTATTTTAGTTGTAACCAGGGCTGCCAGATTCGACGATTTATCGTAATTTTGACGATCTTTTGCTCCGAAATTAGCAAAGTGTCGATTTGCTGAATTTTTCACCACCAAAAACTTTAATGTGTTGTTTTCACAACACAAGTGACTGCCCGTGTAGGAAAATTTATATAAAAAAAAACTCAAAAAACTGAATGCTTTTCATATAAATTTTACTACACGTTCTGTCACTTGTGTTGTGAAAACACCACATAAGTATTTTTGAATATTTAGATACATAGGTTTTGTGGGGAAAAGCAAAATTTCAGATAAAGTTTTTTGAGTGTTTTTCACATACATTTTACTACACGTTCTTTAACTTGTGTTGTGAAAACAGCATAATTAATCTTGGAATGTTTAACAGCCGCACCTCAATAAGAGCGGAAGGTTGAATGTTTTCTTCCGCTAAGCTAAAACAACTAGAAAATGCGTGCCACTTTTGCTTAGGTACGGCTGTGGCATGTAATTCTTAAAAAATCTTTTAATTACACTGCTTTACAAATTTTTAATTTGGAAAAATACCAAGAACGCCACGAACTTCGCAAAGTACGACGAATTTGTCGTCAAGAACTCGTTGCGTAAATTCGTCAAATGAGACACAATAAGTGCGTAAATTCCAGGTATTATTAAGACTTGAATTTTTTTTAATTTATAAAAATAAATACCTTGGACGCTTGATTATATAAACATTTTCATCTTCTTTAACTAGCAATAATTTTATTAAAATTTCTTTGTGTGTTTACATTTATCAAATCATAGGTTGACCATATTTCAACAAAAAAAACATAAAAAACTATAAATTGGGTGTGTTTTAGAATCCGAATCCCCTCGAAAGTGGATAACTTAAGCACATTTTTGGTGTTCTTCATTTCGATTTAGCAAACTCAAATTAGTTTTTGGGTTTGTTTCAAATTTTGCAAATTTTCGCGCATTTCAGCCATTTTCGCGATTTGTGTCTGTAAGTTGTCTGATTCTTTACAGCTTTAACGATTTATAATAAATATGTAGTAGACTTTGCTATCATGCCGCTGTTAGCAAATTTTTGCGAATTTCCGCTAATTTAGCGATTTTTTACGAATTTTTGCCATTCCTAATAGTCTAAGGGACTTTTAATCAATTTTATGGGTTCTTTGAAATATTAAAAATTTTCGCGAATTTTCGCCATTTTTGCAAACTTTTTTATGTTATAATCGGATATTTTGATATTTTAAACTGATTTAGCGATTTCAAATAAATTTTTGCGTTTGTTTAAATGCCATGTTCGCTATATAAGCGATTTTTTTTATAAGATTTATGATTCTTTACAGGTTTAACGGTTTTTAATAAATAGTAGACTTTGCTATCATGCCGCTGTTAGCAAATTTTTGCGAATTTCCGCTAATTTAGCAATTTTTATCGAATTTTTGCCATTCCTTATAGTTTTAGAGACTTTTAATCAATTTTATGGCTTGTTTGAAATATTAAAAATTTTCGCGATTTTTCGCGATTTTTGCAAATTTTAGCCAAGTTCGCATTAGAAGCGAGTTTTCCCTGTGATACTTGACAGCTTTCACGATTTGGCTGCGGTTAGCTGTCCCTGTCCCAATTTATTCGTCCTTCGTCTGCGTAAGAAATAGAAATAAACCTATCGCAGTGTTCGTTACGCATTACGAATTTCGGTATACGCAACGATTGTGTGTATTCTCATACATACCAATGTGTTCTATTTCTGACGACGAATATTATTTTCAAATGACGCTTAAAATGTTGGTAATGAAATATACTATTTGGTTTAAAAATAAACCAAAAAATACTATAACGTAGAAAAAAAAACGAAATAAAAATTTTGAAAAAAACGTAAAAAATAGGCAAATTTTTAACTTTGAGGTGTCATAACTCAGCCATTTCTTATCAGATAGAAATTTGTACCATATCGACGGCATTCAATTACCTTTCCAACGATGTGCCATTTATTTTGATCGGGCTTTTTGGTTGGGCTCCAAAAGGGTTTGAGTGGGACCATACACTGAAAAACACAAAAGTACCGTTACCTAAAAAACGGTACTTAGGAAAAAAAATTACAGCGTTTTTCGTGTTCAGGAGGTCCCAATTAACTTATCTAGGCATGTAACGAAATGGCCTTCTCTTTTCCCTTCTCTACTAAATGCTCAAGACTTGACGATTCAAACTTGACGTGTGTGAACCAGCACTTAGCAATCTGCTGTCAAGTCAGTTGTCATTTATCTGACACTTCATTTCTGTGTGCGGTTGTTTATTTATTTGTGTGTTTATTCAATAAAAAGCCGCCAAGCGGACATTTTAGAAAAATTTAATGTATGTATACTTTATATTTTTAAATATATTATTATATATTATATTTTTAAATAAACGTCAATATAAACAAAAGCAAACAGTGGATTTTTTATTTTTTCGATAGATCAATACAATTTTAGGTTTTTTTTTCAAACGCAAATAAACAAAAAAGTAATACAAAACACAGCTACGGCAATTACAATTAATTATTTAAAAAAGAAAATTTTACAACCACTTCAAAACACAACATAAAAAATTTGTTATAAATACAGCCACAAAACTTTATACAACTATTCGCGGTGAATATTGCAAATTTATGCGCAAAGCAATTTCAAGTGTTCTCCAGCAATAAAATTAGCAATTATTGCTCCATTGTTCTGCGAGGTTCTTGCTTGTACTTAGCAATAAAAATTGCTACGTGGAGACCCAGCGTTAGATTCTTTTTTTTAAAACACTCACTCAAAATCCCCAAAAATCGCGTAATTTGTTTATTTAAATCCCCAATCCCGAAATGAGTTTCTTTGTCCTTTTTGCTCGCAAGAATTAACCATCTTTGGGGATAAATCCCAAACATGGCAGCCCTGATTGCAGTTACTCAAAGGAATCGAAGACAAAGTAGGTGTAAAATATTCTACCCGTTTCAATCGTAAAAGAATTCATACCAAATTATAGTGAAATATTGCAATTCAAACCTACAAGTTGAATGGGGATATTGCATGTAATTTTATTAGTTATGAAAAATTTATTATAAGGTATGTATTTTAAATTCATTTAACTAAAAATAAGTACTAAAGAAAGCATGAAAATATTCCTTCTTCCTTGTTTTTTTTTTTGCTGGGTAGAAGTATTTTTTTATATAAAACTAGCGGACCCGGCGAACTTCGACTCGCCCCAATTTTAAATGCCAAAATGATACCTGTCAGATTGCACAAAGTCTAAGTCAACGTATAACGCGATCTATCGGATTTCGGCTAAGAACTTTCTATTTTTTCATTTGTAAATCCATTAAGGAATAATTTAACACAAAATTTCGTACAAAAAAATCAATTTTCGATTTTTCCGACTTTTGCGGAGAGATTTTCCAATTTTCCATGATTAACACTAAGAACTTTCTATTGTTTGATTTGGAATGCCATTAAGGAATCATTTCACACAAAATTTTATACAAAAATTCGATTTTCGCTTTTTCCAATTTTCCGACTTTTCCGAAATTTTTTCCCGTAAAACCTTCTCCTCGAAAATACGAACAACTGACAAACAATTTTACAGCAATCGGCCCAGCCGTTCTCATTTTATGAATAACTATACATTTTTTACACCATTTTTATATACATATTGGATTTTGCCACGCCCCTCCGCCCGCAGACCGAAAATCAAAAATCAGACTTCACAGTGTCCCCGCCTGAATATTCTGAAGATTTCCTGAGAATTTCATCAAAATCGGACCAGCGGTTTTGGATTCCATACGTTACATACATACATACATACACACATCCTATTTTATATACATATATATAGATAGATTTATAATTTTTACTTTGTCTGAATTTACACGTTTCATCTTTTGATGCTCAACTTCTTTTCAATTCCCTTTTAAAGATGTCAATATATTCACACGCAGCAATCGGTTTCAACTTTTTTCGGTACAAAACAACAACAATTTTATTTAAAGCGAATCAAAGAGAAAAAGAAAAGAAAAAAATTACATGCAGCCATCGTTGTGCATATACCAACGAATAAAAACACAAAGCGTACTGACCGAGTACAGGCATCTCCGTACTAACCCCCTTTCTTCTTTCTTCTCTCACCTAAAAACATAAGAGTTGAGCATCAAAAGATGAAACATGTAAAAGCAGACTTTTTTGCCCTTGTTATAAACAATTTGATTTAAAAAAAAATTTGTAGATCTTTCTCTTCAAGAAAATCATATTTTAGCTGGCAACGCTATATATTTATATAAAGTTTTAGCCAACTTCAGGTAAAAAATACGAACGAAAAACAAAAGGAATTTGCGAGTGCATCAAAGTTAGAGCTGCAAACAATCGATAGTACTATCGATAGTATCGATAGTTTTATTTTTGGCGGACTATCGATAGTTTTTATCACTATCGATACTATCGGAAAATTTTAAAAGTAACTGCAAAGCTGATTAAATGTTGTCAACGAAACATTTTTAACAACTCAATCGATGCAAGTTTTAAGCAGTGCATAAACTTTTCTTGTTCTTTGGGAAAAAGGAATATGTAACCTAAATTTGAGTTTTTTTATCTTCATGTTCAAAAGTACACTGAAAGAAAAATGCTTCATATATCTATGAATCACTTTCATAAAAAAATTTCCAGTGGTTAAATGAAAATTTGCATTGTCTAAATGAAATTTCAATGTTTTAATGAAGTATTTTCCTTAAAATCGCTATATTGGATTTCGTTATTACGTTAAAAATTTTCATTGGATATATGAAAACATTTTGATTATGACAATGCAAAATGTTATTATAGTAATGAAACAAAAACTTTCAATCAACGCTGTTATTGTTGTTATTAACAATTTAATCTCATATTTACGCTCTCAGTTGAGTAAAAAACATAGTTTTTTTGTCCAAAAACTACTCTGCCCCTGTAGGCAAGCTGGTAGTGAGCTAGTCTATCAGCATCGAGGTTGCGAGATCGATACCCGCCAGAGACAGAAAAAAAAATAAAATAAAAAAAAATTTTTTTTTTACTTTATTGAAAGTATTCATCCAATGAATAATATTCATAGATCTAATGTAATGTTTCATTTAATACATTTAAATGAAACAGGTTTCATTGATCCAACGAAGCGCTGCATAGGTTCCTTTTTAATGCAATTTTTCATGGGATTAATGTCAAAATTCATTGGTATTGCGAAGAAAATTCTTTCAGTGTACATGCAACAACAACTAGAAATAATTGCACCCTTGAGATCTTCACAATCAAAATTACACACAGGTGTACATATCTTTTTTCAATGTGTAATAATATTTGGATTAAAAACTTTTTTTACTTCCGATCTGTGACATAAGGAATGTTTAGAAACAAAAACTATAAAAAAACATTTAACCACAGATAAGTGAAGATTATTTTGGAATAGGAGTTAATTTTCAAAAATCACCTTTAAAACTTAAAAAATAGACTTAAGCACATTTTCCTTACTGCCACAAAATTGTGTACTAATTTGCATATTAAAATAATGTTAAGCCTGCAACCAGGGTTCTTAGAAGTTTTGTTTTCTCGATAAATGTGGCAATTATTTTACCTGTTTGTCTTTTTTTCTTTACGAAAAGTCTTATAAAAAATTAATGGGGTTATTTTGTAAAAGAAATTAATCTACTTCCTTGAAAATTTTTATAAAAATTTTTGAAAATTAAAAAAATTTTACATAAATAATTTATCAACGCAAGGGTTACGATATAACCTTTTTAATTTCTAGACTTAAGTTGAATATTTTGACGTCGAAGGTGAAAAAAAACGGAAAACCCTGATGACAATTAACCGTCTCTACAACTATATAAAGTTTATATTAATTATAAACTATAGATGGCACTGAAATTTAAAATGAATATGCTGGTCTTTATACCTGAAAAACGTTTTCAGTAAATGAAGTTTTAAACCTTTATCATGTTTTACCACCTTCATTGACTACCGTGTCCACAGAAGTGGCACATAGAAACTTTTCGATACTATCGATAGTATCGATAGTTTTAAAGCTAACTATAGAAACTATCGATTGGGCCGACTATCGATAGTTTTGCAGCTCTAATCAAAGTATGTACTCCCCGCTATTCTCTTTTCCCCTCCTTTCTATAAACTCAAGACTTTGCAAAGTAAACTTTGCCTGTCTAAAAGGGGACTAAAGCATTTGTTTAACGTGATTTGTGTTTTGTTATTTTTGTTTTGATCACGCCATTTGTGCTGATTGTTGCGGCCTGTTTTTACACATTGCCACTTCACTACCAAAAAAAGCTTTCTGTGTTTTTCTTCGAAAGCTGCCTTCGCAACTGATTTACCTAGGCTTTACACTTGCAAGTGCAAGTTCGAAAAACTCAATACACTCACACTTTTTCACTAACACCAGCACATTTTTCGTACTTGCAGCCCAACTTGCAAGAGAATTTGCTTGCAAGTAAATATTTGACACTTGCAGCAAGTAACTTGGGGGTTACACGATCAAGTTTTGCCTATCAAGTTTTAATACACTCACACTTTTTTACCAATACACTCATACTTATAAAAATTGATACGAACTTGCCTTTAAAATTCTCTTTCCAGTGAGTGTTTCAGTTTACATTCAAGAAAACAGCTGATTTCAAGGTTAGTGAGCAAAATTTTCGTTTGCCTTTATAAATTGTTTTCTTGATGACATCTTGAAAGTAAATTGCTCAAAAATTAAATGCAGCCTACGTCACAACTTTAAATTTTTGGAAATTTTGACAAACAGTATATGTAAAAGTCTATCAAGAAAATCTTGATCGTGTGGCTGCACTGTAAAATGACAAATGAAAAAACAGTGTTACCGTGGATGAATTTTGTATCAATTTACTAGTACATACTTAGTTATATAAAAGAAATGTTTAAAGCGGATTTTAAGTGTATTTATAAAAAATAACAAATATACAACATCGCATCTTAATGGCAATATTAATCATAAATTTAAAGCATTTTGAAAAAAAAAATTGTTAATCAAAATATTTTCTCATGCTCTAAACACATAGACCACAGCAAGCTACAGGCTACAATATGTCAAAAATAAAATACACACGTTTATACGAAGACGATTATTTTGAAGCCAACACAGCTACAGGCTACAAGACGACGATTGTGGCTGTCGCCAACTTTAGAATAATTTCTAATTTTAAAGGCGGCAATGAGCAGATTAGTGCTGCCAACATAATAAACAATGTGAAATAAATAAGTGCTTTAATATATTTTATAAAAGGTTAGGAAAATATCAACATTCTTGAATATTAAAAAGAAACATGAGGTAGTAGCCAAGGTATATTTACACAAGGTAAACTCGTTGGCCCGTATGTTTGTCAGCTGTTTACCTTAGTTGGAACACCAATGTCAAATTCCGTGTATATGAGCCAAAATTTGTACATGTGTGCGTTAAATTTATATGAAGACAATTTTGACAATTCCGTTCCACTCGGTTATTTTTATAGAGCAGCATGTCTACACTCCCAAATGAGTCTACCTTGTGTAAATATACCTTGGTAGTAGCCATTTTTACAAAAATGTATCAGTGAAAAAGTGTTGCTAATATAATTAAAAATGCAAAATTTTTTTTTTGTTAAACATAAAATGTTTGTTTGTTTGTTTGTTTGTTTGTTTGTTTGTTTGCTTGTTTGTTTGTTTGTTTGTTTGTTTGTTTGTTTGTTTGTTTGTTTGTTTGTTTGTTTGTTTGTTTGTTTGTTTGTTTGTTTGTTTGTTTGTTTGTTTGTTTGTTTGTTTGTTTGTTTGTTTGTTTGTTTGTTTGTTTGTTTGTTTGTTTGTTTGTTTGTTTGTTTGTTTGTTTGTTTGTTTGTTTGTTTGTTTGTTTGTTTGTTTGTTTGTTTGTTTGTTTGTTTGTTTGTTTGTTTGTTTGTTTGTTTGTTTGTTTGTTTGTTTGTTTGTTTGTTTGTTTGTTTGTTTGTTTGTTTGTTTGTTTGTTTGTTTGTTTGTTTGTTTGTTTGTTTGTTTGTTTGTTTGTTTGTTTGTTTGTTTGTTTGTTTGTTTGTTTGTTTGTTTGTTTGTTTGTTTGTTTGTTTGTTTGTTTGTTTGTTTGTTTGTTTGTTTGTTTGTTTGTTTGTTTGTTTGTTTGTTTGTTTGTTTGTTTGTTTGTTTGTTTGTTTGTTTGTTTGTTTGTTTGTTTGTTTGTTTGTTTGTTTGTTTGTTTGTTTGTTTGTTTGTTTGTTTGTTTGTTTGTTTGTTTGTTTGTTTGTTTGTTTGTTTGTTTGTTTGTTTGTTTGTTTGTTTGTTTGTTTGTTTGTTTGTTTGTTTGTTTGTTTGTTTGTTTGTTTGTTTGTTTGTTTGTTTGTTTGTTTGTTTGTTTGTTTGTTTGTTTGTTTGTTTGTTTGTTTGTTTGTTTGTTTGTTTGTTTGTTTGTTTGTTTGTTTGTTTGTTTGTTTGTTTGTTTGTTTGTTTGTTTGTTTGTTTGTTTGTTTGTTTGTTTGTTTGTTTGTTTGTTTGTTTGTTTGTTTGTTTGTTTGTTTGTTTGTTTGTTTGTTTGTTTGTTTGTTTGTTTGTTTGTTTGTTTGTTTGTTTGTTTGTTTGTTTGTTTGTTTGTTTGTTTGTTTGTTTGTTTGTTTGTTTGTTTGTTTGTTTGTTTGTTTGTTTGTTTGTTTGTTTGTTTGTTTGTTTGTTTGTTTGTTTGTTTGTTTGTTTGTTTGTTTGTTTGTTTGTTTGTTTGTTTGTTTGTTTGTTTGTTTGTTTGTTTGTTTGTTTGTTTGTTTGTTTGTTTGTTTGTTTGTTTGTTTGTTTGTTTGTTTGTTTGTTTGTTTGTTTGTTTGTTTGTTTGTTTGTTTGTTTGTTTGTTTGTTTGTTTGTTTGTTTGTTTGTTTGTTTGTTTGTTTGTTTGTTTGTTTGTTTGTTTGTTTGTTTGTTTGTTTGTTTGTTTGTTTGTTTGTTTGTTTGTTTGTTTGTTTGTTTGTTTGTTTGTTTGTTTGTTTGTTTGTTTGTTTGTTTGTTTGTTTGTTTGTTTGTTTGTTTGTTTGTTTGTTTGTTTGTTTGTTTGTTTGTTTGTTTGTTTGTTTGTTTGTTTGTTTGTTTGTTTGTTTGTTTGTTTGTTTGTTTGTTTGTTTGTTTGTTTGTTTGTTTGTTTGTTTGTTTGTTTGTTTGTTTGTTTGTTTGTTTGTTTGTTTGTTTGTTTGTTTGTTTGTTTGTTTGTTTGTTTGTTTGTTTGTTTGTTTGTTTGTTTGTTTGTTTGTTTGTTTGTTTGTTTGTTTGTTTGTTTGTTTGTTTGTTTGTTTGTTTGTTTGTTTGTTTGTTTGTTTGTTTGTTTGTTTGTTTGTTTGTTTGTTTGTTTGTTTGTTTGTTTGTTTGTTTGTTTGTTTGTTTGTTTGTTTGTTTGTTTGTTTGTTTGTTTGTTTGTTTGTTTGTTTGTTTGTTTGTTTGTTTGTTTGTTTGTTTGTTTGTTTGTTTGTTTGTTTGTTTGTTTGTTTGTTTGTTTGTTTGTTTGTTTGTTTGTTTGTTTGTTTGTTTGTTTGTTTGTTTGTTTGTTTGTTTGTTTGTTTGTTTGTTTGTTTGTTTGTTTGTTTGTTTGTTTGTTTGTTTGTTTGTTTGTTTGTTTGTTTGTTTGTTTGTTTGTTTGTTTGTTTGTTTGTTTGTTTGTTTGTTTGTTTGTTTGTTTGTTTGTTTGTTTGTTTGTTTGTTTGTTTGTTTGTTTGTTTGTTTGTTTGTTTGTTTGTTTGTTTGTTTGTTTGTTTGTTTGTTTGTTTGTTTGTTTGTTTGTTTGTTTGTTTGTTTGTTTGTTTGTTTGTTTGTTTGTTTGTTTGTTTGTTTGTTTGTTTGTTTGTTTGTTTGTTTGTTTGTTTGTTTGTTTGTTTGTTTGTTTGTTTGTTTGTTTGTTTGTTTGTTTGTTTGTTTGTGTGTTTGTTTGTTTGTTTGTTTGTTTGTTTGTTTGTGTGTTTGTTTGTTTGTTTGTTTGTTTGTTTGTTTGTTTGTTTGTTTGTTTGTTTGTTTGTTTGTTTGTTTGTTTGTTTGTTTGTTTGTTTGTTTGTTTGTTTGTTTGTTTGTTTGTTTGTTTGTTTGTTTGTTTGTTTGTTTGTTTGTTTGTTTGTTTGTTTGTTTGTTTGTTTGTTTGTTTGTTTGTTTGTTTGTTTGTTTGTTTGTTTGTTTGTTTGTTTGTTTGTTTGTTTGTTTGTTTGTTTGTTTGTTTGTTTGTTTGTTTGTTTGTTTGTTTGTTTGTTTGTTTGTTTGTTTGTTTGTTTGTTTGTTTGTTTGTTTGTTTGTTTGTTTGTTTGTTTGTTTGTTTGTTTGTTTGTTTGTTTGTTTGTTTGTTTGTTTGTTTGTTTGTTTGTTTGTTTGTTTGTTTGTTTGTTTGTTTGTTTGTTTGTTTGTTTGTTTGTTTGTTTGTTTGTTTGTTTGTTTGTTTGTTTGTTTGTTTGTTTGTTTGTTTGTTTGTTTGTTTGTTTGTTTGTTTGTTTGTTTGTTTGTTTGTTTGTTTGTTTGTTTGTTTGTTTGTTTGTTTGTTTGTTTGTTTGTTTGTTTGTTTGTTTGTTTGTTTGTTTGTTTGTTTGTTTGTTTGTTTGTTTGTTTGTTTGTTTGTTTGTTTGTTTGTTTGTTTGTTTGTTTGTTTGTTTGTTTGTTTGTTTGTTTGTTTGTTTGTTTGTTTGTTTGTTTGTTTGTTTGTTTGTTTGTTTGTTTGTTTGTTTGTTTGTTTGTTTGTTTGTTTGTTTGTTTGTTTGTTTGTTTGTTTGTTTGTTTGTTTGTTTGTTTGTTTGTTTGTTTGTTTGTTTGTTTGTTTGTTTGTTTGTTTGTTTGTTTGTTTGTTTGTTTGTTTGTTTGTTTGTTTGTTTGTTTGTTTGTTTGTGTGTTTGTTTGTTGGCTTATAGACTCCGAAACTACTGAACCGATTTTCCTAAAATTTTTACAGTAACATCACGTGAGCCCTTAAAATAAAATAGGCTACTTATTTTTTCGATAGGGGCAGAGGAATTGGTACCCCCATAGGATGCCAATATTAATTATCGCATATCTTAAGAGCCGCTGGACGCATTTTGCTGAACTTTTTGTAGTAGGATCTTCTGAGCCGCAAAATTGAAATAAAATGGCAGCGGGGGAAGTGGTTCCCCCCATAGGACGCCAATGCTTAATATCGCATATCTTATGAACTGTTATAGTGAGAATGTTCAAACTTTGTGGGAGTCACTCTTATGGTATACTACACTTTTGAAAATAAAAATAAAGCGGGTAGGGGAGGGGGGAAACCTCCCATAGGATGCATATATTAAATATCGCTTAACTGAAGAACTATTAAAGGGGGAGTCTTCAAACGTGGTTAAAGGTACTACTATGGTAAACTATAAACTTCAATATAAAAATGGGCGGGGTAAACAGGGGAGGAGCAGTACCCCTCATAGATAGAAATATAAATAAGAGCCACTGCACGCATTTTGTTGAACTTTTGGTAGTAGGATGTTCTGAGCCCCGAAATTGAAATAAAGTAGCAGCGGGGGAAGTGGTTTTCCCCATAGGACGCCAATGTTTACCATCGCATATCTTAAGAACTGTAATAGTGAGAATGTTCAAACTTTCTAGAAGTCACTCTTATGGTATACTTCACTTTTGAAAATAAAAATAAAGCGGGTAGGCGCAGGGGGGAAATACCTCCCATAGGATGCATACATTAAATATCGCTCAACTGAAGAACTATTAAAGGGAGAGTCTTCAAACGTGGTTAAAGCCACTATTATAGTAAACTATAAATTTCAATATAAAAATGTGCGGGGTAGACAGGGGAGCAGCAGTACCCCTCATAGAAGACATATAAATAAGAGCAACTGCACGCATTTTGTTGAACTTTTGGTAGTAGGATCTTCTGAGCCCCAAAATTGGAATAAAATAGCAGCGGGGGAAGTGTTACCCACCATAGGACGCCAATGTTTAATATCGGATATCTTAAAAACTGTTATAGTGAGAAAGTTTAAACTTTGTAGAAGTCACTCTTATGGTATACTACACTTTTGAAAATAAAAATAAAGCGGATAGGCGCAGGGGGGGAAATACCTCCCATAGGATGAATACATTAAATATCGCTCAACTGAAGAACTATTAAAGGGAGAGTCTTCAAACGTATTTAAAGCTACTATTATGGTAAACTATAAATTTCAATATAGAAATGGGCGGGGTAGCCAGAGGAGAGAGAAAGTTCAAACTTTGTAGAAGTCACTCTTATGGTATACTTCACTTTGAAAATAAAAATAAAGCGGGTAGGCGCAGGGGGGAACTACCTTCCATAGGATGCATATATTAAATATCTCTCAACCGATAAAGTGGTTAAAGAAGTGTAGCGAAGCGCACCGGGTTAAGCTAGTATTTTATAAAATAAACATAATTGTTTCATCAAGATGGACCGAAAATTAAATAAAGAAGAAATTATTAAATATATTTTGTTATAGCATGGTAAAGTTTTTAACATGGTAATGTTTTTAAACCGAAAAACAAACCATTTTAATAAGATGTTTTCGCTTCGAGAACATTTGAAAAATTAACTTACAACTGACTGTGTAAACACTCAAGCTACTTGCAAGACTTTCGGCTTTTTCTTCGACATTTTCGTTGATAATACGTATGCACTACTTGCAAGTAATTACTTGCATGTGTAAAGGCAGGGTTAGGCCCTTTTCACACGCAACTTTTTTCAGTTATGTTAGTCCCAATTTCCACAATGCAAGTCCCATTAATCAGCTTGCCACCATGGTCCAATTAGTAGGTCTGCTTGAAATGCCTGCTGATTTTTTGCAGAGTTGTGTTTTTTACGTGCAATTGTTTTTGTAGCAATTGCTTTTGACATTTCTACCATTTTTTACACAAACAATTGCTTTTGTTCTTGACATTTTTATCATTTTTCACACAAACAAAATGCGTGTTGTTTTTTTTTTTTTTTTTTTTTTTTTTTTTTTTTTTTTTTTTTTTTTTTTTTTTTTTTTTTTTGATTTTCTTTATTTTTGGCCACTTTCATTTGTTTATATTAATATATATGTTTATATATATTTAGCTGGTGAGGCCTAACTCCATTTTTGAAAATAAAAATGCAAAATTTTTTATTTCATTTTTCCCGACGTTTCGTGAATTTTATGTTCACTTCTTCAGGGGATTCGTCTATTAATATTAAATAAAAAACATCAACATTTAATACTACAATAGCTATTAATGTAACAAACTTACAGTGAAAATATGTAATTAATTTAAATTACATTAATAAATTTTAAAAATATAAAAATCAACGATAGCGGCGTCATCTACTGTTTTTTAAAACAACTCTATAACAGGCGCTTAAATTGTCAGTATCTTCTTTTTTATTCATTGTTTTGTTTATTTTCTGTTGAATTCTTAAGCTTTCTGTTGTATATCTTTTCCTCACGTTATTTACTTTGTCTAGTATTCTTATGTTGTCAAAATCAGGTTTGTGTTTTGTTTGTAATATGTGTTGTGATAATGCGGTGCTTTCTTTATTTTTGTTTATGTCTGAATTGTGTTCTCCCATTCTTGTCTCCAAATTTCTTTTGGTCGTACCAATGTAAACTAAGTCACAGCTGTTGTTGTTGTCTCCTTTGCATGGTATTTCATACACTACATTATTTTGTTGTAGTTTGTTTATTGGAGTTTTTGTATTTGTAAATATTGCACTTAATGTTTTGTTTGGTTTGTAAGCAAAGCTCATGTCATTTTTATCTATTGCACTTCTTATGTTTTTATTGTCCGTGAGGCCCGGTATGTATTTTACACTGTAAAAATTTTTTTCCTCCTTATCAGTGTTACCATTTCTGTTTGTTATTGTAGGTTTATAGACAGTTATTAAATTTTTAATTAAATTTGTAGGAAAAGCATTATCTTTAAGTATTTTCGTGATTACTAGTTTATTTTTGTTGTGGTATTGTTCATCGCTAATATCAAGAACTCTACGTATAAAATTTTTTGCAGTATTTATTATTTGAGCTTTAGGTTGAGTAGCGTTGAAATTGATAATTCTGCCAGACGATGTATTTTTTGCATACCAATCAAACGTTATTTTATTGCCTCCTCTATGTAATTTTGTGTCGAGGTATGCTATTTCTCGATTCGTCTCAACCTCAACTGTGAATTTAATTTTCGGGTGATACCCGTTGAGTGCTTTAAGTATAACGTCTTTGTCATTAATGTCTATTACAGCCAGTATGTCATCTACGTACTTGGCCACGTATTTGATGTTAACGTTCTTGTTGTGCAATTCTGTCAAAGCTGCGTCTAGTAAATTATCCAATACAATATCGGCAATAGTAGGAGAAAGGGGATTTCCCATTGGCATACCAAAAATCTGTTTATATATTTTGTTATTGTATGTAAAGTAGTTGTTGTCATTCAAACAGAATTTCAAAATTTCTAAGAATTTGGATTTCGGGATGCTAGTTTTCGTTTCAATAGTGTTCCATTGGTCCATAATATTTTTTATCGCTGTGTAAACAGGAACATTAGTGAAAAGGGAAACGACGTCAAACGAAACCAGTGTGTCATTCTCATCAAGGGTGATGTCCTTTAGCTGTTTTTTTAATTCCAGAGAGTTTTTAACGTTATATTTATTCGAGATGATGTTCTTGAGTATGAGTCCTATGTGTTTACTTAACTGGTAGCACGGGACTTGAATAGATGATACTATTGGTCGTAGAGGTATACCACATTTATGGATTTTAGGTAACCCGTAAATTCTAGGTGCCGTTGCAGCCGAACAAGTGAGTCTATGTTTTTGCCAATTATCCATATATTTATCCCTATATAATTGACTGATAATATTGTTATTAGTTCTGACTAATTTGTTGGTAGGGTCTGTGTTCATAACCTGGTAAGTATTTTTGTCTTCGAGTAATTTTTCCATTTTCCTTTCATATTCTTTCCTGTATATTGCAACTGTTTTGTTTCCCTTATCCGATTGGAGTATAATTATGTCCTTGTGTCTCTTCAAAAATTTTTTCGTTTTTTCATATATGGCTAAAATTAATTTTTCCTTCGGTGTGTTTCGTATGTTCCTCTTGAAAAGTGTAATTCTATTTGCCACTCTAGTTCTTGTCTCATCCTTTTCCCCATGGGTATTCTCTACCATTTTCTGAATGCACTGTTCTACATCTGCTATAATTTCTAGTGGCGAAAAACCCTGTCTATTAATTGGTAAAGCAAATTTTTTCCCTAACGATAACAACCATTTGCATTCCCATGGTATATCAACTTCGGTTTTGTTTTCAAGCCATTGTTCGTTAAAAACCAATCCCAGCTTCATAAATAACTTTTCTTTCAGTGTATTAAGTTTACTCGTTTGTTTATGTCTTGCGTTCATGTTTATGTATCTATTTCTATCAGTCTGATTTTTCATAAAAGCTCCAAAATCATCTATCGTCAAAAAGTTTCGTATACCTGATTTCAAGTTGTATAGCTTTCTTTTAATTGCCCTCAAATCGGCATTTGTCTGCGATATCTCCAGATTTAAAATTTTCCTATGAAAATTATATTCGACTCTCTCCAAATGTTCTTTTATTGTCGCGCATTGAAATAGTTTCGTTACCTGTGCTGTTGTAGCCATAGTATGTTTTGGCACTATGCCAAACCTTCTGCATGATAATAGAAATTTTAGTCCCTGTTGTTTTTGTGCATATCTTTTTACTTCATTGCAGTATTCTTTCATGGCTCTGCATGTTTCCCTATCATATTTAAATGTTATATGCTGAAAAAATCCCTTCATGTTGCGTATCGTCTAAAACCGTTGATGTTCATAGATAATGTATAAATAGATAAAGTTAATTCCTTACGGCAAGCTATCCGTTGTTTCTATTTGATTTTCTTTATTTTTGGCCACTTTCATTTGTTTATATTAATATATATGTTTATATATATTTAGCTGGTGAGGCCTAACTCCATTTTTGAAAATAAAAATGCAAAATTTTTTATTTCATTTTTCCCAACGTTTCGTGAATTTTATGTTCACTTCTTCAGGGGATTCGTCTATTAATATTAAATAAAAAACATCAACATTTAATACTACAATAGCTATTAATGTAACAAACTTACAGTGAAAATATGTAATTAATTTAAATTACATTAATAAATTTTAAAAATATAAAAATCAACGATAGCGGCGTCATCTACTGTTTTTTAAAACAACTCTATAACAGGCGCTTAAATTGTCAGTGTTGTTTTTTCTATTGTAGGATTGTTGTAGTTGCGCGCAGACCTACTAGTTGGGCCATGCTTGCTACTTTGTTGGCGAGAGTGACGAGGGGAAAAGAAACGAGTACTCAGCTTGCTGTGCTCGTCATATGCATTTTCTCATCCGTAATTTTCAGCAGGTCTATTTTGACAATTATCTTTCATATTTAATTTCGTTGTACAAAGTTAATTTCCTAGCGTGTGTGATTTTTTGTGAGTGAATTTTTTTTAAATATTTGTTATTTAACAAAACAAAAGAAATTTATAACTAAAAATATATTTTACACAACTTTAATTTTAAACTAAACAAATGTTAAAATATTCAACACGAATTTGAATTTAAATACATTTTAATAAGAAATACATATGTTTTAAACGAAATGTCAAAACGCACATATACATTCATACAAATGGAATAACAGATAAATAATAAGACTTGACTCGTGAAAACGCCGAAGCTGATTCAAAGAAGAAAAAGTTTATCAATAAGACTTGCATTGTGGAAATTGGGACTTAGTATTCTGTGTCTGTGTTCAAATGGCTCATGTTTTAATGACATGATTGCTACTTTATAGGCGAGAGCGATGAGGGGAAAAGAAACGAGTACACAGATACATGTACTGTCAGTACGCTTTGCTTTTTCATTCGTTGTTTATGTTTTTAATATCAAAAAAGCACACATGCATACGCACGACTATACAAAATAAAAAACATGTCGCCAATGACATGAATCATTTGAACACCAATTCATGTTCAAAGAAGAAAACGGAAGAATCATGTCAATAAGACATGAGCCGTATGAACTCAGACTAAGCTACAAGGCGAATTTAACCAGTGTTTAAAAAACTGCAGTTGAGATAGTAATACCATCTTCACAACGACAGCAATATTCGTGTATCTCTGTGTTATTCCTGTTTCGCGCCCAAAACATGACTGAAACGACTTATTTCCCACACACAATTTTGAGAGCGAAACAAGTCGTTTCATTTTGAAACAGGCTGCGACACAGGAAAAATTTACTATCATCTCCAATTTTGATAATAGTTATCGTTAGTTTATCTAAACTAGCTCTCAAAAAAAATCAAAACAAAATAAAAATTGTTGTTTAATAAAATAAAGTGATAATAACACTCAATTTACATGATGAATTTTATGACGTCCAATTTTGGACGTAATTTTTTTGTTTGGAAACAAGCGGTGTAGAGAAGAAAGAGGGGTAGAAAAATAGACATGATTTCTGTTTTCTCTTCCTCTTTCTTCTCTACACTATCAAACAAAAAATGACGTCTAAAATTGGACGTCATAAAATGCATCATGTAAATTGAGTGTAATAACATAATAATATTAATAAAAGTGTTAAATAATAATTTTCAAAAGATTTTGTTATTCGTGCTTAATTCCCAGTTTTTATTATTGATAAAAACACTTGAAATTTATTGTTGATTTGATAAGCTATTCCTATGCGCATTTCACTGGTTGCTTAGGCCAGATCATCAGGAAACTTCATCCATAAAGATTTTAGAAAAACTAAAGATATTAAACCAAATAAAACTGTTAAACGTATAAGAATTATACCAACAGTTCTACTTGTAATAATATCAAAGTTTAAAAAAAAACAACATCAACAATAAACAGTGGGTTCATCTCATCTTACATTCCCCACTACAATAAATTTCAAGTGTTTTTGACAATAATAAAAACTGGGAATTAAGCACGAATAACAAAATCTTTTGAAAATTAAAATTTTGTATTCCCAAAAATTGAAATTACTTTTTGAGTATTAAATAATATATTATTAAGTTTTATTTACTTTTTTATCGATTCTTAAAAGAATCACTCTAACAACACAAAAAAAATGTCAAAATGAAACAAGAACGAATCGTATGAACAGCATGTCTGGCAATGTACATAGTTTCAGAGAGCGAAATATATCTTCGTATAAACATAGCATAAAAGTTATAAGATTGTGCTGTAACTTTAACTTCTTCATTTGTCATTGGACATAAATAAACTGTTCTTCTGATTTGTTGTTCTGATTCAATAAATGAAAACAGTTTGCAGCACAGAGCATACAGAGATGAAAAAAGTGACGTAAGAAATATGCCCAAATTATTTGTGAGGGCAGCTTTCGAAGAAAGAGAAAGTCTGCTTTTACACGTTTCATCTTTTGATGCTCAACTCTTGTTTTTATTTGAGAGAAGAAAGATGAAAGGGTGTTAAGTACGTAGTTGCCTGTACTCGGTCAGTACGCTTTATGTTTTTATTCGTTGGTATATGCCCAACGATCCCTACAAGAAACGAATGAGCGAGTAGTCACATTTTTCATTTTGGTGTTAAGAAAATGATAGAAAGAAATGACCGAAATCAAGTGTTCGGTCACAATCGGTCATTTTTTCTATCATTTTCTTAACACCAAAATGAAAAATGTGACTACTCGCTGATTCGTTTCTTGTAGGGATGGCTGCAAGGCGAATTAACTACAGGTGGTTCGAGCAGGACAGTTCGAGCTTATTTGTTTTGATTTGTTAGTGTTTTGCTAAGAATGGTGGACATTTCGAGCCGTAAACACCAACAATGCAATGCAAAAAACACTATGTTGCTTCTGTTGCTGTTGGATTGTTGTAGTTCCGACACCACCTGTAGTTGAATTCGCCTTGGATGGCTGCATGTAATTTGTTTTCTTTTTTTTTCTCTTTGATTCGCTGTTAATAAAATTGTTGTTGTTTTGAACCGAACAAATTTGAAACCGATTGCTGCGTGTGATTATATTTGCATCTTTAAA
This sequence comes from Pollenia labialis, assembly GCA_949318255.1. Classification (NCBI taxonomy): domain Eukaryota; kingdom Metazoa; phylum Arthropoda; class Insecta; order Diptera; family Polleniidae; genus Pollenia; species Pollenia labialis. The sequence continues at coordinate 43,298,021 of OX439142.1, read as the reverse complement.
AGGGAATTAAAAAGAAGTTGATCATCAAAAGATGAAACGTGTAAATTTAGACAAAGAAAGCGTTTTTTGATAGTGTGTAAAAACATGCCGCCACAAACAACACAAGTTGATCAAAACAAAAATGCAAAACGAGCAGCTTTAAAAAAAAACAATATTTTCTGTCTCGTGGCTAGTGTGGCCATATCCAAAAATATTTTACAACTAAATCGGCTTTAAAATAATGCTAAAAAAATCATAAACTGCCAAAAAAATAATGCTAATATTTAAATTGTATTATTTTTTTGTTATTTTAGTTAATATACCTTTATACACGATTTATTTTACATAATTCTTCCCTATAAACTCACATAATATCAATAGAACAAACTGATTAAAAGTTCCATTGGTAGTTGTGGTCAAGCACAGCTCACGTGGGTCCATTAATTAGTTCCCGTTGTTCCTGTTTACATCAACATAAGAGAGACAAGTTTTGTCCCCAAGGGCTCTTCGACCAAACATTTCGAGTCTTAAATCTCCAAATGCCGGGCGATTACAGAGGAGGTGTTTCGTTGACTCTTCCTCCTCCTCGTCACCTCAACTTCTCCAAAAGTCATTATAAGGGAGCCTCAACCTCTGGTCGAGCCTCCCAATGGGCCAGTGGCCAGTTATAACCGCAATTAGGTTCCTTAGATTATGTCTGGACTGTGAATATCCCTTCCAGATATTTCACCCTACTGGATGCGTCTCGCGGCTGTGTGGATGGCCATTATCTCGGCCTGGATGACACTGCAGTGGTCCGGCAGCCTTATGGGAATACTCAAGTTTAGCTGTTCGGAGTATATGCCAGAACCGACACCACACAGTGTTTTAGACCCGTCCGTGTATATTCGAATCGCATCTGCGGGAATTTGTAGGTCGTCATAGTGGACTACGTTATCCAAAATGCTTACCGTGAAGCCAGGATCAAAGATTGGCTCGGGTGTGACATAATCAACATCGATGTGCCAATTAATTTCGTTCAGAATATTAGCATGTCCGATATTGTAATCCCTCCATGCTCCGGTGGCCCTTAGTCTTACCGCCGCGTTCGCAGCTAGCCTTTTCGCCATAATGTCTGGTGAAAACCAGTTTAAAATCGTAAACAATGCCTTAGAGGGGGTTGTTCTAATGGCACCTGTTACCGCTATCGCCACCATTCTCATTGTACGTTCAAACCTAGTTTGTTGACTCTTCAGCCCCGTAGAATAGAATGGGTCTAATGACACATTAATATAGCCAGTATACGTTCCTCGGGTTAATTCCCCAGTTTAGGCCAATGGCCCTTTTGCAGCAGTATAGTGCAGTTGCCGCCTTATTAGTCCTGGAAATGGTGTTCATCCCCCAGTTCAGTTTGCTGTCCAATATTAGCCCAAGATACTTGGTGCTATCAAACAGTTCCAGTGAGACCCCCTTTATCCTCGGGGTATTAAATTTGGGAATTTTGTATCTCCTTGTGAAAAGTACCAGTTCTATTTTGGCAGGATTTACAACCAGTGCACAACCCTGGCACCATTTTGTTAGGACGTCCAACGCGGACTCCATTAGTTCAGACAATAGTCTGGGAAATTTACCCATAGCCACAACTGCAACGTCATCTGCATACGCAACTGTTTTGCAGCACGTCATTTCCATGGCCCTGAGTAGGGTATTTATATTCAGATTCCAAAGTAAAGGTGACAGTACACCGCCTTTCGGGGTGCCCCTAGTCGCAGCCTTGCAAATGTTCGAGGCGCCCAAGTTGGATTCGATACGCCTGAAGTGCAAGATACTGCTGACAAATTGAATGATCGCTGTGTCGATTTCCAAATGTCTCATAGCGTTAATTCAAGTCTTACGTTGTTGAAAGCACCCTCAATATCCAGGAATGCAACTAAAGCAAATGCCTTGTAGTGCAGGGATCTTTCTATGTGGCCCACCAATGAGTGAGGCGCAGTTTCAGTGGACCTTCCCTTCGTGTAGGCGTGCTGAGCCAGTGAAAAGGAATAATGTCCTAACGATGATCTAATATGAATATCCAAAATCCTCTCCAGTGTTTTCAGTAGAAAGGAGGATAAACTAATTGGTCCACAGTCTTTAGTCATAGTGTGAAATGTCTTGGGGATGAAGACGATCTTATATGTTGTCCAAGTTGATGGGACATGTGAGAGACTCAGGCAGGATCTAAATATTGTCAAGAGCCTTTGCATCAATATTCCCAGGTTCTTCTGGAGATCCGCTGGGATAATACCATCCGGGCCTGGAGATTTAAAGGGATGGAAGCTTTTGACCGCCCAGTCCACACGATGGCGAGTTATCGGAATATAAGAGATATCCCGGGCGCCACTAAATGTTCCCTCCCTAGGCACATCATCAGTGCAACCTCAGGACCTCAAGGGTGTCCTGACTGTTTGTGGTCCAGGATCCATCCATCTTTCGTATATACGATGGAATAGCTGGTTTAGAGGATAAAATCTTACGTAGCCGACTTATCTCTGACTATCATTGTACTACATTAGCTGCGTTCGTTTACCCCAAAATTTGTACTGGATTTTACTGAAATGCGTTCGCGTACACATAAATTTGTAAAATTTTCATATTAATCACCTACTGGATATTACTGGGGTTTTACTGGAAAAGTAAACGAACGCACATATTGTATTACGACTTTGTAGTATCAAAATATTATGAAATTCTCTCCGTGTTTAAAAGAAAAAAAAAATCAGTTGTATGTATTTTTTTATATTTACACGGATGGTAAAAGTAAATTCAAAAATAATAACAGAAAATCAGATGGTTACATTGTATTACGACTTTGTAGAATCAAAACATTATGAAATTCTCTCCGTGTTTAAAAGAAAAAAAGAAAAATCAGTTGTATGTATTTTTCATGTTAACACGGATGGTACAAGTAAAATCAAAAATAATAACAGAAAATCAGATAGTTACACAAAAACAACATGAAAATTTCCTGAGCTGATTTTAGTTGTTTTTTTAATTGTATGAAAATGCTACCATCTTCAATATACTCTGTTAAAATACACCTCTGGTGTGATGAAAACACATGAGTTTCTAAAATGGTTTAGAAAAAAATCATTTACCGACCGCTTGTCAGATTTCGTGTTCGTATTCTCTCTTACACCGGGTCTCCACGTAGCAATATTTATTGCGGCAAACGTCAAATTTGATTGCTCCAAAAAATTTGCGACGTATAGACCGCACATTGCCATGAGTGGCAATCCATGCAACGCTTTCGATTTTTCTACACAACCAGTCGTTCCTTTTTTGAGTTGTACAGCATGTACTAAAATTGTTACTCTGTAGCAGTGTTTAGAGTTGTGTCGTTCATGAACGAACTCGTTCAATTGAACGGATCAGTCAGTTGAACGATGAACGGCCGTTCAGTGTCATCGTTCAATTCCGTTCAATCGTTCACTTGCATGGTTAACTTGGGTCTTTTTAGTCAGTCGGTCACTTGGTTACCGGACAACTGGTTGAAAAGAAACAACAATACTAATATGTTGTATATGTGATGCCAGTATAATATACTGTTTTCATTTACTCATTGCTACATTGCTTTACACATTTTCATAGCACGATCAGGGTTGTCTAGTTTCTTGGGACTTAATTTTCAATTTGGTGACATAGCGATTTTTTTGGCGGCTTTTAAAATATATGGCGATTTTGTTGGCTATTTGATAATGCTATGTTCACACTTGGGTTTGTTAACGCGTTTAAGCAAAATGTTGTTACATTTGAGATGATTAAGATCACAGATGGTTGAGAAAAAACCCAACAAACAATTTTATATTTCTTTTAAGTATTAATAATGGATAAAAATACTTTTTAAAGTTATCAGAAGATTATTTTAAACATAATTATGATGAAATTGTTAAAATGTATGAATTACTTAAGGAAAAAAATATAACATTAAGCAGAAATCGTGGCCGGTTGTACACGTTCATGTTCAGAGAATTCTATATGTTGCTTAAACGAGCTTAAGAACCCAAGTGTGAACATAGTATAAGCCATGAATATGTTTTGAGACTCGTAGACAAATTTACCATTTGTTATTTGGAAAGGCTATTTCAATGATGGTATTCCATCCAATTTAAATCAGTTTTTGAAAAAAGCATATAGTTATAAGGATACATCCGGTACGTACCATTTTAAATAACTTTTTATTTAACTCTTTATTGAAAGAGTTCTTTTTAATAATTAACTCCAATAAAACTCGCCTTCAAAATAGAGAGCAATATAAACTTCTTGACACGTTAATACGAGTTATAAATTATATAAATGTAAATAGCACTTTTGTAGCTTCACACGATATCGACCCCTTTGCGCGAAATTATCGTATGTTACAAATACCAAATTTTACAGGACAGCCATTTTTCTACTTTTCTCTGCTTTCACTTGTAATATCAAAATGAATATATACATGTGCTTAGATAAGATAAAATAAGACGAAGTGGAATTCGCCTACAATATTTTGCCAGGTGACGTCTCTTTGAATGTAGAACAAGATTGCATCAAAAACTAAATTTCAAAAAAATTGGCATATATGATAATTTCGCGCAAAGAGGTCGATATGTTAAACTGAATCGTATACATTATTTTCCAAAAAACAAACAGTAAGAATTACCTTGTCGGTGACCTGTATATCTTTTTAGATATATATCCAATAATTCTTTAACACTAACCTAAAAAATGTTTTGCTGCTTTAATTAGACTATTGTAAACTATTGTACCTTTTTTGTGTTAACCAATCATTTTATTTTAATTAAACAAAATATATATCATGGCGACTTTTTCCCATTTTTAGCAATTAGGAAGACATTTATTTTTTAGGATTTATACAAAATATTTTTATGAATGTTTGAAATACATATTTTATATTGTTAAAAACGCAAAAAATGGCTTTGGCGATCTTGAGCAATCAATTTGGGAAGAAAGATCAAAATAAATCCGACAACCCTGGCTGCTATTGACAATTATGCCATGTTTCCACGACGATTTGAATCACCTGCTTCGCTCTCTGAATCACAGAATATACAGAACTGTAAAAAGTGACGTGTGAAAAAGGCCCAAATCAGTTGCGAGGGCAGCTTTCGAAGAAAGAGAAAGAAAATGTTTTTTGGTAGTAAAGTGGCAATGTGTAAAAACAGGCCGCTACTATCAACACGAATTGCGTAATCAAAACAAAAAATGCAAAAGGGCAGCTTTCTTAGAAAGAGACAAAAAAAAAGACAAAATCTTCCGTCTCGTGTCAGTTCTGTATATTCTGTGCTCTGAATCATGTTAATGAATCACGGTGTTTATACGACTTATCTACTTGCTTCGTTTTGACAGTTGTCTTTAAAAAACAAATCAGCGTTGTCAACTTTGCATTTTCAAAACGCACCAAAATGGTGAAAAAACGCAGCAATTTCAGACTTTTTTTTATTTAAAATATTTATTTAATTAATTAATTCTGCATAACATTTTTATATGAATAATACAGTAGAATCGCAAATTGTCGTTCAAGAGGAGTTGTGCACTTTAAACCAGCAAATTAAATCTAAGTTAATTTATTAAAAAAAAGTAATTTAAATAAATTAAGTGTGTTATTTTGGAAAAATCTTTGCTTATTTTTGCATTTTTTACAATTAAATACCCCTTAGAAAATTTAATAGTTCAAAAAAGTTAACAACTCATATAATATTTCGGTCTATTTTTTTCGCGATTCTACTGTAACACAATAAAACAGTCTTTAAAGTTCAGAGTTTTAGAAAGAATAAATAAAACTTAACAAACATAAAAAAGCTACACAAATTAGTTTGTTTTCATACAAGGCGAATTCAACAAGGTAAACTCTTTAGAGCAACTGCTCGTCAGCTGTTACATCCCATTCGTCAAAATTTTCTTTTTTAATTGTTTTGTTTTAATTACATACATTAAATTGTCGAAGTTAAAATTTTTTGAGAAAAAACTTATTTGTTGTGAAACTTTTATTAAAATTGATTACAAAGTACGTATACTTACTTGTTTTTCAATAGCTTATATATTAGTTATTCCCTTTAAATTGTTCCAACAACTTCAAAATCTTGAGAAACACAAATTAAAATATGAAAACAATCAATAACATTTATTTCATTTATTAATTACGTCTTCATCACATTTTGTAAACAACTATTTTGACAAATTGGAATTGTTAAACTAACAAAATTCCTGTTATTTTTGTTAGAGTTGTAATTGTTGAAGCGACGAGTTTAGCTTGTTGAATTCGACTCGGTATTCATATGTACTAATTAATTTTTTTTATTTTCATAAAATATATACCAGCGATCAACTGTAAATATCTAGTAGGGATTCAAAGTTAACAATAGTTCAGTATTTATCGTTTTATTAAGAAAAATTTAAAAAATTTAATTTTTTCAGAAGTTTAGTATTTTCATATTTAAAATTATAACAATTAAACAGCCTTTTACATTTACATAGTTAAACAAGAAAACCCCAAAACTTTATAAAAAATAAAGAAATTTGTATATAAATACATAATATATATGTTTGCATTCATTTGTACAAGATGATACATTTTCGAAAATTAATTTAATAAATCTTGTTTAAAACTTTTTAAAAAGAGATCAAAAATTTATAATAATTATTCCAAATTAATAAAGTTAATATTTTCATCATTATTGTTATCGCAGAATAAATTTAAAAAAGCACCAAAACTGGTGCGAAACGAACCGAGTTGACAACTCTGAAATAATCGATTTTGACAGCTAGATCAGATAAACTTGCGATAAAAATTGGAGAAGAGAGAAATTTTTCGTGCTTCACAAGTAGATTCATATTGAATCTACTTGCTTCGCTCTCAAAATTTTGTATGGCGAAGCAGTTGCTTCGTTCATGATTGGAATGTGAAGCATGAATAGAGAGCGAAGCACGTACCGTGGAAACATGGCATTATTCTATTATGTTTATGAGCGTTGCCAGTTGTTCTTAATATAAAACCCGCCAAATGCAATTTTTTTTATTTGACCAGAAAATTTTATACATTTATATTCCATTTAGTTTTAAAATAAGATTTTTAAATAAATTATCAACTTCAATATTCGACAGCTTTATTTATTAAAGCTAAGTCAAGTTTTAGAGCACGAAATTAGTATGGAAAACCCACTTTTAATGTATATATTACTTAAGCATTCGTTTTTGAATAAAGCGACTCATACACTTGCAATAAAATTGTTAAATTTTACGTGCTGTACAATTATATTGCCAATGTGTATGTAATATTCGAAGATGCACAATATTGGCAACAATCAAAAGACTTGATTTTTATTGCACAACGAAAAGATAGTGAAGTGTGTTGGCAACATTGTATAATGCTGCTTATGTTATTCCTATAGGTTATGTTAACTTTGTATTAAATGAATGAAACCATTGTGCAACTTATTGCATAAAATAGGACAAAATGGAAATAATATGGCGAATATCTTAAACAATAATATTGCAAGTGTATGGGCCGCTTAAGACTATTAAAATAAAAAAAATAGTTTTTAAGAAACTACTTATGAATTTTAAAAACTAAATCCAACCTGGTAAAACACCCAAGATGGCAGACTTATTATTTTTAATGCATTCCTACAATATGAGTAGGTATCAAATGGGAGGACTTGCTTAGAATAAGTCAAAAAATTAAGTGCCTAAATCTCTAAATCAAATATGACGGACTAAGTTTTTATGCTCTCCTTCAATATGGGTACCAAATTAAATTAAAAGTTAAATAATATATAAAAAAAAAACTTTTATTAAAATGCTCTAAAAAGAAAAAAAGAAAATTTTACTTCAAAACTTTTACTATCACCTTATTACGTCGTTACACAATTAATATGATTTAAAGCTTGTTGCGAGATTTAAATAACTTGCAGCCAATTTCACCAAGTTCAGTTATAACTAACTTTTACTTTAACTTCCAGTTAACAATATGTTTTTGACAGTTATAGGTGATAGTTAATTATAACTGAACTTGGTGAAATTGACCGTTGATGTGATTGATTTTAACCACTAAATTTCTCAAACAAAGTAAATACAAGTTCTTAAATCTCGCGACAAGCTTTCATATTTAAAAAATTGTGTATTAACAGGCAACATGCTTTTAAATCATATAAATTGATTAATGACATTATAAGTTCTAAAAACAGGCAGTAAAAGTTTTTAAGTAATTCTTTCTCTTTAAATAAAGTTACATTAGCATTTAGAATATGAGAACACCAAACAAGTAATAAAACCGCCACGTTTCGCGAGAAATCAGTAGATATGGCAGCCCAGATTGTACTAATCAATTTTTTATGCAGTGTGCCAAATTGCCACTGGCAATGTGTTAAAAGAAACAAGAATAGTATACTGGTATAACATAAGCACTATAATAGTTTGTTTCTTTTCCATCCGTTGTTTGGTAAACGAAAAAACAAATGCGAATTTGATTTGCGTTTGTTATCCAATCTTGGGTACACTCAAAAATTTTTGCAGTAACTACACGTAATTTACTAAAATCATTTTCCGTAAAGTTAAAACTTAGTGAAAATTTTGTTATTTTATAATTAATGTGCTGTTTTCACAACACAAGTGATTGAACGTGTAGGGTAATTTATCTGAAAAACTCTCAAAAAACTTAGTGCTTTTCATATACATTTTACTACACATTCAATCACTTGTGTTGTGAAAACAGCACATAAACTAATTCATAAACTTACATGTTGTTCCAAAAATAAATATGTTCAGTTATTTGTTATGCTTAAAATAAAACTGAAATGGGTACTTAACTGCAAAGTTAAATCTCAGTTAGTCTTTACGTTCTGTTCTGTTACGAATCAGCTGATTTGTTTTTGTTATTAAAAACCCTATGAAATTGATTAGTATTTCTGTTCTGTTGCGGTTCAGTTTGCTAAAATCAAAAACTAGTTAAGTAATTGTAAGTGACAGCAAAATAAATAACAAAAAATACATATTTATATTAAAATAAACTATTTTTTGATTAAAAGAATTCATAAAATTTAATTTTTTAAAATCTATGTGCATTAATGTTATTTAAATAAAACAATGGACAATGCAAAATTAATAAATTTCTCATAAATGGCTGATAAGTTGCTACAGAAAAAGTAACTTTTACAATATCGAAACAGAACGGCACGGAACAGAACAAAAACAGAAAGTAAAGACTAATTCTGCCTTTATTTTAAATTATTTTATTATTTACATACTTACATATATGTGCACATAGTGAATAAAACAACAAAAATGTTTCGCCAATTTGGTAGGTCTGTCTTAGTATGTACATAATTCAAATCGAGTTAAAATTAACTGAAAATACCTTTGAATGTATTTTTTTTAGTTACTATATTTAAGTTTAAAATAACGGAAAAATTTATTTATTTTTAAAGCGTTTCTCCGTTTTAAAATTAACATTGAAATGACATGACCCGTTTTCTAATAAAATTTTTAATTATTCAACTTAATATTCTTTTGAATTTACCTACATAGTATTTTGAGTGTAACATCACACAAGTATGCTATACTTGTTTCTTTTATCACATTACCGTATTCAATCAGTTGTGAATGAATGTTTTGCCGTACAAAAACAATTTGGCCTGTTGTTTTTGTCTTCTTGTACATAAAACGAACGATTGAACGGAATGAACGAACGGGTTCACTTTGAATGATTGAACGAAAATGACCGGTCACTGAAATGAACGATTTGGCACAAGTCTAGCAGTGTTGCCGTTAGGATACGAAAGATACATTTTTCGTATCTTTTGATGACTTCATGTACCATGTATAATCCTGACATTTTTCGTATCTTTTGAATCTGTACGTAAAATTTACAGAAATAAAATATTAAATTTTAATATAACTAAATTTTAAAGATTGAGGTCTTTTTAAATTTTACATAAAAAAACTTTGAACGTTTATTTTAACCAATATTTCGGGTTATTTTCTTATTTAACAATATATAAAAGGACAAATTAAAAATTTTTTTTTTTCAATTGAATACAAAAATATTTTTCAAATCAAACTTGATTGTAATACAATAAAAATTAATTTTAAACTTCCGTTTTTATTTTTATAAATTAAATGTCTATAACTTTGTGCTACATTCTCAGTGTCAGACCTCAAGCTTGAAAATTTAGTTATATTATAATAATAAAGGTCGAATAAAATACATATAATATTAAATTTTAATTTAAAAAATGCTGTTAATGAGCTGATGTTTAAAATTTTGAAAAAAGTAGTTGGTTTAACATTTGTACTTCCATTTTCGAATGCATGAGTAGCGAGAATTTTTAGCCAACTAAATCTTATTAGGACTGATCATCGTAACCGACTCAATACTAATACAATAGCAGCTTTAATTATGGTGAAAGAGAACATTAAGGATGTTTCAACATACGATCCACCTAAATCGATGATTACTAGTAGTGCGTAGTATAGTCATTTTTAAAATTAGCTTACTGTATTTTTAAAAATTACATACCTAATATTTATGACTATTTATTTAATTTATTGATAAAAATGAATTTATTTAATATAATTTTCTTTACAATATTCATTAAATATGAAATAAAAATTGTATGTTAATAAATGTTAACGTTAAAAATGGATTTTTTTCAAAATGAATCTTTTTGGGAAAAAATGTATCATTTTGGAAACTAAAATGTATCTTTCTCGAAATTTCGCTGGCAACACTGACATTAACACAAGGTAGACTCATTTCGGAGTGTAGACATGCTGCTCCAAGTCGAATTCATAAAGGTGACCGCATCATGAGATAGAGCTATGCTAGCTATCTCTTTTTTTAAATACATACTATGTATTTTGTTATTGTAAAAAGTTAGAGTGATTGTCAAAATTATTTGTTTATAAAATATACACAATTGCTTTAGAAGTTAATTTTTTTTTCTGTATTGCAAATTTATTGTGGCTCCACTTATTCCTTTCGCCTTTTAAAATCCTTGTGTTTAAATTGTATGTTCACTTTTTTGTTCTATAACATTTAAATAGGTTTTTTTCATGAATTTATTTTTTTATTGAGTTTTAAATTTTAACAATTTTTTTTTATAAAATGTAAACAACGCTTGACATTCAGTATACAAACAAGGAAATAAACATTAAACAGATGATTCGAATATGTCACCTTTATGAATTCGCCTTGTGCTGCTCTATAAAAATAACGGAGTTGAATCGAGTTGTCAAAATGGTCTTCATATAAATTTAACTCGCACATGTACAAATTATGGCTCATATACGCGAAATTTGACGTTTGGGTTCCAACTTAGGTAAACAGCTGACAAACATATGGGCCAACGAGTTTACCTTGTGTAAATATACCTTGCTCTTACCTAGCATTTTCCCTACAAGAACAATGACAGTCATTTGATGCATCATCTGATGGGCATTGCTGATGTATTTATACATCAGAAGCTTCTATCATTTTATTAAGGGCAATATGAAAAAACTGATGTAAACATTCGTGTACGTGTGACATTTTTCCCCACTCATACTTGTGAACTTGAATATACCCTGCAAATTCTAGGACCAGTCCAAGCACCCGTGTAAAGAGTAGTCCACAAGGGACTAGGACTAGTCCAAAAGTAACCCAAACGTATGGAAAAAACATGGTCTATTTAACATTACGATGTCCTAGGGCAGGACCATATAACCCATCTTTGGACTACAAAGGAGTAGTTTTAAAACTACTCCATTGTTTACACAAGAGGATTAGTTTTAACTTCGTTTAAAAACGAAAACATGTCTTTAAAAAACGAAGACATGTCGTCTAACTACAAACACTTTTTAACAATGACATGGTCCATGCTTGCATTACATCGGACCAGTCCATGAGTAGTACATTTCATAAAATTGGATTAGGTGGTCCAATAAAATTTGCAGGGAACTCATACTTCCACTCACGAGGGGAAATTTGGCACTTGCATGCCACTAAGTGCCGGTTCACACACGTCAAGTTTGACTCGTCAAGTCTTGAGTTTTTAGGAGAGACGGGAAAAGAAATGGCCTTCTTTTTCCCTTCTCTCCTAAAAGCTCAAGACTTGACAAGTCAAACTTGACGTGTGTGAACCGGCACTAAATGTCAAAACGATAAGCAATGTTACCCTGTCAAAAATTTAATGCAAATTTACTGGATTATTGTCAAATTGTAATTAAAGTTTTAACTTGATAAATGTATTATTATGATTACTTTTTGAAACGCGCATTAATAAAAGCAAGTTTGTTAATTATAGCGCATAAATATTGTTTAAACGTTTAATCACAAAAGCCAATGGCATGAGATTCGACTATTTCGAACAAATTTTCTTTGATAATACGTATACAGTAGTGGCATGCCACTACATGCATGTGTAAAGGCAGGGTTACTCAATACATTTTGCTTTTACATGGTATGATTTTTCTCATTCTTCATAATGTCGTAATACAATGTATTACCGTGTAAACTAGCCTTAATTATAGAACCCCATTTTTACGATGAATATTTAATGCAATTTACTCATATACAAAAACTTAATTAAGTGCTATTGCTTCTAATCGCCTTCTAGCCTCTTTATATGCCATCATAATATCGTCCAAAGTCATACCACTTGTGCGACTTGAGCATGGATTTAAAAGTTCACAATTGCGTTGCGTCAAAACTTGACAAAATAAACTTAGTTTCCCAGAATTTTGCATACGTTCGCCGTAACGACAATGAAAATTTGTAATATCGCATTCCTCTTTATCCTTGGCCTGTTCACAAACGAAACGCTCATAATCGAATTTTCGTCGTCCTCCAATGAAGTAACGCTTAAGAGATTCGAAAAATGTCTCAACCGGGCGAATACAATTTAGTGTAACTGTATGATGGCAGGGTTGCAAAAGATTAAGGGAGTAGTAAGTAAATCCTTCAATACGTTCTCGTTCCCATGAATCTATTGATTTGATTTCAAAAAATATACGTAAGTGATGAGAAGGGTTAAATTGTTCTTCACAAAGTACGGTAATTTGCCAAGTTAAGGCAATGTATTGGTTTGAGTCAGAAGTAGATGCACCGTGTGACGTGGCATCTAAAATACCCTCCTCTAATATTGTGTTCTCGGGTAACTGTATATGATATCGAACATGTATATTATCGTATTCAAAGCCGGTAACATCCTTAACCGTAAAAAGTATGGCACTTCTTTGAGTTCTTATCGGAGGCATGGCAAAATGTTTAATTAAATCTTCATCTAAACGCCAATGTGTTGGCAACTCCGGCAAATAGAGAAATTGTTCTTGCCCAGTAGATGGCAAGGCTTTAGGTGAAACATCTTCAATACTATAGGAATACAAATGTCGATAATCACTTTCAATCTCTATAAAATAAGGCTGACTCTCAGAATCCGTGAAGTCTGGATAAATATAAAGTAGGCGTTCTTCTTTAAACCACCGCAATACGACCAACTGTGTATCAGGTTTGAGAGCTGCATAAACAAACATTTGTTCAAAAGTTTTTTCCCTATAATATTTCATTATTCCGCTCAAGTTTTTATCTTCATCAGTATTGGGTGCGAAATTGTCTTCGTTAACGTAAGTGAATATGAAATTGTCAACAAAATTTGTTGTTTCTACTTCCGCTTTGACCTGTTTACGTTGACGTTTCTTTTTTGTTTGTTTTTTAGCTCGATATTTTTCTTTAATCATTTCGTGGTACGCCCTTTGCTGATTGTTGGTACAATTTTTGATGTCACTATACAATTCGCATTCAGTTAAACTGAAAAGTTTTTGTTGCCATCGAATGAGCACAATTTTTTCAGCATCTTGGTTCTCAATTCTCTTCTCGGGTATGGTTAAATTGCTGCTGATATTTTCGAGTACAGGATATTTTGGTAGCTTTAAAAGAGTATTTATAGAACGAACATGTATTTTAAATTGTAAATTATTAATATTATCTTTAACAAAATAAATTCCAGAATGTTTTGGTATTAAATTTAACATTACGTTTTTAAAAATTTTTTGTTAAGCAACAATTCTATACTTTTGTTACAATATATGTAATAAAATATGTATAAACAAAACTGTTGCTATGGTAGCGACTGTTTGTTACGAACGAACAGTGTGTCAAATTTATTAAATCTCTTCAAGCGGCATGGCCATACATCAAACTGAATAATCAAATTAACGTAAGTGTTGGTAATATTCTTTTTTGCTAAGCATAGCCACACATCAGATTTAGGCCATCCAATGCATGGGACTTAAAACAATTTTTGAATTGCTTAAAGGAATTTCGGTTTTTTTTTTTTAATAAATTTAATCAACTAAACCGTTTTGAGTTACGCAAATATATGTTGTGCAACCTCGTCCATTTTCGAAATAACGGTATATCTAGAAAACAAGTCAATCTAAAAAACGATAAGCACCATCGCATTCAGCGTACCCGAATTATTTAAAACGCCAGGTGCCCGGATTGTCTCAAAAAAAAAATGTCAAAATCTAGCACAGTGATATTATTTAGATTCTTCATCTATATGAAATTTTGCATTTAAGTGGTTTAAGGAAGTGGGTTTATGTGGGACCTATGGTTAATTTTGGACCCACCAGCACAGCTTTTTGTCATAACATAGAAGGTATCGTAAAAGTCATTGTCACCAATTTTTATGTAAATACTAACATTTATAAGGAAGTTATGGCGTTAAAAGCAATTTTTGGGAGTAGTATTTGTATGGGAGCTAGATCAAATATGCACATATTCCAATTAAATTTGGTAAGATGATTTTGAGTGCAATAAAATGAGTTTAGACCAAATTTAAGCTTAATACCAACATAATAAGATGGCTTATGGACACAAACACCCTATTGCGGAAAAAACGTGTATGGGGGCAATGTGAATTATATCATAACTATGTATGTGCAAATTTCATCAAATTATTTCCAATATTGTGACCTGTACCTTGGGTGTGATTATTTTTTTAAACATTTTCATGTTTTTTTTTTTGCAAACAAAAAGATAAGAAAATGCTTTTTTTCTCTCAAATCTTTATGGTCTTTTTACTCGTTACCAAAGTATAAACAACCCAGCCAACAAAATACTCCATCGTTGTCACAATTAGACATTTCTTGCAAATGTCTGACTTCATTCTTAGAGACTTCTTTCATATTTCTGTCAGACATTGAGTATACTTATTTTCTGGGCGATTTCTGGTCGATTTCGAATGGTTATATCGGGGGAAATTTATGAACAGATACGTCTTATAGATTTCCTACGGAATTCTTACAGTTGCGTCTAACGATTATTATTATTTTTTTTTTTTGTGTAAATAATGACAATTGTCATTTAGTTGAAAATAATTTAAATTTTATTTTGTTTCAAGATAAAAAAAAAATAAAAAAAGGTTTAAAAATTATAATTAAATACTTTTAAATATTTTCCAATAAAAGAAATTCTCTCAGATATCGGTTAAAAAACAATAAGCATCTCGGCTAGCTCATCAAAATTTTCCATGCCTTTTTCATTAGATTTCTGGCAGATATCTATCAGAAATGTCGGCAAAAAAAACAGAATTTCCTACGACATGTCTGTCAGAATTCGTGTCAACCACTTCATACGTTTTTGGGTCCGAAATCTGACAGAATTCTTATACGATTCCGACTTTTTTATCGACGTTTCTCTCAGATATCTGTAAGACGTCGGATTATTTTGCTGACTGGGAAGTTACAATTATTGAAAAGTTACATACTTAAGTATATACCTACGTATGTACATATGTATATGTACATATGTATGCAAATAATTTGATTGAAAATAAGAAATAATTATCGATTATTGGACGGGCCTAATTTTACAACAGCACTTTAACTTGTTAATAAGTTGACGGAATTTCTTCGTGGACATTTTAAACGCTCTAGTTACTTTAAAAAAGACAAAAAGCAATGTTTTAATTTAAAATAAAACTAGGTATGTACATACACAAAATGCATTATAATCTTTTAATCCAAGCGAAAAAATAAGTTCTTCTTAAACTTAGTCTTTAAGCTCCCATAAAACAAACGCAATCACGTCCAAAAGAGAATGGAAACTGCCATTATTAGACATGCCATCGCCACATAAGGAGATTTACGTTCACCTATTCTAGCCAATTTCCAAAATACGCCCAACAATCTGAAATATAATATACAATTTTAGAATTTAAATTGATAAAGAACATTTGTGAAGAACACAGACCCGGTCTTGTTACGATCCATAAAACTAGGAAACAGGGAACGCAAATAAGCACAGGTGCAAATCATTAATAAAATAACAGATAACAAACTTTGGAAATTGAAAAGGGCACTCTGTAGGAACGAAATATTCATTAGTTTTAGTTTATGATAAAAAAAAAAATATTTACCATTATTATTTTTTTTTGTTAACTTTTTGGTATTCTGTGATATAAATACAAATTTTTCGCCAAAAATTTCATTAAAGATAAATGACGTGCACAAGTTTGTTTTGTTGTCAATAAAAATTTATTATTTCGAAATTCACAATAACCTTAAACAGCTGTGAAATATGCTGCCATATCAAATAGGAGCATTTTATATCTTCGTGAAGAAAACAAACTTTTTGGCAAACTTTTTGTTTAGGTTTTGGCAAACTTTTTCACAGTTGATAAAAAAGTACTATTTAGTTACAAGTGCGTTTTGTTTTGAATATGCATGCATATAGGTTTTCGCTTATAAAAATAATACAAATAAGCGCACGCCTATGTAGGTAGTACCAATCGATAGATCATAAAAATCTGAATCGATATCAATTTAGGTTATAAGATGACACTCTTGCGATAAAGAGTTATAGCGCATCAAACTTTAAATTTGCAAAATATGTGCATGTTCAAATTTAGTTTTATGCTAATAACTCGGAAACTATTCCGCGTGCACATATCTAGCTAGTATCAATCGATTGAGCGTAAAAATCTGAATCGATATTGATATTGTATATTTTCTAAGAGACTTGGGGGGAAAAGTTATAGCGCAGCAAACTTTTTAAAATTTCTCTATATGCACATGTATGAATTTAGTTTTTCACTAATAACTCGGAAACGATTCCGCGTGCACATATCTCGCTAGTACCGATCGATAGAGCGTAAAAATCTGAATCGATATTGATATAGTATATTTTCTAAGAGACTTGGGGGGGATGTTATAGTGCAGCAAACTTTTTAAATTTTCTATATATGTACATATACAAATTTAGTTTTTCACTAATAACTCGGAAACGATTCAACAAACTACAGACATATATACATACACATATATGGATTTTTTAATTTTACACTTTTTAGGGTAATTTCTTGAATATAACAACCCCCTATTCCGATTCTTACGATTTTTCTATATAGTAAACAATTTTCCAATTTGCTTTTCTATTAAATGGTAATACTATATTGCACTAATGTTAAGTTCTTAATTTATTTTTTATCTTCATATTTTAAACACTTTTGTTAAACAAAAAAGTGTTTACAACTAATGAAAGTGCTTGATATGGCAGCACTGTGGCAAAAATAAACTGGCAGCTCTGCTTGATCATTATTTGTTTACAAAGTTGATTGGACAGACACATAAAAATATGTAATAATAATTAACATTTTGTAACGCTATAACTTTTCCCCCCAAGTCTCTTGGAAAATAAACTATATCAATATCGATTCAGATTTTTACGCTCAATCGATCGGTACTAGCGAGATATATGCACGCGGAATCGTTTCCGAGTTATTAGTGAAAAACTAAAATTTTATATGTACATATATAGGAAATTTTAAAAGTTTGCTGCACTATAACATCCCCCCCCCCCAAGTCTCTTAGAAAATATACTAAATCAATATCGATTCAGATTTTTACGCTCTATCGATCGGTACAAGCGAGATATGTGCACGCGGAATCGTTTTCGAGTTATAAGTGAAAAACTAAATTCATACATGTGCATATAGAGAAAATTTAAAAAGTTTGCTGCGCTATAACTTTTCCCCCCAAGTCTCTTAGAAAATAAACTATATCAATATCGATTCAAATTTTTACGCTCTATCGAGCGGTACCAGCGAGATATATGCACGCGGAATCGTTTTCGAGTTATTAGTGAAAAACTAAATTCGTACATGTGCATATAGGGAAATTTTAAAAAGTTTGCTGCGCTATAACTTTTCCCCCCAAGTCTCTTAGAAAATAAACTATATCAATATCGATTCAGATTTTTACGCTCTATCGATCGGTACTAGCGAGATATATGCACGCGGAATCGTTTCCGAGTTATTAGTGAAAAACTAAATTTTTATATGTACATATATAGAAAATTTAAAAAGTTTGCTGCACTATAACATCCCCCCCAAGTCTCTTAGAAAATATACTATATCAATATCGATTCAGATTTTTACGCTCTATCGATCGGTACTAGCGAGATATGTGCACGCGGAATCGTTTCCGAGTTATTAGTGAAAAACTAAATTTTTATATGTACATATATAGAAAATTTAAAAAGTTTGCTGCACTATAACATCCCCCACCAAGTCTCTTAGAAAATATACTATATCAATATCGATTCAGATTTTTACGCTCTATCGATCGGTACTAGCGAGATATATGCACGCGGAATCGTTTCCGAGTTATTAGTGAAAAACTAAATTTTTATATGTACATATATAGAAAATTTAAAAAGTTTGCTGCACTATAAAATCCCCCCCCAAGTCTCTTAGAAAATATACTAAATCAATATCGATTCAGATTTTTACGCTCTATCGATCGGTACAAGCGAGATATGTGCACGCGGAATCGTTTACGAGTTATTAGTGAAAAACTAAATTTTTATATGTACATATATAGAAAATTTAAAAAGTTTGCTGCACTATAACATCCCCCCCAAGTCTCTTAGAAAATATACTAAATCAATATCGATTCAGATTTTTACGCTCTATCGATCGGTACTAGCGAGATATGTGCACGCGGAATCGTTTCCGAGTTATTAGTGAAAAACTAAGTTTGTACATGCACATATTTTGTAAATTTAAAGTTTGCTGCTCTATAACTCTTTATCTCAAGAGTGTCATCTAATAACCTTTATTGATATCGATTCAGATTTTTATGCTCTATTGATTGGTAGTACGAACATATACGGGCGCTTATTTGTTTTTATTTTATAAGCGCAAAACTATGTGCATGTATATTATTATACATTCAAAACAAAGCGCACGTGTGAATAAATACTACTTTTTTCTCAACTGTGAAAAAGTTTGCCAAAAAACCAAAAGTTTGTTTTCTTCTCATACGTGCATTTTATTTTAATATTATAACTTGTGGTCTACACGTAGAATGAGATATAAGATTTTTCTATCTGCAAACGGCAAATTGAATCGCTGAAAGCATTATCTTACCCCCGTTTCCACATGCAAGAACAAGTTCGAAAAACTCAATACGATCATACTTTTTCACTAACATTCACAAAATTTTTGAACTTTCAGCCAATCGGCTGTTTCCTCGAGTTTCGTTGATAATACGTATACACTACTTGCATGTGGAAACGTAGGGTTACGTGTGGACTCTAAAGTTCCAATTAGACGTGACATAACCATGACACAGCCGTAACATGTAGTCTACAACAGACATGAAATGCTTAACATTAACACTAACATGATGTTAGTGTTAAGTATAGACTCATCATGTTAGAGTTTTTCTCATGTTTTAACACGGCTGTTAAGCCATGTGTTTTAACAACTCTTTTATAACATAAAATGACGTTTAAGCTTGACAGAAGTCATTTTGTTGCTTTTTTTCATTTCACACACACTATTGATTGGAGTATGCTTCGACGACAATCAAAAAATAATGAAATTTCTTAACATTAACATGAGTACTATACTCCACCATTAACATATTAAAAATTCAACATGGAGTCTTACCATCATGTTTTAACAGCATTTCATGTCAGTTGTAGACTCGGTGTAACATGTAGTCTACAACAGACATGAAATGCTTTACATTAACACTAACATGATGTTAGTGTTAAGTATAGACACATCATGTTAGAGTTTTTCTCATGTTTTAACACGGCTGTTAAGCCATGTGTTTTAAAAACTCTTTTATAACATAAAATAACGTTTAAGCTTGACAGAAGTCATTTTGTTGCTTTTTTCATTTCACACACACTATTGTTTGGAATATGCTTCGACGACAATCAAAAAATAATGAAATTTCTTAACATTAACATGAGTACTATACTCCACCATTAACATATTAAAAATTCAACATGGAGTCTTAACATCATGTTTTAACAGCATTTCATGTCAGTTGTAGACTCGGTGTAACGAAGACCATAGAAAGCAAAATTGAATTGGTTTGTATCAAGGCGTATTCATTTTTCAGGTGGCGTTGAAAGCACATCTGTGCTACTTTTTTTTCTTAATTAGAGAGAGAAATGTCAAAGTTGCTTGTGTTTTTGACATATCGACCAACGAAAGCAACAAAAAAATACATTGTTGTGTTTTTGCTGTTGTTACTTGCAGGGCTGCCGTTTTTGGTTATTTCTAACCAAAATTGGTTATATTTTTTTTCAATGTGGAGATGTTAATATTTTTTTCATTTTGGTTACTTTTTTCTAAAATAATAACACGTACGAATATTTTTTCTTGATACAATTATTTACGAGCCGGAATAATTTGTATTGTGAACTACGATTTTTTCATTATTTGTTACCAATGAACTGAAGTTTTTTATATTTTATCGAAAACAAAAAATCCCTCTCAAAACAGAAACCAAATAATTTTTTCAAGATTTTTGGTGAACAAATATTGCTTTTGTGATTTTTATATTAAAACGACATGTTCTGAAATCGAAAACAAATGAAGTTTTAATCAATGGAAATTTTCAATTATTTTTTTTAAATAAAGGAGGGTAAATTTTCTTGATTTTAAGAGTAGTAAAGATAAGTTATATGTACTTATGCCCATAATTTCTAAAAAAGAAATCTAGCTGTGTATAGAAATCTAAGGTGTAAAAGCTGCAATATTTTAAAATAAAACTGAAGGTAAAAACATGTAGTCTAAATAAACATTGAAATAGGTTAAAATAACTGTGAGGTACGAACACGACCAGCTTTCTTTTTGTAGAAATTACGGGCATTAAAGTAAAGCAACGGTCACACTTGTCAAATATTTAACGAAAAAAACGGAACCAACAAGCTAACTAAATAATAATTTCCCTTAATTTCAATATTAATTTTTATTATAATACCACATCTTACACAAAACAGTTTTTTTGCTATGTCTAGTAGTATAATTAGTGTATTTTGTGATATTAAGACTATGTTAAATTTCACTTACTATTAACAAAAGTAGTGGTTACGCTTATTTGGTCAAATATTTAATAAGTGTGACCGTAGCTTAAGAAGTGCATAAAATCAAAATTTATAAAAACTTGAAAAAAAGTTTAATGTTCCGAATTTAGGTTATTTCCAGAAGTATATTTACATACATATTTAAAAATACACATAGGAATTTTAAAGATTTTTCAAAATTACATTGATTTATCAATATAATTTTAAAATTTATTGAATTTTCTTTAAGAAATGGCTGTAAGTTTTAAGAAATTTGAAATTTTACTGTTTATAACTTGTCGGTATGCATATTTATTTAATGTTTTTTTCCTTTTAAATCACCTATGTATGAAAAACCACACAAAAGGAATCATTTTTACACGATAAACAAATAAATTGTTGAGGTACACTAAAGAATATCTAATAAGTACAAAAAAACACATTTTTTGACTAAAAATATTTTTTAGTAACAAAATATTTCAGAACTTACGTAAGCTATCCTCGTTTGAGTTTTCCACACACATGTAGTTACTACGTATTTTGCACTAGAGGCTAAATTTTCTGTCGGAAAAGTGTGATTATTTTTTATATTGTTGCGAACTGCATGCAATGTATGTTTTATAAATTGAACGCTTATATAAAATACACACCAGATTTGTAGGGTTTTCAGTTGATCACAAATCGTAAATCAACGAACTATGGAGCCGCATCAAAGTATACTGACATTGCATATGTGTAAAAAACCACACACGAGAGTAACTAACGTAAGTTTTTTGAGCTTGAGTTGAGGGTTAAGATTATTATTTGGTCAAAAAAATTGACTGTCAGTCATTTACTTTTTCCCCATTGAATGTACGTTACGAAAGGCGAATTTGTTTATATTCGCCATAATATTTTACAATGATTCACAAAATATATCAAATAGAACCATTATGAATCAGTTATTCTTATTATAGAATTATAAATTTGAAATAAAATGTACAAACAAGAGAAAAGAGTTTTTGTAATATTTTATATACATGTAAATTAGAAAATATTAACATAAAATGCATTTCGCATATCGCCAAACGTGAATTTCAACCGGCAAAATGATTAAGAAATCGCCACAT
Organism: Pollenia labialis; assembly: GCA_949318255.1. Taxonomy (NCBI): domain Eukaryota; kingdom Metazoa; phylum Arthropoda; class Insecta; order Diptera; family Polleniidae; genus Pollenia; species Pollenia labialis. Next base: position 43,275,569 of record OX439142.1, on the reverse strand, counting down.
TTGACAGTCCTGCCAATAACAGCTAAAAAGCAAAAAACAATTTTCCATTTTTGTTCTTTATAACTGGCATTTTAAAAAATATTCAATTTATGAACTTTCAATATACTGAATTTTGTATGGATATTTTTCGGGTTTAACTCTTGTAAAATAAAAAAAATTTTTTACGAAAAATAATTAAATACTTTTTAATAAGCATCTCGTTATTTTTTTAATTCTCATTTAATAAAAGTCGTTTTAAATTTGGTTATATTTTTTTACATTTGGTTACTTTTTCAAAAATATTGGTTGTAAAAATTGTGTTGGTTGTGGCAGCACTGGTTACTTGTTGTAGTATCGACCAGGGTTGCCGTTTACAAAATTTTAACCCGACCAAAATTGTCTGCAAAACCTACCAAAATCCCTTGAAACCGACCAAGGCGAATTCAAACAGGTAAACTCATCTCGTCAGCCGTTCATCAGCTGTTTCCACGGCGAATTAAAAATATGGTCAAACGTCAAAATATGATTTTGTCTTGGGAAGAAGTTGAATGAAGTGTTAAAAATATTATTTTTATAATAAAAATATTTCAAAACTGCGAATGATTGAAGTGAATGAATTAATTTCTTTTATAAAAAAGTGATAATTTTAATTTGGAATAAAAAAATTTTGACAACCAACCAGAAAATTGTATAAACAAAATACATGGGGCTTTTTGTAGTTGTAGAGATGAGTTTACCTGTTTGAATTCGCCTTGAAACCGACCAAATTTTTGAAATATTTAAAAACAATTATATCGTCATAAAAATGCAAAAGGGCCCTATCATAATTTTTTAAAAATTTTCAGTAGCTATACGAAGCTTAATAAGAAGCAAACTATTGAGATTACAAAACCCGTTTTTTCAGGATAGTGTCAATCATGCGCAATGTGTTAACGATATTAACCAGAAAACCCCCTTTGTAATAATAACAATAGCTGCCTTTTTATTAAGTTTGTACAATTTTTGAAAAAAGTACATATTAAACTTTATAAGACATAGCCTGAGCTCCAATACATCCTAATACTTTGCAAACAACGTAAAAAATATATCAAAGAGTTTAACAATGCATAGTTCTCTTATTGTTTACGCGTTGATAACTTGCTCTGCAACCGACGTTTTGGAACTCATCCATACTTTCTGCAAGTTCTGCGGCTCTTATGCCATTGACTTTATAAAAACATGATTCAAAATACAGTATTTAAGCATCCCACTGTTCTATGATTCTTACAACATGTTCCTTTAATAAGTCCATCTTGTATAAGAAACACCTAATACAGAACAGAATTCCTGAAATTCGTTTATTTAAGTTATTTTTTAGAACTATGTGATAAAATTTTAAATATTACCACAAAGAACCTTAATATTTTTTGCATTGCTAAGTTGGATTAACTGCCTGTTCATCTATTCCTGAACGAAGACTTCGTGAGCGCCGTTTTTTTCAATCCGATCAAATTTTTTATAGGAATATTGTTGGTTGATCAAAAGTTTTTTATATGAAAAAAAATTTAAACGGCATCTGACTCGTAACCTCGAATAAGATGGCAAAACTATCCTTTATAAAACTAACACCGTCAGAGAAGCTTGCTACTAACGTAATACATTTCAATGCCACATCCATAGTTTCAACAACAATCAAAAAACAATGTTTGTGTTTGGTAAGAAAGCTATGTATGAGATTTGCAATTTTCTGCTTTCCGTACAATGTTCTTAATTTTTTAAAATAAGAATATATATGTTGAACAATTACTAAAACCGACCAATATAAGGTTTGGCCTACCATCCGACCAACCCACAAATATCCGACCAAATTTGGTCGGAAAAGACCAAGTTAGGCAACCCTGGTATCGACACCACCGTTTATATGAATTCGCCTTGGTTTGTATGGAATGTTTATGTCGTTCTGGTAATACAGTGGTTACGGTAATGCAGTTTTGGTATGGTTATGTCACGTCTAACTGCCCGTCTATACCAGACATAATTATTGCGACAAATATTGCAGTAATTGTCAAAATTATGTTATCTTTAATGTAGACAGCAATTTTTTGTACATATTTATTGCTAACAATTTATGTTGCAATAATTGTAAGGCCATTTTCGTTGACAATTATTGCTTACAAAAAACGTCAATTTGGTTGCCAAGAAGCAAAAAAAAAATAGAAGCAAATTGTGTGGGAAAGAAATTAAGTTTTTTGAGATTGTAGCAAATTATAATTGTAGTAAAATATTTATATTAAAAAATTAAATAAACACTAAAATAAAATTGCAAAAATTATAATTTTTTCCTTATTCGATCTTTATTGTTAAAATTAATATTAATTTGTTTAAGTTCGAGTTCTTTTTTATATAAAAATAATAATTTTACATTAACAAAAATAAAATACATATAATATAAAAAATAAAAAAATTAATAAAATTAATATATTTGTATTAAAAATGACCTCAAGCTTAAACAAATTAATATAAATTAAAATAATAAAGTCGAATAAGAAAGAATTTATATTAATAATAATAATTCTTGTAAGATACCGCCATTTTTTACACCGCACCTTTCTTGATTTTTTTCAAACTATGAGTTAACATAAATACGTTTTCCCATGCCTTTAACATAAGCTGATCAATAAGAAATATTGCTCTGTTATTCTGCCGACGTTATTGCCAACTTGCTGAGATAATTATCTTTAGTGTAGACCTAGGGTAAAGATAAATATCTCAGCAAGTTGGCAATAACGTCGGCAGAACAACAGAGCAATATTTCTTATTGCTCAGCTTATGTTAAAGGCATGGGAAAACGTATTTATGTTAATTCAGAATTTTAAAAAAATCATGGAAGAAGGTGCAGTGTAAAAACTAGCGCTACCTTGCAAAAATTATTTTTATTCACATAAATTCTTTCTTATTTGACTTCATTATGTAAATGAATATTAATTTGTTTAAGCTTGATGCCTTTTTATACCCTTCACCTCAGGTGGAAAAGGGTATTAATAAGTTTGTCATTCCGTTTGTAATTTCTACAATATTGATCTTAGACCCTATAAAGTATATATATTCTGGGTCCTTATGGGGAGAGAAGTTGATTTAACGATATCCGTCCGTCTGTCCGTCTTACGTTTGATATGTGTTTTCCGGAGACTCCAGACATGATAGCGGCTAGGTTGTTTTACATTTGTGTCACATATAGTCTACCATCGGTTGCTATTGAAATTCAGCAAGATCGATCCACAAATGGCTGAGTTATGAGCAAAAAACCACGACTACCTCTAATATTTTCCAAAAATCCCTTGTGGTTGTTGTAATTTTATTACTTTTTGCTGTATATCTGGGGAACGGCAAAAGCCAAAGCTTCCAAATTAGGTACACACACTTAGGTAGCCCATACACACGATCCTACAAAATGTGGGCGGGATTGGAGAAGTGGGCGTGGTACCTCCCGTACAAAAAAAATTAAAAATTGTATAAAAACCTAAAATTTAGGGCTGCCATATGTCCTATGGATATGACTTATATACCAAAATATCGAAAATTTTTAGTAGAACATATTTTATAAAAAATTCAGAAAAATCGGTTCAGATACAAAAAAGTTATGACCAAAACTAATTTTTTTTTTTTAAATACCCACTTTCGGGAACCACAGATCTCCCCGAGTCCAAGCTTTATAACATAAGTAAATGGTAAATTCCTTCTTAAACACGTCGGTATATAAATCTGTCAAATCGGTTAAAAAATGGCTGAGTTATGAGCAAAAAACCACGACTACCTCTAATATTTTCCAAAAATCCCTTGTGGTTGTTGTTTTTTTGTTTGTGCTTTTATTCGAACGTGTTGAATGTTAGGCATATCAAACACACACATGTTTGTACATGATTGGTCGCTTAAATTGAAAAATACGTACATACCTACATATTAAACAAACAAAGTGACGGAATATATTCTACTTTAATTCTTTATTAGCATAAGTGTTAATGGATGAGTTGTCTGGGCGGTTGCTGAAAGCAGCGTTGTTGGTAGGTGCCGGGGTTCAAATCCGGCATCCACCTTTTCAAAAAAAATTTTTTTTTAACTTTTTTTATATTCTATATAACGATTTTAAAATAATTCAGCAATTTTTGATTTTTTTGACAATGTAAATATTAATCGTTCGCTTAACTTACATGTAAAACAAAAATCATATTCTATACCTATTTGTTTTTTATTTTTTATTTAATTTGTTTATGTCCTAAAAACGATTTTAAAATTACTTAGGTATAAAGCTTTTCGATATTTTAATTTTATTGGCAATGACACAGTGTTTTATTTTATTTCGGCAAGCATATACGTACCTACATATGTACATAAAAAGTTGTATGTAATTTAAATAAATCCATACTAACTAGTAGGTTAACCTAGCTATTGCAAAGCCATACATATGTATGCACATGAGTATGTATGAATGAGCAAAAGTTATTTATGTATAAAGGCATTGCTTTCGTAATTGTTGTTGTTGCATTTTATTTTTATCTCTTATTGCTGTAGTAATTGTTGTTATTGTGTTTCGTCTAATAAGCTGTTGCTACGTTGATCTCTTCTTGCATTTCTCTTGGTTGCGGTTTTTTTTGTTGTTTTTTTTTATAATCTTTACCACAAGTGGTGGATTTTAATGTGTTTTTTACGCATACACATGTATGTATGTTCATAAAATTCTCTCAATATATTTTAATTTAACGCTTCTTCAATAAAACCGTTCGTAGTTGAGTTGTCTAAGTTCTCGCTTAAGGCTCGTAAGATTGCGAGTTCAAGTCTCCAAAATAAATTTTTTTTATTTTTATTAAATTTTTTTATACACGATTTTAAGATTAAATATAATTAAAACTTATATAACGAATTTTAAACATCAACTTTGTCAAAAGAGGAAACGGACTTAGTTATATACATACATTTTTTGATTTTGTCATAGGTATTCTTTTTAAAAACTTCTTGTTCTTATCTCACCATGGTGAAGGGTATTTAAGATTCGGCATAGCCGAATATAGCACTCTTACTTGTTTTTATATAAAAATATTAATTTTATTAATTTTTTTTTTGTTAAAGTAAAATTAAAATTTTATATATAAAGAACTTAAGCAAATTAATATAAATCTAAATAATGAAGATCGAATAAGAAAATAATTATGTATATGTATAAATAAAAATAATTTTTGTAATTTTATTTTAGTGTTTATTAAATTCTTTAATTTAATTATTTTACTACAATTATAATTAGCTACCATTTGACAAACATAATTTCTTTCCCACGCAATATGCTTCTATTTTTTTTTCTTTTTTGATTATTTTTTCAACTTACAACAAAATCTGACGTTTTATGTAAGCAATAATTGTCAACAAAAATGGACTAACAATTATTGCAACGTAAATTGGCGGCAATAAATATGTACAAAAAAATAACTGTCTACATTAAAGATAACATAATTTTGACATTTAATTTAGAAACACACATTATTATCGGAGAGTTTCCACCACACTTTACTGCAGCTGACCAAATTAAGTTCTTTAGATTTTCATTATACAACTCAAGTTTTCTATTTCGACAAATTTTAAGATACTTAGATCTTGCAGTATTATATCTTGATTTTATATTATCTGTGTGCCTCTTTCTGTACTCTTTTAGAGCTTTTAACACATTTTTACGGAAACGGGCACATTTCCAGTTGAACAATTTTTGTTTTGGTTTAAATCCAAACTTGTTTTTTGTAGATACCAGAGTACGGAGAGTGCTCGAATTAAACTCGCTCGCGAGCGAGTTTTATTTTCCACATTTAAAAGAATTTTTCTTTTCGGCTCGCGAGTAAAAAAAATAAAACTCGCTCGCGAGTTTTATTTTTAATAGTTGAAAAATATAACTCGCGAAAAGAAATCAAATTTTAAGAGTCCAAAATAAAACTCAATTCGTAAGTCGAGCTGAAAAGAATTGCTCGCGAGTTTTATTTTTGGTTGTAAATTTTTTCTTAACAAAAATTTTTTTTCTGGTTTATTTGTTTGTATGCGTGGGTAAAGCTGGAGGTCCATTTCACGCGTTTTCGCCTCCACGCAGTGCGTGCTTTTCTAACCTTACTTGCGTTTTACGTTTCAAGTTACATGCAACGCTTTTTATGCAGCAGCAGCACAAGCAAAAATAAAATTTCATTTGTCAAAATCAGCTGATTTGTTCGAACGCTGCTTGTGACGCTTACAAAAGTAGAAAGTAAACCTACTTTTCGCCTCAAGGCATCTACGCTTTTGTGCATGTAACTTACTACGTATAAATACACAGATTCTACTTTTTTGACAGCTGCGTGTGCTGCGAAAAAGCGAGTAACGCGTGGTGTGGACCTCCAGCTTAAAGGTGCCTGCATGCTATGTATGAATAAATGTATCTGGGTCCTTATGGGGAGAGAAGTTGATTTAACGATATCCGTCCGTCTGTCCGTCTTACGTTTGATATGTGTTTTCCGGAGACTCCAGACATGATAGCGGCTAGGTTGTTTTACATTTGTGTCACATATAGTCTACCATCGGTTGCTATTGAAATTCAGCAAGATCGATCCACAAATGGCTGAGTTATGAGCAAAAAACCACGACTACCTCTAATATTTTCCAAAAATCCCTTGTGGTTGTTGTAATTTTATTACTTTTTGCTGTATATCTGGGGAACGGCAAAAGCCAAAGCTTCCAAATTAGGTACACACACTTAGGTAGCCCATACACACGATCCTACAAAATGTGGGCGGGATTGGAGAAGTGGGCGTGGTACCTCCCGTACAAAAAAAATTAAAAATTGTATAAAAACCTAAAATTTAGGGCTGCCATATGTCCTATGGATATGACTTATATACCAAAATATCGAAAATTTTTAGTAGAACATATTTTATAAAAAATTCAGAAAAATCGGTTCAGATACAAAAAAGTTATGACCAAAACTAATTTTTTTTTTTTAAATACCCACTTTCGGGAACCACAGATCTCCCCGAGTCCAAGCTTTATAACATAAGTAAATGGTAAATTCCTTCTTAAACACGTCGGTATATAAATCTGTCAAATCGGTTAAAAAATGGCTGAGTTATGAGCAAAAAACCACGACTACCTCTAATATTTTCCAAAAATCCCTTGTGGTTGTTGTTTTTTTGTTTGTGCTTTTATTCGAACGTGTTGAATGTTAGGCATATCAAACACACACATGTTTGTACATGATTGGTCGCTTAAATTGAAAAATACGTACATACCTACATATTAAACAAACAAAGTGACGGAATATATTCTACTTTAATTCTTTATTAGCATAAGTGTTAATGGATGAGTTGTCTGGGCGGTTGCTGAAAGCAGCGTTGTTGGTAGGTGCCGGGGTTCAAATCCGGCATCCACCTTTTCAAAAAAAATTTTTTTTTAACTTTTTTTATATTCTATATAACGATTTTAAAATAATTCAGCAATTTTTGATTTTTTTGACAATGTAAATATTAATCGTTCGCTTAACTTACATGTAAAACAAAAATCATATTCTATACCTATTTGTTTTTTATTTTTTATTTAATTTGTTTATGTCCTAAAAACGATTTTAAAATTACTTAGGTATAAAGCTTTTCGATATTTTAATTTTATTGGCAATGACACAGTGTTTTATTTTATTTCGGCAAGCATATACGTACCTACATATGTACATAAAAAGTTGTATGTAATTTAAATAAATCCATACTAACTAGTAGGTTAACCTAGCTATTGCAAAGCCATACATATGTATGCACATGAGTATGTATGAATGAGCAAAAGTTATTTATGTATAAAGGCATTGCTTTCGTAATTGTTGTTGTTGCATTTTATTTTTATCTCTTATTGCTGTAGTAATTGTTGTTATTGTGTTTCGTCTAATAAGCTGTTGCTACGTTGATCTCTTCTTGCATTTCTCTTGGTTGCGGTTTTTTTTGTTGTTTTTTTTTATAATCTTTACCACAAGTGGTGGATTTTAATGTGTTTTTTACGCATACACATGTATGTATGTTCATAAAATTCTCTCAATATATTTTAATTTAACGCTTCTTCAATAAAACCGTTCGTAGTTGAGTTGTCTAAGTTCTCGCTTAAGGCTCGTAAGATTGCGAGTTCAAGTCTCCAAAATAAATTTTTTTTATTTTTATTAAATTTTTTTATACACGATTTTAAGATTAAATATAATTAAAACTTATATAACGAATTTTAAACATCAACTTTGTCAAAAGAGGAAACGGACTTAGTTATATACATACATTTTTTGATTTTGTCATAGGTATTCTTTTTAAAAACTTCTTGTTCTTATCTCACCATGGTGAAGGGTATTTAAGATTCGGCATAGCCGAATATAGCACTCTTACTTGTTTTTATATAAAAATATTAATTTTATTAATTTTTTTTTTGTTAAAGTAAAATTAAAATTTTATATATAAAGAACTTAAGCAAATTAATATAAATCTAAATAATGAAGATCGAATAAGAAAATAATTATGTATACCTATGTATAAATAAAAATAATTTTTGTAATTTTATTTTAGTGTTTATTAAATTCTTTAATTTAATTATTTTACTACAATTATAATTAGCTACCATTTGACAAACATAATTTCTTTCCCACGCAATATGCTTCTATTTTTTTTTCTTTTTTGATTATTTTTTCAACTTACAACAAAATCTGACGTTTTATGTAAGCAATAATTGTCAACAAAAATGGACTAACAATTATTGCAACGTAAATTGGCGGCAATAAATATGTACAAAAAAATAACTGTCTACATTAAAGATAACATAATTTTGACATTTAATTTAGAAACACACATTATTATCGGAGAGTTTCCACCACACTTTACTGCAGCTGACCAAATTAAGTTCTTTAGATTTTCATTATACAACTCAAGTTTTCTATTTCGACAAATTTTAAGATACTTAGATCTTGCAGTATTATATCTTGATTTTATATTATCTGTGTGCCTCTTTCTGTACTCTTTTAGAGCTTTTAACACATTTTTACGGAAACGGGCACATTTCCAGTTGAACAATTTTTGTTTTGGTTTAAATCCAAACTTGTTTTTTGTAGATACCAGAGTACGGAGAGTGCTCGAATTAAACTCGCTCGCGAGCGAGTTTTATTTTCCACATTTAAAAGAATTTTTCTTTTCGGCTCGCGAGTAAAAAAAATAAAACTCGCTCGCGAGTTTTATTTTTAATAGTTGAAAAATATAACTCGCGAAAAGAAATCAAATTTTAAGAGTCCAAAATAAAACTCAATTCGTAAGTCGAGCTGAAAAGAATTGCTCGCGAGTTTTATTTTTGGTTGTACATTTTTTCTTAACAAAAATTTTTTTTCTGGTTTATTTGTTTGTATGCGTGGGTAAAGCTGGAGGTCCATTTCACGCGTTTTCGCCTCCACGCAGTGCGTGCTTTTCTAACCTTACTTGCGTTTTACGTTTCAAGTTACATGCAACGCTTTTTATGCAGCAGCAGCACAAGCAAAAATAAAATTTCATTTGTCAAAATCAGCTGATTTGTTCGAACGCTGCTTGTGACGCTTACAAAAGTAGAAAGTAAACCTACTTTTCGCCTCAAGGCATCTACGCTTTTGTGCATGTAACTTACTACGTATAAATACACAGATTCTACTTTTTTGACAGCTGCGTGTGCTGCGAAAAAGCGAGTAACGCGTGGTGTGGACCTCCAGCTTAAAGGTGCCTGCATGCTATGTATGAATAAATGTATCATCGAAGACACACAACAACAATAACATATGGATAAAAAAAGAAGGAAAATGTTTTTATTGATACAACAAAAATAATGTTGTGACAAGCATAATTAATCTTGAAGTAGAAATAGCAAAGGAAAGAATTCGTGTAAAGGAATGCAATCATGTAATACGTTTTGAAAATATAAAAAAACTATGTTAAAATAGTTATAATTTTAAATTGGAAAGTATTTACTAACAAAGTATGAAAATAAATGTTTGTTACTATCAGCGATGAATGAAGCTGAATGAAAAATAATCCAAATCGGTATTTTAAAAGGGCTATAAATGGCCTTATCACACAAAAAAAGCTAAAAAAGCAAAAACTTTTTTTGCATTTATTACTAGTATAATAGTGCAAAAGCAAAAAAAAAAAACAAGCCTTTAAATAAAATTATATAGAATGTAAAGATTTTAAAGCGGTTAATTTAAATTCGTTTGCAGTTTTAGATTTTTTATGGGCTTGGCTAATATTTTACCCGAAATAAGGCGCTTATGCTAATACATTTCATCAGAACATGAGAAAGATTTCTCCGATTTTCATCAAAACCTACAAATGATTACGAATAGTTTTTTCTTTAAGTTATACGAATAACATTTTTTAGGTTTTTCACTGTTTCGGAGTTATTTAGAAATTAGCGGCGACAACCTTTTTTCATGCAAAGTAAGTAAATAACACTTTTTTTTAAACTCTAAAAAATCATAACGATTTTTTTTATCATTAATGAGAAAGCCAGGTATATAACGAATAAAATGAGCCATAAAACATGAGAATCGGTGGACAAATGTTAATTTTATTCACATTTAAAGGCAGCTTTTATGAAAAGAAATATGTTACCAATCTCAAACACTTTTATGTAAGTCGCTGAATAACGCATACATTTTATTACACATCATTAAACATTTTGCTTCTATACAAATTTTTAAACAAACATTCATACTTATTTACATTTACTTTAACAACCTTTTCCCACACGTCTTGCCTTCCCTTCTCTTCTTAACAAATACATACGTATGTATATTTTTACTTCGCACAAGCAAACAATAATTTTTTTATACGAGTTGCTCGATTTCAACTCGTTTGTGCTCGTTTTCTGCTCGAATAAAATTTGTGCTTACGAGCAAGCTGAATTAACTACAGGTGGTGTCGAAACGCCTTCTAATTTTGACAGTTCGAGCCTATTTGTTTTGATTTGTTAGTGTTTTTCTAAGAATGGCTGACATTTCGAGCCGCAAACACTAACACTGCAATGCAAAACACCCCTTGTTGTTTCTGTTGTTTTTGGATTGTTGTAGTTGTGACACCACCTGTAGTTGAATTCGCCTTGCTTACGAGTTTTATTTTTCAACTCGTAAGCACAAATTTTAAAACGAGTTGTTTTATGCTTACGAGTCGAAAACAAAAATCTTACGAGTCGAAAAAAATTTGTGCTTGCGAGTTTAAAAATAAAACTCGCGAGCACAATTTTTAAAACGAGCGAGTTGACTCGAATTGTGCTCGCGAGTCGAATTTTTTCCTACCCTGGTAGATACATTAGCTTCTCTAATATTATTTTTAATAGACAATACAATGTCATCCGAAATATTGTGAACATAAACAGAATTAGAAGTACTAGCGAGTTGATTTAAATTTTCACAATATTTGGTGACTAAATTGCCATTCCATCGAAGCCTTTGCCGACCGGATAAGATTCTATTATTGTTATATGCTGGACAAGTTCAGTTTAGTTCAAGAGGCATATGATCAGAAAATGGCTTGTAACTAATAGTAAAATCCTCAACATACTTAAGAAGAATGTGTGAACAAATACAATAGTCTATAACTGAACTACCAGCACCTCCACAGAAACTGTATTCGCCCTGAGCATCACCCGCTATTCTACCGCTTAGTACTATTCCCCCTAAGTTAGTAACAAGACACATAACCTTTCGGACTAAACGTTTTGTCTTTCGTTTCACTGATATTTGGTAAGTCTTGTAGAAACATAGGTTCCAATATTTGTTCTTCAGCAATACGGGCATTTAAATCACCCAATATTCAATAGTTCAAAGAATTTGAGCAGTCCGTAGGTATTAATGCAAAATAAATTACAACATCGATGTTTTTCAGAACTATGTATGGTGCATTCCTATGTATGAGCCGTTTAACTAATTTTTTCGAAAATGGCTATTGGGACAAAACAATTCTGACCCACCGTTTCCACATGCAAGTACAAGTTCGAAATACTCAATACACCCACATTTTTCACTACATTCACACAATTTTTGTATTTTCAGCCGATCGGCTGTTTCCTCGATTTTTCGTTGATAATACGCATCCCCTACTTGCAAGTATTTACTTGCATGTGGAAACGTAGGGTGTGGTGCCTAAATACAAATTTCGTATCTAGCCGTAGGGTTAATTAACCCTTAAATGCGCATTGTATCTTTAAAGATACAACCAATTAAACTGATGTTATTTGTACAATTATTAAAAAAAATTAAAATTTTTTTGGTGATTACCAATAACAACACTTTGTCTTTTATGCTACATTAATTTTTTTCCAAAAATGGATCGTTTTTGAAAAATACAGAGCCGTAAATTCAAAATTTAAAAATTCGTTCTTTTATGAATAAAGCTAAGTTTTATCCAATTTTATTTGCAATTTTTTTCACGAATTTACTCCAAAAAAATATATGTTGATTAAAATATTGTTTTTTAACTATATAGAAATCTTCAATGCGGTCTGATTTATACTTTCGTCAAAAAATCGTATATAATGGTTGTATTTTAAAATACACATTGCGCATTCCACACAAATTAGGAATGTTGGCTGTTATTGTTTTACGTAGACGGTTTATATTGTGGGTTCTTCTTGTTAAGTCATTTGATACAAGTTCTTTTCGCTTGCTACTTAAATTTTTTTTATTCTAATTATAATTACAAATATCTTCACCTTAAATACAAAAGGCCCTATCTAACCTAGCATTTACACGTGAAAGTAATTTCATGAAAGTCGTTTGTAATTGTATCATTTATCATTCGATTTACTTTCTAACAACTCCAATTCGTTAATAAAAGCGTGTGTCATATATAACATTTTTAAATAAAGATATGACATCAATAGCGGTAAAAAAGTTGTCTTAAAACGCTTTAAATAATAATGCCGATCAACCCAGATTGGCATGGAAATTCAATGAACACGATACAAAACAAGTCATATACAATACGGTTCAGTAGTTAAAATTGTCTGGATACAAAATAATCACCTGATCAATCGAATGAGGTTACATATCCAGGGGAATGTTTAAAACAAAATTGATATGTTTAAGGGAAAATATGTGAAATTATGCATTTTAAAAAAAAAACTAATTCACTAACAAAAAGGGGCAAAAGTCGCAAATAGTTGGAAAAGTTGCAAAATTAGACGATTTTGAAGAAGTCGCACAAAAAGTGTCAGGGCGTCAAAAAGGTTGCATATTGCAACTAAAGTCGCACAACGGTAACGCTGCAAACAAGTGCCAAATTTTCACTCGCATGCAAATTTTGCTGCCACTGGAGCAGCCATTGCGAAAAATGTGAGTGGATTAGTAAAAAAGTGTGAGTGTATAGAGTTTTTCGAACTGGCAGTGGCATGTGTAAATGCTGGGTAACATTTTGATAACTTTACAGGAGAAATAAACACTATTTAAAATGTTAAGTTGATAAATTGCTGCTAACTGTTTATAATTTATTTGTCTTCTATTTTTCTTGTAAAACCTATCAGTTGTTTTGACAATGTTGCACATTATGCAAACTCTTAGTTAGGCCTTTAAGTGTTTACCATATAATCTTTTGTAGATAGGGCCTTTTTTGCTACTAAAATCGATTAATACCAAAATCTTTTGTAGACATTTGTGTTGATGCAATGCATCAGAATCAATGTAAAAGTCGATCTTTAATTTATGGTTAGTTAGGAACTTTTGCGTTTTAGGTAACGATATAAATATGGATGCGTTCAGACGTATTGGTAGGTCCAAAATGACAAATTATAAAATATGTAAAATGCCTTGAAATAGCGCAGAATTTCCTTATGACAGCACTGATGAAAATAGTGACGATTAAAATGGAAATTCCTCTAAAAATTAAAATGTTGTCCTTATTAATAATGACTCTGATCCGGAGGAAGGATCTGAAAATAGCGTTAGAGTTAGTTCATGACTCGTTTATTGCATTTATGAATGACGATAATCTGATCTCAAGCCCAATACATTTTCCTGTAGCTGCACGCTAAGTACCTGCTAAGTCTAGCACCATTCTGTATCCTGGCTACGTACAATTTTGTACTTCATATATCCTAGCACCAAATTTAAGAACGGATACCTTCGCCTTATTCCCCGTTGCCAGAAATTGTTTATTATCAAATCCTACTGCATCCAGTTCCTCAACTGCGAGCTTACAAGAGTCGGCAGCAAATCAGTGGCCAATTCGCTCACAGGACTTACCATCAAGTCCAAAATCATTTTATTTATTTTCCTCGAAATGTTTTCTTTGATCCAAAAGCTTCTGCAATTGGAAAAATATCTAAAAAAGAACAGGGTTATATGCAATTCATCAGTCAGGAAGTAAAGTTAAAGGGCGACAGCTCTCTGCCTGATGATATCAAATCATTGGTTACTTACTGGGAAGTTATATAGTTGAGGAAACTTTGCGATATGCTGGAATGTATTTATGTTTTATAATTGCGAAAGATAATTGGTATTTTACATTATATGAGATATTTCAACCTACATAACTCGAGATAATAATAATGATTGGTCAGTGCCATTATTATTATTATCTTTAAGGTCTTAGATGTATTTAGAACTGCCCCTACCCCTATCTACCCCTTCTTGAAATCCCATTTTTAATAAATTTAAAGATTATGTGCCTTTCTAAATAGGGATCTTGTTGATTTAAATTTCATTCGAATCTGTTAGATAGTTTTAGAGAGGCAGATATTCCCCTACGTCCCTCGTGATCCTATTTCTTACAAAATGTATACCTATTGTATACATGTATGTAAGTAGGGATCTATCTACATATGTTTTAAATTTGGTTAAATTCTGTTGGATAGTTTCGGAGGCAGAAATTGCCCCCTAACTCCCCTCGTGGTCCTAGTTTTAGGAATTTTAATTTAACTAAATGAATTTGAATTATATTTAATACAATCACATTAATTTCTAAGTTTATTCATACTAAAAATAAACTGCACTTAAAAAATCCTTTCATTGTTTATGCGTTCCTCTTTGTGTGTGGAGTGCGCAGTGTATCTCATAAGATACAACCAATTTTTCCTTAATAAAACTACAACAAAACAAAAAATTGAAAAAATAAAAACGCAATCTTTAATTTTTTTCTTATTTACGTTCAATATATTTTTTTCATGAAGATGCAAGACGTTGCGCATTTAAGGGTTAATATATAAAAAAAATTTCAGCGGCAACACTGCAGCACGTGTACAAACTGAACAAATCAAAACAACAGTAAAAATTTTTAATAGAAGAGAAAAAAAATAGGAATTCACGTTTTTTAATTATAATTATAATAATGTCTAACTTTAAACAATTAAACATAAAAAAATATCCCAAAACTGGTCAAGTTGTGACGCCGGACACAGAATATTGGAAAAAGTTGAGTGTAAGTTGTATTATCTAAATTTACAAAAACAAATTTAGTACTGTATTTAGTTTTTAATAGGTTCCCACATTGGTAAAGGAATTTGGTGCCATTGACTATATCGACTTCAGTCCAATAGAGCCCCATTATTTTGCAGTTACTTGCTCTGTAAGAGTACAGATTTACAATCCGATTACAAAGTTGGTGGTAAAGAACTTATCGGGTTTTCAGGAGACAGCATACGGAGGAACATTTCGTCAAGATGGTCGTTTATTAGTGGCTGGTGATGAGCAGGGCTTGGTTAAATTATTCGATACCTCGAGTAAAAATGTTTTGAGGTTATTCAAAGGTCACAAAGCTCCTGTACACCGTGTGAATTTCACTTCGGACTTGCTGCATATCGCCAGTTTTTCTGATGACAAAACTGTCAAACTGTGGGATATTGCCAATGAAAAGGCCATACATAGTTATGCTAAACACGATGATTACATACGGGCAGGAACTGTAAATCCAGTTTCAGCCGATGTTATTGTCTCGGGAGGTTACGACGGTAAAATAAATTTATACGACACAAGAACAAATGAAGTTACAACCACTGTGGATCATGGCAGCCCGGTTGAATCATTGCTTTTTTTACCAACTGGTGGTATCTTCATTAGTGCTGGTGGCACCGAAATTCGGGTATGGGATGCATTTGCAGGATGCCGTTTGCTTGCCAAACTTTCTCAACATCACAAAACAGTAACTTGTCTGCGTTTAGGATCCAATGGTAAACGTATTCTGTCTGGTGGGTTAGATCGTCATGTTAAAATTTACGATGTGGCATCTTATCAAACAGTGCATACACTTAATTTCCCAAATGCTGTACTTAGTTTAGGAGTAGCGCCGAACGACCAAACAGTAGTAGCTGGTATGGTAGATGGTTTAATTTCCATACAAAATATGGAGGCGTCTCGACAAAAAAGCGATAATCGACCACGAAAAATAACTTCTATCTTTAATGATAATGCACCGGTTGAAGTAGATCATGAAATAACTTGTGAAAAAATACAACGTTTAGAAAAGTACGATATGCATTTGAGGAAATATGAATACAGTAAATGCCTGGATACAGTTTTGAACCGTAAACTAATGACTCATATTCCCGAAGTGACAGTGAGTGTAATGCAGGAACTTATACATCGTAAAGGTCTTGAACGTGCTTTGGCTACACGGGATGAAAAATCAGTTGGCCTTATCATTGATTTTATATGTCGTTATATTGGAGAGCATCGTTTTATGCGAGTTCTAATTGATGTCGGCATGATTCTTTTAGATGTTTACGAGGACAAAATTCACACAATGAACACTGATGGGCGTGGCAAATTTGTAAAACTTTTAAGGACGATTGAACGTGAATGTACATTAACTTACGATTTATTAGAATTGCAAGGTTCTATAGATTTGCTTATGGCATCTTCAGAAGTTGGCAATAAAAACGACGATATGGTGCATTTTGTTAAACATGATAATTCCGCCTCTAAGCTTAAACAATCAATTATGGCGAAAGAATCTTCTGTACTTACGGTATAGCGTTAAAAGTACAACAACTTTTTTTACATACTGTATGCAAACTTAAAAAATTTCCGTAACAAGCTTTTGGATTAAGGCCTGATTCACAATGACAGTAAAAATAAAGCATACATTTTTTTACAAGCACACACACTTTCAATTAAAAAAAACGTTGCCCAGGTTGGATTTATTATCTTTTAAAAAAATTTTTGAAATTTTTATTCAAACCAAATAAAATTTTTTTATTTTCATTCATAACGAATAACAATTTTTTTAAAATGTCATTTACAGGGCATGCTCTGACAATGTAAAAGAAGACTAAATGCATAAATTAGATAGATAAGACATATACAAGGAACCATAGATTACATCATGATACAAATACACAAGGTAGTTCCACTTCTCTCTCAGAAATTATTTTTTGAAGTTAATCGGAATTATTTGAAGCTTGATACAAATAAAAACTTCAAATAATTCCAATAAACTTCAAAAAATAATTTCTGAGAGAGAAGTGGAACTACCTTGTGTATTTGTATCATGGATTACATACTTAGATATGAAACTCCCATTGTATTAAAAAAAATATATTTACCTCTTCACACAAGTAGCAACTGTCAAGGTACATTAACACAAGGTAGATATGGGCCAACGAGTCTACCTTGTTAAGATGTACTATGGAAACTGTGTGACTATAATACACTAAAAAATAACCTTAACTTTGACAAAAAATTTATACATAATAAGCAATTAATAAAATAATTTTCTAAACATTTTTGAATAATGTTTGTTTATAAAGGGTGGTTAAATTTTAAGGGCCGATGTTGATTTTGAATAAAACACAAATTATTTAGGAAATTACTGTAATTTCTTTTTATTATGCTGCTATTGGTATGGTTCAATTTTGCAAAAAATACGGCCCGATGCACAGTGTGGTAGATCGCAAATCTAGCTGGACAAAATGTATTAATCGCGTTAGGTTCACTTCTCACTCCTGAATTAAATAAAAAATGAGATCAAATATATAAATGAATATGGTGCGGGATCCCGGGAAATTTAAAAAAAAATTCCCGCTTTGCCGGGAAAAAAAACTCTACTTCTAGTATACATATCTTGATGGGCATATCAAACCATTGTTAACGTCAATAATACGTCTTTCTGATGCATTTTGGGAGTTTTTACCCATTCTTCAAAAATTTCCTTTCGCCAAAGAGTGGAGGTCATACTGGAAAAGTGAAAAAAAATGTATGGCGGTCGCAAAAACGCGCAAGATGTTTTTGATTTATCTTAAAGTGAACACTTAAAAGATTAACCCAAAAATAGTTTTACGCCGGAATTATGCGGAATTAACAGCTTTAACTCTACTTGAAAAAAGGAAATATTTTATTTTTTGCACTTTCTGAACTTCTTACAAAAAACAATTTTTTTTAATACTTACAATGGAAATAATAGTATGAAAATTGTAATATACATATTTCCTTGAAATAGAGCTTTATCATAATGAAAAAAAATTATGACAATAAAATCACTGTAGCCTTTTTAATCATACACCGAAGTCACACAAAAAATACGCTTCCCTTTAAAATCTAAATGTACGTGCTGACAACAACTGACTTTAAAGCTTATTTATTATGCTCTGTGTTATTTATCCTAATCAGAGCTAAAAACAAACAAAAACAAAACATGAATTACAGTGATTCTGTGTTTATACGGTTCATTCTTTACTGAAAAGATTGCTACTTTATTGGCGAGAGGGGAGAGGGGAAAAGAAACGAGTACACACATGTCTGTACTGTCAGTACGCTTTGCTTTTACATTCGTTGTTTAATTTTGTTTTTGTTTTCAATATCAAAAAGCACACATGCATACGCACGACTATACAACATAAAAAACATGTCGTCAACATGACATGAATCATTTGAACGCCAATTCATGTACAAAGAAGAAAAAGGAAGAATCTTCAGTAAAGAATGAACCGTCTAAACTCAGACTTACCTATTGTATTGAGAAGCAGAGTTCTCAGTTTTATTTTAAGCCATATCCCCAATTTGTGATTTTTCATCCCCAAAATAGCCATTTTCTTATCCCCAAAAATCCCCACATTTTCTTAAAAATAAAATACATAATATTATGTCAATGGAAAAATATGCATACATCGATCTATATAAATAAATCCATTTGTGTAATATAATTAAAACTAATGGTTTTTATTCTTTGAGTTCTACGTATCTATATGTACACATGTATTGAATGTAATAAAGGTAACGTAAAAACGCAAAAGAAAAATAATTATGCGTCAATACATACATATTTATCATTTCCAAAACTAGGGAATCCATAATCTTCTAAGTCATAAGCCAATGCAATTTTGTTTTACATGTTGTTTGTTTAAAAAGTGCATTTAAGATTGTTGAATAAATTTGACACAGCAAGCTGCATTATTTTAAAGTGTACAAACTTCTATTCTAAGAAGAGCTCCTAATAACTCATATTGAATTCTGTTGCAAATATTGATTTTGGTTGTATTCATTACAGAAAAAAGCAAGTTCAACAGAAGAAACGCTTGTTGGTACAAAAAGCATATTTAAACCTATTTCAACAAGTTCTTATAATAGTTTAAAACCGGGAAAAGACTAAAATTTGTACCCACATATTGACCAAATCGGTCTTGCCATTGGAAAAATGAAATTTAGAATAATATATTATCCCCAAAAATCCCCAGCGAAAAAAGTGCTTTTCCCCAAAAAATCCCCTGGGGATTTTCACGAAATTTGTATCCCCAATTACAAAAAAAAATCCCCAATTTGGGGATAAATCCCCAAAACTGGGAACACTGTTGAGAAGCTCACTAAATGATCAGAAGGAATGTTGCCAGACATTTTTTTTATTTTGTCCACCTAGATTTGTGATTTACGACAGTGTGCGATGATGCCCATAAACCGCACAAAAAAGTCACTCTTTGTGGGTGCATTGGTTTTTCGACAATCACTCGGATTATCTTTCGCCCAAATGCGGGAATTCTGGTTATTGGGTCTTGCTCGATTGTGTATCTTTTAATGGTTAAAATTGAGAAATGTCAAATAAAATACAAAAAAAAAAATTTGCCGTTTAGGTGTGGTTTACATTCAACAAATTTTTAGTTTTTTAAAATAAATTTTAATTTTAAAATTGCATTTAAAACGATACCTAAGTCTTAATCCGTACAAATAATAAAAAACAAGTCACACTTGTGTTCTTCAAGCCTCGTACGCCTTGCTAGCAATAACTTCAGTGGTGTTCATAATAGAGAAACAATTTTTTTTTCGCAACCACACACATTTTCAATTAAGAAAACGTTTGCACATTTTTCCAAAACAATATTTAGCCCAGTTATTAATACAAATTCCACTGGAGTTTTTTTCCCATTTTTGCAATAGAATTTACATATGTACATATGTAGGTAAAATGGGAGAAGGGAGCAAACTAACAAAGAAATTTTTGTTTATCAGAGGTGTGGTGGACATCTATTAAACAAATATTTCCCTATTAAACCGGATTTTAAACAAAAAATTATAAGAATTAGGTTTAAAGTTTATTAAAAACAACTTCCAAATTCTTGCGTTTGCGATTTCCAGCACACCCCTGTATAATTGGGCTGATTATGTATTTAATAGAGTTGAACGATATTTCTGTACCTGTGATTCAATCACTGTTACTGAAAAATTACGAATCACATTTGTAACCAAATTTGTTAAGTAACAGCTACTTGCTAAGTCGTTCTTTTCTTTTTGTTCAACATAAACAAATCTATGAGCCGTGTTTTGGAAATCGAATTCGAGTGAAATGAAAATGAAACAAACTTTAAAAATGATCTAGTGTTTCAAGTTCATTTAAATATTTCTGTTTATATACATACATACAAACTTTATACTATTAGTACAGCTTACCTTCCTCAGAACTACTCCTAAAAGCAGAAAAAATTATGATTTCGATTTGTGGAAACAGGGAGTTTTGCATGACATAACGAACAATCACCCTTATCGTGGTTGGAGTATTTCAAATACGCCTGCGACTGTTTTGTAATAGATTAAATAGAAGGTGAACTTATTTTCTTTAATCTATTACCAAACAGTCATAGGCGTATTTTAAATACGCCAACCACGATAAGGGTGAATGTTAGGTTAAGAAGGGTAATGTGCCCAAGGGCACACTTCCACTCGGAGACCAATGCGGTCCATTGTGAAAACGAGCCATGCTACTATGTATTTATTTACTGAATCTTCATATTATATGAACTAACAATAATTAATCAAATCTTATCCTAATAATTTATATTATGTCCTGCCAGTGCCAGACAAAAATTTTCTTCATCCCGGGTTCTTTTCACATATATCGGTGTTTATCGCTCATCTAAATGGGTAAGTGCTGCAGTGTCTCTTCCTCTTAAGCGAGTGTGGCCGCTATCATTTAAAATATTTCGAGCTAGTGGGTTCGGATGCAATTCGAGCCTTATTATGTATTTTACTGCTTATTTCATAATCATAGTTTTCACAAATGGCACATTGAGATCCTTGTTAAGTTTTTAACATACCACGGGGCAGCTGTGATTATTCCAAGAAGTTTATTTTGGCGCCTTTGAATTTTTTCGATATTAGACCTGGACTGGGCAGTATTTGAAATACGTATGTATTTAAAATACAAAGACGTATTTTGTATTTGTATTTTAAATTCATGACGTGCAAGTATTTTGTATTTTAAATACATGCAATAAATAAAAGTATTTTGAATTTTAAATAAAAAAAATTGGAGTATTTTGTATTTTAAAAACATAGTTTGCAAAATATATTTTGTCAGTTTATTAAACTATATGTATTTCCAATAAAAAACAAGAGCTGTAAGCTGCTTGGTTTGTATTCAATAAAAAACCGATAATATTGGTTTCTGTGACAGCTAAAACCGACACTAATTTTAGTTCGAACAAAAAACCGACAATATTGGATTTCATGACACCAACGTATTTTTTATTATCCAATTCCAATAAAATTGGTTTCTATGACAACCCTGATTATTTGATTATTGATTTAAATAGGGCGGCATGATTCAAGGTGAATGTTATATGTACGTTTTTCTGCTCATTGACCTTTATCCTCCATTGTTTCAACCATATTTCTAGTTGAAATATATGTAAGATCCTGTAAGTAACGAGATGCTTCATGACGGTTTAGAAAAGCTGTATCATCAGCAAATGTTGCAGATTTTGCTTCAATTTATGTAGTAAGCCTTCATGCCAGACTTTATCAAAAGCTTCAAAACATCGATGAAGAGTGCTGAGCAATATTTTTTTTCTTCAAATGCTTTTCTTATGACATTTACTATTCGATGAGTTTGTTCAATTGTTCTTCAAAATCTAAACTGATGGTTTGGAATACATCTATTGTCATTTAAAATTGGTGTTAATTTTGAAACTAATAATTTCTCAAACAACTTTGCCATATTTGATAATAAGCTAATAGGCCTATATGACTCAACTTTTGTATGATCTTCACCTGGCTTTGGCATCATGGTAACTAAGGAAACTTTCCATTCTTGAGGGTAGTACTCAAGCCGTAAATCAGCATCTACATAAAT
Source organism: Pollenia labialis (assembly GCA_949318255.1). Taxonomy (NCBI): domain Eukaryota; kingdom Metazoa; phylum Arthropoda; class Insecta; order Diptera; family Polleniidae; genus Pollenia; species Pollenia labialis. Next base: position 43,253,028 of record OX439142.1, on the reverse strand, counting down.
ATATAAAAATGAAAAATGTTTGTATGTTTGTTTGTTTGTATGTTGGCTTATAGACTCCTAAACTACTGATGCATATATTAAATATCGCTCAACTCAAGAACTATTAAAGGGAGAGTCTTCAAACGTAGTTAAAGCTTCTATTATGGTAAACTCAATATAGAAATGGACGGGGTAGACAGCGGAGGAGCAGTACCCCTCATAGATAGAAATATTAATAAGAGCCGCGGCACGCTTTTTGTTGAACTTTTGGCAGAAGGATCATCTGAGCCCCAAAATTGAAATAAAATTGCAGCGGGGGAAGTGGTACCCCCATAGGACGCCAATGTTTAATATCACATATCTTAATAAACGTTATAGTGAGAATGTTCAAACTTTGTAGAAGTCACTTTTATGGTATACCACACTTTTGAAAATAAAAATAAAGCGGGTAGGCGCAGGGGGGGGGGGGAAATCTCCCATAGGATGCACATATCTATTTTTATAACAGTGTAGCGAAGCGCACCGGGTTAAGCTAGTTAAAAATAAAAAGAATAATTTTCTTTGCTATCGAGGTAGCTCTAAAAGCATTTTATTACAGATCTTATCAATACCAGGTGCCTTCTTAGTGTTTAAGTCACAAATAGCCTTTTCCATATCTTTTATTTCAAATCTTATGGGAATAGCTGCTCTAGCAGCAGCAGGTGGTAACTCGACTGCAATATCGTTAGATATACATACATATTTGGTGTAAATACGTTTTTCAAGTGACTCACAAACAGATTTCCTTTTTCAATATCGTTTCTTGCAACTACCATTCAAGTTTCTTAATGGTGGCTTTGATATAACTGGCCTTTTTAGATTTCTAGCTGCACGCCATAATGAGTAGTCAGATTGTGGAGTTGCATCAAGTTCCTTAAAAAAATATTTTTCTAGAGAAGCCGTTTTCTGGGTCTGCAGTAAGTTTCTAAGCCTTTTTGTGCGCTCTTTTAATAAATTCTTAAGTTGCGGGGATCTGTGTAATTGCCACTCTCTTCGAACTCTTCTTTTTTCAGACAGGAAACGCTCGACATCTGTGGAATATATTTTAATATTTTTTGTTTTTTTGGTGGCAGTACTGGAATGTTGAACAGCTAGTTTCAGAAAACTGTCAAAATTAACTATAGAGCGATCTACATTCTCCGGTGTACTAAGCGGAATATTTTCTGTGCAATGGGTACTAAGATATTTTTTATATTTTAACCAATTAATTTGTGTAGCTGACGTCGCTAAGTAACCAGTCGGTGATACAATTCTATTGGGGTTCACTATAGCAACAATTGTAGGTATGTGGTCGGAAGATAATTCTAAGGAAGCTTCAACATGGATCGATTCTATGGGGATGTTTTTAACCACTCCGAAATCGATGAGATCTGGAATTTTTTGCTGATCAGTAGGCCAATATGTTGGTTGTCCGCCCGCTACTACATTTAAATCTGTTTTAGAAATTGTGTTAAATAAAACACGACCCTTTGGTGTTATTATAAGTCGTGACCCCCCAGAAGGTATGTTTAGCGTAAAAATCGCCAGCTGCTGGAAAACAGGGTTCTAATGATTTAAAATATTTATAATATTGGCTTTCTGATATTGAAAATCTAGGCGGGGAGTAAAACGATGAAATTACTAGGTTTCTATTTAATTCCTCAACGCAAATGTTCGTTGCTTGGAGATAATCTTCACGATGATCACACATTAGGTAGTGTTTTACTCGGGTTTTTATCAAAATGGCAGAACCTCCGCAAGCTCTATCTCGAGGGTCCTTGGTATCATATAGTAGGTTAGGTTAGGTTAGGTTCAGAAGGGTTATGTGCCTAAGGGCACACTTCCACTCGGAGACCAGTACGGTCCATTGTGAATCCCTTCAACATGATGAAGAATAGATAAAGAAGATAGAAAAAGAGAAAGGTTAAGAAAAGAAGTATGAGGTAGATAGAGTATAGAATATAGGAAAGTTAGTAGGTGATGTGAAGAACAAAATTCCCTCTCTACTGTCCCCTCAACAGAAACAACCGCACTATTTCCCTGACAAACCCCAGTAGATCAGCTGGACTACATCCAGCGATGCACCCCAGTTCGTCGTGAAACCTATTTCCTAGCCACTTCTGTCTGAGGCCCTGCACCCTGGGACAATGGCAAAGTACATGCTCGATCGTCTCCAGCTCCTCCGAATCCTCGCACAATCTGCAGAAGTCCGGTATGGCATTGTCCCATCTGCCTACAAAAGCCCTGACCGGACAATGACCCGTCAAGAACCCTATAAGCGTTCTAAGACTACTCCTATCCAATCCCAATAGAACCCTGGTTGCCCCCGCGTCCAATCCGGGCCATAATGCCCTACACACCCTGCAATCCACTCTGTCCCCCCAGGATCGGTTAACGTCATCACGGAATTTCTCCCGTATCACACCATAGTAGTAACATAGGGGAGGCTTTACCCCCCTGTCCCTTACCACTAAGTCCATACTCGAACCCCCTCTCGCGAGTTCGTCCGCCACCTCATTTCCCTCAACCATGCAGTGTCCAGGTACCCAACACAGCCTCACATTGAATGCCTCCATGAGTCCACCAAGAGCATTCCTACACCGAGCGACCAGGCACGATCGCACCGTATAATTCGTCAATGCCCTAAGCGCCGCCCGACTATCGACGTAAATTGTCACCTCAGATCCACCCACGATGTGTTCCAGTATCACCTCCGTCCCCCTCCAGATCGCTAGGAACTCAGCCTGGAAGACACTGCACTCATCGGGGAGTCTGAATGACCTCTTCACCTCGGTGTCCGCTATATATACACCGGCACAAGTGCCGGTTTCCATCTTGGATCCATCCGTAAATACTGCCCACCCCTCAAACAGTCCATTGGATCCACTCCAAACTTCCCTATCCGGGAACTCTACTGGTGGTGTTGCACCGAAGTCCAGGGTCATAGTCATATGATCCGAAATTCTCCCGAGAGAAATACCCTGATCAAGCAGACCCATCTCGTACAAGATTCTCGTGTGATCATCCCGCCTAGGCCTAACTAACGAAGACTCGTAAAGTCTAATTAAGTTCCTAGCGGCCACACTCCTTACGTACTGTTCAATAGGTGACAGATATAGTAGGATGTCCAGCGCTGCCTGCGGAGTGCTTCTCCTTGCCCCTGTGATGCCAAGAGATGCACTTCTTTGAACCTTGCTGAGCATCTTCCTATAGCTATCCACTCCCAACGCACCCCACCAAACAGTGCATCCATAGGTAAGTATAGGCCTAACAACCGATGTGTAAATCCAGTTTACCATATCCGGCCTTAGACCCCAGTTCTTACCAATGGAGTTCCTGCATGTGTAGTATGCATTGAGTCCCCCTTTCATCCTTTCCTGAGTATTTCTCTTCCAAGACAGTTTGCAGTCCAGAAAGTTACCCAAATACTTTGCTCCGTCCGATAGAGGTAACTCGACGCCATCCAGCACTGGCCTCCTAAATTCCTCTATCCTATACCTTCTGGTAAATAGCACCAGCTCAGTCTTCACAGGGTTAACACCCAGTCCCCTATCCTTTGCCCAAGCCGAGAGTTCACCTAGCATCACCTGCATAATTTCCCCGATCGTGGACAAAAATTTTCCCCTGACCAGCAGAACTATGTCGTCCGCATAGGCAACAACTTTCCTGCCCATGGAATCAAATGACCTAAGAATCCCGTTGATCGCAAGCAACCACAGTAGAGGTGATAGAACCCCCCCTTGTGGTGTCCCCCTGGTAACCCTCCTCCTTATCACATGATCCCCCAGGCTCGAGTTTATAATCCTACTGCCAAGCATGCAGACTATCCACTCCACCAGAAAGTCCTCCACTTTCAACTCTAACAACGAATCTCTAATCGCCTCGATCTTAATGTTATTAAAGGCTCCTTCTATGTCCAGAAACGCGGCGAGAGTATATTCCTTATGCCTCAGACCGTGCTCAATACAACCAACCACCTCATGTAACGCGCTGTCAACCGATTTACCCTTCAGGTAAGCATGTTGAGCGTTGCTAATAAGGCGGGTCTCAATATTGCTCCTGAGATATAAATCTATTAGCCTTTCAAGAGTCTTCAACAAAAATGAAGACAGACTAATAGGTCTAAAATCCCCCGGTTTCGAGTGGCCCGCTTTACCAGCCTTGGGTATAAAAATAACCCTGACCTCTCTCCACCCCCTAGGCAGATACCTCCTACTGAGGCACTTCCTGAATACATCCATCAGTAGAAGTGATGCACCGTCCGGAATGTTGCAGAGCATGGCCGGAAAAATACCGTCCGGACCCGGTGATTTATATGGGTCAAAAGTATTGACCGCCCACGCCAGCTTCTCTCCTGTGACCATTTCCTCGACGCAGGCGGAAGTAAAATCCGATGTCATGGACGTCACGTCCCATTGACCGTCTTCCATACCTCCGGTTTCCCTGCACCCGGGAAAGTGCGTCTCCATAAGTAAGGTCAGGGTCTCAGAGCTTGACTCAGTCCATGAGCCGTCATTCCTTTGGATGTAACCAAGGGCTTTAGGGTCCTTGGATAAGATCCGTCGGAATCTTGACAACTCGTTGACATTATCAATGGATGCACAAAATTGCCTCCTTAAGAATTCCAAGGAATTCTTGTTACCACAATTGACAACTTTCACTCCCTTAACCCAGTCCGCACCATTGAAGGATACGTCCTCCTCTTTGCCCTTAAATGCTGCCAGCTCGTCGATAAGCCTAGCCTCCACTAGCTGCCATAGCTCGGCACTGATCCTCCCATCCGGATCATTCCGATCGATGACAGCCACTTGTAGATGACTCTCCAGGCTCGTCGACTTCTTCAGTCTTTTGTTCGATAGTATATAACCATTGATTTTAAACGTATTTCTTGAGGTCAAATGAGTTTAAGAAATCATCATGACATCAATTTGTTTATTTTAAAGAAAGTATTCTAATTCATTTTTATGTTGACGGAAGCCGTTTGCGTACCAAAAACAAATTTTGAAGCAGTTCATGGCTTGTTAAGTGCAGCTTGCAATAACATCGATTGCATTCTAAGAATTTCCTGCCTCGTATTACCCATTGTGTTCGTAAAATTATTTACTGTTTGCACTAATGTTTCCATGGTTTTTTCTAGACGACTTTAATAAGAAACTGGAGTTATATCATTACTAGGCTGCGGAGCCTGAATGTCATTAGTGTTAACATCATTTGTTACCTGCATTTTAGGGGGATTAGTTTTCGGTCCAACAGTCTGCTTGACGCTAGTATATATAGGGTATCCTTTATAATTGGCGGTGTGATTACCGCCACAGTTGCTACATTTTTTTACGTTGGGGTCGGTTTTAGACTTATCGCAAAGAACTGTAATATGTAATTCACCACATACTACGCAAACAGGGGGTAAGTAGCAGCATTCCTATTTTTTATATTTACTACATGTTTCATTTTGAAGCCTTTCTCTTTTATATGTAAATTATTTTATTTCTTCTGGGTCCACACATGAGTCAATTCCTTTAGTCACTACCTGAAGACCTTTACTGTTCATCAGTTGGTATGTGTAAAAGCTTTTTTTAAGTGCTTCAAATTTGTTAATAATTTTACGAAAATCATTCTCATGAATACCTTCTATTTTAACTTAGGCCCCTATTATGGTTCACAACTCAACTCAGTTGAGTTGTAATTTTTTAATTTTTGTATTATGGTTTACAACTTTGCTATATTGCGGTGAACAATCGGGAGATGTCTCTGGCTGAGGGGTAGAGAATCTGACGGGATTCGTTATAGGAATGATCTGGCTGCGCGGTAGGAGACTGGTCACATGTAGGGAGTTTTCTGTTTGGTAGGGTTGGTTTTGCTTGTGCTGTCCTATTTCTTATCTCCCACTACTTTCTCTTTTCCTGTGCTTTCACTCTTTACTTTTCCTATCCTTTCACTAACTAAGGCGTCACAATGGGCTATATTTGTCTCTGGGTGATGGTGCAAAGCAGGGTTTTTTTTATAGCGAAAGCAGCAAAATGTTGCCTTTTTCCTAGATAAAATAAAAATCAAACGGCAAAAGCTTACATGGGCGACTAAAGCTATGTTCATTCCTATTAAATATTTGACATACAACATGTAACCACTAGTTTTATTAAAAAATTATTTGCTTTAGCACAATGTTTAGTTAGATAAAGCATCATATAACAGTTCGAAAAAACATTATACAATTATCTACTTATACATAAAGTTAAGTAAATCCATACAAATTGTTAAAAATTAAGTTAAAATTTGATCAATGGTCACGTTTGGTGGATTTTTTCGTAAAATATTTGTTAGGTCTGAACAAACCTTAAGAAGCACTGGCTTCTGTCACCTTTTGCTATTTTAACAATAGCAAACTTTTCTTAAGTGATGGAACTGATTGGTGATGCTAATCATTTTTATATTTTAATTAAAAGAACGAAAAACTGACAAACAATTGTATGGTATTAGCCGCACAACTGGAGATAATAGCAGTACCAACCATTGCGACTTTTAACCGACAAGTGATATTTTTGCATGCAAAACAAAAACAACAAAAATTTGTTTTTGTTTTCCATATAAGAAAAAAATTAAATCAACGTTACAATTTTTAGCTTTGCCTATGTTACATTTTATATGAAAGGCAAAAACGATTTGTTTACGAAATTTAAGTTCATATCGCTCATTTGCAGCGAGACCGGCATAAGTCAAAAAAATCCATAAACGCGTTTAAAGTTTTTGATTTGCTCTAATTACTTAGAAAAAATAACGATACATGCTCTTCAAATGGGGAAAGTATAAAAGATATAAAGATGAATTTTATACACAATATAAAGAAAAACATAGCGAACAATTCTGCATCACTAACTCCGAAATTGTATTTTTTGATTTATGTCGGTCTTGCAGCAAATGAGCGATATGTATGTACTAGAGGTCTGCAAGAATAAATAAAAAGCAATTTCAACGCACTCATTTGTTTTTTAATTACAATGTGTCGATCACCCAATGATAACGAAACAAATGAAAAAAAACCAGAGACAAAACAATAAAAACTCATTCTATCCAATCAACTCAAGACAAATGAGTAAATTATTCAAACATAATTTGAATGTAAAATATGTGTACCTACACATTATGTATGTAAGTGTAAGCTTAACTTTTATAAATAAAAGAAGCCACAATCTTACACACATATTATGGCAAGGTATTCAAATAAATGTATGCACATTCAATAATTCAAAAATTATTTGAATATTTTTTGTAAACTTGCTCTCTCTAACGGATCATTCCAATGTTTTGTTATTTATGAATGCCTCTCCTATTCATTTACAGTAAACAAGTTTTTTATTCAATTCATTCATTCTTATTTTTTACTCTCTTTTTATCTTTTTAAATGTTTTATAATTGAATAAATGTTGTGCACTTTGGGTAAAGGCAAACAAGTGAGTTATTCAAAGCAGACCTCTAGTATGTACATTAGATTAGATAGCGCAACCGTTTAGTGCTTTACATACAAAAACACGCAGCAGTTGCGCAACAGTTTCGTCGTATGAATGTTCACAATTTCTTTTGTAACATGCCCACTAGGGTGGCCGTTATTATTTGTTTTGTATTTTCACTTGGCAAACCCCTTAGATTGGTTCCAAATTAGAAAAAAATAATATATAAAAATTTTTAGATCGTTTGCATAGTTATTGGGCGTGCCTTGAGTCCACAAAGTTTGCTAAAAATGCTATTTTTCTCACTATGTTTCGCTATAATTGTTGATAACTTCAGTAATATTTATTTTAGAGAAAAACCTTATCATGTTTAAAGATATTTGCATTTCAGTCGCATTATCTTTTTTAAAAACCGAATAACAGTTATTTTGGAATATCTCAAAACGGTTCTACTTTTGACAATTCTGACTTCATATTCGGATTCAGGGGAAAATTTTACAAAAAGATTAGCTGTTAGATTCATTTGATCACGACTTAGTTGAAAATTTGTCACGTAGTGTAATCACCAGGCAAAGAATGCGTAGATATGTGAAAATTTCTGTGTTATTTTTTAATTTGGCTTTTTCGGGATTAAATATTAATGTTAAAGAAAACTAATACAGAGCAACATTGTTCATAAGATATAGCCCTAGAATATTTGTTAATAAAGTTTTTCTCTAAAATAAATATTACTGAAGTAATCAACAATTAAATCGACATATAGTGAGAAAAATAGCATTTTTAGCAAACTTTGTGGGCTCAAGGCACGCCCAATAACTATGCAAACGATCTAAAATTTTTTATATATTATTTTTTTCTAATTTGGAACCAATCTAAGGGGTTTGCCAAGTGAAAATACGAAAAAAAAATTCTCCATATAACTTGCGGCCACACTAATGCCCACACTTCTCCAGTCCCGCCTATATTTTGTCCGATGTTGACAACTGAGCACAGTAGGTTATTAAGCGTTTCGTTGTAAGTTTTAAATATCTCTCCTTTTAGCTTTTTATATAATTATGCATTTTTTTTATTTGCGATGTTTATTTATATATTAACTTAAAATTTATGCATTTTTTAATTTTATATATATTTTATGTAAAACTTAAAAATTAAAGACATTTTCAGTGTGTATTTTAATATATGTATGTATGTAAGTGTTGTTGCCAAGAAAACTCATCTTAATATTGTTTCTGTATCTTGTGAAAAAATTATTTAGTTGTAATAAAATTAATTAAGATTATAAATCCATATGGTTTATTTTTTAAATTTTTATTTATGTATATTCATTAATCGCTATAATTTAAGTAATTTTTTATTATTTATGTATATTTATAAGTTTTTTCTGATTTTGTTTCCATTTGTTTAAATAATAAAAAAAAAGCTGAAAATATTACAGGATTAAGGACATTTATATGAAGACAGTAAGTAGACAGAGGGTATAGCAAACTAAATGAAATAAAATTATTATATGTATTTATAATTAAGATTTAGGAATTATAAACGAATATTATATATATGTAAGTATGTATGTATGTGTTTATGATAAAAATATTTACGACAAAATTACAGACTACAAAACTACTTTGCAATATAATATAGTGTTTGTTGGTTTGCGTGTGTGTGGGTTCATTCATATTTAAGGTGTTTCTTTATAAACTTTCCAAGTTTTTTCTTCTTAATGTTTTTACATGTATAAATAAGAGATGTTAATTATTTGTCTCGATGCTAATTATAATAATATGCTGCTGGGCGGCTTTTCGAATGCACCGGCTACTGCTACTGACGTTACTCCTTCATACATACAAGCTTAAACATTTTTCAGAACAGACGATGCCAAACACGTAGATAATATTAATTATTAAGATAAGCGGTACAATGTTAAGTAGTTTTAATTAGATATGATCATACAAATTGTAAGTATTATGTATGTATGAATAAAAATGAAATATGAAGTACATAAAAAACCAAACCAAAATTAAAAGAAAAAAAAATAAAAAAAAGTTTTTCAATTTTATATAAGCAAAATGCACATCACAATAATTACAATGAAAGAGATGATGCCAGCCAGCCAGTCGGACATAGACAGACAGTTAGTTAAATAGTTATAAAATGGGAAGATGGTTGGTGGTTCAGATAAACTATTTATATATGGGAAAAAGCACACACATACAAAATGATAAAGTAAAAACTAAGCAGCAAAAATGTATATACTCCCATATACAAGTCATCTTAGCCATCTTCTTTGGGAGGAGTGAACCAACCTGTTAAGCAAAAGAGAAAAAATAAATAAAATCAATTTCTGATTTTGAAAATTTTCTGAAACTTTGTTACTAACCATTCTTTTCGTGTATTTGAACTAATGATTTAAAACTTTGTTGCGCTCTCGCCAAACTGTATTGAGCCTGCGATAAGACCTGAGTTATGTGAATTAGATAGTCGGAGAAATAGGGTAAATACATAATAAAAAATATTAAAAAAAAAATGAACGGTTTAATGTATTTTGCACTTACCTTGGTGGCTCCGAATTGTATTCTGGCTTTTCCCTTAACTAAGGTGGCTGCAATCTGCATTATAACAGCTTCAACTGTGTAGGCCGAACTCCAACCCTGTTTGGTTAACAATTCCATGCATATTGCACCACCAACTAGAACATAACCTCCTAAAACATCAATATTTTAAAACAAATTTAAGATTATTTTATTAAACTTTGTATTAATAAGTAAAATGTTTTAACCTGATATTATTGGATGGACAACACGGACAAATGGCGGTTCAAAGGGATACGTTTCTTTAAAAATAATATTTAAGAGAATACTATCTTTGCCTTCTTTCTCCTTGAGCATGACCAAGTCGTTGTGTAGGGGACTGTCAGGATCCACAGATTTAAGGCGTATATTCCATTCATATATGGAATCATTTACTAATTCTATGGAGTACATATTGCTCTTAAACGAATCAGATCGATATATATCACGCAGTTCTTTCATTAGACGATCGGTTGCTTGAACGGAACCGGAAACTGAACCCTAATTGAAAAAACATATAATATTAATAATAATAAAGAAATAAAAAAGTTTGAAGATGTTTTTTAAGTAGGGGATTTGGAATCTAATTTGTACACATACAAAATCCTGCACTGTAATTATAAGACTTAGTTCTGTTGTGCAGGAAATCATAAATAAATAAATAAATAAAGTAGGGGATTCTATTTCTTTACACATTTTTTTTTTGTTTTATAGATGTTGCTGACAGAAATAAAAGAGGTTTGCGTTGAACAAAATACTGTTTAAAATGTTTAGTTTATTTCTATATAAAGAAAGAAAAGGTTAATTTCACAATAAAGACAAATATGACAAAATTTACTCACCGCAGTTTTGCACCTCTTTCTACTTTGACTTTTAAAACGACATTAAACATTTATTGTATTTTACTTACACCAAATGATATGCAAAAAACAAGAAGAAAAAGGAATGCAAAAACGCGGTTTACAAACACATAAATTGAAACAAGTATGGCACAAGTAATGGAACACTATTGTGAAACATTACAGGGCGTTCCGTAACACCCCCGCCCCCGTGGAGCGATCCGCTTCACCAACATCTAGGTCTAGAACGGCTAATTTGGATACAGCTCTTTGTATAATGCCGGTCGCTGTTTTTACGTCAGCTCGACGCGCCACACCATCAGCACCAGCAAACACACGAATTACTAAACCACGTCGCCATTGATTCCTGGGAATATTTGGATCACATATAAATACCATGTCACCATCATTTAATGGGGTTGCTCTTTCACACCATTTAACTCTTCTCGTTAATGTTGGCAAATACTCGAGTACCCAGCGTTTCCAAAATCTATCACGAAAACTCCTTGCAACACGCCACTGTTTTCTAAGACTACAGAGCTTACTATCTGCCTCATCAGCTGGTGGAGTTTGAGCCACATTTCCATAACCAACGAGGAAATGATTTGGTGTAAGGGGTTCTTCTTCGTCTGGGCTTATTGGCAAGTGCGTTAATGGGCGTGAATTGACAATGTTTTCCGCTTCTATTAAAAGGGACTGCAAAACATGTTCTTTAGGCGAAACGTCTTTTAAAGTTTTTCGGAGCACTTTTTTAACGCACTGGACCATTCTTTCCCATATTCCACCCTCGGACGGATTTATTGGGCAATTAAAAACCCACTCAACACCTTTCCCAGACAGCTCACTTTGAATTCGTTCGGCTTCAAAAACTTCTGTGAAACGTTTAGCTTCTTCATTAGCACCAACGAAATTTTTTCCGTTGTCGGAACGCAATCGTACTGGAACACCCCTGCGATTCATAAAATTTCTCATAGCAATAATGCAGGAGTCGGTTGACAGGTCATGGGCTACTTCCAAATGTATTGCTCGAATTGTAAGGCAAGTAAAGAGTGCCACCCATCTTTTTTCAGAACGCCTGCCAATAGATACAGTCAAAGGGCCAAAATAGTCCAGACCTGTGTATTTAAATGGTCTGACGTTTGGCTCGAGTCGATCAATAGGAAGTGGACCCATAATTGGTATACGAGGAGTCGCCCTACTGTACCTGCATAACATGCAATTTGAAACAACTTTCCGAAGTAGACGTCTAATTTGAGGAATCCAGTACTTTTTACGTATTTCACATATTGTAGCCTCGTGATTTTGATGTTTCATTTGGCAGTGGTAGTGATGAACTACGAGAGTTGTATAGGCATGATCATTTGGTAATATCACTGGCCGTCTTGAACTATAAGGCAAAAAGCTAGCTGCATCAATTCTACCATACACCCGCAGCAACCCATTTTCGTCAATATAAGGCGTTAACTGCACTAAATTACTGTTTCTAGGAAAGGGTTGATTATTTTTAATGCACTTGACTTCAGTTGAAAAACGTTCTTTCTGCGACTGTAAACATAGCAATTGCTCAGCTGTCTCAAGTTCACCAGCTGTTAAGCCATAATATTGTACATCGTTCTCTTGTTTACGACATCGATTTATAAAACGTAAAGCCCATGCGGTTGTTCTCTTTATTCTAGAGAGAGATGAAAAACGATTGAAATTTATAAAGGTATTACCTACAACTAATAAAGAGATTTTTGGGCGAAGCTCTTCCTCATCTTCATGATTTGAAACATCAGCCGTATAATTGTTTAACCATTCATCTTCGTTACGCAAAAGGAACTCCGGCCCGGTAAGCCAACGTGTAGAGGAGGAAAAGTCAATGTTATTAAACGCTCTCGTTGCCTCGTCAGCTACGTTATCATGGGTTGAAACCCACTTCCAGTTATCAATTTCGGTGGACTCCAAAATTTCAGCAATACGATGTGCTACATATGGCTTGTATCGACGCTGACTACTAGAAATCCACTTTAAAACTGTTTTGGAATCACTCCATAAGACACATTTTTCAGGCGAAAATTCGTGACCATCTAAAATTGTTTGCATTAAACGGGTTCCAAGTACTGCTGCCTGTAACTCTAGGCGTGGAATTGTAACTCTTTTTAAAGGTGCGCATTTTGTTTTAGATGTCACAAAACTAGTACATATTTTACCATCATCAGCAATCCACCTCCAGTATGCGACAGCAGCAAAGGCATCCTCACTAGCGTCAACAAAAATGTGAAGATCAAAGCGATCTGGCAACCCTGTTGAAAAATAGCATCTAGGCACACGAAAATTTTTAATTTTATTCAATTGTTTGCGCCACTGTTCCCACGATTTATTAACGTCTTCCGGGATAGCTTCATCCCACCGACAATCACGTCTCCACACCTCACGTAAAATTAATTTTCCACCAACAATAAAATAGCTTAGAAACCCGAGAGGATCAAATGTTGACATGATGACACTCAGTAATTCTCTTTTTGTAGGTTTTCTGTGGCCAGACATGACAGATGAACCAACCTTGTGAAACTTTAAATTAAATTTAAAATTATCAGAAGAGGAGTCCCAGTATAAACCCAACACTTTTTCTGTATCATCATCTGCTAGCATTGTTTTTGAAATTGTACTACCGCCCAATGTCAGGGTTACTTCATTCGAGTTTGAAATGAAACCTCGTAAGTCAAACCCACCCGTTTTGTGAATATCACGTACCTGCTTGGAAACATTTACTGCCTCCTCTACGCTTTCAAAGCTGTCGACAAAATCGTCAATGTAATGATGATTTAAGATGGCTGCTGTTGCTCTTGGCTGAGATTGGCTGTATACCGTGGCATTGATTTTCATGACGTAACGTGCTGAGCATGAAGAGCAGGCTGCTCCAAAAGTCATGACCACCATTTCGTACTCATCAGGAGGGTTGATGTGATTTCCATCACGCCATAAAAAGCGTTGGCTGATTCTGTCTTCGGGCTGAACAATAATCTGGTGAAACATCTCACGTATGTCAGCACAAACGGCAACTCTTCCCCGACGAAAATTATATAAAATTGTTGGCAACGATGCAATATCTTGAGGACCCTTTAATAAATGAGAATTTAAAGAAATCCCATTCACTTGTGCAGCTGCATCAAATACTAAGCGAACCTTTTTTGGTTTATTAGGGTTTATTACCCCAAAATGAGGCAAATACCATTTTTTATCACTTGGCAACTCTATTTCATCTAAGCGAAGTTTACGAACATAGCCTTTGTCTACATACCCCTTTATTACCTTTTTGTATGCAGCAGCAAAGTTTTCATTTTGCTTCATCTTTTTTTCAATTCCCTCCAAACGTCTAAGGGCCATTAGATAACTGTTTGGCAGCTTTACGTTATTATGTTTCCATAGGAGGCCGGTTTGAAATCGATCCCCAATTCGTTTTGTTGTTTCTAGCAGAATTCGATTTGCTCTTACGTCATCATCACACTCAATGGGAGGGGCTGATCTTACACCAATACTTTCAACGTTGAAAAAATGCTTAACAAGCTGATGAAGACTGCTATCATTTTCTATGTTTGCCATAAGACATGAGGGATGATTTGTTGACAAAGTACGACAGGGGCCGAACACTAACCAACCCAATTCGGTATTGCAGGCAAATGGGCCCGAAGACAAATTTATTTGAGTATTAGTTGGCAACCCTAAATACGCGTGATCCAATCCAATTAACAGCTGGGGTATAACGTTGGTGTAGGGTTTAACAGGAAAAGATGACGACGTTTGAAAACTATTTTGCAAATCTTGATTTGTTAAACTTTGCGTAGGTAGATTTAAATTTGAAACGGCATAAACATTACGCATATAATGGCACTTAGATTTACCTACACCACTTACTTTAATGTTGAACGAAAAAACTGACTCCTGAGCTGATCGACCGCCAAACCACTGTATATTTAAGTTACTTTTCTGACCACGTACTCCAAGCTTTTCGGCAATGTCCTTGTCCAACATTGTAATTGACGATCCATCGTCGAAAAGGGCATAAATATCCATACGACATCTTTCACCATACAAAGTGACAGGTAAAATACGAAACAACAATTTTTTGTTATTGTTGGCAGAAGAACAGCTGAGTACGCTTTGTTGTGGCTCACTCACTTCATCTGGGATGGCGGGTGGAACTGCAACGTTGGCATCTTCATGAAGCAGTTTATGGTGGTTTCGTTGACAACCATTTTGTAAACACATTTTTTTTCGACGACAATCACGGGTTGAATGGCCAACATTAAGGCATGAAAAACAGGAACGAATCTTCTTAACGTCTGACCAACGTTTATGAACAGATGAGTTCAGGAAACTGCGACAATCATAAAGTTTGTGTTGACCTTTGCATAAAGGACATTGTGGCTGCCTTTCCGTAGTGTGAAGTAGGACGCGGCGTTTTGGTTCCTTGTTGTCCGTATCCTGTATTGAACAAATTAAGTTGGCCATCTCATCTGTAAAATCACTAAAATTAAGAAGAGTAGGATATGGTCTAATAGTAGCGGCAACTTTGGCCCAATCAAATCTTTTGCTCATTGGCAGCTTTAAAATTAGTTCATCTAGCAACGTCGGGTTGGCAATATGTTGGTGCCCTTCCACGGACTGAAGAAAGACCGTCAAATTTCTTACCTTTGTAGCAAAGGGTATTAATTTTGATAAATTATTTTCCGAAATATGTGGAATATCTCTTATTTGACGCAACTGGCTTTGAATCAGCTGCTCTGGTCTACCAAATCTTGTACGAAGCTGTTCGATGATAGCACCAACGTTGTTTGGGTGAATTAACAGTGACTTAACTAAGTCACGAGCATCACCTTTGAGGCTTTTCTGTAGGCGCTGATTATTTTCAAAATTTGAATAATTATATGTCGCGTTTGATTGAAGATAGGCTGTATAAAATATTGGCCAATCTTCCGCTGCCCCACTGAATTCTGGCAAATCTTGAAGCTTACGTGGGTACATCATAGCTCCCGTATTATTTGGTATCAAACCAGGGTTATAAAAATTATTAATCGTTGGCTGTGGCTGTGCAGAAAATGATTGGTAAGATGTCGGCCAAACAGAAATATTTGGTGACGAATACATATTTAAATTATCGACTGCAGGTGCTGCTTGCGTCGATGGCATGGCGTTGCTGCTGGCAGAGCTATATTTAATTGGCAATGACGGCATCGCAGCCGTTGTCATTGTGGTGATATTTGTAGTATGTACGTCTCTATCTGTATAACGGCTCTCTATGGATGTAGTTGGAGGTACATAAATGTTGGCGGCAGAATATACTGTTGCTGTAGCTGGCGGCAAAGGTGTGTTGGCGGCAGTATCTGTTGTTTGAGAGGCAACACATTTTGTGAGGTTATGATTATTTACAGATTCCGTGTTACGAATAGCTGACTCGAGCTGTTGGCATTGGCGATTGCTATCGCTAAGTTTTGTCTGGGTGTCTGTAAGCTGTCGTTTTAATAAGGCAATTTGCTTTTGCATCTCTAACACATTTCCGGCATTTGTTGTGGTTGGCGTAGAAGGCTTATTACTAACGCCGGCTGACTTACTAGTTGTGGCTGATGGTGTGGTGGTGGCGAAGGCGGCAGGTTCCATTGTAATTTGGTTAGACACTGGCTGTGTCTGGGCTGGTATGTTAGATGCACCTGCATTATCGCTTCCTTGTAGACGAGGACTCCGGCGTGGAGAATGCTCCATCATAATGGTTGAGTGCAAAAACTATTTCTTAATTTTAATATTGTAGAAATTTTCCACGGCGGCAAACACGCAGTTAATTTGTACGAAAAGACAAAAACATACACAAATAAAACTGCGAAATAAAGCAATGTTGCTGACAGAAATAAAAGAGGTTTGCGTTGAACAAAATACTGTTTAAAATGTTTAGTTTATTTCTATATAAAGAAAGAAAAGGTTAATTTCACAATAAAGACAAATATGACAAAATTTACTCACCGCAGTTTTGCACCTCTTTCTACTTTGACTTTTAAAACGACATTAAACATTTATTGTATTTTACTTACACCAAATGATATGCAAAAAACAAGAAGAAAAAGGAATGCAAAAACGCGGTTTACAAACACATAAATTGAAACAAGTATGGCACAAGTAATGGAACACTATTGTGAAACATTACAGGGCGTTCCGTAACAATAGATTTTCATTATCTCCAAATTTTTAAGTTTAGCAACTTTGTTATTGTTTTTTTAAAGATTAATTTAAGGGGGTTTTCCGATTTTCATAAATATTGTTCTTTAATTTCACCTTTTTTTAATTTAAATAATTTGCAATTTATAAAAAATTTGTTCACTGCTTGCATTTATCGAGAGTGTGCTGGAAATCAAAAACGCAAGAATTTTAAAAGTCGTTCTTTAATAAGAACGAAAATAATTTTATGGCAAATATTACACAGTACAACATTTTTCAGGTGATGCAGAAGAACTTCTGCATCATTAGTTTGGTCATGGTACCTCAATAAATAATTTGAAGTTAGTAAGTATCGTATAGGGGAATTTGTCACGTTTTAGGCTCTTTTGTTTGTCATAACTCGAGAACAACTAGTCCGAATATGCTGAAAAAATGACAATAATTGAAAATGTTCTAAATTTTGTTTCCATGCATAGATAAAATATAAAAATTGCATATTTTCTGTGTAAGAATAGCTGTAATATGAATCGGAATGTTTATTTTCATGCAAAATAAAGAATCAATAAAAAAAGTCATCAATTTTTTTCCAAAGAATTTTGTGGATATCTCGAGCAAATGTTTGAAATTCATTCCTTTAATTAATTGTGAATAAAAGCGAAACGCGTTTATCGATTTTCATGATTTATGTGTCATTTTGTTCATAGGTTATGCGACTTTACGTGAAAGTAATAAAACTTGACACTTTTTTTTACCGATTTGGATTTTTTATGAATTAAAAATAAAAAATTTAAATTTTTTGGGCAAAAAATATTTTTGTTTTTCTTCATACATTTATTTATAACTGCGAAACCATGGTGAAATAATTAGAAGGTGGCAGCACTACAGAATCAATTATTTTTTGCTCAATGCATAGTGAACTTCCTTTATGTCAAAATTATTTGTTTTTTTTTTGAGGTAATTTCACTTAAATACATTTTAGTAGATGAAAGAAATTGTTGGCGTTGGTTTGTCGAGGCTGACGAAAACCCCAAAAAGGAACGTGTTAAGAATTATGGAGTAAACTTTTCTTGGAACAAGCGTACCCATGTTTCAACTAAGTAGAAATTGTAATTTATTTGTTATAATATATCAGAAAGAATAAAAACAATAAGGGTCCTCATGATGTCGCTTAAAATTGCCATTTGTGCAAATGCGCAAACTTACGAGTCTTGTTTCATGAAGCCCCTTTTTTACTTTTGTGTAATTTTAAACAATTAATGTCAGTTTGTAAGAAACATCAATACAAAAATAAATTAAAAATTAAAATTCAAAAATATAAAAATTTGTGATTAATATGTATGAGAAATTTGCTTTTAAAAATGCTCAAAGAAAGCCAAAAGACCAATTTACTGAAATTATTGCTAGAATTTATTGTTTGTGATTTATAGATACTTGGATTTTTCATTGAAAACGACGTTAAAATCATTAAAAGATCTGTTTGTATAAATGCACAATTGAACAGCGCAAGTTTACGAGACAAAATTGTTGGGCAAATTTACCAAGTTTGTGTAAATGAATTCTCATACAATTTTTGACCGTTCATTTACGAGGGCGTTAAAATGCACAGTTTGCACAGATTACGAGACTTATAAACGATATCATGAGGACCCTTAATATATATTGGTGTGGTGAAAATCCATATTTTTGACATAATGGACTATTTTACACAAACAAATTTGCCTGTTTTTGTTGTATTGTTGTACAACAACTCCTAGTGCTGCAACCTTCTAGTAATTTCACCATGTGCGAAACTGTTGATTATGTAGCAAAACGTTGTATGAACAGATTAAAGGAATTGTAATTCTTAATTTTCTCAGCTTATTCGGACTAGTGGTTCTCAAGTTATGAAAAACAAAAGAGCCTAAAACGTGACAAATTCCCATATACGATACTTACTAACTTCAAATTAATTTTTAAATTATTTATTGAAGTACCATGACCAAACTAATGATGCAGAAGTTCTTCTTTTTGGGTCTACTTTCATAAGCAATTATCCGAATTGAGTCCCGAAATCATGCGTTGTACTGTGTTATACAAACATTTCTCCATGAAATAGAATTTTATAACGAAAATTAATAAAAAAATAAGATTAAAAGTGTACAGCCTCCAAATTGTTGCGTTTTACGTTTTCGATTTCCGATTTTCCCTGTATATATTTTAAAACTATCATTATAATTTGTAATCAATTGAAGGGCTCATTGTAATCACATCAAATGCCGCAAAACAAATTATTTTGCGATAATCGACTTTAAGTAAAAAATAAATATGAAAAACATTGAAATGTTAAAAGTCAATTATGGTCTATTAAAATTATTTGAAAAATAGATTTGCTCTTTTATTTGGATGGGATTGGGATGGTTGTAATCAATAGAAACACATAAAAAGTTTTTCTATTCGATTATTCGACTTTTTTCCATAGCCGGGTTTCGAATATTCCGAAAAGTTGCTATTTAAAAAAACGGATTTCCGTTAAGCATTTTGAAAATAACCGGCTAACCGGTTTTAATTCGCAGTTTTTGTTCAATTCTCTAAGCAATTTAATAAAAAACTGGATTTAAAGAAAATCGCGACTACAAGACTATAATTTTTATTAAGTTTTTTCCTTCTCCTGTAATGTAAGGAAAATATTAGTTAGGGTTTTTCTATATTAAAGTAACGATATACAAAAATCAAAATAGTTTTTGCAATAAAAAGTTAATTAGAATAAAAACAAAGTAATTCACATAAGTAAAGAACCAAAAAAATACATAGATATGACTTAAGGTATGTTTAGACCTAATAAATATTTGACGATAAAATAAAAAAAAAGCAGGACCAGTAAATGATTAAACTTTAGCTTTATTTTTATTTTTAACAATTTCTATTTATTTGCTTAACTTTATATCTAAGATGATAATTGTATTTATGTATAATGTAGTTAAGAAACCGTTAAATAATGTTTTCTCTAGCCAAACGTTTTGCAAAAGCAAACAATTCTTTAAGAAAACTAGTGGTTACGTGCAGGACTGGTGAGAACATAGCTTTAGAATTTTTGAAAAACTTTGGTTTAAAAAATATAGCAATTTATTATTTGAGATATTCTCCCAAATTTATTGTAAATGAGTTTTAATTCGTTGCTGGTTAAGCATGTCTGTATGAATCAGTAAGCCTCAGCCATATTTTTGAAAAGTTGCAAACAAAACCTTTTATACAGGATTATATATTTACATTTTTTTTGTTTGAGCATTATAGAAACAATATTAAAATGAAAATGATTTTTGTATGAAAAATCTGTCAATTCGTCGATCACAATTTAAACCCGTCCATAAGATTGTTTGATTCCTATAAAAATAATTTTCGTGGGATTACAAAATTTAATTTAAATCATTATGTTATTCGTGCTTAATTCCCAATTTTTATTATTTGATAAAAACACTGAAATTTATTGTTGATGGGATAAGCTATTCCTATGCGCATTTCACTGGTTGCTTAGGCCAGATCATCAGGAAACTTCATCCATAAAGATTTAAAAAAAACTAAAGATATTAAACCAAATAAAACTGTTAAGAGTATAAGAATTACAGAAACAGTTCTACTTGTAACAATATCAAAGTTTAAACAAAATCATCAACAATAAACAGTGAGTTTATCTCTCCTTACATTCCCCACTACAATTGATTGGAATTCTTCCAACATTAATTGTAGTTGTAAGTAGGTTGAGAAAAAACTAAATAAAAACAAAAACAACTCACTTTATTGTTTTCGCAAACAAAATATAAAAAGCAAACTGCTAGTCAGTTGTTTTAGGCAGTTTATTATCAAAATAATTTTCGAGGGAATACAAAATTTAATTTAAATGATTCCTTCAATTTTGTTTTAAGTTCTTGGTAATTTAATAAATAAAACTGAATAATTTTTCCATATCGTTGATGTCGCCGGTATAATGTAGTTTTAAGCATGATGATGTACTAGAACTACTGAAGAGTTTTTCATTCATTATTGGCAGCATATTTAAGTAAAGTATTATTTGCTGTCTCTTAAAAACTACTTGAAACAGGGTCAAGTTTTCCTTGGGGTATATTTATGTCAAGCTTGTAGACTAATTAAAAGTGATTAATAAGTCGTGACGTTGAAGAACCTTTAAAACTTGAATTGTTTTTGGTTTTTGTTACAAGAACACACGCTTATATAAGCAATGTGTATTTACAACGTTCATCACAGAATATACAGAACTGACACGAGACGGAAGATTTTGCCTTTTTTTTTGTCTCTTTCTAAGAAAGCTGCCCTTTTGCATTTTTTGTTTTGATTACGCAATTCGTGTTGATAGTAGCGGCCTGTTTTTACACATTGCCACTTTACTAAGAAAAAACATTTTCTTTCTCTTTCTTCGAAAGCTGCCCTCGCAACTGATTTGGGCCTTTTTCACACGTCACTTTTTACAGTTCTGTGTATTCTGTGACGTTCATAATGTTTTTGACTTTTCTTACATTTTGTTTTGACATTCTTTATAAAAAGTTTAAGTTTGCCCAATATTTATATATAAAAGTAAGGAAAACGTATATAAATTACACATTACTTAAATAACCGGATTATTTTACTTAAATAACCGGTTTATTCGATATAAGAAAAATCGACATTTTTAAATATTCTACTTGGGCAGAACTAAAATAACCGATTAAAACTGGTCGAATACTATTCGATCGATCTCCCTAGTAAAAGCCGACGAAAAATGGCTGAAATTGTTGCAATCATTTATGCAACATCATCAACAAGTAAAATCGAAAACAAGGGTAGAACTGGGCCAAATTTTATTTAACGATGCAGTAAGAGGTGGGCAGTTCGCCAAGTTCAAGAACAACCTGATATTAGCGCTCCAAATTTGACTATCTACTTGTATCTGTATTTGTAATTCTTATGGCCAATTTCACCAATTCTATTCAAATATCAATTCCTATTTAAATATACAAACATACATAGTTTTTCATATAATTTTATTTGATATCAAAAAGACTTTTAAACATTTATTAATAAACATTAATGTTTTTGGCGAGAAAGAAAAGTTGATTAGAGATTGTAATGTGCCATGTCACCTAAAATCCAAAAGGCCGTAACTGCACTTTTTTCTAAAAGAAGCAAAGAACTTTTTAAATTTGAAAATGTTAATTTTTTTTTAAACCAATAGCTCGTTTCTGTAATTCATACATCGTTATATTTATGACGCAAAGTTTGAAACAAAAAATTCCATCGTTTTTCGTTTTGTGAGAAAAAACTGTTTCTGTATTTGAAAGCGAAAACAGTCAACACGGATTCGGTTTTACTGGAATATTTCCAGAAATTTAGTGTCAAATGCAAGCGAAACGTGAACGAAAAAAAAAATTACGCTGGGTCTCCACGTAGCAATTTTCATTGCTATTTGTTCTGATGCTTCAAAAGTTATTTATTTTAAATGCAATAACAAAACATACAGCAATCGAAAATAAATCATACAGGTGTTTGAAATATGACTGTTTTGCCCAGAATGTACTAATAAAGTGGCCTCACAAGCGCAGCTGTTTGCAGTGATTTTCTTCGTGTGTGACGTTTGGCGTCATTTTTTTATTTATTTACATTTTTTATAAAGGCATTTTGACATTTTAGTAAAAACCAGTTGCTTGGAAATTTTTCATTAAACTCATCGAACAACGTTCAACATCTGCCGGAAATAAAATTTGAATAAAGCAAACATCCTTTTCTTATACGACGACAATATACATATAAGTTGTTGTCAATGTCGATGTTAATTTTAAGTTGTTGTTACATCAAGTCGACGACTACATCGCTTTGACGTTAATTTGGTGTTTTCTAAGAATGAATGAATTTGATGTACACAGGCATTTGGTAAAATTTGGTGGAGAAATTTAAACATTAAATTTTAGCAATTATTAATAAAAATTATGTTCATGACTTCTTTTAAATTTGCATTTTTTATTTTTTAGTTTATATTGCTTCTTAAAAGTTATTGAGTGCCCCTACGGCCATATTCTAGTAAAGCTCATAAATCATTCGCAAACGATTAGAATTAGGACTGAAAAATGAGTCGAAAAAGACTAAAACGATCAGAAATACGACTACAAAATGATCAGAAGCAATCAAAAATATGACTCGAAAATCATTAAAAATATGAGTCATAAATGAGTCAAAACTGATCAGAAAAGCGGGTAATAAAAGACTCCTCAAGAAGAGTCCCGGGTGGAGTACCATTTTCTCCCGAAAAAACAATCATTTATGATCAGAAAATGAGCTATATGCCTATTTTAATCGGGCAGAGGAGTCATAAATGACTCGAATATGATTAATTTTTTCATAAAATGCTTGCAGTTTACTAGCATTTGGAAGATTGTTTTATCAAAAATCACCTCACTAAGTCTTGCTCGAGTATTTTTGACGATTAAAAACTGATTAATCACTTGCGCGCTTGAAAAAAGATTCGAAAATGATTCGTTCTTATGCTTAAAAAGTAATTTATTGAAAATGCAATAACAAAACATACAGCAATCGAAATTGGATCATACAGGGGTCTAATCACCGCATTCGATACTATCGTATCGAATAAACTATTGAATTTTTTTGCATACGATAGATACTGGCGTATCGAATGAAAACTCGATAAATGTAATGTCGAGTTACTCGATGTCGAATGCTATTATTTCAAATTCAATACATTTCATTCGATATCGAGTTTCAAGATACCAAAATAAATAATTTCGATGAATTTTGCTCGATATCGTATGCGGTGATTAGACCCCAGGTGTTTGAATTATGACTGTTTTGACTTTTAAATTTATATAAACTTATTTAAATGATTGGGGGATTCACAAGGTGTGCTATCAAGTCATATCGTCATAATGTCCTAAATAATCTTTTACAATTGTTTAAAAAAATATTGTTGTGTTTCAAACAAAATAAAAATTTTAATGCTGTGTTCATTGATTCGTCATAACTATACAGTTGAAATCTAAATTATAAGCGGTTGCCCACAACATTAATATATATTTCTTGTAATTATTTTAAGAAATATGACTTTACCTTGTGAATTCCCCAATTATTCAAAAATCTGCCAAATGGAAAATAATTGTTTTATTTAAACTTATGTGAAAAACACTCAAAGAACTGAGTGCTTTCATATAAATTTTACTACACGTTCAATCACTTGTGTTGTAAAAACAGCACATTAATATTTTTTCTAATTGTATAAAATCCACGCTATTTTAGAGCATTGTACATATAAAATAAATAAATAAAAAACCGACTAATGTGAAAGCTCAAATCAGAAATACGACTAAAAAATGACTCAAAAAAGACTCGCAAATCATTAAATATATGAGTCATAAATGAGTCCAAACTGATCAGAAAAGCGGGTAACATAAGACTTCTCAAAAAGAGTCGCGGATTGGGTACCACTTTCCCCCGATAAAACAGTCATTTATGAACAGAAAATTAGCTCATATATCCTATTTTAATCGCGCAGAGGAGTCATAAATGACTCGAATATGATAATTTTTTTCATAAAATGCTTGCAGGTCTATACCAAGCGTTTAATGCGTATAGTCATCTGTCCAAAAAGTAGAACCTAGTGTAAAATTGTATTGACAAGTAACACAGCAAACGCGTAGAATGCCTATTAATTAATTTCTACTTTAGCATCCGTCTTGGAAAAAGTAAGCATGATTTAAAAGAAACTTTTAAGTATTCTGTTTGAATGTGTTATTGCTCTTAGTTGCAAGAATTGAAAATTAAATTTTTTGTTAAAAATATTTATAAAAGTATCGTTGTATCGCCGAAACAGACATATCGGAGTATAGCCGATATATCGGCATTCGTTACATCCCTGATTTATATGTATATATGTTTGTATATATATGTACATCTATATATGAGCATTTCCAGCGAAATGTCTACTTTTTGTAACGTAACGCCAGAAGTATTTTAAATTGTTTCTCAAAAAATTTTATATGTAACGATTGAACAACATGGTCCGCAAATACAACCATATTTGCAATCTGGCGTTACATTAAAAAAAGTAGACTTTTCGCTGAAAATTCCCATATTTACCTTAAACGAGCAAAGAAAGATTTATAAATTTTATAGCTTGAAAAATAAATCTGTATTAGTCCAAAGTTTATTAAAAAAAGGTTTTATACAAAACATCTTGCTCAATTCGCAGCTGTTTATTTTGTTAGAAACTTGATTGCCCCCGTTTCCGAATAGTGTACTATCGAATATTTTCCTGAAACCATTTACTTTAATCATAACACTGTTAAGGGCTTATAAAATTCGGCAGAGATCTTTTACTTGTTTTCATTAGCATAAGCAATGATTTTATTTAAGAATATCAAGCACTTGATAATACGTTATTTTAAATTTTGTGTATACCACGAGGCACATTAAGCCGAGGCTTTAAACAAAAAGTCATAGACCTCTAGACTATATTACTTGTTGTTATTATCAACTTGAAATCTACAAAAAAAATAATTACCTTTAGGTAGTCTTGTCGTTGACTTTGTCGCAGTCTTTCTAATGTTGCCAAATGTTCAACTTCCATTTCGTCTTTCTAAAATCCAAAACAGATTAATCAATCCATTTACAAAGTGATTTTTTTAATTTAATAAATAATTTATTTACCTTATTCGTACTGCGCCCATCATCCATTTCCAAAGGCAGATCCTCATCGGCTTCACTCTCTTGTTCACTATCACCAATTGGATCTTCGATGTCATCTTGATCTGATTCAATGTCATCGATTTGATGCTGAGCTGCAGGCTGTTGATTTAATGATGATGCACAATTGGGTGGTGGCAATTGAAATGGTATTGTCAGGTTATCAATATCGGGCGGCAGTGGAACATTGTGTAGGCGGCACAGTTCACGTAATAGTATGCCCACCTAAAGCATAAGATACATTTTTATTTAGAAAATAAACACAATTATTAAACATGCTGTATCTTATCATAAAACTGGAGCAAAGAACAAAATAGAAAAAAAGAATATGGAAGTAAAATGATACAACAAAAAATTAATAAATACAACGTAAAGTAACTGACCTGATTTATGACATGATTATCACGTCCATTTGTATTGCTAAGTATTTGAACAGCATTTGTTACGCTTGTTTCTTCGCTCTCTGCAAACCATACTGGAGGTGAAGAAGGGTAAGTTTCCTAAATAGCCAACAGAAGATACAAATTATTTGAAATTTTTAAAACACATAAAGAGTTTGTTGTACTTAATTATAATATTTAAATAAAATCTGTTAATCTGTTGTTGCTTAATGGTATGCAATAAACCCTTAACACATTTAACATAAATTTCAGAAGTTTTTTGTATTTTTGTATGCTTACACTATGCACCATATAAAATTTAAACTCCTTCTCGTGTGAAACTACAACTAATTGCTCGAATTTTCGATGCAAAATACAGCCGAGAAATGTGAAAAAAGCATTTTCGAGTATTAACGGGTCCGCCATCCAACGTTTTGTTCAACTAGTGCTTATTTCGTGAATGGTAACTCATAACTCATGTCTGATTTGACAGATAATGTGTTTTATCCTTCCGCTGAACTAATATGGTTGTGTATACGCTTGAACAATGCCGGGAAATATTGCGACATTACTTTGAAAATCATTGTAATGTTGCAGAATGTGTGCGAAAATTGCGTACGGATTTTGGAACAAGAGAAGCACCGTCAGCTCCGTATGTTCGTTATCTTGTGAAAAAAGTTAAAGAAACTGGCGAAGTTGTTGTTTTTAATATGCTAACACTTGAATTTTTTGGAAAACACGACGGTAATCTTAAATTTGTTTGGTTTAATTTTATATACATACATACATACATACATATGTATGTAAACACTAGATTTTTTTTGAATGTATTTAAAAGATAAGCAACGTAAGGCAGAAGGGGAAATTTTGGAGGAGTTCACCTATGTTCTTGCAGCTGGAGAATATTTTCGTTACGCAATGCCATTTGTTCATCATTCTGTTCCAAAATCACACAATTTTTTATTAGAAGTACTGCCAAGTACTGTTTGTATAAATGCACAATTGAACAGCGCAAGCTTACGAGACAAAATTGTTGGGCAAATTTACCAAGTTTGTGTAAATGAATTCTCATACAATTTTTGACAGTTCATTTACGAGGGCGTAAAAATGCAAAGTTTGCACAGATTACGAGACTTATAAACGATATCATGAGGACCCTTATTATAATGTTTTAACAAATTATGAACTACATACGAGTATATTATAAGGAATATCTTTTCCAAAGATGTAGTTTTTCAGGCAGCAACTGTGCCGAAGACAGAAAAACATTATATCTGTAAGTTCATTACATTCATATTTATTGTATTATTAAATGTTGATGTTTTATTTTATATTAATAGACGAATCCCCTGAAAAAATGAACATGAAATTCACGAAAATGCATCATAAAATTCACGAAACTTCGGGAAAAATAAAATAAACATTTGCATTTTTATTTTCACAAACGGAGTAAGGCCTCACCTGCTAAATATATTGTTACGAAAGTTAAATTATTTAAGAAAATAGTTATACTTAGTTATTATAAGTTATTTTGTAAGTTATAGTTGTATGTCATATTAGTAACTTAAAATTGTCATGTATAATTATCAACACGACTGTATTACCGCCTTAAAGTGGACTTAAATTATAACAGTTACTATATGAATTTCCCAGTAATTTCTAGAAATGGTTTTAGAACATAATAAATTGTTATTACAGGGAGTTTCAGGAAAAGTTTAGAAATAGTTATGAAATATAAAAGGTGGTGACTCATGAATAATTAGTTTAGTTTGTTTGGAGACATTAAGGCCCAGAACAGACGGCAAGCAATACTGCTAAACAATTTTTAATTTACTATTTTTGAATTAAATTTTAATGCTTCGCATAAATCCATTAAAAAAACAAAGTTTTATGGGACACTACAGAGCAGTGTTGCCAGCGAAATTTCGAGAAAGATACATTTTAGTTTCCAAAAAGATACATTTTTTCCCAAAAAGATACATTTTAAAAAAAAATCCGTTTTTAACGTTAACATTTATTAACATAACATTTTTATTTCATATTTAATGAATTTTGTAAAAAAAATTATATCAAAAAATTCATATGTATAAATTTCCCGAAAATAAAAACAATTCCTCAGAACAACTTCGCACTACTAGTACTGAAATTCTGTAACTTTTTAACCACAAAAAATTGTCGTTAAGTAGTCAAATTCGTTAGCTTACGATAATTGTCGTTAAGAGCTATTCTGTAATGAAATTTTAACAATTTTTATCGGCAAATAATGTCGGTAGCTAACGACACAAAAAAGTTCTTGTTTAATAATAACGATAATAAATGTACGGTTAAAAGATTAAAAATATAGCGCAAGGAAGTCAATTTTTAACACAAAAAAAGTAAGAAAGTATTGTCGATCAAGCCCTACCCTACATTACAGTATTTGGGCGATTATATTTCCGCGAAAAAGAGTATGTTGTGAGGTTAAGATTAACATAAGAGATTTTTGTGCCAAATATTAACTAAATATCTACTGCTTTAACTATGATTAGAGCTATGAGATAACATAGTAATAGCTTCTAAGGTAACTTATTATAAGTGTATTCGTGTGAGAGCTGTGGTCAAATATAGACGGATTCTAATTAAATTTGTTCTGCTGATTTTCAATTCAATTCAATTTTACAACATAATATTACAACTAAATATTTTTGGACCTAATTAAACCCAAATGTCTATAAAACAAGATGGGTAATGGGCACAAAACCCTACTCCGGAATGATGTTTGCATGTGGGCTATGAAAAATAAATAACCGCTTCTCCGCTTTTGAAAAGGCTTCGAACTTGTGACAATAAACGCATATGTGCCAAGTTTGATCAAATTATTTCCAAAATCACGACCTGTAATTTGCACACAAGGTTATATTATAAAGACAACCAGCCATCCTGATAGAAGGACGAACCACGTTAGATGGATTCTAAAATTGATTCTGTGTCAATCGGTATACTAAGAGCCACTTTTTGGGTTAGAGATTAGCGATTAAATTAACTTTAATCTCCGTATTTACTTTTTGAGTTGTACTTTTTTAAACTTTTTTTGCTAGTTTAAGCGGCCATTGATGGTGGTTAAAACCTTAACTTAAACTGTCAACATACATATGTTTAACATAAACAATTAATGCAAAAATATAAACAAAAAATTATTTTAAAA
The DNA here is from genome assembly GCA_949318255.1 of Pollenia labialis. NCBI lineage: Eukaryota > Metazoa > Arthropoda > Insecta > Diptera > Polleniidae > Pollenia > Pollenia labialis. Next base: position 43,223,715 of record OX439142.1, on the reverse strand, counting down.
ATAAAATATATACTTTTATATAATTTTTCCTTTCTATATTTTTTCATTAATATATTTTTTCTTTAAACGCAAAAATTTCTACCTTGTAAACAATATTAAATTCGCATATTTTCTTCTTCTTCTTTGAAAACATCCATCTTGCTTTGATAAAAAGTTTACATTTGCAAAAAAAAATATTGCTATTTATTTGTGCTCAGTATGGTAGCACTACATGGTTTAAGCCACAACCCAAAAATATCAAATTCAATTTATGCTAGATTAACTTAATTCGCAGATTATCTAATTAGAGAATAAAATTAACTTTAATCTCAAACCCAAAAAGTGGCTCTAAAAGGTGGGTCAAGAACCTATATTTAAATGTGTTACACACATTTGCACAAACACATAATACCCTCTCCATACACAGTTGTGCGGGTATAAAAAGTAAGAACAGAATGTTGTGCTAGAGTGGGTTACGCACCTCGAAATTTTTCCCTCTGCATAAAAAGATTATAAACTAACATATTTGTTTAGAAATATAAGCAATATTTAAACATTTTCATTCATGTTTTGCTAAAATAAATTTTTTACAAGCAAAATTATTTTATATTTTTTATTAATTTTAAAAAATTTCAACTTTGAAGTTCTTATATTTTACCGATATTTGTCGTTAATAGCTCAGTTTCTTTACTCTACTTTGGGATCCCTCGGGATCCAAATTTGCACGAAAAGCGTTCCCGGACTATTAATTTGTGTAAATGAGAGCGGATTTGAGAGAATAAAATTCTTCTTCTTCTTGCACGAAACAGCCCAGACTTTTTCTTCGTGCAAATTGTGTAAGTTGTGAAACAGCTGTAAACCAAAAAAAAAATCGTTTATTTAAAATACTTAACGATATCGGTAGTTAAATTAAAAAAGTTACAGAATTGAGGTACAGGAATCATCGATTTAGTTGGATCGTATGTTGAAACATCCTTAATGTTCTCTTTCACCATAATTAAAGCTGCTATTGTATTAGTATTGAGTCGGTTACGATGATCAGTCCTTATAAGTTTTAGTTGGCAAAAATTCTCTCAACACAAGCATTCGAAAATGGAAGTACAAATGTTAAACCCACTATTTTTTTCAAATTTTTAAACATCGCCTCATTAACAACATTTTTTAAATTAAAATTTAATATTTTATTTCTGCACATTTTACGTACAGATTCAAAAGATACGAAAAATGTCAGGATTATACATGGTACATGAAGTCATCAAAAGATACGAAAAATGTATCTTTCGTATCCTAACGGCAACACTGCTACAGAGTAACAATTTTAGTACATGCTGTACAACTCAAAAAAGGAACGACTGGTTGTGTAGAAAAATCGAAAGCGTTGCATAGTACCATAAATTTGACACCATCCGCGGCTAAAAGTTTCAATACAAGTTTAAAAAAACAATTAGTTAGTGAGAAAATGGTAAACATAAAAGCATAGGCTATATTTAAAGAAGCTAGATTATTCAAAAGTGCTATCCAGAAAATAAGAGCTTCAAAATAAGCGAAACCTCCGCTAAAGAAAGTTTACAAGCACTGTTAAACCACACTGCTGAGCGATCTTTACTCGTTAACTAACCGTAAGATTAAATTATACACCAAATGGTGTATCGATGGAAGTTCTAGCCATAGCCCCTCCAAAAAAGCTTTTATGGAAGTGATGCTAGCGATTCATCAGTATTTTTAACCACAATTATACCTATAAATCTTGTGTTGGAGGAATTGGTTGTTTGCCAGAACCCTCGACAGTCTTTCACTATATTTAGCAGGCCTATAAACATTTAATTTGTATTAGAAATCCCATCTGCGTCGATTGTCGAAATAGAAAGTGTGGAAAATGAGATCACGAATTTTATTTGTTCAACTGTAACAATTTATGATAAAGCTGTGTACGTGGACACAAATTAATTTTAACAATGATTGATGAAAAGGTGTGTAATGCTTTAACTGCGACTACATCAACACAAGTGTTATTTATGTTGCGCCACAAGTAACAATTTCAACAATATACAGGGGTGTTCTGGAAATCGAAAGCGCAAAACGCAAGAATTTGGAAGCTGTTTTTATTTTTAATAAACTTTTAGTCTAATTTTTGTTATAACATTTTGTTTATTAGAGAAATATTAGCTGCGTTCGTTTACCCTAAAATTTGTACAAATTTTTATTCGATTTTACTGAAATGCGTTGGCGTACACATAAATTTGTAAAATTTTCATATTACTCACCTACTGGATTTTACTGGGATTTGACTGGAAAAGTAAACGAACGAACATATTATGAGTTAAAAAAATGTCAAAGTTAAATTTTTGAAATTTTTTAACAAAAAATCACAAATACAATTCAGGCATGTTGGTACGTACGATAGAAGGATAGTGTGGTCCCTAGTCCTCATTTTCCATATGGTCCGGATGAGTGACAACGAAGGATCTGCCCAAATATGGCCAAAATCCCGCAGGTGAGTAATACAAAATTTCAAAGTTAAATTTTTGAAATTTTTTTAAAAAAATCACAAATACAATGGTTTGAGAAAATTCAACAAGTCTAACAACAATCAACAGCAACAAAGGTGTGGAAAATGTGGTCAACATATCCATGATAAATGCCCAGCAGAAGGGGTAAGATGTCATCTTTGAGGTAGGTTAAATGTGTTTTGCGAAAAATCACATCAACAACAACACCGGCAACAATAAAAAGTATAATAACTACAGCAATAAATACTATAACAACAACAAATACGTAAAATCTGTAGAAAATGACGATTGCCGATGAAGAAGAAGATAATATTTTATTGGTACTGTAAAAAATAGTACTGGTACTACAGCTCGTGATTGGAATGTGAAAGCAGAAATCAATAACAAGATGGTGATGCTTCAAGTGGATACCGGTGCGCAAGCCAATCTACTATCGGAAAAAAACCTTAAGTATTTTGAAAATTAATAAAAATCTGTACTAATAATTGTAGTAATATGCTAACTTTTAGTGGTGAAAAACTCCCGGTTATGGGAAAAATTAATTTGAATATTAATTATAATAAAACAAACTGTTTATCAACCTTTTAAGTATTAGGAATGGATTGTAGAAATGTTATCGGTTTAGATTAAGCTATACGATTAAATTTAATCAAAACTATTAATTCTATAAATATAGATTCCGTAGCACCACGTCGGGTTCCAATGGCTCTTTTTGAACCTTTAAAAAAGGAATTAAATAGAATGGAAGAATTGAATGTGATTACTAGGGAAAATGAACCGACGGAGTGGGTAAACTCAATAGTTTTAGCAACCAAACCTAATGGTGGCCTACATTTGTGCCTTAATCCAAGGAATTTTAATAAGGTTATTGTTAGACCGAGGTTTAGTTTCCCAAATACCGATGAGTGTAGGTCTCAATTGACAAATTCGAAATTTTTTAGTAGTCTGGATGCTAGTTCAGGGTTTTGGATGATTCCGTTAGATGAGGCGTCATCGAAGCTTTGTACTTTTAATACGCTTATGGGATATCGATTTTCGCGTTTGCCATTTGGCATTAACGCGGCACCGCAAATATTTCTCTCGGAAATGGTTGTTGTTGTTGTAACACCTGAAAAACAAGTATGTATAAAATTTATTTTCTATTCTTCTTCTTCTTCTTCTTCGCTCTGTCCATCCAACTCAGCTAAATCAAGGCCCAGTAGCTGTGCTACCTCACGAGGGCGGGTCCATAAGGACACTGCTTCTAGCTGGGTTGGGTTTGCACTGCAGTTGAATAGGTGTCGTACGTCGTGTGGGCCTATTCCACATGCAGGGCAAAGGTCAGGGATGGTGCTATTTATTCTCGACCAGTACGAGTTTAAGCGTGCGCACCTTCCCGATCTCAATTGCGCCAATGTCACCCTCGTCCGTCGTGGTAAGTCCCGCCATTGTCTTGATGGCTGTTCATCGCATTCTCCACCGACTCCCTATGAACTGCATTCAGAGCTGCTCTGTATGAGGTGTGGTCTGTCATAGAGTCCAGGTGTTGTTGGACTTTACTCTCATACCAGTGAAGATCTTTCCTGACATGTCTCGAGGGGAGGGGGGCTAACTCCATCAGATAGTGGTTCGGATGTCCCCTCCGATGACATCCCAGAAGGAACTGCTTCGTCAGCATATGTTGTGTTCCTTGACCGTCATCATCTTCGCTTCATCATGCAGGTGTTCTATTGATGTCATCTGAACACAGCCCGTTACGGTCCTTAAGGCGGCATTTTGGCAGCTCTGAAGCTTCTTCCACTGAGTTTCGCTGACTCTTGGGGTCCACGCAGGCGCTGCGTAGTTAACCACTGACCGGCCAATCGTTTTACATGTAGCCAACAAGGTTTCCTTTTCCATGCCCCAAGTGCTGCCGGCTAGAGACTTGAGGACCTTGTTTCTACTTCGCATTCTATCGCAGATTGCAGTGGCATGCGCCGATGACATGAACAGGCTATCAAATGTTACTCCCAATATCTTTGGGCGATTTTTGGTCGGAATTATGGCACCGTCGACAGTCACATTCAACTGTAACCCCACTTCCTTTGTCCATGTCGTGAATAGAGTCGCCGAGGATTTTGCTGGAGAGTACAGTCGTCTGCATGCGATATCATTTTGACACCTTGGGGAGGTATCGAGAGTTTAGACATTTAGAAGTTAAACAGGATCGGGGATAGAACTCCACCCTGGAGAACTCTCTGTTTAATTCTACGGCACTTCGACCTCTTGTTTCTTAACTCCACAAACGACTGTATTCCACACAAATAATTCACAAGCCAGCTCTTTGTGTTGTCCGAGAGACTAGAAGTCGCTATGTCTCTGAAGAGGATGGTAGGTTGACCGTATCGAACGCTTTCGATAGGTCAAGAGCCACTATGGCCGTTCTTTCACATTGTCGGGCATGATTAAGGCCGTGGCTGATTTGTGTGGAGATGGCGGTAAGAGCAGTTGTTGTACCGTACTGCTTGCGGAATCCATGCTGATGGTTCGCCAATTGGAAATGTTCCAATGTTCGAGCACCTTTTGGGGTCCGATATGGAATTTTCCAGTGAAGGTAATCGAGACCCTATCGTCACGCTTCTGCGGATTCGTCAGAGATCTGACAGTCGCCCATAGCTTGCTGGCTCCGATGGCACGTATTTAAATGATTTAACCATTTGTCCAGTCTATATTCGTTTACCAACTTGCTGATGCCCCTGTTGAGTTGACTGATACGGGGATCACTCGGGTTGGCTCTGCGAATTTCTTCCCGCTCTTCCGCGAGTACCGCCGCTGATGCCGGGAAATTTGGTCTTAAGACCGAGATCCTTCCGGCAGGAATGAAGCAAGCGTCTGCTGCAAGGACAAGAACTTTCCGGAACTTCCTTTCTGCGGAGCGCACGTCAGAAGGAATTGGTAAATCATTAAATTTGCTGTTGGTAAACTCTCTGAAGCCCGTCCAATCTGCCTTTTTCTGATTTATATAGGTACGGCGTTCAGAGGTCACAAAGTCTGTCGGTCTGTCAATCTTAATAATTATGGGTAAATGGTCTGATGTCAGAGATACTATTGGTTGCCAAGTCGCATAGTTTATCAGACCCGCACCACAAATGGTAATGTCAGGCGAGCTGGTGCAATTACTCAAAATTCTGGTGGGGGCATCATCGTTTAATGTGCAAAATGTGGAATCATCAATCTGTTCCGCTAATGCCGACCCCTCTGATCATCCCCGAGATTCGAGTGCCAGAGTTCGTGATGAGCATTAAAATCTCCCATCACTATACGGTTATCACCCTCAAGAAGGAATTCAATGTCTGGGTGATGCCCTGCAGATAGGCTGTTGACCGGCGGAATGTACACATTGTACAATTCTATTTCGGCAGCTCCTGACCTGACCGATATGCCATGTAGTTCCATATATGGATCCGGTATGCTCTGGCCAGGCGAAATAAAACTGTATTGCACAACAGAGTTGTGGACGATAAACGCGATGCCTCCACCGCCGCTTCGTGTGCGGTCCACCCTCAGAATATTGTAATTATTACAACTCTGTAGTCGGCAGTTGGAAATGGTGAGATTATTCGGTGATATTAAGGGACTTATCATCTATATGGATGATTTTCTCATTCATGCTAGGAATATAGGAGAACATAATGAGATATTGGAAAGAGTTTTAAATAGAGCGAAAGCTGTTGGGTTAATATTTAACAAATCAAAGTCTAAAATTTTGAAAACGGAAATAAAATTTTATCAAAATTATTTTCGGGAATACAAAATTTATTATTAATACGATTTCCGTATGACGTGCTAAATTCCCAGTTTTTCATATTTGATAAATACACTGAAAATTTGTTGGACAAAGGTTTTTGCGAATGGTTAATTATTTAGGTTCTTTTATACAAAATTTGTCGGCTAAGACTAAAAATTTATGTAAGAGAACTTCTTAAAGGGATGTTCAGTGGCTGTGCGAGCCACATTTATGCATGGAGACAATCCAATTGTCTTTGCATCAAATTCATTGACTGATTGTCAGTCTAATTATGCTCAAATAGAAAAGTAACTCTTTGCAATTCTGTATGGGTGTATTCGTTTTCACCAATATGTATTTGGGTTTCAGGTGACAGTAAAAACTGATCATAAACCATTGGTAACTTTGTTTGAAAAACCACTTTATAGTCGTTTGCAAAGATTTATGTTACGATTATTAACATACAATATAAAGGTAGTATACAAACCGGATAAATCTATATATATATAAGTGAATGTATGTATATTTGTATAAATATATATATATATTTGTGCCTTATAGGAGGCCAAACCATTTGACCGATGGCCTTGAAATTTTCACAGCATGTAACTGTGACCCTGGAAGAGACATTAGGCTATATAAAATTGTGACTGGGCAAAGAGGCGATGCCACGCCCATACAACCCAAAATTTAAAATCGTATTTTCTATGACATTTTTTGACCTACGGCGATAATATTTGGTATATGTGTTGTTGGCATGAATAGAAATACGTTTAATTAAAAAAGTGTGCGTGGCCCCGCTCATTTATAGAAAAAGTAAAAAACGTTATATCTAATAAACTACTGAACCGATCGTCATCAAATTTTCACAGAAGGCTACTGTTTTGAATTAATGTGTCGTTGGGTTCAAAAAGGTGTGATTGGAAAAAAGGATGGTGCCATATTTTTTCGTGGATGCCAATATTAAACATCGCATATTTTAAGAGCCGCTGCAAGCATTTTTTTGAACTTTTGGTAGTAGGATCTTCTGAGCCCCAAAATTCAAATAAAATAGCATCGGGGGAAGTGGTACTTCCATAGGACGCCAATGTTTAATATCGCATATCTTAAGAACTGTTATAGTGAGAACGTTCAAACTTTGTAGAAGTCACTCTTATGGTATATTACACTTTTGAAAATAAAAATAAAGCGGGTAGGCGCAGGGGGAGCAATACCTCCCATATGATGCAAATATCAAATATCGCGTTACTGAAGATCTATGATAGCAAGAGTCTTCAAACGTGGTAAAATCCACTATTATGGTAAATTTTAAAAGAAAAATGGGCGGGGTTGACGGAGGGAGAGCAATACCCCCATAAAACGAAACTACTGAATGCCACGGATGGGGGTAGCGAAGCACACGGGGTTAAGCTAGTATCTTTATATTGCTGATACGCTTTCAAGAGCTCCACTTAAGGAAAACACTATATTGGACATGCATCAGGAAATAGATCTACACTGGTATTTTATTTTGTCTCAAAACAGTTTAACTGACGATGCGGTTGAAAAAATTAGAGAGGCAACGAAGACAGATGAAGTATTTCAAGTCTTACTTTAATGTATAAAAACGGGTTGGCCCAATGAAAGAAAAAAACAAATCCAATATTATTTTCATATTATCCTATCAGAAATGAAATATCAGAACTAAACGGTATTTTATTGATGAATACTCGAATTTTAATACCGAAAGGTCTTAGAAGAGAGATGTTGGCATATATACATGAAGGGCACATGGGTGTGCAACGTTGTCAGAATTTAGCTAGAGAATCAGTTTTCTGACCGAATATTAATCATGATATAGACTTGATGGTATCGAACTGTGAAATTTGTAGAAAATATCAAAACTCGAATGCTAAAGAGGAATTGCTACCTCATGAGATAGTAACAATACCATGGTACAAAATTGGTTGTGACCTTTTTGAAATTAACCAAACAATGTATTTGTTAGTGGTAGACTACTATTCTAAATTTTTAAAAGTTGATATCTTGGGTTCGGGTTATAACAGTAACCAAGTTATAACTAAGCTAAAATCAATTTATGCCAGGCATGGAATACCAGCTGTCTTTATATCAGATACTGAACCCCCTTTTAATTCCATGGAATTTTCAGATTTTTTAGAAATTGGGGAATAGACCATGTCACCTCAAACCCGTATCTGCCTAGGTCAAATGGCCTAGCAGAGCGTACAATACAGACAGTCAAGAAAATGTTGAACAAATGTCGGGAAAATTCATCTGACCCTTATACGTCTCTATTACATTATAGAACAACGCGTAGGGGGAATTTACCATCGGAAATGTTAATGGGGAGGGTTTTAAGAACTAAACTACCTTGCCTTCCGACCAATTTAGGTCAGAAAATGATTAATACCATGGAAATTGCTAAGCAAATTGATAAATATAGAGGGAGAATGATTAGAAGGGACGACAAAGCAACGAGAAAATTGAAACCGGTAGAAGTAGGTAGAAAAATTATGTTTAAGAGAACACCACACACAGAAAAAATACCTATGTAAAATTAACATGGAAAAATGTTGATTGAGAATCATGTTAAATTTCTGCAAAAGTATGCCCTTTATTTAAATTTATCATTATTTCATATTAATTTTAAATTAAAAATATTAAAATAATCCTAAATCACGCTTATTTAATATTATTCACTGTTAAAATAAATAAAAAAAATATTAAAATTTAAATAAATATGGATTCAATATTGAATCCATTAAAAAAACCTGTTTTATATTAAAATCAAAAGTTTATCTTGTTAAATTAACATGCATACGTAGTTAAGTATGTTAATTTTTTTATTTTCATTCCTAAAATATGTTATAAAAAGAAGACAATTCCCGTATTCTTTTAATTAAAATTATTTAGTTAAATAGTACATCAAGTTTTCAAAGTAAAATGATGACGAAAACCATATCGGGCCATTCTGCTGATTGATCTGTTAACAAAGGAGACTACAAAATAAGTGAAACATTTGTTACAGGGGTAAGAGTTTTGAATTATTCTTAAATAAATGTATATGTTGTCTCTGAAGCTTCTTCACACCAATTAGTTTCTACATGAAATTCACGTTGTTTCAACATGAAATAACTTTCATTCAACGTGATTCGGATTGTTATTTCAATATAAATGACATTTTGCTCTAACTTTACTGCAATGTTAAATTAACATGAATAATAGTTAATTTAAAAGAAAAAAATGTTGTTCGCAAGCAATTATAAAATCAGGTTGAATTAACATGAAACACGTATGAAGCAAAATCACCACCGAAAAATTTTAAATCAACCTTGTTTTCGACGTTTTTAACTTGATTTTTTTCTGTGTGCAACGTCTTTATGGTACCCTGGTACCGTGCTAGGAGATTGCAACGAGCCTAGATCTTATATCATATGGGACCATGAGGGTGCAACTTATAGGAGAAATAGGCAACATATATTCACCCTTATCATGAATACAATTTCACATGTAAATTTCCGAACGTGTGAACAGTTGGTATCATAAATAAAATTTGTTGTGGAAATTTCCGAATGTTAGTTAGATAGTGTGGTCCCTAGTCCTCATTTTCCATATGGTCCGGATGAGTGACAACGAAGGATCTGCCCAAATATGGCCAAAATCCCGCAGGTGAGTAATACAAAATTTCAAAGTTAAATTTTTGAAATTTTTTTAAAAAAATCACAAATACAATGGTTTGAGAAAATTCAACAAGTCTAACAACAATCAACAGCAACAAAGGTGTGGAAAATGTGGTCAACATATCCATGATAAATGCCCAGCAGAAGGGGTAAGATGTCATCTTTGAGGTAGGTTAAATGTGTTTTGCGAAAAATCACATCAACAACAACACCGGCAACAATAAAAAGTATAATAACTACAGCAATAAATACTATAACAACAACAAATACGTAAAATCTGTAGAAAATGACGATTGCCGATGAAGAAGAAGATAATATTTTATTGGTACTGTAAAAAATAGTACTGGTACTACAGCTCGTGATTGGAATGTGAAAGCAGAAATCAATAACAAGATGGTGATGCTTCAAGTGGATACCGGTGCGCAAGCCAATCTACTATCGGAAAAAAACCTTAAGTATTTTGAAAATTAATAAAAAGCTGTACTAATAATTGTAGTAATATGCTAACTTTTAGTGGTGAAAAACTCCCGGTTATGGGAAAAATTAATTTGAATATTAATTATAATAAAACAAACTGTTTATCAACCTTTTAAGTATTAGGAATGGATTGTAGAAATGTTATCGGTTTAGATTAAGCTATACGATTAAATTTAATCAAAACTATTAATTCTATAAATATAGATTCCGTAGCACCACGTCGGGTTCCAATGGCTCTTTTTGAACCTTTAAAAAAGGAATTAAATAGAATGGAAGAATTGAATGTGATTACTAGGGAAAATGAACCGACGGAGTGGGTAAACTCAATAGTTTTAGCAACCAAACCTAATGGTGGCCTACATTTGTGCCTTAATCCAAGGAATTTTAATAAGGTTATTGTTAGACCGAGGTTTAGTTTCCCAAATACCGATGAGTGTAGGTCTCAATTGACAAATTCGAAATTTTTTAGTAGTCTGGATGCTAGTTCAGGGTTTTGGATGATTCCGTTAGATGAGGCGTCATCGAAGCTTTGTACTTTTAATACGCTTATGGGATATCGATTTTCGCGTTTGCCATTTGGCATTAACGCGGCACCGCAAATATTTCTCTCGGAAATGGTTGTTGTTGTTGTAACACCTGAAAAACAAGTATGTATAAAATTTATTTTCTATTCTTCTTCTTCTTCTTCTTCGCTCTGTCCATCCAACTCAGCTAAATCAAGGCCCAGTAGCTGTGCTACCTCACGAGGGCGGGTCCATAAGGACACTGCTTCTAGCTGGGTTGGGTTTGCACTGCAGTTGAATAGGTGTCGTACGTCGTGTGGGCCTATTCCACATGCAGGGCAAAGGTCAGGGATGGTGCTATTTATTCTCGACCAGTACGAGTTTAAGCGTGCGCACCTTCCCGATCTCAATTGCGCCAATGTCACCCTCGTCCGTCGTGGTAAGTCCCGCCATTGTCTTGATGGCTGTTCATCGCATTCTCCACCGACTCCCTATGAACTGCATTCAGAGCTGCTCTGTATGAGGTGTGGTCTGTCATAGAGTCCAGGTGTTGTTGGACTTTACTCTCATACCAGTGAAGATCTTTCCTGACATGTCTCGAGGGGAGGGGGGCTAACTCCATCAGATAGTGGTTCGGATGTCCCCTCCGATGACATCCCAGAAGGAACTGCTTCGTCAGCATATGTTGTGTTCCTTGACCGTCATCATCTTCGCTTCATCATGCAGGTGTTCTATTGATGTCATCTGAACACAGCCCGTTACGGTCCTTAAGGCGGCATTTTGGCAGCTCTGAAGCTTCTTCCACTGAGTTTCGCTGACTCTTGGGGTCCACGCAGGCGCTGCGTAGTTAACCACTGACCGGCCAATCGTTTTACATGTAGCCAACAAGGTTTCCTTTTCCATGCCCCAAGTGCTGCCGGCTAGAGACTTGAGGACCTTGTTTCTACTTCGCATTCTATCGCAGATTGCAGTGGCATGCGCCGATGACATGAACAGGCTATCAAATGTTACTCCCAATATCTTTGGGCGATTTTTGGTCGGAATTATGGCACCGTCGACAGTCACATTCAACTGTAACCCCACTTCCTTTGTCCATGTCGTGAATAGAGTCGCCGAGGATTTTGCTGGAGAGTACAGTCGTCTGCATGCGATATCATTTTGACACCTTGGGGAGGTATCGAGAGCTTAGACATTTAGAAGTTAAACAGGATCGGGGATAGAACTCCACCCTGGAGAACTCTCTGTTTAATTCTACGGCACTTCGACCTCTTGTTTCTTAACTCCACAAACGACTGTATTCCACACAAATAATTCACAAGCCAGCTCTTTGTGTTGTCCGAGAGACTAGAAGTCGCTATGTCTCTGAAGAGGATGGTAGGTTGACCGTATCGAACGCTTTCGATAGGTCAAGAGCCACTATGGCCGTTCTTTCACATTGTCGGGCATGATTAAGGCCGTGGCTGATTTGTGTGGAGATGGCGGTAAGAGCAGTTGTTGTACCGTACTGCTTGCGGAATCCATGCTGATGGTTCGCCAATTGGAAATGTTCCAATGTTCGAGCACCTTTTGGGGTCCGATATGGAATTTTCCAGTGAAGGTAATCGAGACCCTATCGTCACGCTTCTGCGGATTCGTCAGAGATCTGACAGTCGCCCATAGCTTGCTGGCTCCGATGGCACGTATTTAAATGATTTAACCATTTGTCCAGTCTATATTCGTTTACCAACTTGCTGATGCCCCTGTTGAGTTGACTGATACGGGGATCACTCGGGTTGGCTCTGCGAATTTCTTCCCGCTCTTCCGCGAGTACCGCCGCTGATGCCGGGAAATTTGGTCTTAAGACCGAGATCCTTCCGGCAGGAATGAAGCAAGCGTCTGCTGCAAGGACAAGAACTTTCCGGAACTTCCTTTCTGCGGAGCGCACGTCAGAAGGAATTGGTAAATCATTAAATTTGCTGTTGGTAAACTCTCTGAAGCCCGTCCAATCTGCCTTTTTCTGATTTATATAGGTACGGCGTTCAGAGGTCACAAAGTCTGTCGGTCTGTCAATCTTAATAATTATGGGTAAATGGTCTGATGTCAGAGATACTATTGGTTGCCAAGTCGCATAGTTTATCAGACCCGCACCACAAATGGTAATGTCAGGCGAGCTGGTGCAATTACTCAAAATTCTGGTGGGGGCATCATCGTTTAATGTGCAAAATGTGGAATCATCAATCTGTTCCGCTAATGCCGACCCCTCTGATCATCCCCGAGATTCGAGTGCCAGAGTTCGTGATGAGCATTAAAATCTCCCATCACTATACGGTTATCACCCTCAAGAAGGAATTCAATGTCTGGGTGATGCCCTGCAGATAGGCTGTTGACCGGCGGAATGTACACATTGTACAATTCTATTTCGGCAGCTCCTGACCTGACCGATATGCCATGTAGTTCCATATATGGATCCGGTATGCTCTGGCCAGGCGAAATAAAACTGTATTGCACAACAGAGTTGTGGACGATAAACGCGATGCCTCCACCGCCGCTTCGTGTGCGGTCCACCCTCAGAATATTGTAATTATTACAACTCTGTAGTCGGCAGTTGGAAATGGTGAGATTATTCGGTGATATTAAGGGACTTATCATCTATATGGATGATTTTCTCATTCATGCTAGGAATATAGGAGAACATAATGAGATATTGGAAAGAGTTTTAAATAGAGCGAAAGCTGTTGGGTTAATATTTAACAAATCAAAGTCTAAAATTTTGAAAACGGAAATAAAATTTTATCAAAATTATTTTCGGGAATACAAAATTTATTATTAATACGATTTCCGTATGACGTGCTAAATTCCCAGTTTTTCATATTTGATAAATACACTGAAAATTTGTTGGACAAAGGTTTTTGCGAATGGTTAATTATTTAGGTTCTTTTATACAAAATTTGTCGGCTAAGACTAAAAATTTATGTAAGAGAACTTCTTAAAGGGATGTTCAGTGGCTGTGCGAGCCACATTTATGCATGGAGACAATCCAATTGTCTTTGCATCAAATTCATTGACTGATTGTCAGTCTAATTATGCTCAAATAGAAAAGTAACTCTTTGCAATTCTGTATGGGTGTATTCGTTTTCACCAATATGTATTTGGGTTTCAGGTGACAGTAAAAACTGATCATAAACCATTGGTAACTTTGTTTGAAAAACCACTTTATAGTCGTTTGCAAAGATTTATGTTACGATTATTAACATACAATATAAAGGTAGTATACAAACCGGATAAATCTATATATATATAAGTGAATGTATGTATATTTGTATAAATATATATATATATTTGTGCCTTATAGGAGGCCAAACCACTTGACCGATGGCCTTGAAATTTTCACAGCATGTAACTGTGACCCTGGAAGAGACATTAGGCTATATAAAATTGTGACTGGGCAAAGAGGCGATGCCACGCCCATACAACCCAAAATTTAAAATCGTATTTTCTATGACATTTTTTGACCTACGGCGATAATATTTGGTATATGTGTTGTTGGCATGAATAGAAATACGTTTAATTAAAAAAGTGTGCGTGGCCCCGCTCATTTATAGAAAAAGTAAAAAACGTTATATCTAATAAACTACTGAACCGATCGTCATCAAATTTTCACAGAAGGCTACTGTTTTGAATTAATGTGTCGTTGGGTTCAAAAAGGTGTGATTGGAAAAAAGGACGGTGCCATATTTTTTCGTGGATGCCAATATTAAACATCGCATATTTTAAGAGCCGCTGCAAGCATTTTTTTGAACTTTTGGTAGTAGGATCTTCTGAGCCCCAAAATTCAAATAAAATAGCATCGGGGGAAGTGGTACTTCCATAGGACGCCAATGTTTAATATCGCATATCTTAAGAACTGTTATAGTGAGAACGTTCAAACTTTGTAGAAGTCACTCTTATGGTATATTACACTTTTGAAAATAAAAATAAAGCGGGTAGGCGCAGGGGGAGCAATACCTCCCATATGATGCAAATATCAAATATCGCGTTACTGAAGATCTATGATAGCAAGAGTCTTCAAACGTGGTAAAATCCACTATTATGGTAAATTTTAAAAGAAAAATGGGCGGGGTTGACGGAGGGAGAGCAATACCCCCATAAAACGAAACTACTGAATGCCACGGATGGGGGTAGCGAAGCACACCGGGTTAAGCTAGTATCTTTATATTGCTGATACGCTTTCAAGAGCTCCACTTAAGGAAAACACTATATTGGACATGCATCAGGAAATAGATCTACACTGGTATTTTATTTTGTCTCAAAACAGTTTAACTGACGATGCGGTTGAAAAAATTAGAGAGGCAACGAAGACAGATGAAGTATTTCAAGTCTTACTTTAATGTATAAAAACGGGTTGGCCCAATGAAAGAAAAAAACAAATCCAATATTATTTTCATATTATCCTATCAGAAATGAAATATCAGAACTAAACGGTATTTTATTGATGAATAATCGAATTTTAATACCGAAAGGTCTTAGAAGAGAGATGTTGGCATATATACATGAAGGGCACATGGGTGTGCAACGTTGTCAGAATTTAGCTAGAGAATCAGTTTTCTGACCGAATATTAATCATGATATAGACTTGATGGTATCGAACTGTGAAATTTGTAGAAAATATCAAAACTCGAATGCTAAAGAGGAATTGCTACCTCATGAGATAGTAACAATACCATGGTACAAAATTGGTTGTGACCTTTTTGAAATTAACCAAACAATGTATTTGTTAGTGGTAGACTACTATTCTAAATTTTTAAAAGTTGATATCTTGGGTTCGGGTTATAACAGTAACCAAGTTATAACTAAGCTAAAATCAATTTATGCCAGGCATGGAATACCAGCTGTCTTTATATCAGATACTGAACCCCCTTTTAATTCCATGGAATTTTCAGATTTTTTAGAAATTGGGGAATAGACCATGTCACCTCAAACCCGTATCTGCCTAGGTCAAATGGCCTAGCAGAGCGTACAATACAGACAGTCAAGAAAATGTTGAACAAATGTCGGGAAAATTCATCTGACCCTTATACGTCTCTATTACATTATAGAACAACGCGTAGGGGGAATTTACCATCGGAAATGTTAATGGGGAGGGTTTTAAGAACTAAACTACCTTGCCTTCCGACCAATTTAGGTCAGAAAATGATTAATACCATGGAAATTGCTAAGCAAATTGATAAATATAGAGGGAGAATGATTAGAAGGGACGACAAAGCAACGAGAAAATTGAAACCGGTAGAAGTAGGTAGAAAAATTATGTTTAAGAGAACACCACACACAGAAAAAATACCTATGTAAAATTAACATGGAAAAATGTTGATTGAGAATCATGTTAAATTTCTGCAAAAGTATGCCCTTTATTTAAATTTATCATTATTTCATATTAATTTTAAATTAAAAATATTAAAATAATCCTAAATCACGCTTATTTAATATTATTCACTGTTAAAATAAATAAAAAAAATATTAAAATTTAAATAAATATGGATTCAATATTGAATCCATTAAAAAAACCTGTTTTATATTAAAATCAAAAGTTTATCTTGTTAAATTAACATGCATACGTAGTTAAGTATGTTAATTTTTTTATTTTCATTCCTAAAATATGTTATAAAAAGAAGACAATTCCCGTATTCTTTTAATTAAAATTATTTAGTTAAATAGTACATCAAGTTTTCAAAGTAAAATGATGACGAAAACCATATCGGGCCATTCTGCTGATTGATCTGTTAACAAAGGAGACTACAAAATAAGTGAAACATGTGTTACAGGGGTAAGAGTTTTGAATTAATCTTAAATAAATGTATATGTTGTCTCTGAAGCTTCTTCACACCAATTAGTTTCTACATGAAATTCACGTTGTTTCAACATGAAATAACTTTCATTCAACGTGATTCGGATTGTTATTTCAATATAAATGACATTTTGCTCTAACTTTACTGCAATGTTAAATTAACATGAATAATAGTTAATTTAAAAGAAAAAAATGTTGTTCGCAAGCAATTATAAAATCAGGTTGAATTAACATGAAACACGTATGAAGCAAAATCACCACCGAAAAATTTTAAATCAACCTTGTTTTCGACGTTTTTAACTTGATTTTTTTCTGTGTGCAACGTCTTTATGGTACCCTGGTACCGTGCTAGGAGATTGCAACGAGCCTAGATCTTATATCATATGGGACCATGAGGGTGCAACTTATAGGAGAAATAGGCAACATATATTCACCCTTATCATGAATACAATTTCACATGTAAATTTCCGAACGTGTGAACAGTTGGTATCATAAATAAAATTTGTTGTGGAAATTTCCGAATGTTAGTTAGATAGTGTGGTCCCTAGTCCTCATTTTCCATATGGTCCGGATGAGTGACAACGAAGGATCTGCCCAAATATGGCCAAAATCCCGCAGGTGAGTAATACAAAATTTCAAAGTTAAATTTTTGAAATTTTTTTAAAAAAATCACAAATACAATGGTTTGAGAAAATTCAACAAGTCTAACAACAATCAACAGCAACAAAGGTGTGGAAAATGTGGTCAACATATCCATGATAAATGCCCAGCAGAAGGGGTAAGATGTCATCTTTGAGGTAGGTTAAATGTGTTTTGCGAAAAATCACATCAACAACAACACCGGCAACAATAAAAAGTATAATAACTACAGCAATAAATACTATAACAACAACAAATACGTAAAATCTGTAGAAAATGACGATTGCCGATGAAGAAGAAGATAATATTTTATTGGTACTGTAAAAAATAGTACTGGTACTACAGCTCGTGATTGGAATGTGAAAGCAGAAATCAATAACAAGATGGTGATGCTTCAAGTGGATACCGGTGCGCAAGCCAATCTACTATCGGAAAAAAACCTTAAGTATTTTGAAAATTAATAAAAATCTGTACTAATAATTGTAGTAATATGCTAACTTTTAGTGGTGAAAAACTCCCGGTTATGGGAAAAATTAATTTGAATATTAATTATAATAAAACAAACTGTTTATCAACCTTTTAAGTATTAGGAATGGATTGTAGAAATGTTATCGGTTTAGATTAAGCTATACGATTAAATTTAATCAAAACTATTAATTCTATAAATATAGATTCCGTAGCACCACGTCGGGTTCCAATGGCTCTTTTTGAACCTTTAAAAAAGGAATTAAATAGAATGGAAGAATTGAATGTGATTACTAGGGAAAATGAACCGACGGAGTGGGTAAACTCAATAGTTTTAGCAACCAAACCTAATGGTGGCCTACATTTGTGCCTTAATCCAAGGAATTTTAATAAGGTTATTGTTAGACCGAGGTTTAGTTTCCCAAATACCGATGAGTGTAGGTCTCAATTGACAAATTCGAAATTTTTTAGTAGTCTGGATGCTAGTTCAGGGTTTTGGATGATTCCGTTAGATGAGGCGTCATCGAAGCTTTGTACTTTTAATACGCTTATGGGATATCGATTTTCGCGTTTGCCATTTGGCATTAACGCGGCACCGCAAATATTTCTCTCGGAAATGGTTGTTGTTGTTGTAACACCTGAAAAACAAGTATGTATAAAATTTATTTTCTATTCTTCTTCTTCTTCTTCTTCGCTCTGTCCATCCAACTCAGCTAAATCAAGGCCCAGTAGCTGTGCTACCTCACGAGGGCGGGTCCATAAGGACACTGCTTCTAGCTGGGTTGGGTTTGCACTGCAGTTGAATAGGTGTCGTACGTCGTGTGGGCCTATTCCACATGCAGGGCAAAGGTCAGGGATGGTGCTATTTATTCTCGACCAGTACGAGTTTAAGCGTGCGCACCTTCCCGATCTCAATTGCGCCAATGTCACCCTCGTCCGTCGTGGTAAGTCCCGCCATTGTCTTGATGGCTGTTCATCGCATTCTCCACCGACTCCCTATGAACTGCATTCAGAGCTGCTCTGTATGAGGTGTGGTCTGTCATAGAGTCCAGGTGTTGTTGGACTTTACTCTCATACCACTGAAGATCTTTCCTGACATGTCTCGAGGGGAGGGGGGCTAACTCCATCAGATAGTGGTTCGGATGTCCCCTCCGATGACATCCCAGAAGGAACTGCTTCGTCAGCATATGTTGTGTTCCTTGACCGTCATCATCTTCGCTTCATCATGCAGGTGTTCTATTGATGTCATCTGAACACAGCCCGTTACGGTCCTTAAGGCGGCATTTTGGCAGCTCTGAAGCTTCTTCCACTGAGTTTCGCTGACTCTTGGGGTCCACGCAGGCGCTGCGTAGTTAACCACTGACCGGCCAATCGTTTTACATGTAGCCAACAAGGTTTCCTTTTCCATGCCCCAAGTGCTGCCGGCTAGAGACTTGAGGACCTTGTTTCTACTTCGCATTCTATCGCAGATTGCAGTGGCATGCGCCGATGACATGAACAGGCTATCAAATGTTACTCCCAATATCTTTGGGCGATTTTTGGTCGGAATTATGGCACCGTCGACAGTCACATTCAACTGTAACCCCACTTCCTTTGTCCATGTCGTGAATAGAGTCGCCGAGGATTTTGCTGGAGAGTACAGTCGTCTGCATGCGATATCATTTTGACACCTTGGGGAGGTATCGAGAGTTTAGACATTTAGAAGTTAAACAGGATCGGGGATAGAACTCCACCCTGGAGAACTCTCTGTTTAATTCTACGGCACTTCGACCTCTTGTTTCTTAACTCCACAAACGACTGTATTCCACACAAATAATTCACAAGCCAGCTCTTTGTGTTGTCCGAGAGACTAGAAGTCGCTATGTCTCTGAAGAGGATGGTAGGTTGACCGTATCGAACGCTTTCGATAGGTCAAGAGCCACTATGGCCGTTCTTTCACATTGTCGGGCATGATTAAGGCCGTGGCTGATTTGTGTGGAGATGGCGGTAAGAGCAGTTGTTGTACCGTACTGCTTGCGGAATCCATGCTGATGGTTCGCCAATTGGAAATGTTCCAATGTTCGAGCACCTTTTGGGGTCCGATATGGAATTTTCCAGTGAAGGTAATCGAGACCCTATCGTCACGCTTCTGCGGATTCGTCAGAGATCTGACAGTCGCCCATAGCTTGCTGGCTCCGATGGCACGTATTTAAATGATTTAACCATTTGTCCAGTCTATATTCGTTTACCAACTTGCTGATGCCCCTGTTGAGTTGACTGATACGGGGATCACTCGGGTTGGCTCTGCGAATTTCTTCCCGCTCTTCCGCGAGTACCGCCGCTGATGCCGGGAAATTTGGTCTTAAGACCGAGATCCTTCCGGCAGGAATGAAGCAAGCGTCTGCTGCAAGGACAAGAACTTTCCGGAACTTCCTTTCTGCGGAGCGCACGTCAGAAGGAATTGGTAAATCATTAAATTTGCTGTTGGTAAACTCTCTGAAGCCCGTCCAATCTGCCTTTTTCTGATTTATATAGGTACGGCGTTCAGAGGTCACAAAGTCTGTCGGTCTGTCAATCTTAATAATTATGGGTAAATGGTCTGATGTCAGAGATACTATTGGTTGCCAAGTCGCATAGTTTATCAGACCCGCACCACAAATGGTAATGTCAGGCGAGCTGGTGCAATTACTCAAAATTCTGGTGGGGGCATCATCGTTTAATGTGCAAAATGTGGAATCATCAATCTGTTCCGCTAATGCCGACCCCTCTGATCATCCCCGAGATTCGAGTGCCAGAGTTCGTGATGAGCATTAAAATCTCCCATCACTATACGGTTATCACCCTCAAGAAGGAATTCAATGTCTGGGTGATGCCCTGCAGATAGGCTGTTGACCGGCGGAATGTACACATTGTACAATTCTATTTCGGCAGCTCCTGACCTGACCGATATGCCATGTAGTTCCATATATGGATCCGGTATGCTCTGGCCAGGCGAAATAAAACTGTATTGCACAACAGAGTTGTGGACGATAAACGCGATGCCTCCACCGCCGCTTCGTGTGCGGTCCACCCTCAGAATATTGTAATTATTACAACTCTGTAGTCGGCAGTTGGAAATGGTGAGATTATTCGGTGATATTAAGGGACTTATCATCTATATGGATGATTTTCTCATTCATGCTAGGAATATAGGAGAACATAATGAGATATTGGAAAGAGTTTTAAATAGAGCGAAAGCTGTTGGGTTAATATTTAACAAATCAAAGTCTAAAATTTTGAAAACGGAAATAAAATTTTATCAAAATTATTTTCGGGAATACAAAATTTATTATTAATACGATTTCCGTATGACGTGCTAAATTCCCAGTTTTTCATATTTGATAAATACACTGAAAATTTGTTGGACAAAGGTTTTTGCGAATGGTTAATTATTTAGGTTCTTTTATACAAAATTTGTCGGCTAAGACTAAAAATTTATGTAAGAGAACTTCTTAAAGGGATGTTCAGTGGCTGTGCGAGCCACATTTATGCATGGAGACAATCCAATTGTCTTTGCATCAAATTCATTGACTGATTGTCAGTCTAATTATGCTCAAATAGAAAAGTAACTCTTTGCAATTCTGTATGGGTGTATTCGTTTTCACCAATATGTATTTGGGTTTCAGGTGACAGTAAAAACTGATCATAAACCATTGGTAACTTTGTTTGAAAAACCACTTTATAGTCGTTTGCAAAGATTTATGTTACGATTATTAACATACAATATAAAGGTAGTATACAAACCGGATAAATCTATATATATATAAGTGAATGTATGTATATTTGTATAAATATATATATATATTTGTGCCTTATAGGAGGCCAAACCACTTGACCGATGGCCTTGAAATTTTCACAGCATGTAACTGTGACCCTGGAAGAGACATTAGGCTATATAAAATTGTGACTGGGCAAAGAGGCGATGCCACGCCCATACAACCCAAAATTTAAAATCGTATTTTCTATGACATTTTTTGACCTACGGCGATAATATTTGGTATATGTGTTGTTGGCATGAATAGAAATACGTTTAATTAAAAAAGTGTGCGTGGCCCCGCTCATTTATAGAAAAAGTAAAAAACGTTATATCTAATAAACTACTGAACCGATCGTCATCAAATTTTCACAGAAGGCTACTGTTTTGAATTAATGTGTCGTTGGGTTCAAAAAGGTGTGATTGGAAAAAAGGACGGTGCCATATTTTTTCGTGGATGCCAATATTAAACATCGCATATTTTAAGAGCCGCTGCAAGCATTTTTTTGAACTTTTGGTAGTAGGATCTTCTGAGCCCCAAAATTCAAATAAAATAGCATCGGGGGAAGTGGTACTTCCATAGGACGCCAATGTTTAATATCGCATATCTTAAGAACTGTTATAGTGAGAACGTTCAAACTTTGTAGAAGTCACTCTTATGGTATATTACACTTTTGAAAATAAAAATAAAGCGGGTAGGCGCAGGGGGAGCAATACCTCCCATATGATGCAAATATCAAATATCGCGTTACTGAAGATCTATGATAGCAAGAGTCTTCAAACGTGGTAAAATCCACTATTATGGTAAATTTTAAAAGAAAAATGGGCGGGGTTGACGGAGGGAGAGCAATACCCCCATAAAACGAAACTACTGAATGCCACGGATGGGGGTAGCGAAGCACACCGGGTTAAGCTAGTATCTTTATATTGCTGATACGCTTTCAAGAGCTCCACTTAAGGAAAACACTATATTGGACATGCATCAGGAAATAGATCTACACTGGTATTTTATTTTGTCTCAAAACAGTTTAACTGACGATGCGGTTGAAAAAATTAGAGAGGCAACGAAGACAGATGAAGTATTTCAAGTCTTACTTTAATGTATAAAAACGGGTTGGCCCAATGAAAGAAAAAAACAAATCCAATATTATTTTCATATTATCCTATCAGAAATGAAATATCAGAACTAAACGGTATTTTATTGATGAATAATCGAATTTTAATACCGAAAGGTCTTAGAAGAGAGATGTTGGCATATATACATGAAGGGCACATGGGTGTGCAACGTTGTCAGAATTTAGCTAGAGAATCAGTTTTCTGACCGAATATTAATCATGATATAGACTTGATGGTATCGAACTGTGAAATTTGTAGAAAATATCAAAACTCGAATGCTAAAGAGGAATTGCTACCTCATGAGATAGTAACAATACCATGGTACAAAATTGGTTGTGACCTTTTTGAAATTAACCAAACAATGTATTTGTTAGTGGTAGACTACTATTCTAAATTTTTAAAAGTTGATATCTTGGGTTCGGGTTATAACAGTAACCAAGTTATAACTAAGCTAAAATCAATTTATGCCAGGCATGGAATACCAGCTGTCTTTATATCAGATACTGAACCCCCTTTTAATTCCATGGAATTTTCAGATTTTTTAGAAATTGGGGAATAGACCATGTCACCTCAAACCCGTATCTGCCTAGGTCAAATGGCCTAGCAGAGCGTACAATACAGACAGTCAAGAAAATGTTGAACAAATGTCGGGAAAATTCATCTGACCCTTATACGTCTCTATTACATTATAGAACAACGCGTAGGGGGAATTTACCATCGGAAATGTTAATGGGGAGGGTTTTAAGAACTAAACTACCTTGCCTTCCGACCAATTTAGGTCAGAAAATGATTAATACCATGGAAATTGCTAAGCAAATTGATAAATATAGAGGGAGAATGATTAGAAGGGACGACAAAGCAACGAGAAAATTGAAACCGGTAGAAGTAGGTAGAAAAATTATGTTTAAGAGAACACCACACACAGAAAAAATACCTATGTAAAATTAACATGGAAAAATGTTGATTGAGAATCATGTTAAATTTCTGCAAAAGTATGCCCTTTATTTAAATTTATCATTATTTCATATTAATTTTAAATTAAAAATATTAAAATAATCCTAAATCACGCTTATTTAATATTATTCACTGTTAAAATAAATAAAAAAAATATTAAAATTTAAATAAATATGGATTCAATATTGAATCCATTAAAAAAACCTGTTTTATATTAAAATCAAAAGTTTATCTTGTTAAATTAACATGCATACGTAGTTAAGTATGTTAATTTTTTTATTTTCATTCCTAAAATATGTTATAAAAAGGAGACAATTCCCGTATTCTTTTAATTAAAATTATTTAGTTAAATAGTACATCAAGTTTTCAAAGTAAAATGATGACGAAAACCATATCGGGCCATTCTGCTGATTGATCTGTTAACAAAGGAGACTACAAAATAAGTGAAACATGTGTTACAGGGGTAAGAGTTTTGAATTATTCTTAAATAAATGTATATGTTGTCTCTGAAGCTTCTTCACACCAATTAGTTTCTACATGAAATTCACGTTGTTTCAACATGAAATAACTTTCATTCAACGTGATTCGGATTGTTATTTCAATATAAATGACATTTTGCTCTAACTTTACTGCAATGTTAAATTAACATGAATAATAGTTAATTTAAAAGAAAAAAATGTTGTTCGCAAGCAATTATAAAATCAGGTTGAATTAACATGAAACACGTATGAAGCAAAATCACCACCGAAAAATTTTAAATCAACCTTGTTTTCGACGTTTTTAACTTGATTTTTTTCTGTGTGCAACGTCTTTATGGTACCCTGGTACCGTGCTAGGAGATTGCAACGAGCCTAGATCTTATATCATATGGGACCATGAGGGTGCAACTTATAGGAGAAATAGGCAACATATATTCACCCTTATCATGAATACAATTTCACATGTAAATTTCCGAACGTGTGAACAGTTGGTATCATAAATAAAATTTGTTGTGGAAATTTCCGAATGTTTATATTTTTAAACTCCGAAAAAAAATAATTTGTGAATTTATTTTTTTACGCACGATTGTTAACAGCTCTCATGTGAAATATTTTTACAACTTATAAAGAAAATAATTCACAAAGAGTTGTCTGTCGGAAAGGAAGAAAATGTAAGTTTTTATTTAAAATTAAAAAAAAAAAACGTTTCAAATGCAAAAATTTAATTTATTTCATTTAGCGATCCCAACTTAGTTTTAAGGTTTGTTTAAAATTTTGCAATTTTTCGCGAATTTTATAAATGTTCGCGATAGAAGCGATTTGTTACTGTAATTTTTCTGATTATTACTATTTACAATAAATAGTAGACTTTGCCGTAATGCCGCTGTTTGAAAATTTTTGCGAATTTTCGCTAATTTTACAATTTTTACCGAATTTTTGCCATTCTTTATAGTTTTAGGAACTTTTAATTCGTTTTATGTCTTGTTTGAAATATTAAAACTTTTCGCGAATTTTTTAAAAGCTTTCAATTTATCACGAATTTTAGTCATGTTCACGATCTAAGCGATTTTTTACTGTGATTCTTTACAGCTTTAACGATTTTTAATAAATAGTAGACCATGCCGCTGTTTGCAAATTTTTGCGAATTTCCGCTAATATAAAATTTTTAACCGAATTATTGCCATTTCTTGTAGTTTTAAAAACTTTTAATAAATTTTATGGCTTGTTTCAAATATTAAAACTTTTCGCGATTTTTCGCTATTTTTGCATTTTTTTTTTTGTTATTTTCCGACATTCTGTTCATTTAACCCGTTAAGCGATTTCAAATAAATTTTAGGGTTTGTTAACAAGTTTTTTTTTTTTTTGCTATTTTTCGCGAATTTTAGCCATGTTCGCAATTTTTAATAAAAATTAGACTGTGCTATCATGCCGCTCTTAGCAAATTAGCGATATTTAATTCAAATATGGAATTTAATTCCATAAATTTCCAAAAACACAGTTTTCTTAAATACATTAATTGTTTTTTGTTTACAACTCCGAATATAATGACAAAGGTTTTTAAAATCAGGTATGTTATTTTATTCACAGGAAATTCATGATACGAAATTAAAATCCATGTGAATTAAGAATTTCATTCGTAAATTTTCACATGTGGAATTCATGATAAGGGTGATTAAGGAAAATGTAAATGAAAATATTGTCAGTGAGAATGTCACTAAACATCCAAATATAAATTTTAAAGATAACCTAAATGATAATGTTAATGTAAATATAAATGAGAATGTTAATTAAAACCTTAATGGAAAATTTAATGAAAATCCAAATGAAAATGTAAATGAATATGTCAATAAAATTGGTAGAGTATGCCGACTACCAAAAAGGTATTTGAAATAAATATAAGTTTAATTATGTATAATGAAAAGGAGATGTTGTAATAATGAGTTTATGTTTACATTCATTTATGACTCTGTATCTAATACTAAGTAAACATTGCTTTATTGTAACAACATTTGACAACACTAGAACAAAAGTACTTTTTTAGCACTAGTATACATACTAACCAAGCATGCTTGTATTTAGGATTTCACTTATAAAGAGATCTTGAGAATATCACACAAATATGGCAAATATCCCACAGTGAACACCAAAAAAACGTCAAAGATAAATTTTTGAAATTTTTTAAAAAAAATCACATATACAATTCAGGCACCATAAAAAAGTAGTGTGGTCGCTAGTCCTCATTTTCCATTTGTTCCGGATGTGTGACACTGAAGGATGTGACAACTCCAATTTATTTTTGTTCGACTTTTTTAATTTGTCCATAGAAATTATTAGGAAATAATTAATAAATTTATTTGATATTTTTTATTAAAATATGCGATTATATGGCATATTTAAATATGTGATAGTTAAATATGTCATATTTAATTATTTCGTTACAGCATGTCATCCAGAGTTAAATATGTAGTGACGTAAGCCGTTACGTCGAAATATATTTAAATCGGCATATTTATTGCCCCTATTGCGGTTCTCCACTTTTTTAACAGTTTGGTTGTCTTTGGTAAATTCGCATTGCCATTCTCAACTCGACTGGCAGTTGGCTTTTCAGTTGTGTCTTGGTTTTTCGTGGTATTGCCGTTTTCAACTTTGTAAAAGTTTGGTCGAGAGAAACGTTATAAATACAAAACTGCTAAAAAGTAGTTGAGTTGTTTTCAGTTTGAGTTGACTTTTATTTTTAAAAGTAAAAAAAATAAAATGAAAAAACCGTAAGTAGAATGATTTGTTATACTGTGTATTAGAATTTCACTGCATTTAATATATTCGTAGATCTTTAAAAATTACAACTAAAGCACAATTTGAGAGGCTTCCCAGCAAAAAAATGGATGTCATACTTTAAAAACGGCATCTTAATTACATCCAAAGTAACTAATAATACTTTTTAGCTTTAAAGAAGTAGTTTCGAAGTACAAATATGAAAAGAGATTTTGAATTGCACCTTTGTTCTTAAATAATTGTATAGAATGAAGTTGCCCCGGAAATTTTTAAAGAGGATTGCATTTCTAAAAAATGGTTGTATGTTCAGAAAATTAATTTAATTTTTATTTGCGCTTCTAGTGTTTGTTTTGATATTTATTGTTTATTCCTATACATATTTACAATTGTTATTCTAATGAAAAAACCCAGCTATTGCATGTGACATTGGAGATTAGTAGCTCAATATTTAAATCGTTTTGATAGCTCCCGTCATTGCAAAATAGAAGAGCAACGCATAACTTTAATACTGGAGAATAGCCACTACGTTTTTAAATGATCTTTAATTTCATCCAGCAAATAGCAAAACGCTTCCTAGTTAAGTCGGAAATTTCTTTTAAGTCTACAAATTTAAAATTATTAATTAGTTACTTGGCATTAGGAAGTTCAAGACGGTTGGAATCATCACGAATTTTTCTTCTTATACGTAGCACATCTGTACAAAAGTTTTAATTTTCATCATCAAAAAATCGACACTAATATCCATTATAAATAAATTTTTTTTTAACGCAACAACTAAAAATACTTTTAGCTTAAAAAATTATTGAATTTTATAAAGTTTTAACTTGTCAAACGTTATATTTAAAGTTGGGAAATCGATATTTTAAGTTGGCAACCTTATAGCAAACTCAACTAAAAACAGTTGAGTATCACAATACCTAAAATGAGTTTGGTTGTGCATAAGTTGGGTTGACTATCAAACGACCAAACTGAGTTGAGTGGAGAACCGCAATAGGGGCATATCTTCACTCACATGAAACATTTGTCATAAAATTCTTTTATTACAGAAATCTTATTAAAAACGACGTTTAAAATTCTTGCGTTTTGCGTTTTCGATTTCCAGAACACCCCTGATAGATGACATGACTGAAAGAACTGTGAATGTTGAAAACTTAAAATTCGGCTTCTCTTTTCTACATGGCTGGATTAGATTTTTTGAAATTCTTTTACATCTTGCCTACAAACTACCTATAAAAAGTAGCAGGCTGAAAAAAAAATCGTTTTTTTAGCCAAACTAAGAATTCAAAAACATCTGCACAACTCTATAAGACTCGCGTTTGATAAGTGACTTACAGTGAACCATTGGAAAGCAAACGAATTGATCAATGAATGTTTCATCCAAGCGACCACCTCGTTTGGCAAAGCAAACCACATAAGCGTTACCTTCGAATGCTTCGCAATCTTTCTTTTCTACCTAGATGTCGTATAGACACCCTCTAGGGAAGCAATGACTGCCTTTCTATCATATCACTCGATAAGCCAGTTAAGCCAACCCCCTTATATCAGAGATTTCCGTCTGCAGGTCTCTACAGTCGCTCGGTACCTGCCTTTAACAATCGCATTCCAGCATACAATAATCTCATAAAACAGAGTTGGCTTAGCAACAGCTTCAAAGACCCAATTGACACACCGCAAGCCCATACCCCAGTTTCTGCCGATTACTCCCCTGCACGTATTTACATGTAACAACTATTGCCCGTTCTATTCGCATATAGACATTCGTTCCCAAGACAGATTACTGCCCAGAACCACGCCCAGATGTTTTGCTATTTTGGAGATCTGAAACTCAGTCCTATTTAACCTTGGAAGTCTCAAGCTCTTGGTCCTATACTCCCTCGTGAACAGTTCCAGTTACCTATTAGACGGATTAACAACCAGTCCACACGATATGCTCCAAGCTTGCCCTGCTGACGATCATTGAAACGAAAATTTGAAATATTTTTCTTAGTTTTCGGTAGACACTTTATCACAGTTTATTAAAGCATCTACAACGTTATCTGATAGATTTTCAGATATTTTCCATGTTTGTTGCCAATGCAACAGTTCAGACTCAAGTTTAG
The DNA here is from genome assembly GCA_949318255.1 of Pollenia labialis. Classification (NCBI taxonomy): domain Eukaryota; kingdom Metazoa; phylum Arthropoda; class Insecta; order Diptera; family Polleniidae; genus Pollenia; species Pollenia labialis. The sequence goes on along the minus strand of OX439142.1, from coordinate 43,194,704 downwards.
ATGTTAGTAGGTGTTTATCTCTTTTATCAAACATAATCAGCTCATCAGCTAGTTGTAATTTTAAAAGTTTTGTATCTGTATTTGACTTGATTACACTTTAAGGTAGAAGTATGTTCAATACATTTAGGATATGAGATCTTCTAATACAATTCAATAAGAGAAATGTAACCTACAACTCGGTAGTAATCTTCAACATTTTGAATGTGATTGGAACCTCGGTTTGACGCAGATAACTTTAACTTTTTCAAAAATCGCTTTAAATAGTTCTTCGGCTTTATTACTTTTCTCTTCAAGGCACATGATTTGATAAGGCTTGATCCTTTTTGAAGATCTATATCGTGCTTTTATAAAATGATACTAAGCGGCTGTGTACAATAAGTATCACACTTAATATGTTTATTCCATAAATGAATTCAAAAAAGTACTAAGCGAGTTCCTTAATATAAGGCTTTTGATGAAGTTTCTCTACCTTTCCACTCATATATTTTTTTCAAAGCTTCTACTATATGATGCTCACTTGTTGCCAAGTGTAAAATTGAGTCGTGACGGTCCAACCAACTTTTCTCGCATAATGCAGAGAGCTTGGCTCCCAAATACTTTACTAAAACTGCGTTTCGGTTGGGATGATTACATTTAAAAAAGTTTTTCGTTTCTTTAACAAATGATCGTATTAATGGCACTTTGTTGCTTTTTAAAATTGAGTTGCTTGATTTATGGGAATAGCAAGGCATTTGTCCAGAATTTTATAACATCTCCATTTTCTGCTGACATCAGAGGACACCCATGTGTTCCATTTCCTACACAATTTTTTAGGTCAAGACTAAAATTTGTCAAAGCTTTTAGAACTATTGATGATAGTGCCTTCACATCAATTGACACATGGACGTCATTATCAATATCCTTTGAAGCCTCTTCAAATGCGTTTACAACAAAGGCAATAAATGCTTTCCTAACAACTTTTTGTTGTATGTTAAAATATCTTCAAGATAAGGAAATAGAATTTTGATTCATATAACACATATATACATAAATATTGCATATACTAAGGCCTATTAATAATTCAACCGCACGCATTTTCAAGTCAAACGTTTATTCTTTGGATATAGATGGCACCTGCTAGAATTGAATGTAGAATAATAAGTATTTGAATACAGTAAACTAGATGTTTCATTGGAAATATCTAATCAATAACTATTAGAATTAAGATTTGAATACTTATTGAACATTTCGTTAGATTCAATAACAAAAAACAAAAAAAAACCTTGCTGGGATTTCCTAAAATTTTGTGCATATACAAAAATATTATTATTGGGAATTCTTGTATTATCGAGATAAACCAAAAATATTTTTATAATTTAGGGGGGGGGGGGAAATCCACGCCTGTCCTCAAGTGTATATCAATAACCCTTTCAAAAGTTTTAAAAAGAGAAGATGCAAGCAAGACTTATAGGTCTTTAATCCTTCGGCATATTGTGAAAAGTCTTTCTTTGAGGTGCAGCTCACAGGCACATACGAAAGTCTAACGCATCAATTGTATAGCCATATATAGGATATAATGGTTAGACTTTCCATATATAGGGTATAATCAACGTCGAATTCCTTTGAAGGTCCGCCAACTGTGATCCCGCAAACTCCCTAAGGAATTCCAGGAAAGAGAGTATCAATCAACACATCGAGTGTTCATTGACTCGACCATCAGATTTCTGGATATAGGTCGGGACGACCGGTCCGGCAGCCATTATTTTGCGCAAACGGTATATATCAGAAGACCACCCCACGCCGCTATAGAAGTTTCTCCACGCATTTATTTTCGTCGATCTAACCAAATTTCTGAACTTATTCAATGATGTCTTTTGGCCTACATGCCAAGGAAGCAGTCATCTGTTGTGAATCCGTAAGTTGACCCACTGCCACATCGATACCCTTAATATCCTCGACCAGGGCTGTCAGATATGGCGATTTCTCGCCAAACGTGGCGATTTTGTTTGGCGGCGGTATTTTCCATTTGGCGACTGGCGATTTTTTTTTTTTGGATTTTTGATATAACTGGCGATTTACTTGGCTATTTTTACCATTAATTTTCACCCTTATTGTGTTTGGCGTATTTTAAATACGCCTACGACTGTTTGGTAATAGATTAAAGAGAAGCATATTTAAATACGCCAAACACAATAAGGGTCATTATTACAACTTGCCAATAGTTAAAAGTCGGATTTTGTCGGACCGATAAATAGCTTTGCATTATAAAACCTTCATTTATTATGTTTTCATCTATTAAATATTATTATTATTGAAAGTTGTAATAATGGCCCTAAGGGTGATTATTTCAGCGAATTTTTAACAGCTTGTCATTTTTTGTTATCATTACTAATATGTATAAAAAAACTTGCTTCTTTTTGTCACATGTATTTTGTTTTAAGTGAATTTTATATTCAGTCACTATTTAATTCTAATAGGTCAAACATCGGTGAGGCTAAAGTGAATGATCTTATAGACTTGTGTTCTTAATGTTTGTTTTTTAACCGAATATATGATCTTCATTTTATGTTATTTAAAAAAAAAAAACAGAAACAAAACTAAATTTACTTTCGGCGACTTTTTTGTATTTTTTCTCAGTTTTTGGCGATTTTTGGCAGCAAAATTATACTTCCTTTTTTTGTATGCAAAATTTATTTTAAAAAAAAAAAAATTAATTTGATAAAAAAAATTGTTGCAAAAACTGAACAAAATTGACGTTTGGCGATTTCTGACATTAGATTTGGCGATGGAGCTCAAAAAAATCTGACAACCCTGTCCTCGACCCGGGGAAGAGTTCGAACCAGAGAAGAGGATTGAATCTCCCTTAGTTCGTCTGATGTATTGAGGTTGTGTAACCACTAAATTTTATGCCAAAGTATGATTTGTTTAAACATTTTAATTTAAGTTTTTTTATTCTACCAAAATTGTAAAATACAAGTTTAATATTTCATTAAACTCTTAAATATTGCAAAAAATCCTTTAAATGTGCCGATGATTCTGCTGATCGCTCAAAACACAATTTGTGAAGCACCAATTCTCTTGTGAACTCATGTTCGGTTAAAAAAAGTGGACGTTAATGAACACTCAAAATATTATGTAGTTAAATTTAAACCAAAATTCATTTTAAACAACTTAAAATTCACTCAAAAACGGATCATTTACATTTCATTTAAAACAAATGATTTTTACATTAATTTTTAAATTTTTTATTTATTAAAAGCCGTTTTACACTATCCCACAAAGTCTTTAGTAATTTACGAAAATGCACCCCTGTCATGATAAGTTGTTATTGTTTTTTGAAAATTTTCAAAGAATAATTAGATCAGGGATGCATTTTTGAAAAATACGTAAGACTGTGGGATAGTGTGTAACGGTCTTTAACAACATATTCCTTAAAATTGAATAGTTTTTACTTAAAAAAAATATATTTTAACTGACAAAAATCAAACTACATAACAAAATATATACAAAACAAGTAAGAAAGTATAGTCGGTCATGCACGACCATATGAAACCCTACGCCTGCCGTTAAAAACAAATTTTCGAGAGCGTATGGCTATATAAATAGGAATCTATCTATGTTCTAAATTTCATTAAAATCGATTTGATAGTTTATGATAGGCAAATACTGACCTCATCTCCCCTCGTGGTCCTATTTATTTTAAATGCATAGCTTATGTGTCCGTAAAAATATGGAGCTATCTACGTTTTAAATTTCATTAAAATCGGTTTGATATTTTCTGAGAGGCAAATATTGCCACCCATCTCCTTTCGTGGTCCTATTTTTTTCAAAATGCATAACTTATTTGTCCCTACTAATATGGATATATCTACATTTTAAATATCATTAAAATTGGTTTGACAGTTTCTGAGGAACAGAAATTGCACCCTATCTCCCCTCGTGGTCCAACGATTAGCCCATTTTTAATAGGCTTGGTCCATGAGCCAATAAGAATCGATGTGCCAAATTTTATTATATAATCTCCAAAATTGCGACCCGTACTTTGCGCATAAGGTAACATGGACAGCCAGCCAGCCGGACGGACATCGTTAGATCAACTCAAAAAATGATTCTGAGCCGATCGGTATACTTTAAGGTGGGTCTAGGACCAATATTTTAAGGTGTTACACACATCAGCACAAATGCATAATACCCTCTCCACTATTGTGGTGTTGGAATATAAACATTGGCCCATAATCATAGTCAAAAATAAAGTATACTTTAAGAAAACTAAAGTCGACTTTACTTAAGAGCCGACTTTAGGTCTTTCATAAACAAGTTAAAGTATACTTTTGACGTTAAAGTTGACTTTATATATAAAACTAGATGAAGCTGTTTTTAACTCATTTAACAACAGCATCAGCTGTTTTTTGCCAAATAAAAAGGTACTTGCAAAAGGTTAAAAATGTTTATGTTACAAGATATTGGCCGATATTTTGCAATTATTAATGATTTGGAGGAAAACATTTAGGGAAAGAAACACAAAATACATATGTATAGGCCCTAATTACATTTAAAGTAAAAACAAAGCCAAAATATTTTTTAATTTTGTTGTTGCTTTCTACATAAATTCATTTTGAGTGTTAAAAATTTTCAACGCTACAAGATATGCAGTGTTTTATTTATATTTTAATTTTCAATGTCGGCACTTAGAGTTGCAACTTGCTTATATTTTGTTATATGTTGTATGAAAACATTTTCTACATTTGAGGTGGCACCCAGTTAAAGTCGGTTTAATTTAAAACATACTTTAATTTTGACTATGGTAGCAAAATAATTTAAAGTAGGTTTTTGTTTTAAAGTTGTTTTTAAATAGAACCGACTTTAGCGTTTGACTATGATTATGGGCCATTATTTTTTGGTAGTTTGTATTTTGAATAACAAACATAAACATAAATGGTAAAAAATAAATTTATTCGTAAAATATCTATATTTTTATTCAATTTTAACAGTACGGAAAACGAATTTAATAACCTCAATCAGTTACTGTTATAATTTTATGAGTTTATAAATACAAATACTCTGAACGAACTCATATAAGAAGAAAAATAACAACACCAATACAAAAGTGAAAATTGTAATTTAACCTTTAATTGAAGCAATGAACCAATAACGCACCATATGCACATTACGTCTGCTGCAGTTTTTTTTCTGAACTGACAAAACAGAATGAATGACATATGTATGTACATATACATATTTTTTGCGAAAATAAAATAAAAAATTAACTTTTTGAGGTAAACCGATGAAAAGGTATTAAAATTAATTTACTGTATGAATCATATATTTATAATCTGTAAGAAAAAAACTAAACATGTGAAACACAACAACAATGCACTTTTTAGCAACAAGTGTTTTGATAATATAAGCACGAGTTCAATTAAATTTGAAATATTAAGTGGCAATGATATTCGTATTCGCGAATATTTAAAATTTATATTCGTAAGATCACTACTAAATAAGCATAATATGTTACACCAATATATCCAATCTAAAATTTAGCGCCACTCGATATTTAAAATTTAATAGAAAAAAATCTCTCGTTTGCGTCGATAACAAAAATTGAAAAAAAACTGTCACACAAATAAATGTGTTTAAAATTATTATGACATTCTGATGACTGAATTCGAAATGATCAACTTCACGTCTGGATGCCATTAGTGAATATTTTAAATTTGTATACTTACTGACAAGTAGAAACTAATGGGTCGAGCGACGTGGTTGAAGACTCAAAGGACCAATGTCAGAAGGTTATTCAATAGAGCGGAGCATACATGTAGGGATGAGGACTAGAGTAACTTTAGGATAAATTATAATTGGTATAAGGGAGCCATTAGAAGAGCGAATGGTGATACATGGATCAAATTTAGAGTCAATGGAATCTGTAAATGAGATGTCCAGATTTAGAAGAATTTTATCCAAGGACCCTGTGATTTCGAGATTTATTCAGAGACCGGAGACTCGTGGAAGGAATCTAGCTCCGAGTCTCTTTGTTTGCTTATGGAGACTCACTTCCCGGGTTGTGTGGATCCTGGGAAGGGGGAACAGATGGGGTGTAGAAGCCCTTTCACTTGGTCAGGCTCGGGAGTTGAGGTAAAGGAAGCGGTCGGGGATATTATCACCTTGGTTAAGGTTACATGGGCGGTTAATACTTTTGAGTCGTACAAATCGGCAGGACTAGACCTCAACACGCCTGTTGGTCTGTTGAGAGTGAGCTTCATAAGTTATGGGTTATTCAAAACGGTGAATATACCTTGGCGGCATTCCTGAATATAGAAGGAGCCTTAACAATTTGAGGATAGAGGCTATTAGGCAGGCACTCAGTGATTAGGGGTTTCATTATTTTTAGTCGCATGTTATTTACTCGGACTGGGGAAACGAGCGCTTCAGGAAAATTTTTTCTAGGGGGATCCCAAAGAAGGGAGTTCTCTTTCCCTTATTGTGGCCCTTGGTTGTCATTGTCATTTTGGGACTTTTTACAGGTAAGGTCACAAGGTCGTCGCCTACGCGATAGATGTAGTTATATTGGTAACGGGTAAGTTGTCGGTAAATAATATTGCTGAGAAAAATTTTTGTATTATCGTAAAATTTCCTATTTTTTATTGAAACTCCACGAAATTGCATTAGTTTTTTAAACTATAATTAACTTATTTTGCAGAGAACCTAATTTTTTATTTTGAGATTTTAGTGCTTTTTCAAGTGATATAAGTCGCATTATCAGACGCAGAGCTGATGTCGTTTGGCCACCTCGGAGCTACGATTTGACACCGTTGGACTATTAATTGTGGGGTGCCGTCAAAGATTAGTGTTACGCGACAAGCCAGAGACAATTGACGCTTTAAAGGACAATATTCGTAAAGCCATTGGTGAAATACAGCTGCTCTCAATCGATAATGTGCTTTAAAATTGGACCGATCGTGTAGGATACTGCATGGCCAACGGAGGCAGCCATTTAAATTAAATTATTTTCCATTATTAACCGGAAGGATTGTACTTTCAAAAAAAAAAAAAATTGAGAAAATATTCAGTTTTTTTTATAGCATTTTCAAAAAAAAAAGTTATTTGGCGGACCCTGTAGAAGAAGTCCTAGAATTTTCTGCCGGAAATGTAAAAATTGAGTTAATTTCTTGAGTCATATTTTCTTACTTTTTTTAGTGAATTCTAACCACAACTTTTGTTAAAAAAATTAATATATTGGAGGTACGTAGGCATGTCCTTGCGCCGAATGTAACTAAATTTACAACCGCGCTAGAATGTAAAATTCCCAGCGTGGCACCAACTTTTGATACATTTTGATAACAAATGTAGTTAAAAATTAAACTTTTTAGTTCACGATTTATGGTCAAATTTAAAATTTTACTTAACTTAGATATAAACTATTAGTATATGCAATTTCATTTTTCTACGATAACTGCTCTAGTTTTGCTGATTCACTATATGGAGAGGCAGTGCACTGTGCGGAGGTCACTATATATGCGGAAAACCAGGCGGCTCTTATGGCCTTGATGGGCTGTTATGTGAGTTAAAGGATAGAAGATGATTGTAGGAGGGCTCTTAGGGAATTATGTGGTGTGGCTGTGCTGGGTACCGCATCACTGCAACATTAACGGCAACGAGATAGCTGATGAGTTGGCGAGATTGTGCTCGAAAATAGAAAATCCTGACAGTGAAGTCGGTCAGGCCTCCAATGGGCTTCTACTTTGAACGAATTAGGGAATGGGTTCTGAGCCGGACCAATCTGGTCTGGCAAAGACGAACGTACTGCCGGGTATCGCGCACCTACAGCCGGTTCTTAGTAGGTCAAGTTCGCAGGATGGCGGGGAGAATGGGATCTGACTTGTCGGATATATCAGGTTGTGTGAGAACATAGAGGAGTTGAAAACAGTTTAGCGTTTTCTGTGCCACTGTTCCAGGCTACAGAGCAGTAGGCTGAGCTGGCTAAGTAGCAGATTCCTGCACGAATTAGGAATGTCTTATAATGGAAATGACCTGGCTGCGTAGCAGGAGACTGGGCAATGGAGGACAGTTTTCTGTTGGGTAGTTCTTTTTTTTTTGTGCTGTCTAATTTGTTATCTTCTACTACTTTCTCTTTTCCTGTGCTTTCACTCATTATTTTTCCTATTCTCTTATACTAGAATTCTTTCGCCAACTAAGACGTCACAATTGCCCATATTGGTATCTGGGTGAGAGGGTGAAGTTTAATGTGTGTGAAGATAAATATGCCGAGTTAAATATGTAGTGACGTAAGCCGTTACGGTATCTGGAACCATAACGAAATTCAGCCGTTTTAGGTCGTAAACGGGTAAAACCTGTATTTTGGAACATTTTTGTCCACCATCTAGCTTTTAAACCAATATGCATAGAAAAAAAAGTTATACCTATTACATTTGTAACTTATCAAAAGATTTTGTTATTCGTGCTTAATTCCCAGTTTTTATTATTGATAAAAACACTTGAAATTTATTGTTGATGGGATAAGCTATTCCTGTACGCATTTCACTGGTTGCTTAGGTCAAATCATCAGGAAACTTCATCCATAAAGATTTTAGAAAAACTAAAGATATTAAACCAAATAAAAATGTTAAACGTATAAGACTTATAGCAACAGTTCTACTTGTAATAATATCAAAGTTTAAACAAAACAACATCAACAATAAACAGTGCGTTCATCTCATCTTACATTCCCCGCTACAATTAGTTGAAATTCTCTCTCTGGTAACTTATTTAAAAAATACAAATGCAAATATGTTACTTTTTCGAACGTATTAAGGATGCAAATTGTACATATGTTTGTTACTTTTTTCAAAAGATTTTTTCTTCATCTATTTATCTTCCACCGCAGACCATAAACGTATGAAGCTAAAAGGTTAACATTTGGACCGAAGGCTGGCCTCTCGCCAAATTGATCCTGCTAACCTCATACCTCCTAAACTAGAAGAGTTAAAAAACATTAACACTTATTGTTGTATATTAGAAAAATTCGCTAACTTCATATCTCCTAAACTTCATTAAAAAAATAAACGAACAGGTGTATGGTATTCTTTTGAGGCACGGCTTTTTTGGGGTGTAAAAGGATAAATAAAAATTATATCACATTCGTAGCTTATCTAAAAAATACAAAACTAATTTGGACCTTTTTTGAAATTCAAACGTTAAAGGTGTAAAAATCGTTCCTTATTTTGTTACTTTTTCACAGCTTTTATCTCTATCTATCTATATAATACAAAATTGTAAAGTTACTGTGATACATAAATGGGGTGAAAAAATTATCAAAAAGGATAATACGGGAAATTAACTTTCTTTCATTTGCTTTTGTGTTCTACGAGTGGTACTTTTTGAATTTTCTATAATATTGAACTTAGAAGCACAAAATTATAAGTGCAAAGTCCTGTGTAAATATCAAAATATGACATGAAAAATTTTGAAACTTTTTTGTTAAAACCTATGAACATAAACTTTGGCATATAAATATGTTCATTAAAGAAAAAACCCGATTACAAAGTAGCGGGTTAAATGCTAGAATTTAAGCAAGTTAAAATCTAGAAAAATAAACTTTGGCATAAAAATATGACCGCGAATGAAAAGGAGACGCTAACGAAGTAGCGGGTTAAATGCTAGTTTTTTTATAAAAATCACAAATACAATTCAGACATATGGGTACCATAGAAGGATAGTGTGGTCCCTAGTCCTCATTTTCCATATGGTCCGGATGAGTGACAACGAAGGATCTGTCCAAATATGGCCAAAATCCCATAGTGAACACCAAACAAATTTCAAAGTTAAATTTTTGAAATTTTTAAAAAAAAATCACAAATACAATTCAGACATATGGGTACCATAGAAGGATAGTGTGGTCCCTAGATCTCATTTTCCATATGGTCTGGATGAGTGACAACGAAGGATCTGTCCAAATATCGCCTAAATCCCATAGTGAACACCAAAAAAATTTCAAAGTTAAATTTTTGAATTTTTTTTTAATAAAATCACAAATACAATTCAGACATATGGGTACCAGAGAAGGATAGTGTGGTCCCTAGTCCTCATTTTCCATATGGTCTGGATGAGTGACAACAAAGGATCTGTCTAAATACTGCCAAAATCCACTAGTGAACTCCAAGAAAATTTCAAAGTTAAATTTTTGAAATTTTTTAAAAAAAATCACAAATACAATTCAGACATATGGGTACCATAGAAGGATAGTGTGGTCCCTGAAGAAACCAAAGTATTACGTAATAATCTAAAAGTTGGGCGAGAGTGCGATCGCCAACACCGTTTCAACATTGTACAAACGGAGTTTGGGCTCCAAAGGGGGTGTCTGCTGCGAGGTATTCGGGTGTGCATCCCAAAAGAGCTGAGATAACGAGTGTTAAAAGAATTACATTCCGCTCATTTTAAAATAACGAAAATGAAAACACTAGCACGAGCTTATTGTTGGTGGCCAGCACTTGATCGGGACATTGAACAGTTAGAATCCAATTGCCTCGAATGCCAATCGGTTCGGCCAGAAGCCGCAAAAGTGATGCCTACACATTTTTGGAACCCACCAACAAACATTTTCGATAGAGTACACGCTGATTTTGCTGGGCGATTCAAAGAAGAATATTTGTTTATTTTGGTCGACGCGTTTAGTAAGTGGCCTGAAGTACACATATTACCGGATATTACTGCTAAATCTACAAAAAAAATTTGCCGTGACATATTTGCTACATTTGGACTTCCGAATATATTTATTACCGATCACGGAACACAATTCACGTCGGAAGAATTTCAATATTTTTTGCGATCCAACGAAATCATTCATATAATGGGGGCACCATACCATCCTGCGACAAATGGGCAAGCAGAACGGTTCGTCCAAACTATTAAGAACAAGCTAAACGCTGTGAACTGCAAGCCATCAGATATGAGGAAAGAGATTGCCAATATCCTACTTGCTTATCGAAGATCCATCCACCAAGCTACGGACAAATCACCATCGCAGCTCATGTTTGGTCGACAAATTAAAACTAAACTGGACCTTATGATACCTACAGAAGAGAAAAACGTTTTACCTACCACGGAAACACCAAGAAATTTTGGCGAAGGGGAAAGAGTTGCCGTTCGCGATTATCTTACAAAAGCAAAATGGAGATTCGGTTCAGTTTCTAAAAAACTCGGAAAATTGCAATACGAAATCAAACTTTATGATGCAAGAGTGTGGAAACGACATGTGGACCAAATGCGAAAGATTGGAAACAGCGCGAAAGCGAACTTACCACAAACAGTGAACACCCCAATCGAATTCCAGCAATAACAAAGACTAGTGTCAGCGTGCTCATCCCGTTCCCAGCCAGACCAACAACACAGGCAGATACCCTTGTTTATGAATCATCAACACCGCCTACTAGAGTCATCGAATCCACTGACAATCCAGCCAGACCAACAATCCAAACAGATATTCCTGTTAATGAGTCGTCACCAATCCAGATTAAACCCTTCAAATTCAGCATCTTCGGTAATAACGAATATTCTTCCAGAAATACCGATCATCACCAAAGCCACTTCGACTACTAATGAGAAGTTCCAAACAACAGAATCAATGCGAAGGTCAGCACGACCAAGGAAAGAGCCGGAGCGGATTAAGGATTATCACAAGCATGCAAAACAATAATTATCAGGGAAGAGCGACAGTATCTTAATATATTATTACCTTTTAATGAACTAATTGATAAAATATGGCAACTCTGTTGAAAACTGAATATGAATAACGAATGAAATAAGTGAGTCTTGATTAGAATATTAACATTAACACGTTTTTAATTTCATACTGTGGCATTTACCAGCAATTTAAACTCTATTTTTTTTTTTTTTTTTTTTTTTTATAATTTCCTAGCTTATCCCGCGAAGCTTTATGCTTGTCTGCAGGAAAGAAACCAGAGTCTGCAATTAGCTCCTTTTTGAATGACACAATTTAAGGGTTGTGAACAACGTTTTCACCTGAGAGATTAAGACCGTTTAAGATATTTAATAGAAATGCAACTAGTATGTTTATCCAATATTTGTTCAATACTAACCGCAAAAATTATTTTTTGTAGTTTTAAGTGTAAAACTAAAAGCTTTTTTATAGTAAACATTGTACCTTTTTGCGTTCATTTATCATTTCTACTTTTTTCTAAATACAAATAAAGCAAAATATATTTCATGTCGACTTTTTTATTTTTGGCGGATTTTAGCGATTCGTGACAAATTTATTTTTAAGGATTTCTTTATAAAAAAATTTTAACAATGCAATTTTTAGGATTTCTGGTAAATAAAAATACAGTTCGGCCTACACCTAATCGTATGAAGGCATTGGTCGAGTACCAACTACCTGAACGTGTTTGTAATCTACGAAGATTTCTCGGCGTGATGAACTTTTTCCGTAGATTTTTGCCTAAAGCGGTCGAACATCAGGCTCTTTTGTGTCAATTTATTAACGGCAATAAAAAAAGAACAGTCTGTAATTAACTGGATTGATGAGACAAGACAGGCGTTTGTAAACTGTAAAACTTCTTTTTGTGAGGCCACGTTACTAATTTTCCCGAACCCAATGCACCTTTGGCCCTTAATTTAGATGCATCAGGTACCGCCATGGGAGCCATTTTACAGCAAATAGTCAAAAACATATCGTCGGCTTATTATGCAAACCTGCTAACTCCATTTTAGCACATTTTACAAGAGAGACAAGAAACTTTTTATGTTTCGTATTTGCAGATTGAGAGAAAAATTAAAAATATAGATGATTTTACACACTTCAAGTCACAAATTGTAGAAAAGCTACATGCTGGTCGACGAGGGGTATACTTCTCTACAACAAGGCATCAAAATCTCAATTTACTTAAAAAGTGGATTTAGCAGGTTTGCATATTAATCCGACGATATGGCAGTCCCTACGTTTCTAATCTGAAAGGTTTAAAACAGCACAACAACAATATAGTACCTATGATATTCAGCTGCTGGGCGCTGGTCAGTTCAAGTCCGACATCCGATATATACCTATCAAGGAAAACATTATTATCGCAAATCAACGCTTTGCACACAAAATCGAATATTGACTACGCTGAACTCTTGAAAAGTCAAATAAAAAACGAGGAGCTGAAACAATTTTTAGAAGACGACTCAAATTTGAAAATTAAAAAAATCGAAATTCCTGGCACCCAGCTTAATATATATTAAAATATACATATAATAAAAAAAAATTTCAGAAAATTTTCTCAAGAATGTATTCCATGCATAGTTAGGGGTAGTGCACTAAATTTTGATTTAGGTCCCTATTACGGTTCACAACTCAATTCAGTGCTAGCTGTGAACAGTTGTAATTTTTGTTATGTTGATCAAGTTGTTCTTGATAGTATTTTACATATACTGCTTGTCAAAATTTACATAAATTGAAAGCTGTGACGTAGGCTGCACTCAATTTGTAAGCAATTTACTTTCAAGATGTCATTAAGAAAACAATTTATAAAGACAACATGGAATCAGCTGTTAAATTGAAAGCAAAATTACCAAACAAATGGAAAGGTGAAATTGAATGCAATCTCGTGGTCAATTTAAAAAGTGTGAGTGTGTTAGTAAAAAAGTGAGAGTATATTGCAAATTAAATGGAATTGAAAGGCAAAACTTGATCGTGTGGCAACCAAGTCACCGCAATAGCAAAGTAGTAAACCATACTACAAAAATTAAGAAATTACAACTCAACTGAGTACAAAAACATCAAAAATTTACAACTTATCACTACAAGTTGTTTTAATTTCAACTCACCAGAAGCCAAAGTCAGAACTGTTACTTAACTCATACTGCTGGCAATTATATAAAAGTCTGTGTTGTAAAATTCTTCTGCAAGGTCAATAGCTTAGTACTGTGATGGATATGTTGTGTATGGTGATAACAATTAAAATACTGTTGTGAATAACGAAAGTAGTTTTTAATTAATGTCATCGAATGCAAGATAATTAAAAATTAACCCCCATATTTATAAAAAACATTTCAGGTTTATAAAAGATTTATGAAACGAATTTGTTCAATAAACCTTTTAAAAAATTTATGAATTAGGGGGTAAATATAAGAAAAAGTCAATTATTCGAGACCTAAAAACCGATTTTTCGAATACTTCGTATCTCTAACTGTGATTGAATGCATAAAATCTGCACTCAATTCAAATATGTAGTGCAAAATTTGAACTTGCAATCAAAAAACCTGCATACAAATATAGTTATTGTAATCGAATTTACGTACGCGATTTAATACTGAAATCGATTTTTTTTATTTTTATCAAAACTTTGGAAATTCTTCATTTTAATCTAAATTAAATCGATAAATTATAGGCATACACAACAAAACCCAGTTGGCCAAATGGTCATAGACGCAAATGTCGTCAACGATGTCTTCCGAACATTTTTGAATTTGTCGCCTATATAACATTGATGGCGACAACTTAAGTAAGACAACGTGTATATTGTCGTGTTAAAATCCGTATTAACGACTTTTTAGGAGACATTTTTTTAAATTTGTCTTGAATAATAATTGATTAAGGACAACGTAAGTAACCACTGCATGCATTTTGTCGTGTTTCAAACCACATTGACGACAAAATGCATGCAATTGTCTCTCATCTTGTCTTCAATTATACTTTGTTGAGGATAACTTAGGCGCCCATTGCATTCATTTTGTCGTGTTTCGAACCACTTGACGACAAAATGCATGCTCGCTTACGTTGTCCTCTACTAAAAAAAATTCAAAACTTTAAATTTGTATGTAATTTAAAATTAATATTTCTTGATGTTTTGCTTTTATTATCAATATTTTTGATAATAAAAAAAATTAAAAAACAAATAATCCTGCCTGTTTAATATAATTATTTTGTAACTTATAACATTATTCGCGGCTGCGTTTCAATTGTGAAATTGGAATACGTGAATTGATATGACAAGAAACACAAAAAATAAATGTTCCTGCTGACTACATTGCCATATCGTGGGCTTAATATGCAAACCTGCTAAATCCACTTTTTAAGTAAATTGAGATTTTAATGCCGTGTGGAAGAGAAAGATACACCTCGTCGACCAGCATCTAGTTTTCTTCAAATTGAGTCTTAAAGTGTGTTAAACTAACTATATTTTTAGGTTTTCGCATATGAAATATAAAAAGTTTGGAATTTAGCAGGTTTGCATATTATGTCGACGATATGCTAAGTTCAGAACCCATTCCCTTATTAATCAAAAGCCTATTGGAGGTCTGACTGTCTCCACACATCCAGTATCCATTATTTTCGAGCCCAGTCTCTCAAACTCATTGGCCATTTCATTAGTTTGGAATTCACTAGTTGGAATTCACAGCCCATCAAGACCCTAAGAGCTTTTAGTAAATATATCCACGAGGTATAGCCATTTACGTGTTCCCCTTATTCTGGATATATCGGCAAATCTGAAGTATCGCCAATATATCAGTATCGGTGTACGTTAAATCCCTAATTGTCACTTACCTATCGGCGACTAAATCGTAGATAGTATCTACAATATTGTCATCAACGACACTATTAAGGTAATGTCGCTAATCGGGCATTAACGACTTTATGAGAAAAAAGTCGTTTAAATAGTCGCCAGTGACAACTTTAACCACATTGTTACCCATATGATCATTAACGAAAATATGCATAATAATGTCGCTCATATTGTCGTTTACGACTTAAGTGCCCTTTGTTCGAAAAAGTCGTCGACGATTTGCATGGGCTGTCGCCAACATGTCATCAGGGATTTACTATGGGTCTTGTACGCGTCCTCGACGTTGTCTTGAAGACATGGCCAACTGGGAACTTAAAATTTTTTTGTACGTACTTATGTGTGTAGTTGAGGTCTGCTTTGAATAACTCACTTGTTTGCCTTTACTCCAAGTGCACAACATTTATACAATTATAAAACATTCAAAAAGATATAAAGAGAATAAACCATATACAAAAATAAGAATGAATGAATTGAATAAAAAACTTGTTTACTGTAAAGGAATATGAAAGTCATTATATATGTGGACAGCCAGGCGGCTCTTATGGCCGTAAGGAGCTGTTATGTGAACTCCAAGCTAGTTGATGATTGTAGGAGGGCTCTGGAGGGAGTCTTAGGGGAGTATTTGCTGAGGTTGTGCTGGGTGCCGGGTCACTGCGACAAAGAGGTTGCTGATGAGTTGGCGAGACAGGGTTCAAAGATGGAGGATCCTAACTGTATGGAGGCGGTTAGGTCTCAAATAGGCTTCTATTTAGGAAGAATAAGGGAGTGGATTCTGGGCGCGACCAATCGGGCCCGTGACAACCAAACGGACTGCCGGATATCACGGACGCTGTGGCCAGGAGTAGGATCTGCGTTAGGACCATGATAGGAATGATCACGGGCAACGGGTGAGGACCCTGATGAGTTGGACACAGATTAGCACTTTTTGTGCAACTGTCCCAGGTTGCATTGCAGAAGGCTGAGGTGGCTGGGCAGTAGATTCCTGGGCGAATTAGGGGATGTCTCGGGTTGCGGACTCGAGAATCTGATAACTCTTGTTCTTCATAAATTAAAGTCCTCAATGGACAGTGAACAAAACAGTCCTAAATGAAAGTGAGTGAAAATTAGCATACGTAATATTTTAGAAACACAGCATAACCTGCTTATCCATGACGTTACTGTGTAAATACTTTAATATTAAAACAGACCAGTGTATGAGCGATAATTAAATCTAGTTATTAGCAGAGTGGAACACAGAAAGTACTTTATCCTAACAAAAACGATGTTGAAAGGGAATATCTCTGCATCTTTCCGACATTAATGACATGTAAACGTTAGTTTTCCACAGCTTACATAATACATAGTAACTTAGCAAAGAAACATTCTCCACCGAACAAGAACTTTTGTCATAATCCTTTAAAATGCTATCCATACATTGACTAATTTATATTATTTGGAAAAGTATTTAATTTATTATAAAAAATATTGCTAAAACTCAGTTTTTTTTTATAATTTTAATCAAGAACACAATTTTAATATGTGAAATGTACATACATATATATCACACTGGTTCCTCTAAAGGTCATCTCGAAATTTACACATTTTCACTTTTTGTAGGCAACTTTAAACAGATCTCATATTTACCCACTGTAAAAATCTTAATTTAATTTCTGCAGTATTTTGCCAAAAAATTCAGGGGGAAATGTGATATAAGTTAAAATAAGTTTGCAAATTTATATTAAACGATTTTGAAATCGATTTTAAAATCGATATTGAGTTGCGATTAACCGATTTCAATAATCGACTGGCAACGCTATGCCTGAGTAGACCGCGTTTTTTTACTCTGCTAGCATAAAACATAAAAAACTAAAATTTTATATATTTTAAATATACATTTTATCTATTATTCGGCTAATTAATTATTTATGTACAATAACTTAATGAAAACATAATAAAAACTGGTGTATTTATATAAAATTTGTATTCATTAATTTGTGCTTATTGCCTTTGCTGCTGTTGTGCCTTGTACATACTTACATACATACTTAGCTGAAAAATTAACTGTTCTCTTTTTTTTGTTGTTGCTGCTGCTGCTTTTTACCTTATTGCCGCTATTATTTGGTTAACTTATTTATTATGCCTGCTACTCAAGTTTTCAAATGCTCTTTATGTAAAGATATTATTGGAAAGACCCAGGGAAGTATCCAATGTAGGACCTGCAAACTATGGCTCCATCTAAAATGTGCCAATGTAACTGAAAAACATCTTGCTATTTTTAAAGAAAGGCCAAGATCTTTTTTCTTTACTTGTTCTGTCTGTGCTGATACAGTTTTGGATGATCAGTCTGCTCATGATGGTGTTAAAGCATTGAAAAGCAACTTTGATGAATTTGTAAATGCTTGCAAAGAGGATAATACTGCTTTTAAAAACACTATGGATCAGATATTGTCTGACTTTAAAAATGAAGTATCATCGTGTATTAAAGATATGGGGTCCGAAATAGAGACATGTAACAAATTAATTAGGAACATTGATGTTTCGACTTCATCCAAAATATCAACATTAGTGAATATTTTTAGCTTCTGGTGTGCCTAAATATTAATAACTTTATAGATTTTCCTCTCTTATGGGACAAGAGCAGGAGAAATCTATAAAAGTGACTAAATTTCTTGTACTCCGTAGAACAAATAAATTTAGTTTTTTTTTTTTTTAGGTTCCATGGGCAGCCATCAAAAGACAGCTCACTTGGGTCCTTTATTGGTCCCTTTGTGATACCCGCGCCAATGCCCATCCCTTAGAGCAGTTACTCAGATGGCGTCACTGCAAAGCCCAACCACCTCGTCTTCCTAGTGAAGAGAAGGAGCGATTTCAGTTCCATCCCAGATAGATCCTCCAAACAGGCAAATACCGGTTCCCCCAGGCATTCCACCCTAATACCCCGCAGTCCAGGGCAATGACAGAGAAAATGGAGCACAGTCTCCTCTTCCACCTCGTTCTGACAACTTCTACAGTAGTCGTTAAATTCCAGACCCATTCTTCCAGCATGAGTCCCCACCGGCCAGTGTCCAGTTACAACCGATATCACAGTCCTAATCTGGTCTCTGCTGAACCCAAGTAGAGAGCTAGTTCTCCGTCCATCATATCCAGGCCAAAGGATCCTGGATATCGAGCAGGTGGATTCACAGGTCCACCGCGTCTGCGCAACTCTATAGGACTCGCGCCCTATAACTGATTTACAGTGAGCCATTGGAAGGCCAATGAATTGGTCAATGAATGCATCATCCATGCGACCACCCTGTTTGGCCAGCTCATCTGCTACCTGATTGCCCGGGCACCCAGTGTGCCCCGGTATCCATATTAGCGTTACCCTTGAATGTTTCGCAATCTCATCCAAAGACATCCGACATTCTACAGTTAACCTTGATGTCGTGTAGACACCCGCTAGGGAAGCAAGGGCAGCCTTGCTGTCAGTAAATATACGTATATCTCCCGATATGCGATGATACCTCAGCCAGTTTGCCGCCAGCCTTATAGCCGAGATTTCCGCCTGCAGGACACTACATCCATCCGGCAGACGAAAGGAAACCTTCACATCCAGTTCCTCTATGAAGAAACCTCCGCCGACCCTCTCACCTTTCCTCGAACCATCAGTATAGACCCCTAGGGTCGGTTCACGGAAAGTATCCAATAATAAATTTAGTTGGTGAATGGGAAATGGGTAAGCAAATGTAGGGGTTACAGTGGGTCTTCCACTTTGATATATACGTGTATGCTTACCTTTGTGGAGTAGGGTGCCTTACGGGAAGAAAGTGCAATATGGTGGATTCGATTCATATACAAACTTCTTTATTTATGGGGGTTTTTCCTTTTCTTTATGGGTTACAATTCTTTCAATTTAATTCAATATAAAGGATATTTTCCTGTAGTTGTTTTAATAATACAGATTTTTAATACAAAAGGTTAAAGTTAAAAAAAAAATGAAAATTAAATTTAATAATTGAGAAAAAATAAGGAACTGTGTACTGCTTTGATTGCAAGTGGAAATCCAAGTGAAGTCTTCTATTTTTTGCCGACTCGCTCTAAGCCTTGTTTTTCAATTTTTTACTCTCCAAAGCCAGGATTGACAGTCTGGTTTTGGTGAGTACCCAATGTCAATCACTCAGTCTTCTAAATAATTCACAATAGTTACTGAAGAACCGACCGTTATTTTTAACTTATAATTTAACCACAGTTCACAATTCATTTTCAATTAATAATAATTTACAACAATATAGTAGCTTTTAATTCATTAAATTCATTAATAAAAATTCAAATTATCATACAAAAAAAATATATAATTCATTTTTTCCGGGTGTTCAATGTACATTGAACAATTAGAAAATGAAAATAACATGTTGCATCGGCGTCTTAATCGTAGGGATATTGTAAATAATGGGTTACCGTCTGGACTCTATGAACTTCAATCAATTGTAATTACTTTGGGTAATCACTACAGTATTAATATTTCTGAGCTCAACCTAAACCATGTCTGTTATATGAACGACGGAAAGCTCTTATTGGTAAAATTTAATAATATTGGCCTTCGTGATCTGCTGATGAAGGAGTATTGTAAAACACGTTCCCTTAAAGTAAGAGATGTTCTTTGGTGGTGATATTGATAGCCGGGTGTACTTTAAAACCACTATTCTCCTGCAGCATCAAATCTAAATTCTATTTGCCGGAAAATGCTACGTCTGAAAGTTATCACTAAATTTAAAGTTTTGAATAAAGACAAGCCGAAGGCTGTGTTGACTTTTTGTAATGAAAAGGAAGTAGTACACGATTTAGCTGAATGTGCTGACCTTTTATCCAATAATGATAGATCTATTCTATGAAAATGTATTATTTCTACTAAAATTTTTTTGCTATAACTAAATTTATCGAAGATGTATTTCTGTTGTATATGAGTATATTATCTACGTTTAAGACATATTTAAGTACGTCTTGTTAAGTTTCGTTATTGCAAAATATTATATATTTGTTCCTATTTTTAATTTAATTTTTCTTCTTGATCTCTTTTGTTTATGATATTTAAATTAATTAAATTGTTTTTGTATATATTAATTAATAAAATTTATTTTTAATTTTTAGAATGTTATTTACCTACAGAATTTGTTACTCGTGGTCCCCAGCCAACATTTGCAGTTTTACTTTTAATGTCAGTTAACAATGAAAATATTGGCCCCATTGTAAGCAACGGATCGTTGATTAAATCATCTTTGAATTCGTTTTCTCAACAATTCAAAATAGCACATACAAAGTGTCAAAGTATTAATCCGTTTCAGAATGCTGTTAAATTTGATGAGTTTAAAAATATTGTGAGAGATAGCTTTGAGTTAGTTTCCATTTCAGGGAAGTGGCTGAAACCATATGAGTCTAACTTATCAATACGTTTGGAAAACTGCAAAGTGATTAGGAATGACCGTTTGCATCGTCGGGGTGGTGGCGTTTGCATATATTTAAAGAGTAACCTGCAACATAAATTGCTTTTTAAATTTCTACCGATGATTGTGAATCGATCTTTATTGAAGTCAATTTTAATAATGTTAATACTCTTTTTGGAGTCGTGTATTTGCCACATGGGAACATTAGTGAATTTGAAAGTTTACATTACGATCTGCTTTTAAAATACAGTAACATAATAATTGTCGGTGACTTCAATTGTTATATGTTAAACCCGGTCAAATCTAGTAAAATGCGTTCTATGTGTGTCCACTTTGGTATCTCAGTTCATCATAATTCTCGCCCAACTCATTTTGACATAGTATATCGTTCTACTTCCTTATTGGATTATTGGTAAGAAAGTGATCCATCCATGATTTCATATTCCAGCCAGGAACAGTGTCCTGCTATTTCTTACCACTCATTAATTTTTGCAGCTTTTCGATTTAAAGTTGTACGGTCCTGTGAAGTTATTGAATATCGAAATTTTAATGCTATTGGCTGAAATGGTCTCTTAGAGTTTCTATCGGGATTTGACTCGTATTGTTGTTTTAATTCCGCCGATGTAAATTTTCAGAATTCAATTATAGATTCATTGGTTGCCTCATTTTACTGTTTTGTTCCGATTGTCAGAAGAAAAGTAAGACGTGACAATAATACTTGGATGAATCTAGGGCTATTTTATTGGCTACATCCCTTAGAGACTTGGCGTATTCAGCTTTTTTATCTAGCAGATCTACAGAAAACTGGGCTATTTTTTGAAGATACCGAAACAGGGCCAACAACATCATTCGTAAGGAGAAAAGAAAATTGTATGCTAGTTTGTTTTCTGATCAAGATGGGTCTGGAGTGTGGAAGGTGTTGAAAGGATCTGGTTGTATTGGGACTAGTAAATGGTCATGTAATTTAATTGTCAATGATATTAACCAGTCTTTTGTTAATAACTCTTATTTAGTAGATGATAATTTAATTGATTTTGGTTCTTTTGACGCTGTGGGTGGATTGTTTTCTTTCAATCGTATTAGTTAAAATGATGTATATTAAGCTATATGTAAAGTTAAATCAAAGTCCATTGGTGTCGATAAGATTCCTATTCGTTTTTTCAAAACATGTTAATACCATTTCCCTATCGTCAGCGTTTCCGTCTTCATGGAAGACGGCTCGTGTGGTACCTATCCCTAAGTAAAAACAAATTCGTGATTTTGAGGACTTGAGGCCAATTTCAATTCTTCCTGCTCTGTCAAAAGCGGTTGAACATATTATGAAGGATCAGATATTGTCATTTGTTCGCAACAGCATTGTTTCTTTGCAATATGCTTTTCGCCGTGGTCATAGTACTACATCTCTTTTACTTAGCCTAACAGATGACATCAGAAGTCATTTGAATGATAATAAGGTAGCGACATTAGTATCACTTGACTCGACTAAAGCATTTAGTTCTGTTAACTTCCCAATTTTGATAAGAAAATTAAGGGAAATATTTAATTTCTCGTTTGTAAGTTGGTTTAATCGTATTTGACGGATCGTGTTCAGTTTGTAGATGTTAACAATATATATTATATTCTACTCCATCTTACATCTGGTGTTCCCCAAGGAAGGTTTCAGGGTTAGTGCGTCAACTTTACTCTACGAATATTTATTTGCCACAACGAAATAAATTGCGTTTGGCTGATGCAGTTTTAATGCCACAGATCTTATATGGTCTTGAAGTTTTTTCTGGTTCAATGAATTATTTAACCTCTAAGTTGTGTCGTATCGCTAACACGATTATACGGTATGTTTATGGTGTTCGTAGGAATGATCACATATCTGAATATTTTAAACGCTTCATGGGCTGTTCTTTCGGTAATGTAATAACTTTACGTAACTTGGTGTTTTTCTATAAAATCATAAAAAGCGGGTTTCCCACGCAACTTTATTCCAAATTTCTTTTTTCGCATTCAACAAGGAACCCTCAAATTTTATTGCCTAGAATTAACAATGCTTTATTTGAAAGCTCTTTTATTGTAAGAATTGCACGTAGTTGGTCTTACGAACTTATAGTGAACAATTCTTTATACTTAATTTAAACGTGATGTTGCTTATATATTTTTGGGATCAATTGTCTTTTGATATTTTCTATTTAATTCTACCTTTGAATATATATGTATGTATATATGTGCATTAGGGTGTCCCAAAATTTTTTTTTGTCAGAGGCTCAAGCATAATTTGAAAGCTTATTGGGTCCAGTATTTTTGAATTTTTTTTTAGATTTTTAGGAAGAGGTTTAGAGGTCACGCAATTCAAGTCTTTGTTAAAAATCTGAGTTTTCGGGCTTTTTTCAAACTTGACTCATAACATTGTCAATAAACACGTTTATTTAATTTTTTGACCGAATATATCTAAAGAAAATTTCCCAAACTTTATTTCAATATGCAAAAACTTTAAGTTCCGGCTATATTTTTGTCCATTACGATTCCACATATTAAGTATTTTTGTAATTTTTCAACAAATTCTGTAAAAAACGGGTTATTTCTTTTCAAATTTATATGAAAGGTATAAAAACTAGTGACGCAATTTTAAATACCGATAAGTTCTAAACAATTAAGAAAAACAAACATGGAATTTTGTTCCACAGTTTCCGAGTTACACTATTTTTATAGTTTCTACCTTAAAAATGGTGATACTTTTTTCGTTATAATTATTGTATATTTCCATAAAATGTTATAGTTGGGTTTTAACTGTCATTAACTTCTGACATTTATTGATCTAAATCGTTACATGCTGTCATTTTCACTTTCTATTTTATGTGTATTCTCCGCTATAATAAATTTACATAACACAATTTTTTGAGTTAGCTGACCGACGAATCAAATAGAAAAGTTTCTTGTATATGTGGCAGCGCATAGTGAAAGGGACCTTAGGGGGAAAAAATCAATTTTTTGATGGGGACAACATCTGAGCATCGAATCAGACCAATCCCATGCCCCAAAAGTGTTCCCTCCCAGAGATATGCGCGTTTTATGAAGTGGTGGTACACCATTGATCGTTAAAAAATGTGTAATTTTATTCAAAATAGATCTAATAGAATTTTGTGAAAACAAGAAATGTGTGGCTTGTGGGAAAAATGATAGATGCCCTTGATCCCTCCAAACCGCCGACAAAAATGCAAATTCTGCAAAGATTTTTTAATAACATATACTGGGTATAAAGGTCAAAACGAGTATAACTCAGGAACGATAAGAACAAATTTAAAAATTGTTTATTCATATTAATAAGAATTAATTTGTCTTTCAAACTGCAACATTAGTTTGTTTTCGTTTTCATTTAAACTTAAAAAGTTGTAAAGCGTTATTACAAAATTTTTGAAAAAATTACGAAAAATTGTAATTAAAGGTATCTAAATGAGTAACCTCATCACCAAATCTTATAAGTTTTTCACACAGGAATAAAGCTTGGATACTTTTCTTTAAAACTGTTTCCTCAGGAGTGCAGAAACCCGTGGTATTAACCAAGTTATCAGTAAAGTTAAAAAAATGGGCCGAAAACTCCGGTTTTTTATGAAAACTCCATTTGCGCGACCTCTAAACCTATTCCGAAAATTCTTAAAGAAAAACCAAAAATACTTTACCCTATAAGCTTTTAAATTTTGATTGAGCACCAATGAAAATCATAAAGAAAATATTTTTTGGGACACCCTAATGTGCATGTATGTATATGTATATTGATATTTATTTTAGTCGTAATTCAGGTATATTTCTTTGTAATATAGTTTATTGGCCTAATGATTCTTTTATATTACCTGCAATAAATTGAAATTGAAATAAAAAAGTCGATCGAAAAATCGAAAATCGATTTAGGAATCCATTTACGATTAAAGAATTGATACTTTCTATGAATCGATTATGTGAGTATATTAAGTAGTTTTGAGATATAAAAAAGTGCTAAAAATGCTAAATAATTTTAAAAATGAGCTAAACTAGCACTTATCACTTTTTTTGAAATTCTTAGTGCTAAATCAGAAAAAATATGTTAAATCTAGCACAAAAAGTGCTAATCTGACAATCCTGCATATCATCCATACTTTATGATACAAATTTCTATAACGATTGTTTACATAAGATTTATACCTATTACTATTATTAAATTAACGATATTTTATTCCTATGAGCTAAAAGTGCAATCCTGAACAAAATTTGTTTTGTTTTGTCAATAAAATGAATTCTATTAAAACTATGTAACAGAATACTCCATATAGTTTTGGTACAAAATGAAAATTTGCAAATCTCATCACTTTTTCTGAGTAACAAAAATTTGAGAATAAGGTGGAAAATAAATGGAGTTCCCAATTTAAAAAAAAATTCCCCTTTTTATTGATTTTTTAATCATTTTTAAACGTTTATTGTTTGAGAAAAGGTTCGATTTCAAATAATTTTCATTATGAGATCAAACTTCCGTGTTTGTTTTAAAATTTTTTTGTAACGTATAACAATAAGGGGTAATAAGTTCTTAATTATAAAAATTAGAAAACAAAATTTAACTTACCGTGATATTAGCATGAATATCATAACGTTTGCCATTTCTTCCAATAAAGCGACATGTGAGCTCGTCTACACTCGAATTAAGAATTTGAAAACGTTCGTGATTTTTTGTGAAGATCTTTTCCAATGTTTTTATTTCTAGCTTTAAGGTATTGAGACACGCCATCGTGTCCAAAAACGATAGCGTACGATAATCAAATTACAGGAAATTAGTATTCGGATGCTGATGCGTAAAGCAAATATCAAATTGTCAGTATAAAATAAGGATGAGCGATAGCGGTTAATGGCGCACCGTAAAAGATGTTAAAAAAATTAATCTTTTTTCAAAAGTTTCACACTTGGAAAGGTATTTGCTTAATTCAACTTGTACTGTATTTTTTTGTTTTTTTTGCTGCAAAATTGTTTTAATTTTGTATTTGTTTACTTAGGTAAATACATTTTTATATTTTTGATTAATAAAAGCGAGATATTAATAACAATTACGTACAAAACTAAATTTAACGTTATTGTCGTCGATTATATGAGATGATGGCTGCAATGACGATTACGTTTTTTTTCTTTTATTGTTTTTTGTTACTATTATGTTGACATTTTTTACTTTTCATATTTATTTTATTTATGATAACATGTATTTATTATTGGTAGATTTAGTTGTTGCCTTTTTGCAGTTGATTTGTTATTTGTTTTTCTTAAAACTACAAATATTTACTGTTAAATTGAGAACGTGCACAGTGGCAATGGATGATGCTGCTGCTGTTGTTGACGTGATTCCTTCTTAGTATGTACAACAATTATTGTTGTTTTTGTTATATTGCCATACACACTCACACATACTGGCAACCAGTTCGTTCCGTTGTTTATTTCGTGCTTTTTAAGGTCTCCACAAAAAAGTAGAACTTTAGCCACCACCTAAGGCCGTCAAATGAGGGACCTGTTAAGTTCGGTCTTTGTGTGCCTTCCTTTTTCTGGTCGCACCACACACAAAGTCTTTGCTGATTTTGCAATATATCTACAATTTCTTTGAATTTTTACCTGCGTCACGTTGTTCAAACTAAGTTTTATTGAAAGAACAATATAAAAATATGGTTCTTTGTTACTTATTAAACTGTTTTCTTCGATTTTATGAAAAATTTATATTAAACGTTTTTAATAACAAAATTAGATGTTATTCATTCATTATTTGCTCTTGGTTCTAAGAAATTTAACTTTTTTTGAAAGAGCTTGCAAAGTGGGGTATATACAAGAAATTTACGAATTTTATGTGTAAAAAAGTAATATTCCGACACAAAGTATGAAAAACCACAATAAAAACGCACACGTATGTATGTATGTAGACACAAAAGAATATACAAAAAAGGAAAATATCAACGAACGATTTCTTTATGGATTCGACAAAATCAACTACATGTACACTTAAACACTAGACACAACGACACTCCACCAACAGAAAAACCTACCAATCGACCAACCGAAAAAAAGAAATCTGCAGTCTGGATGGCGAACGAGTATTGCAAATTATCTACCTTTTTTCCTAAAAAAATTTCAAGTTGCTTTTGTACCGTTTAGCATATTTTTAACACTTTGTTTTTATTTTTAGTTTAAATGTGTCCTTTGCTTTAATATTTTTATTCGTTTTGCTTAATTTTACACGATTTATTTTAATATTTTTACTTAAATAAAATCCGATGTGGTGTTAAAATCAAACAGAAAATCACTTTCGCCAGACGTCGAATACTACGGAAAAGAAAACACAAAAGTACTAAATAAGATTTTGGTATTGCCATATTATTGTGACTTAAAAGGGCGTGATTACACAGGGATGCCTATTATCAACTACCTAATTCTCTTAATGAGAAAGAACTGTTTTTCGCAAAACTACATTTGCTAGCGTATTCATAAACGATTATTAAATTTAACAAACGCGTATTAAGTCTGGGTTTCCACTATGAAATGTTTCTTTCAGAAAGTCTGAGTTTATTAGTAAGGGGGAAGAGAATATGCCAATTTTATCTCCCCTCTCTTAAAAAAAACCCCGAATTTCTGAAAGAAAATTTCATATTGTAAAATTTTCATAGAAAATTTGTTTTGTAAGCCTTTATTAAATTTAAAATATTTTTATGAATACAGGTATTGAAATGTAAACAAAGGCCCTGTTCGGAAATGCATCACTGCGCTGCATCAGTGATTTCAAATGCTTAAATATATATCAGTGAAGTAGATGTGAACCAAAACATTGTCAAATACTCTACAAAAATAATAGTCACACAATAAAAAAAAATGTAAATTATTTTTTATCGGCATTAAAAAAAGTTTGCTTTTCTGATGCAGCGCAGTGATGCATTTCCGAACAGGCCCAAATTCTTTAAACTTTGTTTTTGTTTCAAATGTATTTGTGCGAAGGAGAGCTTTCTTTTAACATTATGAATTTGCGTAAAATACAATTTAGAACGTTCGTATCAATTAATCAATTTAATCAATCAATCTGTTCTTACGACATTTATATCGATCAAATGTAACAACACTCATATAAAAACTATAAAAATAGTAATCTGTTTTTAAACAAAATGTGCAATCAATCTATTAATTAGAAATTAATTTCAGTCAAATTTTTGATTAATCGATTAATTTTTGTTTTGATTATTCAAAATCACGATTAATTTATTAATCAAAAATGGTAACAGTATAAATAATTAAGTAATCAAAAATTAGTATTTCTTTGTATTTTTAAAAACATTTCGTTTTTGTTTTAAATGTAGGTTAAACAAACGTTTTATATAAGCAGTAAGTTTATATGATTATCAGTGTGTAATATGGCAGGATCTTAAATCAATTCCTCATCGCTTTTCATGCTCTTACCGTTACCTCATTTACCAAAAGTTTTATTTTGCTTATAAAATTATTATGAATTATCAAAATTTAAATGATTCATCACACATCCCTATAAAACCAAAATAAAATAGCTATAAAAAAAAAATAATTGTATAAACTTCTATATCGTTTGGGAATTAGAGACTTCAAAGTTATAAAATTCTTTACCAATATCTATTTTAGTATAAATTGCATCATGACTCATTCGAAAATTATTAATCCATTTCAAAAATTATTTTTTCTTATCTGGCTTCTTTTGAAAAATTTGCCGCCATGTCAAAACTTGTCGATATACCGGTATTTACTCACCAGCAGTAACTCGATTCTTGCACGTACTTGATGCATGCACACCTCGATTTTTGCAACATAGATATATTTTTCATTACGCACTTAGTACTTGAGACATCCGAAAATTTTGAACTCGATACTTGCAACATTACTCTTGTATTGCTCTTGCGTTCTGCTTTGTTTACGTTTTCTTAGACTGAACACATTTCGGGAAATCCCGTCGAAAAACAATGCTTTATTAGACGATATTATGATGCTTCAGAGACTAACTGCCTGTTTGTAGAACGCGAGTGCAAAAGTGACTCGTTTAATAAACATTTAAAACAAAAGCAAAAATTCAAAATTTGTTGTTGTTTTGAATGTTAGTTAAAAGAGTCACTTTTGCGCTCGCGTTCTACCAACAGGCAGTAAGAAGCAGTGTAGTACTGAACAAGCGACTTTGTACAAAACAAACAAAAATTTTAAATTTCTTTAATTCCACATAGAATATGTATCTACTGTTATACGAATGCGTTGAACTTAAGTGTTTTGAAATGAAATATTAAACTTAGAATTTAAACAGATGGATGTGTCTTTTATGTTTTATGGAAAATGAATACTCGGTACTTGCGACAACCTCGAAACTTGCACCGAGCCCGGTTTTCATTACGTTCAAGAATCGAGTTTCTACTGATAAAATTTATGAAATTGCCTTCTAATGGTTTTATTAATCGGCATAATTTGTACGTCATGTGAAAGGTATATAAAATCACTTTCCAATATGTATTCCCCACATCGCTGGGATTCAGTCAATTAAGTAGTTATCTTCATTTAAGCATGAAAACATTCCATTTAGGACCGTTGTTTTTAATAACAAAAATTCAACTTTTCAATACAAAACAACTAAAAGGGCTTAAATTACGAGAATTAGGTTGTATAACATTTTTATTTTTATATCATTTTCATCTAAAAACAACCTGTATATATTTAACATTTACAATCGTTTACAAATTTTTAATATGTGCCGGTTCACACACGTCAAGTTTGACTCATCGTCTTGAGTTTTTAGGAGAGAGGGGAAAAGAGATGGCATTCTCGTTTCGCTTTTCTCCTAAAAGCTCAAGACTTGACGAGTAAAACTTGACGCGTGTGAGCCAGCACTATCAATCATTAAAGAAAAAGAGACAAAATATGGCAACACTGCAATCCCCTTATTAGTACATAGTTAACAAAAAACACAACGAAAATAAATAAAACAAGAAACGACAGCCCCAACTTCGTTTTATTTTCTTACCCTTTTCTTAAAATATATATTGTTGTTTTTTATTATGCTTTTATGGTTTTACCTTTTGTTCAGAATACTTTTAAACGAAATTTCATTGTGTTTCAGAAAATCATTTTTAAATTTGTTTTTTACTATATTAAAAGCACAGACAAATTAATTTTTCCCAAGAAAATACATAAACTTGGACAATAAAAAACACCAGACAAACTAAATTAAATACAGAGTTGCTTACTTTAAGGTTGCCAACTTCAGAGAATATTTTCTGTATTTCGTTTTGTAGAAAATTGAAAAAATAGAACAAAAACTATTAGTTATTGTCAGCGTTTAAAAACTGCAGTCTAAGAAGAAAAACTGGCATTTATTTTACTTCTTTATTTGTCATTGGCCAAAAAAAACGGTTGCTTTTACTTCTGATTCATTAAATGTCAACAGTCCCTGTCAAACCAACTCAAAAAGTGAGAAGTTTTACACATATTTTGGTTTTTTGTTTGACAGTTTTTGGTTTCGACTTAAGCCCTGGGGCCTAATTCTGGCAGTCGTGATCGAGTAATTTCTCGATTCGAAGCAATAATTTTCACTGTAATGTTCACACTTGGGATTTTAAACGAGTTTAATCAAAATGTTGATTATGGCCCTGATTATATAAAACGCAACACAACGCCAAAGAACTACATTGAAAGCAAAAACAAAGTCATAAATATTTTGCAATTGTGTTGTTGCGTTCTACAGAAGTTCACATTGCCTTTTAGCCCCTCCCAACATGTGGCGTTGAATATTTTTAAAAGGTACATGAATTTCTGTAAATCATGTCAATTTGAAGGTTTTTACATATCACTTCAATGTATGGTAAATCATCTCGATTTTGATGTGATTAGATCTTAATCACGCCTGAGGTGCTTAAACGCGCCTAAAAACACCAGTGTGAACATATCACTAAGTCTTAATTTACACGTTTCATCCTTTGATGCTCAACATCTTTTCAATTCCTTTTTAAAGTTGCCAATATATTCACACGCAGCAATCGTTTTCAGCTTTTTTCGGTACAAAATAACAACAATTTTAATAATAGCGAATCAAAGAGGAAAAGAAAAGAATTACATGCAGCCATCGTTGTGCATATACCAACGAATAAAAACACAAAGCGTACTGACCGAGTACAGGCATCTCCGTACTAAAGCTACGTACACACGATGGTCAGATCTTACAATATTGGTAAGCAGCGTTGCTTAAACTGCATTAAAATTGGCTAAAATATCTAACAGCTGTGTGAACATTGTAAGCTCATTTGTATTTGCAGAAGTGCAAAATTAATGCATCTGAAAATTGCACCATTGTCAGATCTGACCATCGTCTGTACGAAGCTTAACCCCCTTTCTTCTTTCTTCTCTCACCTAAAAACATAAGAGTTGAGCATCAAAAGATGAAACGTGTAAAAGCAGACTAAGCAAGTAATATCAATAAAATGGTTTCCCAAAATTAACGCAAGATTTTAATTTTTCTACTTTTTTTAGGGTTGCCAATACTTTACTACACAAATGGCGAAAATTAAAATCTTGCGTTAATTTTGGGACACCCTTTATAATATTATTGGAAAAAACTTTTCAATCATCAACTTTTGTGGCGAAAACTTCTCGATCGATAAATTTTCTATAGAAATCTTGAGATAATCAGAAACACACAACCTGTGTTCCTTAATCTACTACAAAAAAAAAAAATATAAGAACTTGGATGCCTTTCTTGTTCTTCTAGATCATAGTAAAGCATTGGATACAGTAGATAATGCAATTTTATTGAAAGCTTCAAAAACTATTTTATTTTTCGAACACAGACTGTAATCAAATTTATTCGTATCTTATGGAGAGATCTCAACGTGTTTATCTAATAATAATGTTTAAAATTCACCGAATCTCAAGGTTCTGTACTGGGGCCACTCTTATTCTATATGTACATTTATGACTAGGGATGCGATTTCTATACAAATGCTTGTTTTTTGTCGAAAGTCTAAGAACGATGGCCAGCAATTATCTTTCCGAATCATTAAATTTTCCTTAAAATGGCATCGATTTGTTTTTGCATATTATTGCATATTTTGGCATATTTAGGTTTTAAATGCATATTTTTGCATATATTGACAATTTAGAGTGTTTTTTTTATTTCCATATTATAAAAAAGATCTAAAAAAAAATTTTAAATACACAAAAAAATTTTTAAAATCAATAAATAAATTCTTTTGGAGCTTTGCTTTTAATACAAGATTTTCAAGATTTTGACAAGAGATCCTTGTATTTTAAACCGATGCAGCAACTTACATTTTTAAGGCTTCCAATGGGTTTAAAATATTTTATCCAAAACTGTTACAAATTACATACTTGCTTGCCACATGGGTTATACCGCGTTGCAGAGGAAATTAGAAGCCAATTCGATATTACAATTTTTAATGAAATGTATCTCTTGATTTCCCTTCCACCTTAGCCTGGTCGCCTGGCTAGATGATTCAGAATTCTATTCAAAAAAATTTTGAGTATTTTAAGAATGTAAGAAGAGCTTGGTGATACCGAAGATTATGCAATAAAAAAACATCAGAAGTAAATTAGCATTTGTGTTTACCAATTACGTATATATTGGTGAAACAGTAACTATTTATGAGGGATTAAGTTCTCTTAATACTCAAGTTAATTAATATTGCAGAAAGGAAAATTAATAATGTGGAAGGAAAATAAGCCTTACAAATTAAAAAAAACTGTAACGTTTTCCGCAAAAAATTAAGAACTTTAAAAAATAAAATAATTTTCAAATATTTTTGATCTGATCTGGAATCAAAGTGGGGTCTGACAATAAATTTTTTTAAAATGCATTGACATTCTTCAAAAACAAAACAGTACTCATTTATTTAAACAAACAAAAATTTAAATTAGATCTTTAAGTTTTTTAAAGATGTTTCAATAACAATAGACTAAATTTTATATATTTTTGTGGGGAATGTAAGAAGAGATAAACTCACCGTTTATTGTTGATGTTTTTGTTTAAACTTTGATATTGTTACAAGTAAACTGTTGCTTATGATTCTTATTCGCTTAACAGTTTATTTGAATTGAATTGTTTTTTATTGAGACTTTTTCGAAAACAATAATTAAGATACAATTGTCAAATCACATTATTATTCTTAGAGCTATGTTCGTCATACTCTAACACACTTGCTAACAAAATAATTTACATTTGTTTCGATTGTACTACATATTATACTTTATGGTTGGTTAATAATGTTTGCTCCCGACATTAACAATCTCTTACAGAGTATTTCTGTTAAAAAAGGACTTAAAATTAAATAACAATTAATACTAAATAATACATGTCTACAATACAGTGTGTTATTTAAGAGAACGTAATATAATATATCACAGAAATAACGTCAAAACGAAATCAACAATTAAATTGATAAAAAATGGTATGGTGTGTAAAATTTAAATGTAAGTTTGTAAAAAATTAATGCAAGTTGCTTATATAAATAATCCGAGAGAGGCTCAACCTCTGTGGGCCCCAAGCGATATTTTCTGGTAGAAATCAGGTAAATTGGAGGAGTCTAGTTGATGACGCATTGTAGTGCCCAGATAATTAGAGTCTGGCCAATTTAATTCATGTTTTGAGTAGTAAATCTCATTCATAAGAATGTTGTCATGTTCGGCTAGTTTATCTACAAACTTTCTTTGTAGGGAGAAAACATATTGGCAAAATGGTACCACTGCAGAATTGCTATAGATGTAATTGTTGGAGATACGTTTGGTATGGGAACTGAAGTTCTTGCCAATGCACCATCTAAGTACACTTCTTTCAAAAGTCACTAATTTTTTGGCAACCACTGGCGAAATAGTGAAGGCATAGGCCAAAACTGATCTAATTGCCATTTTGTATATATGTAAGCAATTTTGTATTTTGTGGAAGATATCTGCTACCAGGGCTGGGCAGAATTTGAAATACATGTATTTGAAATACGTATTTAAAATACAAATACGTATTTTGTATTTGTATTTGTAATACATGACGTGCAAGTATTTTGTATTTTGTATTTTAAATACGTGTCCAGCAAGTATTTTGTATTTTAAATACATGCAATAAATAGAAGTAGTTTGTATTTTGTATTTTAAATACATAAAAATGGGAGTATTTTGTATTTTAAAAACATAATTTACAAAATATATTTTTCAGTTTATTGAAGATTGTTTGCATTATGATCTACCAAAAACTAGAATCGATAAATAACGTATCAGAAGTAGAAGCACCAGTAAAGATGACGATGATTTTGTTGTTATCGTAGATAGGGATAATGGTGAATCTAGGACATCAAATTTGGAGTTGGAATTTGTCAGTTTCCTCAGTGACAAGAGCAAAGACATTATTACTCTTGACAGCTATCCAAATATAAAAAGAGTATAATAGAATTTAATACAAGTTTGTGCTCATCAGGACCTGTAGAAAGATTTTTTTCTTCAGCAGGTTTTATTTTTTCTTCAACAAGAAACTGTTTTATGCTACATTCAAAAATCTGATATTTATGACAGGAAACAATTGTTTTGTTTATTAGTTTTATCTAATTTATTTTTTGGTTTGAATAAAAATAGTTTATTTCGTATTTTAAATGCATACAGGTACATGACGTGTAAGTATTTTGTATTTGAAATACGTACAATAAATGTAAGTATTTTGTATTTTGTATTTTAAATACATACAGATGTGTAAATATTTTGTATTTTGTATTTTAAATACATAACCTGAAAGTATTTTGTATTTTAAATACATGAACAGCAAGTATTTTGTATTTTAAATACCGCAAACAATGTATTTTGCCCAACACTGTCTGCTACTCAGTAAACTTGAAAACATACCACAAATTCTCTTACATTTAGCTAAAATAGCTCAGCCATGTTTATTAAATTTCAGCAATTTGTTGAATGAAACTCCAAGGTACAGAAAAGTAGCTAAGGAACATCTTTACTAAATATGGATCCACTCCTAGGCCAACCTATTTGTAAATGATTCCCTTATGGCAAGCTGTGTCAAAAGCTTTTTGAATGTCTAATGACACTGCTACGGTACACTTCTGGTTTCTTAAGTTATGTGTTACATCATCATGAAATTTGAGTAGAGCATGTTGAGATTTGAGTTGTCTGAAACCAAACTGAAAACAGTATAAAGGGTCAATAATGAATTGGCCCTCCAGTTTCTGCTTCAGGACATGTTCCAAAATTTTTCCCAAGTTCGACAATAGTGATATTGGGCGGTAGTCTTTAAGATTTTCACCGTTTTCCTTTTTTTTCAGTGGCAGAATTTTTCCAACCTACCAGGATGACGGGACGTAGCCATTGTTCAAACAATTATTGAAGATAATTGTTTGAACAATTTAAACCCTAAATATGCCAAAATATGCAATTATATGCAAAAACAAATCGAAGCCATTTTAAGGAAAATTTAATGATTCGGAAAGATAATTGGTCGACATCGTTCTTAGACTTTCGACAAAAAACAAGCATTTGTATAGAAATCGCATCCCTAGTCATAAATGTACATATAGAATAAGAGTGGCCCCAGTACAGAACCTTGAGATTCGGTGAATTTTAAACATTATTATTAGATAAACACGTTGAGATCTGTCCATAAGATACGAATAAATTTGATTACAGTCTGTATTCGAAAAATAAAATAGTTTTTGAAGCTTTTTCAATAAAATTGCATTATCTACTGTATCCAATGCTTTACTATGATCTAGAAGAACAAAAAAAGCATCCAAGTTCTTATTTTTTTTTTTGTAGTAGATTAAGGAACACAGGTTGTGTGTTACTGATTATCTCAAGTTTTCTATAGAAAATTTACATTCAAAAATCTGATATTTATGACAGGAAACAATTGTTTTGTTTATTAGTTTTATCTAATTTATTTTTTGGTTTGAATAAAAATAGTTTATTTCGTATTTTAAATGCATACAGGTACATGACGTGAAAGTATTTTGTATTTTGTATTTGAAATACGTACAATAAATGGAAGTATTTTGTATTTTAAATACATACAGATGTGTAAATATTTTGTATTTTAAATACATAACTTGAAAGTATTTTGTATTTTAAATACATGACCAGCCAGTATTTTGTATTTTGTATTTTAAATACCGCAAACAATGTATTTTGCCCAACACTGTCTGCTACTCAGTAAACTTGAAAACATACCACAAATTCTCTTACATATAGCTAAAATAGCTCAGCCATGTTTATTAAATTTCAGCAATTTGTTGAATGAAACTCCAAGGTACAGAAAAGTAGCTAAGGAACATCTTTACTAAATATGGATCCACTCCTAGGCCAACCAATTTGTAAATGATTCCCTTATGGCAAGCTGTGTCAAAAGCTTTTTGAATGTCTAATGACACTGCTACGGTACACTTCTGGTTTCTTAAGTTACGTGTTACATCATCATGAAATTTGAGTAGAGCATGTTGAGATTTGAGTTGTCTGAAACCAAACTGAAAACAGGATAAAGGGTCAATAATGAATTGGATCTCCAGTTTCTGCTTCAGGACATGTTCCAAAATTTTTCCCAAGTTCGACAATAGTGATATTGGGCGGTAGTCTTCAAGATTTTCACCGTTTTCATTTTTTTTCAGTGGCAGAATTTTTCCAACCTTCCAGGATGACGGGACGTAGCCATTGTTCAAACAATTATTGAAGATAATTGTTAGAAATTCTAAAAACATGTCAGGAAATTTTTGTATCAAGAAATTTGATATTCCATCAGTTCCTGATGAGTGCTTGTTATTAACTTTCTTAACAATTTCCTTTATGGTACTCACTTTTACAAAATGCATTAAATCTTCATTATTCAACTATTCAAAGGTATTATCAAAAGAATATATAGAACGATGAAAATTACATGCGAAAGACGTTACTCTATCTACAAGGTCAACCACCGGTCTCTCAGGCAGCTTTTCGCTATACACCATTGAATAAAAGTTTTTAAATAACTCACATTTTTCGTTATCATCAACTATGGCTCGGTTGTCCACATATAGTCTGCTGCAAAACTGAGATTTTCTATTGCTCATCGTACCATAGATCTCCTTAAAAGCAGAAGGCCCCGGCTTGATCCGCTATAGTTTTTGGCTTAATCTTTCGGCCTGCTCCAGATTTCACAAGTTTCTTAATTATCGTTTTCAGTAACTGGATTTGTTTTGAAAGTAATGCGTAATCTTCAGGTCGTTTTGCCACCTGTGTTTGACACGAAAAAATTTTTTAATTTTGTCGGAGATACGAATTTTTAAATTTGTATGAGGCATTTTTTCTGAATGGAAGTTAGAAACTTCAATACAAATTGTTGTAAATTCTTCTATTAACGTATCTATTTCTTCATTTTGCAGGTTTCTGCTTCTAGATGGCAATATGGGATAAGTGGCCAACTCCATATCACGGCGAAAATTACTCCAATTGGTATTTTTGTATGATGTAGTATAATTGGAAGTCTTGAAAAAAACTCAAACGCTTGAAACTTTATTTCCATCATAATCGGGAAGTGTTCAGCAAATGTAGGCAGGCTAGATATTCTAAAGTTTGGATTTGGGGCTTAACAAGAAATGGTCTAGAAAGGATGACCCGTTGGGAAACGATGGCCTAATGTCTGATATTCGTACTATGTCTATAGAGTGGTCTTGAAGCCAATTGTACAATGATCTTCCATTATGGGTTTTCACCTGGTCTCCCCACGCCTCCAACGAGTACACCATCAACATCTTTCGATATATTAAAAATTTTACTAAGATCATCATTAATTCTAATAATTCCACCACTATTATGGATAACAATCTTGAAGCGATGTGGTGGCTTAAGTCTTGGCTGTGGTTCGTGTCTTGGCCCGGGTGTTTGCAGCAACTGACGACTCCCGAGGTGAAGGCAATGAACTTTAAAGGCCTTGGCGACGAAAGGTTATCCATCCCCTAAACCGAGGTGTTATGCGACCCGTGCCTATCGGTTGGTTTGCAGTCAGGGGCTACCGACTGTATTATCACGGATCTTTGCTGATACCTGGGTACCTCAGCAAATAGACCA
Source organism: Pollenia labialis (assembly GCA_949318255.1). NCBI lineage: Eukaryota > Metazoa > Arthropoda > Insecta > Diptera > Polleniidae > Pollenia > Pollenia labialis. The sequence goes on along the minus strand of OX439142.1, from coordinate 43,156,684 downwards.
CGCCCCTACCACGTTAACGGGGGCTATGACGTGGTGGGCCTCTCTATTCCCCTACACTCGTGGGACCAAAAATGAAACCTTCCAAACAACAAAAACATACACAACAAAAACAAGTAACGGAGACTGATGACGAACAGGCGAGAACAAGGACAACGATTGACAGAGAGACGAACAAGCCAACGGCTGCAACAGCCCAGGCAACCAAGGAAGATCGGCCCAGGTTGATCGGAATTGGTAAGGTAGCTCGACCAGAAGGCGGCTGCTCTAAAAACGGCGGCGAGGTACCCCTGAACTTCGCTCCAAGTACCTCCAAAGCCGCACAAGCCCTTTCCGTCATTGGAACGGATAAATCCCCTGCTTCGGGTGCTGCCAAGTTGAATACGACAAAAGTGGTCCAACAATGCAGCTTCCCATGTGTCCATTGTGCAAGGAGGGATGGCGATGATAACATCCAATCCCAAGGTTGCACCACCCCCCGCCAAACTCGGCGACCGTAGAAAGTCCCCTTGGCACAAAAACCCTACAAAGAGTAATGGCCTCGAGCCCGGTTGTCCCGACGGGGGACAATTAAGTGGGCTATCGATAGCTTTAGCCCATATAAATCTCCGGGTATGGACGGTATAATTCCGGCGGACCTGCAGAGGAATTCGACCCTGATTATACCCTGGTTGTTGGCCATATACAGGGGATGCGCTAGATTTTCGTATCTTCCCGTGAAATGGACCCTGTGCAGGTTGGTCTTTATACCCAAAGGGGGTAAGGCTTCTCACTCCGAGCCGAAGGACTACAGACCGATTAGTCTTGCATCCTTTCTTCTTAAGACTCTTGAGAGGGTTATCGATAGACACTTGAGGATGACCATCCCAAGGGGCTTACTCTCTGCCTCTCAACATGCCTACACAAGGGACAGATCTGTTGAGACGGCTCTTCACTCTCTGGTCGGAACCATTGAGAGATCGCTCGAATTTAGGGAGTACACACTTGTGGCCTTTCTCGACATTGGGGGGCCTTCAACAATGTCAACCAGGCCTCTATCGTGACGTCCATGAGGTGAAACCAGTGTTCAGAGGCTGGTGAACAGGGTACTCCCCAAGGGGGAGTTCTATCCCCACTATGGGGGAACCTGACTATGAACACCATGTTGACAAGGATGGACGACATGAGGATCAAAACGGTGGCGTATGCTGATGATGTTGCAGTGGCCATCTCAGGGAGGCATTTGGGCATAATGTCCCAGTGTATGGAGGCTGCTTTGAAGGTACTCAGTACCTGGAGTGCATCATGCGGTCTGGGTGTAAATCCGTCTAAGACGGAACTGGTTCTCTTTACGAGGAGGTATAAGACCGAGGACTTTAGGCTTCCAAGGTTAAATGGAACTGAGCTTCGGATATCTCAAAGTGCGAAGTATCTGGGCGTGGTTCTGGATAGCAGGCTGTCATGGGGACTAAATGTCCGGATGAGAGTGGAAAAGGCAATAGTTGCCATATATGCGTGTAGGGGTGCAATCGGCAGAAACTGGGGTATGAGCCCGAGGTGTGTCAATTGGATCTTTGAGGCTGTGGTAAAGCCGACCCTGTACTATGGGGTCGTTGTATGGTGGACTGCATTGGATAAGGGCATACACCGTGCGATGCTTGAGAAAGTATACAGACTTGTCGCGTTGATGATTACGGGATCAATGCTGTTCACGATACTGAACTGGCTCCCGGTGGACATAATGGCCAGACAGTTGGCTCTTTGTTCGGCGTCGCGGCTGCACGCGGTGAACAGCTGGTCGACACGTGACTTTGGACACGCTGGGATAATCAAACGTAAGATTGTCCCGGATGGAGTGGATTACTGCACCCCGGTGCCGTTCTTTGGTGCGGGGTTCGTGACGCAAGTGGCGCACAGCAGTGTTCTGTTGGACACTTTCCGTGAACCGACCTTAGGGGTCTATACTGATGGTTCGAGGAAAGGTGAGAGGTCCGGCGGAGGTTTCTTCATAGAGGAACTGGATGTGAAGGTTTCCTTTCGTCTGCCGGATGGATGTAGTGTCCTGCAGGCGGAAATCTCGGCTATAAGGCGGGCGGCAAACTGGCTGAGGTATCATCGCATATCGGGAGATATACGTATATTTACTGACAGCAACGCTGCCCTTGCTTCCCTAGCGGGTGTCTATACGACATCAAGGTTAACTGTAGAATGTCGGATGTCTTTGGATGAGATTGCGAAACATTCAAGGGTAACGCTAATATGGATACCGGGGCACACTGGGTGCCCGGGCAATCAGGTAGCAGATGAGCTGGCCAAACAGGGTGGTTGCATGGATGATGCATTCATTGACCTTCCAATGGCTCACTGTAAATCACTCAAAGGGCGCGAGTCCTATAGGGTTGCGCAGACGCGGTGGACCTGTGAAACCACCTGCTCGATATCCACGATCCTTTGGCCTGGATATGATGGACGGAGAACCAGCTCTCTACTTGGGTTCAGCAGGGACCAGATTAGGACGGTGATATCGGTTGTAACTGGACACTGGCCGGTGGGGACTCATGCTGGAAGAATGGGTCTGGAATTTAACGACTACTGTAGAAGTTGTCAGAACGAGGAGGAAGAGGAGACTGTGCTCCACTTTCTCTGTCATTGCCCTGGACTGCGGGGTATTAGGGGGGAATGCCTGGGGGAACCGGTATTTGCCTGTTTGGAGGATCTATCTGGGATGGAACTGAAATCGCTCCTTCTCTTCACTAGGAAGACGAGGTGGTTGGACTTTGCAGTGACGCCATCTGAGTAACTGCTCTAAGGGATGGGCATTGGCGCAGGGTATCACAAAGGGACCAATAAAGGACCCAAGTGAGCTGTCTTTTGATGGCTGCCCATGGAACCTAACCTAACCTATCATTAATTCTAGTACCACTGAAGTTGCATGGAGTATACAGCGATCCAAAAAAAATTCCTACGGAAGTTCTCGACCAGCAGATCGATCTGAATAAAAACAGCATTTAATCCCATACCATCTATTGAAACCCGACTATAGGAAATTGTATCCCTAATAATAACCGCAACACAAATTGAAGAGTTGTCGTAAATAAAAATGTAGTCATTAAGTTTTATATTGCCATTATTCCGAAGGTGATATTCTTGGATAAATGCTATATCAATTTGGTTACAGTGAAGTACATATGTCTAAGAGGTCTAAACGTCTACTTGTGTCAACAAGAGAGCGGACATTGAATGTTATCACCTTTAAGCTTCTACGGGTCATATGGGTTTTGAACTTTTGTTAGTAGCCTCTGAAATTCAGTCTTGGCTACATCTTTTGACAGGTTAGAATAATTTTTCAAAAAGTTTTGAATTTCCTGTTCAAGAGTCATCTGATCAGGTTCCATAAAGTATTTTTCTAGCTTCAAGAACTCAATAATGAATGGAGGCTTTGAATTTTGTTGCTTTGGCCCCGACGACATGCTTGCTTGTGTTTGAAGTATACTGGCATATGTTTTACCAAGTGTTAACATTGCGGAAGGAAATATGCTACGAACGTTATTTGCGGCAGACTCTTTCCTCTCCCGAGCTTCACTTAATCTAGCTTTTTTGTTGGAAATATATTTTTTGTACGAGGGACACCCTCTCCAATTGGCTGGGTGGCCTCAATGTCCGCAATTAACTCACACCGGGTCAGACCCCTCTTGGCCCACCCTTTCACACTTCCCAGGCTCGTGATTCCCAGACATTTAACACATTTGAAATTTCGATTACAATTTTTGGCCATATGACCCCATAGTTGACACCTTCTGCACTGAATTTCTTGTTCTTTCCTTTTGGGGTTTTCCCAGACAATTGTCTGATTTAATAAGTAATTTATATGAGATATATCTTTAAGGCCTTTGCCAGGAAGTAGAGAAATTAAAAAGAGTCCAGTGTCTAATTTATTTTTGAGTGAAAAAGTTGTGTTAAACTTTGTAACCTTTGAAATTACATTAGGAACTTTCTCGTCTAAGGCTGCCTTAAAATCATCTAAATCTGTTTTGTAGTACAGGCCCCGAATAACAAAGGACACTTGGCGTAGTTCTTTTGGAGAAAATAATAGGAATCTATTTTTTTCTCACGCAACAGATTCGTCATTTCTGTGTATACGTTGAGTTCTGTAATAAAAAGTTAGCTTTTGTGTCTGTTAACGTTTTTAATTTTAAATAAAATTTTTGGGGATCTCGCCTCTAACTGATCTACCAGGAGCTTTATGTTAACGTTGTACGCTGCTGCGTCCATGTCCAGTTTCTTTTTACGGGGAAATGCTCTACGCATCACGATGTTTGTGACTGAAATAGGACCGATTTCTCTCTCAAGCCTTCTGCGGCGCTCCACCCATTTAAAACACCTAAAATACATGCAGAAGGGTGAGCTATATTTCCCATGCGGTGTAGGTACACTAGAAAGTAACCATGACCGGTTAACAGCTTGGTTATGTAGTAGTTCACTTCGCCACTTCTCCTGTTTAGCCACATTTCCAGATCGGTAATCAGCTTATATGTCCATCTGCCTTGCTCTCCATTTTTCCACCGAAGTTGCCAATTTTGTATGACTTCCTCCTGTATGCCAGCTTTGTTTTGTGCTTGGGCCGTGTTTTGCTTCGTGTTGAAGATCTTCCAGCGCTCCATTGCCTGAAGGTCTATGGGTATCATTCCGGCTATTATTAGGACAGCTTGTGTAGATACTAAACATCTGCATAAATCCATTCGTCCAATGAATACACAACCGCATTCATGAATGATTCTTGCTACTTGTGTGCAAAAAACACCATTGAATAAATGTTGTGTTGTACTTCGTTGTGCTTCGTCTGGCGTAGATTTTATTAATTCGTCCCATACACCGATCAAACTCGAACTCGCAACATTCAATAATAGAGACAACAAAAAGACAAGTCCTTGTAGCAATGAGTCCAATGAGTGATTAGTATGCATTATATTGTGCATTCTCTCTCTTCACGCCAACAACGTTGTAACCGCGTGCTTTCGGCGAATAAATTGAATGTATTTTTATTTTGTTGGTTTATTACATTGTTTCAGTATGGAGGTAAGATGTAATTACATATATAAATTTTTGTGGATCAGCGCCTAACACAGAAAAAATAACAAGATTTAGTTTGAAGTAATTAATACATTTTTTTTAAAATATTCTAAAATTTTCTGAATTAAATTGTCATATTAACTTTGTTTTAGTTGAAAAAATAAAAAAATTTTCTTTCAAAAATTTTCTTTACAAAATCAGGGCTGCCAGGTACTTTTTTCCTTGTCCCCAAAAAATTACAAAAAAATCCCCAAATTAAAAAACAAAACCTTAAAAAGTTAATATTTTTTTTTCAAAAAATTGAAAAAATTAATTTGTTTTTGTTTTAATTTCGTAAAAAATTAATGCTGGGATTATGGGTTATTGAAATAAAGTATATCTTAGGGGTAAGAGAAGCTGAAACTTCTTACCGAAATTTTAACACGGTTTAATTTATGCTAAGTCCGTTTATGTTAAAGATATGTATTTGTGACGAGATTTTTATTATATTTGAAAAAAAAATTAATTAGATCAGCATTTTTAATGCATTTCTTTCTGTAAAAATTGGCATACATATTTTTAAAATTAATAAGCAACAAAACATTTTGTTAAAATGACAAATTTTGTATTTAATTTTATTATTTGATTGCTAACTAATTTTTATTCAATGTTACAAACTCATTGTAAAAAATATTTGTTGAAAGTGAACAATTTTAATTAACAAAAGAATTTTTTATATTTACAAATTCAGTTGTTGGTGCCTTTTCAATTAAAAAAATAATTGTATTGACGAATATGGTATTCAATATGACAATTGATTTGTCGTAATTTTTTTCTGTGAAATTATAAATAATACAATGTAGGATATTAAAATATCCACTAATCTATAAGTTAAGCTGCAAAATATTGGCAACTCCTGCAAGTTGCGCCTTATCAGAAAGAACATTCTCATGTGCTAGAAAACTTCTTTCTGAAAAACGTTGCCTTATTGGGTACGGTAGGAAAGATGATGTTTTTACATTCTAACATGTACATTGTTTAGATTTTTAAAAACTTAATTTGACTTACATATTTATGAATTTAATATTTATTTTTGTTATATACTTTTTTGTTTTCATTACTAAGAAATAATAAAAAAACAAAATTTTGAATAAGATTAAATATTGTGTTTTTCCTTTATGATCTTTCTTCAGTTAACTCGGGTAACGCGAATAATATTATATAATTCGAATTCGCCTTACAAACTCATTGTATATAACAAAGTCGTACACGTACTTTTCTCATTTGGACCAACATACAACATATGTATATTCATACCGAAGCAACCATATTCAATGCTTACCGAGTTGTGCCGAGTGGGAATCGTGGGTTGTGTGAACGCTACAAGTTGATCGAGTTCGATGCTTTCATTCTTTAAACAACTAAAGTATCTTTTGCACTCACTCATTGCTTCTCATTGCAAATGAATTAAATGAATATGTGCCGTTATTTTTTGTGGGTGTCTCATAGCTGGTTTTTTTTGCATTCATGCAGATGTTTAGTAGATACCGTGCGGTACGCAGACGTCACCCGCAGGGCTGCTGTTCTCTGCACAGATAGTAGTTTTCTCGCTCTGGTCTGAGTTACCAGAGTCTTCCTGCTCGGAAGAGGTCCACCAATATTTGCCATTAGTCTGCTTAGTTGTGCTGTTATCTTTGCTGCTTTTGTAGTAGCATATTCGATCTGCCTTGTGTAAGTCAGCTTCGAATCCAGTCTTATTCCAAGGTATTTGATCGATGGCTTACTTGGGAATGACAAGGTCACCCACGAGCATATCCACCAAGGTTGGAATGTGTCTTCTGGTAAGTAACAACAGTTCCGTTTTGTGCATGGCCAATTGCAGGCCATGGGAATCCAGCCAGCTCTTTGTTAAGATCATAACTCGTCGTAATTTTCGTTGGGCCTGCTCCGTGTCCCTCGCTTTGATGACCGCCGTAATGTCGTCCGCGTATCCCACAAGAAATAAGTCGTCTGGCATCTCTATCTTTAGAATCTCGTCATATGTTGCGTTTCAGTGGTCTGGCCCCAGAATAGATCCTTGCGCGGCCCCTGATGTGATTTGCATTCTCCTAGTTCCTTGGGTGGTGTCATATATCAAAACTCGGTTCATTAGATAGTCCTTGATAAATCTTCTGGGATATTTAAAATGCTCTCTAAAGCGTGTATCACATCCGTCCACCTTAGGCTGTTAAAGGCGTTTTTGAGGTCTAGGGTTGCTAAGAGTATAACAGGTCTCGAAAAATGGTTTCCATGTTGGGCAGCCTTTGCGGTATTTATCACATCACTTAGAGCCTCTATTGTTGATTTGCCAGGTCGGAATCCATATAACATTCTTGAAAGACCTCCAGTAGCTTTGATGGCTTCTTCAAATCTAAGTTGAATTAGTCGTTCGAGCAGTTTGCCTGCAGTGTCTAACATGCACAGCGGTCTGTAAGATGACGGTGATCCCCGGTCACCCTTACCCTTGTTGATGAGGACAAGTTTTTGTTCTTTCCAAACATCTGGAAATATTCCCTCTCTTAGGCAGCCATTATACATCTTAAGTAAGATCCCGGGGAGATTATTTGCTATCTCCAGAAAGACCTCTGCGGGTATGCCATCTGGGCCGGGTGCCTTCCTATTTTTGAGGGTACAAGCAGCTGACTGCAATTCTTCAGTGGTAAACAAGGGTATATCACTACTGGCTTCTGTCGTCCGAGTCGTCCGTTCTTAAGTCATGCTCTGGAAATAAAGTGTTCACGATGTTTTTCATTGTGGGTTCTTCCATAGTTTCTACTGGATTTCTCATTCCAAGTTTTTTCATAACGACTTTGTAACCGAGGCCCCATGGGTTTTTATTAATGTCGGTTCTCAGTTCCTCCCATTTGTCTTTCTTGCTTTTATGTATGCAGTAATGCAGCTGTTTTTTGGCCTCTTTGTATGCGGTGTGTTCCACCTCTGTATCTGGCTCTGGTGTATCTTCTTCTCGATTTTATGCAGTTTCATCTCGATTCTTCGATCGAGGCACAGTTTAATACAGAACGAGATATATTGATGATCACTAGCTGTGTATATTTCCAAAACTCTCCAGTCTTTCACTTTATTTGCCATTCTCACGGAGACAAAAGTTCCATCTGGGATAGTGCCTTCGCACCCAGGACGTCTAAAAGTTGGGACACTACCAATGTCAGAGGTCGTCAACCCCAGTCGTGCAATATTATTATTGCAGTATTCTTCTTCCCCTAGAGTCAGTATTTTTCAGCCCACATTCAATTGCGCGGGAGTTGAAATCGCCTGCTACTATAAGGTCACCTCCTTAGCATATGGAAAGGTCTTCCATCCTGTCTAGTTTCGCTTGGAAAGAATCAATGCTATCACTTGGGGTAAGATAGCAGCTTATCAGCGCAAGGTTTCCGATCTGTAACCAAACAAATCCATTTCCTTTTCCACTATTTTCTATGTGGTTATATCCGAAACAAGGAACCCATATTGCGGCGGTTCCCGACTCGTCCTCGTACCATTGCCCGTTGCGCATTTTTGCGTACTGTTCACAAATAATGATCACATCAGCGTCCTGTTCTTTAGCGATCTGTGGCAGAAGAGCGTGTGCCACTTTTCCTCGGTGCATATTGGCTTGCAAAATTCTCATTATGTACTGTTTTGGGGTGGTTAACAGCTTCGGGATCCAGGCATATGATCTGTTGGTCTGTTCTCGATCTGTGAGCGTAACCAGCATTTCGGGGGGTTCCTGCATTCTTTCATTTTGTGGCCCTTCTGGCCGCATCTTATGCACAGACCCATACCCTTCCTGTCAGGTCCCTTACAGTCCCACTGGACATGCTCCGATTCGAAGCATTTATAGCAGCGCTTTACATCTTCCTTGTACCTATTAGAATTCTCCGTTTTTCAAGTAATTCATTTGCGTCAGCTGCTGGCATGGACACAAAAGCTCTCTTTTGTTCCCTGCTATTTGTAGCCGTCAGACGTACATTTGTGTCTTCCATTGTTATTCTGACCAAGTTGCTTATGGCCCTGAGTACTTCTTTTAATGTGCCCGTAATCGCCTTACGAAATTCATCTTTTCTTCCTACTTTACCCATTACCAGGAGTATAGAACCAGATTTTGTCTTCAGAACGGATTGGATCGCCACTTCCGTTTCTTTCGGATTAACCTTAGTTCTAAGGTTCTTAAAAACATCCGCATAGCTGTGACCCTTCGTGCGTGTTTTTCTTCGTGGTTTTCTTCGGCCTTTTTGCCCCCTCTCTTTTCTGTTGCGTCTACAGTTTGGGCTTCTCTGGGTACTATGGCTGTAAGGTTACCGCTGGTCTTTTTCCTTTGTTTCTTCTTGGGATTAGTTTCTGTTGGCCTTGTTGTACTTCTTTTCTTGTGAGATGCCGGAATTCTCGCAGTGTCTTGGCAGATCTGCTTCGTTTTGTGGGCCTTACTAACTTCTCTCTCTTCATCCGCAGTTTTCCAGTTTCTTCGGTAGTCGAAAATTACATCTAGTAGTTCGTCTAGCTCTGAAACACCATATTGAACATCTCTATTGATATTATTTTGCCTGGTTATGGCCGTTTTTATTCTTTGAAGAACATTTTGACACTTCGTTAAGGCTTCTTTCCTCTGACAGTCTCATTTTGGCAATGAATTCTTGCCTTGGTGAGTTGTAGGTTGGAAAAGCTCTCTATGCGTGGGTATCGATGACACTTCCCTGTGGTGTTTCGAAATTTGCTTGGGTGTCTTCTTCGACATTTATCGTGATAGCGGCGGAATTCACTGGAGTTCGCCTTGTTCTTAAACAGCTGCGAAAAACATTTTCTCCTCCTTCGATGATCTCTTGGGTTTTCGGGGTTTCGATATTTGTAGGCATTTTCACTTATGGGTCCCAACTCGAGGGCCGTTATCCTCACTCGTTATGCAGTCGCCCCTTCATTGACCCCGAGGGTGCCTTTTTAAGCAGTGAGGTCCTCGCGAGGGTTGACCCAAGACCTTATGGGCGCTTGAGTTCAGAGCCAGGTTGGGCATTAATTAGGATGTCGTATCAACTAAACCATTGGCCATGCAACCTAATGACGACGAAGATGAGGAGCGTACCCTGAGGCCGGCCAAGGTTTTATTGGGACGGAGGCAGCTATGACATTAGCTTGGAAGCCATTTCGATGGGATATCACTCACCATGTACTCAGGTAACAAAATGCCATATCTGTCGGCCCGTAGCATACCATTCGTAATTATGTACCCAGTTCGTGTTCCATATTCATGTCCAGGTCTTCAACGTTGATTAGGAGAACCACGGAGGCATCACTCTCCAGAATGCCCCCTATAGAGGGCACCCATTGTGGGTTGACACCTAGTTAGATGGCGGCTTCAATTCGCCATGTCGTGAAAACGTCCCTGGGCGTTTATACACTTTTTAGTATACCCTCAGCTTTCACCGCTCAATGATCTGGGACTGCTTATTTGATTCGCAGCTAAGCTACATATATGTTGGCCGTTCAGTTATCTGTCACCTACTGACCCACCATGGTAGCTCTGAGCTTAGGAGCCCCAGGATAATAATAATAATACAATATACCTCATTGCTTTCCAACGGAAAGCTAAGGTAAAATGTAACAAGAAAATACAATATAATAGTCTGATAGTGTATAAAGTCATTTCTGAAAAATTGAAGGAATATGACTATTACAAAAAAGCTTTATAAAATACATAACTGAAATTTAGCTCATAGAATAAATTCGAAAAATAAAAAATGTTGAATATAATAATAATAATAAAAATGATAATAATAATAATAATAATAATGGCTCACTTATTGGGCTCAAATATAACACGCTGCCATCAAAGCTGCAAAGGTTACAGGCGTGCTAAGCAGGCTAATGGCGAATATCGGCGGACCGTCGCAGAGCAAGAGGAGACTGATTATGGCAACAACCAATTCGGTCCTATTGTATGACAGTGAAATCTGGGGAGAAGCGATGCGGGCGAAGACTAAGCGCAAAATGCTGGGGGCAGTACAGCGCACGGCGGCACTTAAGTGGGGAACAGAATAGTCGCTGTAGTACAACGTTATGAATAGCACTGCATGCTTTCAAAAGTTAAAAACGCCAGTTTCAAAATGGTGTCAACAGAATACGAAGTTGTAGTAGTCGTTGCAGTTGAAGTTGAAGCGCAAATTCGAAATTTTTACTTTGTTGCGCTACAAAGCATTTTTCAGCTTCAGCTACAACTTCTTAATTTTGTTCCAGGCCTTAGAGTCGCTTCAGCCTATCGTAAGATTTCGGGCGAAGCGGATTTTGTTATAAGTGGAGAAATTCTATTGTTTCATCACACACAAAAAAAACCGTTGGCACGACAGTGTTAATTCTTGCACGACACGAAAGGGACAACTAATGCAAATCGTCGACGATTTTTTCGAACAAGTGTCGCGTAAATCGTGCACGACACAAAGAAAGACAATGTCGCTCAGCCTGTCGTACACACACGAATGTGTGCAAGACAATATCTTCTAACTTGTCGCTGATGACCACATACACGGCATTGTCGTCTATACTGTCGTTGATGACCACATGCACGACATTGTCATTTATATTGTCGTTGATGACCACATGAATGATATTGTCGTTCATATTGTCTTTGATGACCACATGAATGATATCGTCGTTCATATTGTCTTTGATGACTACATAAACGACAATTGATTCTACTTTATCGTCAACGACTGCGTATAAGACAATGTCGATGAAGTTACAAGAGTTACAGCTTACACGACAATGTCGCCTATAAACCTAAACGAATAAATAAAAATATACAATAGCACATACATATTTTTAAAATCATACCTTATGGCGTTTTCTTTTCTAAAAAAAAGTGTTGCATAGGTGTTACATGTGACTTGGCAATATTTTTAAATGCTCCCCTTATTTTTAAGAAGTGTTTCATATTTTACGTTTACAAAAGAACACAAATTTTGGGCATAAAACAATAAAATACAATTAGCGCAAGGTTAATTCAATTACAGGTGGTGGCAAGACTGCAATAATCCAAAGCCAACAGAAACAACAGATGTTTTGTATTGCATTGTTAGTGTTTACGGCTCGAATCCTGCCACCACCTTGTATTGAATTCGCCTTGATCTAGTGCTGCACTCATGCCCCTTTAATTAAAATGAGTGTTGAATTGAACATCATCAGAAAAGAACGCTTTACACTTTTAAAATAATACATGTTTTTCAGAAAAGAACATAAAAAAATGTAAAAGGCAGAATAAATGCAGAATTTTACTCAGAAAAGAAAACGCCATTAGTCTTTGAGTTCTCAGACTTGACTGACTGATTCTCTCGCTTTGCTTTGGTTGTTTTTTATTATTATCGTTATTTTACAGGGGGGTTATTATGTAATACGATTCGAAAGAAAAGATTTACGAATTCGTACAAATTGTATTATGTAGTACGTTTTTCGAAAATTTATTTTCGAACGTTCGGAAATATTTTCTTTTTGTGGGATTTTTTTTACCCCTTTTCGTAAATTATAAATTGCCCTTTTACAATTGCAACTATATAATACGAAAGCAAATGTCAGTTCATTTAAATTTTTCGTAAATTATTCGAAAGGTGCTGTGCTTGCGAAAACAATAAAAAATTTAAAAATGTAAGTAATTAAATAAAACTTTTTACAAAAAGTGTAAGATATAATTTAAAACATACGATTTCCTCTATATTCAGAACTGTGAGTGACTTGAAATCACAATTTATACTGTGTTTGTTGTCACAACTCCTTGTTTTTAGTCTGAAAATTTTTATACATAGTAACTTTTTTAAATTTGGGTTGTGTTTAGGGAAAGCTTAAACAAAGCAATGTTTACAAAACCAAGACAGAATATGGTGATGGTTGATTTTACCTCAATGTTGCAAATGCTAAAAGCAAGTCGAAGGATTTGTGGCAAAGACTATCAAAGGATTAAGATGCGGTTCGTCCACCGTTTCGTGAATTGAAAAAGTGGAAAAAGTGAGTTTTAATTTAATCGATTTTTTATTTACTATTTTTACAAATGTGCTATGTTACTAGGTATGAGAAGAGTTAAATGTCTGTTTTCGGTTGAAGTATAAATGCTCATCGTTACTTGGCCAATTACTCCAGTTATTCCACATTTACTAAAAAAAACCATCTTTTCGCCTCCATCTTTTTTTCTTCAGTCATTTCAAAGATAATATGCTTCGGACAAATATTTTGTTCGTTTATTTCGCATACCTCAGATAAGCATATGGAAATTGATGAGTGTGAAAGTCCTACAAGACGATCTTGGTCAATCTGATGTTGGTATCCACCTTGTACCAAACATTTTAATGTTGAAGCTAATTTCATCAAAGGTGCAATGACTGTCGATCTTTCAGGTGGCTTTAAATCACCCTACATATGTTTATACAATTGTTTACATACATAAATGAATTTTTATTAAGCCGAAAGTTTTTCACGAAACTAAAAATAGTATTTTTATTATTAAATTTGATAATTAAAAATCTTTCTTACGTACTATTATCAAGGCTCATAATGTAGGATGTATCGGATGTATTTCTGCAATTGCATCACTTTCTTTATCGCTATCTTCCAACCACAATGGAACAGAATTTATGTTCTTAGACCGTTATATTTTTATAAATAATTACACTACGTAACAAAATTTCAACAAAGTCGTGACCAAATGAATCTGACAGCTAATCTTTATGTAAAATTTTCCGCTGAATCCGAATATGAAGTCAGAATTGTCAAAAGTAGTCAAAAGTTTCCGCAAAATGTAAAAATAAGTGAAAACTTCCAAACAAAATAAAATAACAAATAACACTACGTGACAATTTTTTGATCAAATGAATTTTACACCTAATCTTTATGTAAAATTATCCGCTGAATCCGAATATGAAGTCAGAATTGTCAAAAGTAGAACAGTTTTTGAGATATTCCAAAATAACCGTTATTTGTGTTTTTAAAAAAGATGATGTGACTGAAATGCGAATATCTTAAAAAATTATGATTATGTAATTCTTTCTTTCTAGTGAAAGGTTATAAAATTTCTAAAATAACCATGGATGGCTAGTGAAGATTGGTCAAGAAATGACAGAGTTACAGGGGACAAAAGTTCAAGCTTCATATTTATTTATTTTATTTTTTTATTTTTTCATTGGGAACAAATTATTTTTGTTTGTTTAGAAGACAGATTACAAGACAATGTCGCTCATATTGTCATGCTTAGAAGTTGATAACGGACATCTTACAAGACACTGACGGTCATGTTGTCGTGCATACACTTTAATACAGGACAGCTTACAAGACACTGTCGCTCATACTGTCGTGCATAGTTGTTGATAGAGGATACCTTACAAGACAATGTCGGTCATGTTGTCGTGGATAGATTTTGATAAGGGACAACTTACAAGACATCGTAGCTCATAGTGTCGTGTATAGAGGATACCTTACAAGACAATGTCGGTCATGTAGTAGTGGATAAGCTTTGATAAAGCACACGTTACAAGACACTGTCGCTAATACTGTCGTGTATAGTTGTCGATAGAGGATCACTTACAAGATAATGTCGCTCATTTTGTCGTGGATAGGTTTTGATAAGGGACAGCTTACAAGACAATGTCCGTCATGTTGTCGTTGTTACACTTTGATAAAGGACAGCATGAAAGACAATGTCGGCCATGTCGTCGTTTATAAACTTCTTTCAAAGACAGTGCACTAGACAATGTCGAGTATTTTGTCGACATTTTCCTTGAAATCGTCTTCCAGAAATCCAAAGTGATAGAGGACATGTCGTGCATTAATCGTTGACGACAGTGTCGTCGACGGCAGTTTGGCCAACGGACCTGCGCAATCTTGTTTATTTGATTTATGGTAACTACCAACATTTCAAGTCGACCGCAACGTTTACGTATCCGCAAAATTTACGTAAGAGTAACGAGGGCTTTAAGCTGTTTTATAAAAATTTTGTATACAAACTTATGCTAAGTTCACACTTAGGTTCTTAAACGCGTTTAAGCAAAATGTTGATTTAGTTAATCAAAGCCGTTCACATTACATTTGAGATGATTAAGATAACAGCTGATCCATAAACAAAAAAGAACAAGCAAATTTTTATTTCTTGAGAACATTAAAAATGGAAAGAAATACATTAATAAAGTTATCAGCAGATTATTTTCTTTCACCCCACACTTCCACTAGCATCTCTTCGTCCTTCTGACTCCAAGGCTTCTTTCTTTTTTTCTTTTCCATATCCATTAAGTTTTAATTATATTTTAACTTTTTTTTTATTTAATAAAAAAAAATTTTTCTGTCAAAGAGGTGGCCGTTTTTCAGTTTGAGGCAAGACGAATTTAAATTCACCTTGGTTTGAGGTATGTTCTCAGGATTCTATGTGGTTTATGAAGTGATTTAGTTGTAATCAAGTCAATTTGGAGTGATTAACAAATCAATTCAATGTATGGGTAATCATCTCGATTTTGAAGTGTTTAACGCTTAATCACGTTCGAGCTACTTAAACGCGTTTAAGAAGCCATATGTGAACATATCATTAGTAATGTCGGCACAAATCTGTTTTTATCTATAAATAAAATTGTAACCTTACTGACTGACTCACTCACTGATTCGTCATCGCACAGCCTAAACGCCTGAAGCTAATAACTTGAAATTTGGACCAGAGATTGGTCACTCTCCAAATCGATCCACTAAGACGGGATTTTTGGAAATTCAAATTTTAAGGGGGTAAAAAAGAGTAAAAACGGGAAAATACGGTAACCTTATGTCTCCAAAACTAAAAGAGATACAAAAAAAAATGTAATACTTATCGTTGTTCTTTAGAAAAATAAGCGGACAGGTGTCTGGTACTTTTTTGAAATTCGAGCCTTTTAGGGAGTAAACGGGTAAAACCTGAATTTTGGTAGTTTTTTGACACCCCATCTATCTTTTGAACCAATAAACATAGAACCAAAGTTTATACCACATTCGAAACTTATCAAAAAAATACGAATACATATTTGGTACTTTTTCGAAATTCGAACATTTAAGGGGTGAAAATCGTAACTATTTGTGGTACATTTTTTACAAAACATTTTTCTCCATTCTTTGACATATTCGTAATAAATTATGGGGGAAAAAATAATACCAAAAAAGGAAATACGGAAAAGTTGATATTTTTGTTTAGCTTTTAGGTTCTACAACTGGTATTTTTTTAACTATCGTTAACTGAAATTTTTCATACTTTAATGGGGGAAAAAATAGTACCAAAAAAGGAAATCCGGGAAATTTGATATTTTTGTTTAGTTTTATATTTTTGTTTAGCTTTTTGGCTCTACAACTGGTATTTTTTTATCTATCGTTAATATTGTACCTAGAAACATAAAATTCAACATGTAATGTCCTGAGTGGATAAGAATCTATTTTTTTTCATTATTTATTTATTGAATCTTCATATAGTAAATATGAACTCACAATAATTAATCAAATCTTAACCTAATACTTTATTTTATGTCCTGCCAGTGCCAGACAAAAATTTTTTCATCACGGGTTCTGTTCACTTATATAGGTGTTTATCGCTCATCTAATTGGACAAGTGCTGCAGTGTCTCTTCTTCTTAAGCGAGTGTGGCTGCTATCATTTAAAATATTTCGAGCTAGTGGGTTCGGATGCAATTCAAGCCTTTTTAAGTATTTTACTGCATATTTCGTAATCACAGTTTTAACTAATGGAACATTGAGATCCTTGTGAATATTTGAATTTTTACACACCAAGGGGCAGCTGTGATTATTCGAAGAAGTTTATTTGAGTTAATTTAGCCTCTATATGGCTTTTCCACGTCAAACGGCGATCTAATTTACATGCGAATTTTGAGGTATTATTTGATTATTGATTTTAATAGGGGGGCATGATTCCCGCCGCAAGGTGAATGTTATATGTACGCATTTTTGCTCATTGACTTTAATCCTCCATTGTTGTAACCATATTTCTAGTTGTAATATATGATCCTGTAAGTAACGAGATGCTTCATAACTGTTTTCGTAGACGCTTAAAAAGCTGTATCGTCTGCAAATGTTGAAGTTTGTGTGTAGTTGCTCGTTGGCATGTCTGAAGTATAAATTAAGTATAATAGAGGCCCCAGAATGCTGCCCTGTGGGACTCCAGCGCCAAATGGCTGAGGTGAACTAAAGAAATTTCCTTCTTTTATAATAAATTGACGACCGACTAAGTAGCTTTCTAGCAGCTTGTGTGTGTTTGCTGGAAAAATTTGCTTCAATTTATGTAATAAGCCTTCATGCCAGACTTTATCAAAAGCTTGAGAAACATCGATGAAGAGAGCGGAACAATACGATGGGTTTGTTCAATTGTGCTGTGTTCTCTTCTAAAGCCGAATTGGTGGTTAGGAATACATCTATTTTCACTTAAAATTGGAGTTAATTTTGACACTAACAGCCTCTCAAACAGCTTTGATATATTAGAAAGTAAGCTTATAGGCCTATATGACTCAACTTTTGTGTGATCCTTTCCTGGTTTAGGTATCATGGTGACTAAGGAAACCTTCCATTTTTGAGGATAGTATTAAAGACGTAAGATAGCATTGAAAATTAAAAGAATAATTTTAATTGCTGTGCTGGGTAACTCCAAAAGCATTTTGTTGCAGATCTTATTAAAACCAGGGGCTTTTTTGGGGTTTAATTCACAAACAGCCTTTTCGATTTCTCTTATCTCAAATCTTAGGGGAACAGCCGCTCTAGCAGGAACAGGTATTAACACGACCGCAGTATCGTGAGATATATTTGGGGTAAATACGTTTTTTAAGTGATTAACAAACAGATTTCCCTTTTCGTTATCATTTCTTGCCCAACTTCCGTTCAAGTTTCTTAATGGTGGCTTAGAGGCGACTGGCCTTTTTAGATTTTTAGCTGCACGCCATAATGAGTAGTCTGATTGCGGAGTTGCATCAAGTGCCTTAAGATATTTTTGCAGAGAAGCCGTTTTCTGAGTCTGTAGTAACTTTCTTAGCCTTTTTGTACACTCTTTTAATAAACTCTTTAGTTGAGGGGATCTGTGCAATTGCCATTCTCTTCGAGCTCTTCTTTTTTCAGACAGGAGACGCTCAACATCTTAGAATAAATTTTAATATTTTTAGTTTTTTTTGGTCATACTGGAATGTTGCACAGCTAGCTTCAGAAAACTGTCAAAATTAAGAATAGCGCGATCTACGTATTCCAGTGAACTAAGCGGAATATTTTCTGTGCAATGGGTGCTGAGATATTTTTTATATTTAAGCCAATTGATTTGTGTAGCTGGCGTCGCTAAGTAACCAGTTGGAGATACAATTGTATTGGGGTTCATTAAAGTAACAATTGTTGGTGTGTGGTCGGAAGATAATTCTAAGGAAGCTTCAACATAAATCTTTTCTAAGGGGATGTTTTTAACCACGCCAAAATCGATGACATCTGGTATTTTTTGCTGATCAGTAGGCCAATATGTTGGTTGTCCGCTCGCTATCACATTCAAATCCATTTAAGAAATAGTATTAAATGGAACACGACCCTTTGGTGTTATAAGTCGGGACCCCCAGAAGGTATGTTTAGCGTTATAATCGCCAGCGGCCAGGAAACAAGGTCCTAATGATTTAAAATAATTATAATATTGGCCTTCTGATATTGAATATCTAGGTGGGGAGTATAACGATGAGATTACTACGTTTCTATTTAATTCTTCAACGCAAATGTTTGTTGCTTGAAGATACTCTTCACGATGATCACCTATGAGGTAGTGTTTGACTCTGGTTTTTATTAAAATGGCAGAACCTCCACAAGCTCTATCTCGAGGGTCCTTGGTATCATGACATCAATTTGTTTACTTTTAAGAAAATATTCTAATGCGGATGCCGTTTGCGTTCCAAAAACAAATTTTTAAACAGTTCATGGCTTGTTAAGAACAGCTTGCAATAACATTGATTGCATTCTTAGAATTTCCTGCATCATATTACCCATTGTGTTCGTAAAATTATTTACTGTTTGCACTAATGTTCCCATGGTTTTTTCTAAACGACTTAAATTAGAAACTGGAGTTTCATCATTACTTGGCGAGGCACCTTGCATTGGCACATGGTTTGATTTTAGGACGTTAGCGTAAGAGGTTCTGTTATTACCAGGCTGGGGGGCTTGAATTGCATTTGTGTTTACTTGGTTTGCAACCTGCATTTGTGGGGTATTTGTTTTCGGTCCAACCGTTTGCTTAACGATATTATATACAGGGCATCCTCTATAATTGGCAGTGTGATTACCGCCACAGTTGCTACGTTTTTTTACGTTGGGGTCGGTTTTAGACTTATCGGATAAGAATCTATGAGGGAACTTTTTGGTTCTTTTACTGGTACTTTTTAAATTTCTTTTAGTGTTGGACCTAGAAACTTAAAATTCATGATACAGTGTCCTGAGGGGATAAGAATCTATAATGGGAAGTTTTTGTTCATTAACTGGTACTTTTTGAATATCCGTTAGTATTGGACCTATAAACATAAAATTAAACATGCAATGTCCTAAGTGGATGAGAATCTATAAGAGGGAAATTTTTGCTACTTTTTTATTCATTAACTGGTGCTTTTTGAAATTCGGGTAGCATCGGACCTAGAAAGATAAAATTAAACATGCAAGGTCCTGAGTGAATGAGAATCTGTAAGAGGAATCTTTTTGGTACTTTTGCTTTCTTTAACTGGTACTTTTTTTTAATTAAATTAATATTGGTCTTATGAACATAAAATTTAACCTTTAAGGTCCTGAGTGAATAAGACTCTGTAAAAGCGCTTTTTGGTACTTCTTTGTTTTTTAACTGGTACTTTTTGAATTTCCGTTATTATTGGAACTAGAAACATAAAGGTGCCTATTATGAACTAAATTCGATTTTCGACAGCAGTCGAATTAGCTGATCAAACGAATTTTCATTTGGTATTATGGCGCGCATTCGATAAAAATTTACTATTGTGATTTTGTTAATTCACAGTAGTACATTTTCTATCAGCTGTCACTTAAAATAAAAAATATTTGTTTACAAATTTAAAAAATAAAATTAAAATTAGACGTGACCACGGCGGAATTATGTTTGTTTTCAAATAATTTAGCTTCAGTGGGGTTTCATAACTCTTTTTTCAATTCTGAACTTTGCTGCAAATCATTCGGCCAAAAAAGAATTTTGTTCCTTAAGGAATATGCGCGTTTAAAATTGCTGAAGACGACGTTGGACTTTCATTAAATTAACAAAACTGATAAAGTTGGCATTTGGTATACGAACACAAAAAAATTTACAAATAGTTACATTTTCAACAAGTTTTTTACATTTATTTGCACCGTCGAAAGCAAATTTGTTTTCGTTAAAAAATTCGTTGCACAACGAAATTTTCGGCAGTGCTGCCAACTCATAATACCAAATTAACATTTGATATTCGATGTTCGATAGCCAGCGAAAATCGTTTATCGAATGTAACTCATAATAGGGGCCAAAATTCAATACGCAATGTAATGAGTGGATAAGAATCTATAAGAGGGAAGTTTTTGGTACTCTTTTGTTCTTTAGCTGGTAATTTTTTTAATTACCGTTAGTATTGGACCTAGAAATTTAAAATCAAACATGCCAGGTCCTTAGCGAATGAGAATCTGTAAGAGGGTTTAGGTACTCATTTTGGTACTGGTTCTTTTTTTAAATAAACTGGTACTTTTTTAATTAATATTTATTTTTGTGCATTAAATAAAAAAAGCAAATTAGTCTCTGGTACTTTTACTAAATTCAGCCGTTTTAGGTCGTAAACGGGAAAACCTGTATTTTGGAACTTTTTTGTCCACCATCTAGCTTTTAAACCAATACGCATAGAAAAAAAGTTGTATGTATTACATTTGAAACTTATCTAAAAAATACAAATGCATATTTGTTACTTTTCGAAATTCGAACGTATTAAGGATGCAAATTGTACATATGTTATTTACTTTTTTCAAAAGATTTTTTCTCCATCTATTTATCTTTCACCGCAGGGTATAAACGTATGAAGGTAAAAGGTTAACATTTGGACCGAAGCCTGGCCTCTCGCCAAATTGATCCTGCTAACCTCATACTCTCTAAACTTGCTAACTTCAAAATCTCCTAAACTAAAAGAGATACAAAAAATTTAATATTTATTATTGTTCATCAAAAAATAAACAAACAGGTGTATGGTATCCTTTGGAGCCACTGCTTTTTTTGGGGTGTAAAAGGACAAATAAAAATTATATCACACTGGTAGCTTCTCTAAAAAATACAAAACTAATTTCGACCTTTTTTGAAATTCAAACGTTAAAGGTGTAAAAATCGTTCCTAATTTTGTTACTTTTTCACAACATTTATCTTTATCTATTAAAGGGCTGCATGAACAACTTCATTCATAAACATACTGAAATGTTTATTCATTGAAAGTCGTGTTCGAATAAAATTGAGATTACCGAACAAACTGTTGTTTTATTCATGGTGCTATGAACACATTTCGTTTCATGTCGTAAACACACAGAGGTTGTTCAATGAAACCGGCTTTGTTTCATAGTTTTCATTATCTCTCACTTATTTTTATTAATACTCAATAGCAATGTTGCCACTTCAGTAAATTCAAGTAATTATTTGCATGCGTTGCCCATGTGTAATTTAAATTTTAACACATATGTAGATATACCTATGCACATATATGTATAGTATACATATTTGGATTATAAACAATAAATAATACGCAAAATATGTTTTTTTTTGTTTGTCATTTGCATTTTTGAATAATACAAATCTTTGAAACATGGCAAGATTTTATTGTCTTGTAATGTACTGTACACGGCCTTGAAATGGAACGAACTCATAAAAAACACACACATTTTTAGGTGAAAGATGAAAAATAAAAGGAGGAATGAGTTTATGAGAAATTTAATTGTTAGTTTTGTAAGTGTCTTAGGAGTTTGACCACGTGGTTGTTTTTTTTTTCGAAAGATATTAAAAACTTGAAAATGAATGTAAGCAAATATTTTTCTGTTTAAGACAAAAATATTGCCGAAAATTTTTTAATGTTAGTGAATGTTTTTGAAATTAAAATTAAATATATTTAATTTTATTGAAAATTTACATTGAAAACAAACATAAATTTGAGTTTTTATTTCCATATTAATGTATCTCTTAAACTTGTTGCATTTACCCCTCATGGTTATTTCTATTTTTTTTTTTAACTTTCCTATGTTTTTATTTTTCTGCAACTGGCAACACTGACATTTAAATCATACAGTTTTTCCATGAACTTATTCGAGATTTGTTCAATGGTTGTTCTGTTTCATGGTTGTTAATGTTCATATTCTCTTGTATAAGCAAATAAACTAATTTTTTCTTATTCGTCTTTTAAATATCGAGTGTTCATTGCTTTCATTTCATAGTGTTTCATCTTACTGAATACGAATGAAGCGAACACAAAATTATAATGAAGGTTTCATGAACATCATTATTAAGTTTCATGCAGATGTTTATTATCTATATAATATAAAATTGAAAAGTTACTGTGATACATAAATGGGGTGAAAAAGTGATCAAAAAGGATAATACGGGAAATTAACTTTCTTTCATTTGCTTTTGTGTTCTACGAGTGGTACTTTTTGAATTTTCTTAGAAACACAAAATTATAAGTGCAAAGTCCTGTGTTTTTGTTAAAACCTATGTATGAACATAAGCTTCGGCATATAAATATGTTGATGAAAGAAAAGGCCTGATTCCAAAGTAGCGGATTAAATGCTAGAATTTAAACAAGTTAAAATCTAGAAAAATAAACTTTGGCATAAAAATACCTCCACGAAGGAAAAGGAGACGCTAACGAAGTAGCGGGTTAAATGCTAGTATTAAATAAACCTAGTTTAAATGAGATCTCAAAAACCCAGCCTTACACGATTGAAAATGCTAACTGAGAAGTTTATTATTTCAAATGTACTTTTTTATTAAATGAATTTTGTTTATGTTGTATTGATATTTGTGTTTTCCTTTAATTTTATTTAATAATTTATAAGCTTATCATAAATATAAGAAATCCTGCTAAATTATTTTAATCCTTTTTATAAAAAATTATGAAACATGCAATTTTTTTGGAGGTCATTGAAAACGAATTTAAAAATAAATTTTTGAAAGAAAAAAAAAACCGAAAATGCACATTAATAAATTATAAGTACGACCTAAAAATATTTAGAAATATCTAAGCAAAAGACGGAATGGAATGGTTTTGTTATTGGTTGTTTCACAAACGTTTTTTAAGGACATCTTACGTATATTTTAAAGAATTTATAAAGAGATATTATAATTTAAATAAAAAAACTAAATTAATTAATTATAATAGAGATACCAAAACAAATAATACACCCAATTTTTGTAATTTGCTAACAGTGAAGTTGTTAGTGTAATTTAACAAAGTTTATAATCACTAAATGAAGACTAACATGATTCCATGTATCACTTAAAAAAACATCATATTGCAAAACGAGCTTTTCGATAAGTTTGCCATTAAGAGAGTTGTTTTGGTATATTACACTTTTCAAAATTGTCATTTTACATAATCCACAAATATATTTTTTTAAGTTTTTAATACCACAGTCTTTTCATAATTATAATTTAGTTTTGCTTCGTTTTGTATCTGTAATAAATTATGTTTAAAGGTCCGTACGTGGTGTATGCTCTTCTGTGGGTGTCGGAATCTCTTCCGATACTTGTTCTTCATCATTCTTTTCTGTTGAAGGAATTTCGATTTGCTCTTCTTCGTTGTTGGCATTTGAATTGCCAGAACCAGATTCGAGGACTTCTTCTTCTTCTTCTTTAGTTTTTTCGTCTTTTACCTTTTCCTTCTTCTTTTTGTCTTTTTTGGCAGGTTTTGTTTTGGGCTTCCATATATTTATCTTGTTAACCAAGTATTTAACTTCGCGATCGAGTAATCTCATTTTGTCGGAAATATCTCTAACGGTCAATATGACATCCTCATAACGTTTAAGCTTGTTTTGCTTTTTGGTCTCAACCTTCTTCCATTCTACAGTTTCTGAAATCACTTTCGCAAGATTATCTATTTCGACTTGAGTAAAAACATCCTTTTCTGGATTTGTGTCTTTAGTTAAGTTTTTAGCGGTGTTAAAGAATGTCTGAGCGCCATCAATCATGCCATCTAAAGCCTTAAGAGCTTCTGGTCTCTCCTCGTGCTCCCAATGACGTGACATAAACACATTTGTTAACTTCTTCAAATCGTCCAATTTCTTTTCGTAGATATCAGGAGTCGGGTTTTCAATGTCTTCATAAAGCCATTCGGACATTTCCGAGCATTGAGACAAAATCTTATCTTTTTCAGCCTCAGTCAAGCAATTGGCATATTGCTCTTCATTCAACTTTTGTTGCATATCAATTATATGCGTTTCGAGAGCATTGAATGAAGATTCTAAACGATTTCTTAAAAGTTCAGCTTTGTTAATGCTATCTAGCTTTGTCATAGATTGTTGATATGATTTGCCTGATATTGGGGGTGAAAATTGCAATGTAATTGTATGATCAACGGGTTCTTTAATTGTTACAGTTTTAATGGTTTCATTTCTTTTAGAAGTTTCTTTATGTTCTTCCGTTTTAGTACTGTCGGTTTCCTTATTTTCAGAGTCCTTCAATGTTTCCTTAGCCTTATCCTCGCTGTTGGCTTCTTGACCTTCGCTGGTGGTACCACTGCCTTCCTGCTGTTCCTCTTTATCGTCTTCCTTTTCCTTGGAGAATAATTTGCTAATTGTGCTACCCAACTTGGCTAGAGTACCTTCATCCTCTTTCTCAGTTTCCACCTTTTGTTTGTCGTACACGTACTCAACAGCCGTGCAACTGAAAACACCAGAATCGTCTAACGCGAAATATGCTTTTATGCCCTTTGAATCAACAGATTCATTTTTAGTTGCTTCCAGAAGTTTTTTAACTTGTTGCAGTTCAACACGGGAAATGTTCGTACCACCAATGTAAGATTGTTCTTCGGCACTCAAGTGATTTAAATCTCCATAGTGAACATAGAAATCAAAGTCCTCGGTATGTTTATTAAAGGTTATCACTTTCTTCTGGGGATATGTATTCATTAAACCAAATAGCACACGTTTAACTTGTCTAACTTCAGCTCCTTCACCTGGATCGCGGTTAAAAGTTACTTGAATAGGATATACTACGGCGTCTTTTACGATGAATTTTTTAACTTTAAAACCTGTGGCCAAATCAGCAGCTTTATAAACGGCACCAATAGCAGCAGCTTCATCGGCATTTATATTTTTACCTAACTCTTGTTTAATGTATTGTTTAATAGTTTCCTGAACTTTGGGAACACGAGTGCCGCCACCAAAAATTATAATCTGAGAAATAACGTCTAAAGTCAAACCAGAATTTGCCAATGCTTGCTCCAAAGGTTTAATTACTCTAGGCCATAGATCTGAACAAATTTCTTCCAATTTTTCACGAGATATTGGCAATTTAAAATCATGATCCTCCAACAAGTTTTCAATCTGTGCAGAATGATCATTGTTGGCCGACAAAACGTTCTTCAAGCGACCAGCTTCTTTGAACAATTTGGCCAAAGCTTTAGGGGATTTAGTAACATCTGTTTTCGTCTTTCTCATAGCATTAAATTCAGCAGCTAAATAATCTCTTAATCTCAATTGGATTTCCAAACCACCCAAAGTACGATCGTAGCCAACACCCAGTACTTGTACCACAGGATGAGTTTCCTTGGTGTGCTTATCTTTAACCATTTGATAGCTGACTAAAGCACTGGATGTGTGACTGGCACCCATGTCATAAAATATGTAGTACTGGCTAGTTTCATTAATACCAGAGGGATGAAAAACACCATAATTTAAAGCAACAGCAGCGTAGTCGTTAATCAATTGCAGAACTTTTAAATTAGCCAACTGGGCGGCGGTCAGATAAGCTTCACGTTCTGCTTGCCCAAAATAACCTGGAACTGTAAGCACAGCTTCAGTAATGACTTGATTAGTAGCTGCTTGGGCGAATTCCTTAGCCTTAACAAGAATTTGTGCAATCAACTCTTCGACAGTGAATTGTTCAGTTTCACTCTTTCTAAATACGACAGTATTACGTTCGGGATCACCAATGATGTCATAATAGGGAAATCGTTTTCTAAAACAACAAAAAAAAATTGTTTTGTTACACAATCATTTACTGTTATTTGATAAAATTTTAAAATCTAATTATACCTTCACCATTGGTAGATAGAACATACGTTTAAAATTCGATAATATTGATCTTAGACCAAATATAGTATGTAAGCAAAACAAAAAGTAATACACAAAGCATATAACGTTGGTAAGTATTAATATACCAGCTATCATAGGCTGTTTGTTAGACAATTATGTTTAATATACAACTCCTTAACTTCGACTCTCTGTAAGAGTCGTATAGCAATTATGCCCGTAATTTCTACAAAAAGAAAGCAGTTCGTGTTTGTACCTAACAGTTATCTTTGCCTATTTCAACGTTTATTTTTCCAACGTGTTTTTACCATCAGTTTTCCTTTAAAATATGGAAGCTTTTACACCATAGATTTCTAAGCACAGCTAGGTTTCTTTTTGTAGAAATTACGGGCATTACTGAGCTACCTAAATAAGAGCGTTTTTGAAGTATGAAAATTGTATTGCCAATACAATTTAAATAAAACCAACAGGCCTAAGGATCTGTAAAAAAGGATTTTCTGGTTTTATATAAATTGTATGGAAATTAGAATTTTGACATGAAAAATAAGCTTGATGCCCTTATTTAGGTAGCTCAGTTATTCGGCTGAGTTAGATAATCTCGTTAGATAATCTACTCCCGTGCGAGGAATCGTCTACAATTAAAAAATGAGCTAGTCGACGATCAAAAACACTATTTATGGGATTCCCAGTAGATTCCTCGGTGTTAAGAATCATTCCAAGGAAGTTCATATGCTCTAGAAAGTTGTTTATTGAGATCTTAAGTAGTTGGTTGTTTTCCTGAATTTTTAACGGTTTGGTACCTATTGACCTAAACATTGTTAAAAAAAATCGAATTTTTTAAAGTTTTTTTGCGATTTTGATCTTGAAGATGAAGTTTTTTTGATTTTATATGTTCACAATTTCTTTATGGCAAGAGCTTCAACTTTGTCTCAGAGGGTAAATCAAAATTCCGAACGGTTTGCAAGATATGAGACTGAGAAAATTATCACTTTTTTGCAAAAATGACACCGAGGCCCCAAATCTTTGAGGGCCATTAAAAAAAGTGCATGACTTTGGGCAAACCTGGGAGACACGGGTCTTATTTTTTTTTGGTTATTTTTACATGACTTAAAAAATTACACACAGTGTATTTTAATACATGTTTAGGAAATAAAAAATTGCTAAAATGCTGGTTAACAGATGAATTTTCTGTTGCTTTATTTAATTTTCATTCCACAATTTTAAGCCAAAGCAAGTTTTTGTTGAAGATAAATGTTATTCCAAATTGTAAAGTTTTATATATGTACATAGGTATGTATATGCAAAAATTAAGAAAAAAGCAATTATATAAAATTGTGCTGATACACAGAAATATAGATGCATCGTTTAGTAATGAGAAACACTTTTAAAATTGATATTTTCGTGTCCATCCATCTGGCTGTTTGTCCGTTCATGCGAACCTTGTACGGAAAGTAAAAGTAGCAGTTTTTAGATAATTTAATAAAATTTGGTAAATACGTTTAGATTGAAATAAGAACGAAACCTATGTAAATTGTAAGAATCGGTTTGCAAACTTCTTTCTTTTTGTTCATAAACCATTTAATCATGTTCGTAATAAGATAAAATTTGCCCCAAAATATCTTACTGCAAATTAAATATGGTTGAATCGGTTCACATTTAAACATACAGCTTCTATTCAAATATTTATCGCAAAAATGTTCAAGCTATTTTATCGTTTTAAATGTAAAATAATTTAAATTTAGCGACCTTTCCTTTAATCCCTTTAAGACAAAATATCTCATTTATTTGGTGTATCTAGATGAAGAGCACAAATAACTTTAAAATGAATCTTAACCTCATAACATTACTCTATTCTGGTGAGCCCAGAATGAAGTTTATTTTAATGTAAACATTAAATTGTGGAATATTTTGCTTTCAAATAAGCCATACATATTTTGTTTTTTGGGGATATATTTTTTTTAAATTTAAGTGCATGTTATAGACCTGTGGCCGTTTTCTGTAATTCGCTAAAGCTAAATCTCTATCGCTAAAAATCTATGTTCACACTGTACTTTATTTAAGTATTTATGGTGTTCAGTAATTGTAATTCTATTTATATTTAGATAAATAAAGGACATATATATATATATATATATATATATATATATATAAAAATCTATAAAGTTGATTTAGCGATTATTGGCTATGAATGCAATACTGTAACGTGCATTGCTAAATTTGGCAATTCCATAACAACTTAATTCGCCGCAAATTTAGCATCATCGCTAAAATGTTTAAATTTTGTATTCTCTTAGGTATTTTAGCGATCGAGATTTAGCTTAGCTAAGCGAATTACGAAATACGGGTGCTGCACGAGTGTATCTTAAAGTATTGGCAAAACAGATATGCCTACCAGATATGTATCTGTTACTACTGATATAAACAATAATAAAAATTTAAAATTTGTTTTGTTTCCAAAGCAAAAAACGTTACTAAATTAATCAGGGGTATTCTGGAAATCGAAAATGTAAAACGCAAGAATTTTAAACGTCGTTTTTTAATAAGATATCACGGATATAAGAATTTTATGGCAAATATTATACAAATATTTCTCTATTAATCAGAATTTTATAACAAAAATTATAAAAATTAGATAAGAAGTGTACTAAAAAACAACTTCCAAATTCTTGCGTTTTGCGTTTTCGATTTCCTGAAGTCCCTTGAATAATAAGGTATTCTTGGCACTTGAATTTCTTTAATGAACTCGCCATTTTTGATCGCAATGGTCTAAAACTTTCCGTGTGTAAGTAGTTAAAAAATCTAATCTTACTGCCTGGCCCACAGTATCGACAAGAACATTTCTTTCAAATAATTAAATTAAAAACAAAAACAAATTTTAGTTTTTTAAGGTACGTTCAGACTAATGAAATATTTGACAAAAATATTTGTTCTGATATTTGCTTCAAACCAAGGCCCATCTATCAGGTCTGCTTACTTGTACAAAAACAAAAAACGATTCTTTTTAGTTGTCAAAAATTTACTACCACATATACAAAGCAAAAGGAAAAAACGTGTATGTGTGACATACCATAAACGAAAACAAACGTATACATGCACATGTAAGCAAAATGTAAACAACTTTTGAAAACTAAAAAGAACATAAACAATGATCATCAGGCTTCTTGCGCAGACCTTTTCAATGGGCCTTGCTTCAAACTGTGTGAAAAAAAAAATATTTTGATTGATGTTCAGACTAAGCTCAAATATTTGACAATTTTTGTTTGTTGAGACAGTTGGCAAATAGTGTCAAATAAAATAAATTAATTCATGTTTGCCATGCGTTCAGACTTAAACAAATATTTGCATCAAATAATTATTTAATGAAAGTGTTCAAAAATAAAAATATATTTCACGAAAAATAAATTCGCGCAGAAGCCTAATTATTTGTTTTATTCTGTGGAGCAGCATCTATTATATTGTTAGAACAGAAGTATGTAAAAGAAAAACAAAACTAGAAGACAAATGGTTAACGGAAACATGGCTAAAATTTGCGAAAAATTTGGTAACACCCCCTAAAATATATAATTCGGTTAAAAACAAAATGTCGGGAAACGAACAAAAAAAAAATGTTGCAAAAACAGCGAAAATTCGCGAAAAATTTTGATATTTCAAACAAGCCATAAAATTGATTAAAAGTCCCTAAAAGTATAAGGAATGGCAAAAATTCGGTGAAAATTGCTAAATTAGCAAAAATTCGCAAAAATTGGCTAATAGAAAACCCTAAAATTTATTTGAAATCGCTAAATCGGTTAAAAAAAAACAAAATGTCGGGGAAAACCAAATAAAAAAATTTTGCAAAAATAGCGAAAATTCGCGAAAAATTTTGATATTTCAAACAAGCCATAAAATTGATTAAAAGTCCCTAAAAGTATAAGGAATGGCAAAAATTCGGTGAAAATTGCTGAATTAGCAAAAATTCGCAAAAATTGGCTAATAGCAAACCCTAAAATTTATTTGAAATCGCTAAATCGGTTAAAAAAACAAAATGTCGGGGAAAAGCCAAATAAAAAAAATGTTGCAAAAATAGCGAAAATTCGCGAACAATTTTAATATTTCATACAACCCATAAAATTGACTAAAAGTCCCCAAAAGTATAAGGAATGGCAAAAATTCGGTGAAAATTGCTAAATTAGCAAAAATTCGCAAAAGTTGGCTAATAGCGGCATGATAGCAAAGTCTAATAATTATAAAAAATCTTTAAAACTGTAAAAAATCCGAAAACTTACAGGAAAAATTCCTTCTATCGGGTACATGGCTAAAATTATTTGTCGTTGTTTGCTCTTACAATTTTTTTGTAACATCAAATAAATGTTTGCTCAAAAGTTACTAAAATATTTGATTTTTTGTGTTCACACTATGTTCACATTGGACAAATATTTGTTTGCCGGTAAATACTTTTATTTGCTCAAAATCAGCTGTTATTTTATTTGACACTCAAAAATATTTTGTGTTCAGACTACGTTAATGAAATATTTGATGTTTGCTATCAAATATTTCATCAGTCTGAACGTACCTTTATTTTTGTTTTCAATATTAAAATACGGAAGAAATTTTCTTTTCGACATACATAGTTTTTAATTTTTGAGTATTTACGTCCATTATCAAGGCGAATTCATATAAGGTAAAGCATTTTAACGTTGTGTTAAAAATAATACAACACTGTAGTTAACAATTTAAGCAACTATTTCATTTTCTTTTTACTTTTAAATTGCTTGTTTTGAAATTTAATAATTTAAAAAATTAGAAACTGGGAATTATTTCCTTCTGAAGGTTACTTTATATTATATTCAACATTTTTTATTTTTCGAATTTATTCTATGAGCTAAATTTCAGTTATGTATTTTTTATAAAGCTTTTTTGTAATAGTCATATTCCTTCAATTTTTCAGAAATGACTTTATACACTATCAGACTATTATATTGTATTTTCATGTTACATTTTACCTAAGCTTTCCGTTGGAAAGCAATGAGGTATATTGTATGAACAGAAAAATTTACAATTAGACACCAGCAGAATGTAATGCATTTTCTGGCCCGCTACGGCCTTCGTCAGCATTCTTTGTGTCACACTGGATAGTGATACTTTATAAATTGAACGTATTTAACTCAACTATTTTAACAAATAGAAACTGGGAATTATTTCCTTCTGAAGGTTACTTTATATTATATTCAACATTTTTTATTTTTCGAATTTATTCTATGAGCTAAATTTCAGTTATGTATTTTTTATAAAGCTTTTTTGTAATAGTCATATTCCTTCAATTTTTCAGAAATGACTTTATACACTATCAGACTATTATATTGTATTTTCTTGTTACATTTTACCTAAGCTTTCCGTTGGAAAGCAATGAGGTATATTGTATGAACAGAAAAATTTACAATTATTAGACACCAGCAGAATGTAATGCATTTTCTGGCCCGCTACGGCCTTCGTCAGCATTCTTTGTGTCACACTGGATAGTGATACTTTATAAATTGAATGTATTTAACTCAACTATTTTAACAAATAGAAAAATAAAAAATGTTGAATATAATATAAAGTAACCTTCAGAAGGAAATAATTCCCAGTTTCTATTTGTTAAAATAGTTGAGTTAAATACATTCAATTTATAAAGTATCACTATCCAGTGTGACACAAAGAATGCTGACGAAGGCCGTAGCGGGCCAGAAAATGCATTACATTCTGCTGGTGTCTAATAATTGTAAATTTTTCTGTTCATACAATATACCTCATTGCTTTCCAACGGAAAGCTTAGGTAAAATGTAACAAGAAAATACAATATAATAGTCTGATAGTGTATAAAGTCATTTCTGAAAAATTGAAGGAATATGACTATTACAAAAAAGCTTTATAAAAAATACATAACTGAAATTTAGCTCATAGAATAAATTCGAAAAATAAAAAATTTAAAAAATTTCTAATTTCATAATTTTAAGCGAAACTTATAAAATGTAGCAAATATTCCCCAGAACCACATGAACGGTATATCATTTTGACACAAGGTTAGTAATCAGATGTTGCTTTTGTAGCAAGATAAGATCACCTGGTATAAATTCGCCTTGGTCCGTTATCATTTAAGATGTGTAAGATATACATAAATATAAAAAAATTATGTGCATATTACAGAATTTTTGTTATTATGGCATAGTATTACACAAAAGATATTTTATCACGCTTTTAAACTAATTTAATTAAGTTAAAGCTGTAGGTAGGCCTGATTGGATAATACCCTTTCTAATTTTAAAAAATTTTCATCATTAAATACATAAGAATATACCACTTTATGCAAAGAAGTTAAAGTTCAACTTTAATAACCGTTTATGAATACGGGGGCTTTTCTCTTTTTAAATTTGTTTTGGAAATGTAATTACCAAGGCGAAAAATAAATTCTCCTTGGTAGTTATGAATGAATAAATGTGTCTATCAAAATGTGGCAAAAATTGCAAAAATACTTCTAAAAAAATAAATAATAAAATCCTGGAAAGTTAAAATAAACCTGAAAAAACAAAGTTACAGATATTTTTACCAACATTATCAAAAATCGTAATATAATAAGTAATTCAAGGAGTGCATGTGTTTGCCTTGACACTACACAAGATCACATCTGTAAAAATCAATCCTCAATAGTAACTTGATCCAAAATAAGCAGAAATTATGTTCAATTCAAATAAACGCTTTAGTAGGTACTTATACAATAAAAATTATTGATTATTAAGAACATGTACACGTTATCAATATATCAATTAACTATTTTAACTTAAACACAAATACTAACCTGTACAAATCGACAATCGGATTATCAAGAGTTTTTCCCAATAAATCTAATAGATAACTATAAGCTGCTTTAGGTTCTTTTATGCCAACAGTGACGGCATCTTCACCAAATGTTCTGACACCATCGCGGAATGCAAGAGTGACGGGAGTTTTGCGCTTTGATTCGCGGTTTAAAGCAATTTCCATGGGCACTCCAGGTGATACAATACCAACTTTCATCGACTCGGAACCCAAGTCAACAGACATTACGGCTGCTGATTGAACGTGGCGTAATTGACAGGCAGACATTAAAAAGAGGAAGCCTATTGCGGCCAAGGACCACCATGACGTGGTCTTTTGTGTAACCATCATTACAAATTATTTACTGGAATCAATAAAAACGCACATATGTATATATTTATTTATCTCATAAAAATATCTGTTAAGAAAATATATGTACAACTTATTTTTTTATTTAAGGTTATTTTGCCGAATAAAAAACTTTCTCTTTCCATATGCATAAAACAGGCTTCCAAGCAGATTTTCAATATAACTTACCGTTATTTTAACAGACCAATTAATATTTAATTATTTTTAATTTAATAAATGCAAAATTTTTTTATAATTGTATGTGTTTAATGTTTCTAAAACTTTGTGCAGCTGAAAATTGTACCGTGCCAACAATTCATTCCCAGACATAAGATTCAACCAACTGACGTGTTCTTTATATATTTTTCGTTACCTCTTTTGTTGTGACATTCGTACAGCTGTGCAAAAAACATCTCTACGTATAGTTGCTAGATGAAATTGATTGTAAACCGTAAAATTTGTCGGAAAAAATCGTCAAACTGACTTACTTTTAAGCGGTCGATACACATCCAATATTATTGAATATGATATTCGGCATATTATATCTTGTTTGTCTTATATTATGCAATAATGCCCAGTTTTCAGGATTGATATTAAAACACATTTATTTTTAAAATCGATTTAAATACAAAATTCTTTTGTTCACTAAAAACTTAAATCAAACTTAAGTCACCGATGTGGTACACTTAATTTCAACTTAAGTTTCCATTGTAATATTTTAGCAAGGTGGCCTGAATATCACAAAAATACAACAACAACAGGCAAAGCATTAACAGTCAGCTGTTTTTTCAGACCACCTTGTAGATAATTACACTTTTTTATATTTTTTTTTTGTATTTAGTAGTGCTACCATACTTTTATCTTAATTAAATAAGACTTTTCAAATAAAACTCAAAAACACAATCTGTTTTAAATACGATTTAAGTTTGTTATGAAAATTAACTTAATATAGATTTAAATACTATCCTGAAAATTGGGCATAAGTCGCACAATAGTTTCAATTTAAATATTGCTCAACTTTCATTCAGTAAAAAGGTGAACATAACACCCAGTCTTCACCTACCATGAAATGCAGTTAAAACATAAAGTTAAGACTTGCTGTTAAAATTATTATATGTTTATGGTGGGGTACACGTAGTGAAGTTAGAGTTAAAACTTTCATTATTTTCAGTTCGTTGACGCGTCAAGTATGTAGCTACAGTGTGTTTGTGGATAATAATTAAAGTTATTTTATACTTAAATGTTTGTTTGTATTTTATTTTTCACAAAAAGCAAAGTTTATAATGTCTAGTTTACAACCCTTTTAACAAATTAAATAAAGATGTCGAAAAACAATTTAAAAAAATAGACTACTGTCAAACTTAAACGTCAGTTTATGTTATAAAAGAACTTTCAAAAGAAATGTTACTGCCCGTCTACAACTGACATGACTTGCTGTTATAACTCGAAGTTATAAAAGCGTTGTTAAACATTTGCATTAACAACCGTGTTATAACATCAGAAAACTTCTAACATGATGAGTCTATACTTAACACTAACATCATATTAGTGTTAAAGTTAAGCATTTTATGTCAGTTGTAGACTGCATGTTATAACAATCAAGTTAAAACTTTAACTTGAGCAGTCTCCACTTAACACTACTTTGCAGTTAGTGTTAAAGTTAGTCATTTTATGTTAGGTGGATACCCCGGGTAACCTATAGGAATAACCCCTACAAGAAACGAATGAGCGAGTAGTCACATTTTTCATTTTGGTGTTAGGAAAATGATAGGAAAAAATTACCAAATGTGACCGAAAACTTGATTTCGGTCATTTCTGTCCATCATTTTCTTAACACCAAAATGAAAAATGTGACTACTCGCTCATTCATTTCTTGTAGGGAACATAAACAGCATAGTACAATGTTGCCAACACATTTCACTTTCTTTTTCGATGTGCAATAAAAATCAAAAGTCTTTTGATTGGTGCCTCCTTCGAATATCACATACACATTGGCGATCTAATTGTACCCTACAAATAAAATTGGACCACCGGACCCATTCTGATGAAAAGGACTACTCCATGGACTGGTCCGATGTAATGCAAGCATGGACCATGTCATTGTTAAAAAGTGTTTGTAGTGAGACGACATGTCGTCGTTTTTTAACGACGTGCTTTCGTTTTTAACCGAATGCATATTGTGTTGTTGTTGTTTTTAATTTTATTCTAGTCGCTTCCAGGGATGTCAGATTAATTGTGACCTTTGTCGCAAAATGCAATGTCAAAAATCGCCAAAACCTTAATTTTATAGTTTTTAACAGTATGTGTGTTTCACAAGATCTCGGGCAAGTTTAGAGAGCAAATTTTCTGATTAATTTATCAGTTTAATTTTTTAACAAAAACAGCCGATTTTTTTATTTTTGCCCGAACTTACCCAAAGAAAACGTTTGTGCAAATGAATGTGAAACGCTTTTGGCTAACTTTGTGCAAATTCGGACTGTTTCGTTATGCATGTGGAACAGAGCGAATGAAATATATATATTTTTTAAATTATTAAAAAAATTTTTAAAACCTAAAAAAATTTGTTGCGAATCGCTAAAATCCGCCAAAAATTAAAAGAAAATCGCCATGACATGCATTTCACTTATTTTTTATTTAGAATAAAGTAAAAATGATAAGTGAACGCAAAAAAATACAATAGCCCAATTCACAATCTTGTGCAAATAGTCTTGCATCGTAGAATTTGAACAATATTGTGAACTGGGCAAATATTTACCAAAAAATAGTTTATAGTAGTCCAGTAAAGGCAAAAAAGAAATAGTTTTTGTCGGTAGTATTAAGCATATAATGGAAAAACATTGTATTTAGTTCTATTAAATATCTAAAACGCTTTACACTTCACCGTCATGAATCCATTTCTATCTTATTTTTTGGAATAAATAAATAGTACGTAACGATTCCTAAAAATCCTCAAAATATCTTTAACAACACGAATTTTGCTTGTGAAAATAAATTTCCACATTTTATAAATTATAAATATTTTCATGTTTTAAGAAATTATATTTACAAGGTTAGGCGACCACTTGACATTATACATGTGCATTATACAACAAAAAAGTACACATTTTAAGAGAAAAACAAAATGCACGTTTTCAACCATGTCTGTTAAAAATTTAGAAAACAAATTATATTGTGCATATCGCAATGGTTCCCTTAAAGTGGGTTAACTCAAAATTTATAAATTTATAAGTGCGATATCTACACACAACTGCCTTTAAAACGATATATGTTTCATTAAAATCGGTGGACGTAAGATAGATTGACATTGTTTTTGCTTTCAATGTTATTTTTGGGATTGCGTTGCGTTTTACAAATTCAGGGCCTAAATCTTTCA
The DNA here is from genome assembly GCA_949318255.1 of Pollenia labialis. NCBI lineage: Eukaryota > Metazoa > Arthropoda > Insecta > Diptera > Polleniidae > Pollenia > Pollenia labialis. Next base: position 43,119,847 of record OX439142.1, on the reverse strand, counting down.
GGTAAAATATGAAAAACAATTTTCTTGAACATTTTTAATATCTTCATCAGCCATTTCAACATTACAAATTTCACACTTAAAAATACTTGAATAAAAATAATATAATTTTTTCGTACTGAGTTTAACGAATTTCAAAGCCAATTTATGTCTTATCAAAAACAACCAACTATTTTACAAATCGCTATGTCGCCAGTTGGAAAATCGCCAATTTTGGCGAGAAATCGCCACACATGACAGCCCTGGTTGCTTCTATAATGTCGTTATTGTCAGTTTATTTTTTGAGCTTAGTGTGCACGTGTTTCAAAAGTCAAGTGAAAATACATAGTAAATTAAAAAAAGTAATTATTTAAGTATTATATTAGTATTATTACTCTGTTAAAATAAATAAACAAACTGAAAATTAAAAATGCAGTGTAGTTCACGTCATAGAAGGCGACTTTTAAAAAAGGAAAAACAAAAATGCTTAAATAGATTGTTAAATAAAAGTGATTGGTTTAAAGAAATTGAGTTGGCAAATGGCACAACAAATGATGCGGACATTAATGTGGTGGAAGTGGAAGAAGCTTCTACCCACATAGAAGTAGATGAAGTTATATTAAAAGATAAATTAATAGGAGATTTAGGGCAGTGGCAGTTAAGTAGCAGAACATCCCACAAACATATGAGGGAACTTCTGTGCATTTAAATAAATAATGGTGTGGATGTTCCTGTTTCTCCATTGACGTTGGTCCCAAAAACCAATTCAAGAGCAGATATAATTTCTGTTCCGCCCGGTGAATATGCACATTTTGGCATCACATAAAGTTTAAAAAAAGTTGCATATTTATTACAACAATATGACGAAATACTTTGCGACATTAATATTGACGGCTTGCCTATGCAACTATGGCCAAATATGCAACTATGGCCCATATTATTAAAAGTGGTTAATGATAAAAATATAAGTGTTTTCTGCTGGTGTTTATATGGGCAAGCATAAACCTAGTGATGTAAATCAATTTTTAAAAAAATTTATTGAAGAAGTTTCCTTTTTGCAACAGAATCATATTCAGGACATCGAAGCTAATACATATATTCGAAGCTAATGAAGAAAAATATGTAAGTAAATATTACTTTCTAAAAATTGTTGAATTAGAAAAATATTGTACATATTTTTTATTATTATATTTTGACAGAAATCTGCTATAAAACTATCAATTGATGGAAACGCAATTAAGAATTTCGAACGCATTTTCTCTCGAGAACTGTGTTTAATTCACAACACGGACGGAACCTGCGGAAAAAAGAGTTTTAAAGACTATAAGAAAATATACAAAATTGTTATTGGTAATCATTTTGTTGACAGAATAATAATTCCTTTTAATAATAAAATATTCTTAGCTGCAATAGGTAACTATTCCTGCAATGCTAGCAAAGAATTTCGAGCGGCACATCAAGTGGTAAAAAACGGCATTTTCGTGTTATTAGTGCAAACAAAAAGAAAATATCTGATTTATTTTATGAGCGTTCTAAATAAAAATACATAACTCACATGTACATATGTAATATGTACATACTTTGTATCAAATCTGCTAATATGTACATATGTATAGACAGAATTTGTACTGCCTGTTTTTAAAACACGAGCACAAAACTCGTTCGTTTAACTTGGATTTAAAACAAAATTTCAAAATTGGTTTTTGTTTTAAATGTAAATTAAACGAGCGACTTTTGCGCTCGTGTTCTTAAAACAGATAGGTAATATTAATTTTTACTTTTGAAATAGAAAATACCTTTTGTTTTTAAAAAATGTGTGTATGTTAATTTATATAAAAGTGATATGTATATGTGAAAATACACAAAAAAGATTTACAATGTACATACATATATACATATGTATATTCGAATGTTGAATTTAAAAATTCGTAATATTAATTTTACTTTTTAATGTTTTTTAAATAGAAAATATCTTTTGTTCTTAATTAATGAATGTTAATTTATAAAAAAAGTGATGTGTAAATGTGAAAACACACAAAAAAGATTTACAATGTTTTTAAGTAAATATACATACATATGTATATTCGAATGTTACATTTAAAAAAAGACTGAATTCGTAATATTAATTATTTACTTTTTACTGTTTTTTTTTTAAATAGAAAATATTATTTGTTTTTAATAAATGTACGAATAAGTAAATGTAAATTTATATAAAATTACTATATCTGAAAAGAGAATACTTGTTCCACTTAATCATAAAGAGGGTATTAACTAAAATTTTTTATTTCTTCGCTGTTTGAAAAATTTGGTCTTCTTTTTGGTAATGAAACGGTTGGTTTAAAAATTTATTTTCATATGCCTTTAATATTAAATTAAAAACGGGTTTGCGTCGTCGGAAAATTTTGAGTTAATACCCTCTTTATAATCAAGTATTGTTTTTATTATAATTGAAAACCTAGCTTTTTTCAGTACAAATATATAAGTATAAGTAATTTACTTAAAATTTAAACTACCTAGGAGTAGTTTAAAAACTAGTCTATTGGGTTGGTCTATGGAGTAATTAAGAAATTAGTCCTCTTGAGAATACCATGGAGTAGTTTCAAAACTAATCCACTGGGTTGGTCTATGGAGTAGTTATATGGAGTAATTTAAAAACTAGTCCTCTGGAGTGTACCATGGAGTAGTTTAATGGAGTAGTCTAAAAACTAATCCAATGAGTTGGTCTATGGAGTATGAACATGGAGTAGTTTCAAAACTAGTCCAATCGGTTGGTCTATGGAGTATGAACATGGAGTAGTTTTAAAACTACTCCTTAGTAGTCCAAAAGTGGGTTACATGGTCCTCTCCTAGGACATCGTAATGTTAAATAGACCATGTTTTTCCATACGTTTGGGTTACTTTTGGACTAGTCCTGGTCCCTTGTGGACTACTCTTTACACGCGCGTTTGGACTGGTCCTATTATTTGCAGGGTACTCGCTCATTAATTTCTTGTAGGGTTCTTTACAATGTCACCAGAACTGTCAGATGTGGCGATTTTTCGCCAAACGTGCGATTTATAAACCTAATTGGCGACGCAATTTTGTGATTGGCGACTTTTTGGCGAAATTAAAAAAAATTGGCGATTTCTAAAACGCGCTTTATCTTTTTTTCATATTTATATGAAAAAAATTATGAGTACTGGCTAAGATTTTTCTTGGAATTTTTAACAAATTTTAAAATCGCAATACGAATGCGGTTTATTTAGGTGATAAATTGATAATATTGCCAGATAGATAAGATTGAAAACTTAAAAAAATTGTTTTCAAAGAAATCTTAGGTTTTCGCACATTTTCCTTATCAGAAGTTATCAATAATCGGATCTTTACCGAAAAACTTATTTTGCAAAATAAATTTTAAAAACTGAATCGTTTTCGATTTCATATAAAAATGGGATTTTTTGCGATTTGTGCAACTAAATTTAAAACGACAAAATTTTAAAATTTGTTTGTTTTAAATGTATGTACATAGTACGAAAAAATAATTCTTCTGACATTTTTAAAAAGGAAGTTAAATGGTCTTATAAATTAAATAGAAATTTATATAGTACTTCGCTTGTTAGTTATTCTTTAAGTTTAAATAATAATAATAAAGTATTAAATTATCACATAAATTCATTTACATACATCGTTTTGACTTAGAAAATGTTTATAAAAGTAAATATAATTTTAATTCATTAATCTATTTGGTAGCATTTGCTTTTTTTATTTCCAGATGTTCGACCTTTAGTTTGAGCGTTTATTACCGATCTTGATGACTTTTGAGGACTTCCTCTTTATATAATTTCAATTTTTTCTTTTTTAACCTCTAAAGCTAAAAATAATTAAAAATACACAGAGAGCATAATTTTAACAATAAAAGATGTATGTATTAAAAATAAAATTTTTTAAATAACTATTAAAAAAGTTGTAGTATTATGTTGCAATATTTTTTTGTTTATTGAATTTGCTTATAAGCAACGTTGGGCAACGCTGTTAGTAAACTCATGCAAGTTGAAGAAATGAACAAGCCCCGCATATGGCCTTGTGAAATGGATATAAAGCAGGGGTTTCCATTTCTTTCAGTGTTGCCACTTTTTGGGTAATTACCCGAATTTGGTATAATTTTTACTGTCGTGGGTAGAGCGTGGGTAATTTCCAGTGTGGCCATATCCAAAAATATTTTACAGCTAAATCGCCTTAAAAATAGTGCTAAAAAATGCTAACAAAAATCCTAAACTGCCAAAAAATAATGCTAAAGTTTAAATTGTTTTATTTTTTTGTTATTTTAGTTAAAATACCTATAATACAATCTCACATCGTATCAATAAATCAAACTGATTAAAGAATAACAATATAATATTGATGAAACATAAAAAGTCTTAAAACTATAAAAGAAATATATTTCAGTCTTTATATACGTACAAAAAAAGTTTTTAAACAAAAGGTACCATCCCATAACAAAAAATCAAAGGAACTTGATCCATAAATGGGAATTATTTAGTATTTTAATAAAATTTATATAACATGTTTAATAAAATATTTCATCTATAAATTAAATACGTCATCAAATGAATATTCTTCTTCAGCTTCTGAAGAATCGATCAAGATATCATTATAATATATTAACGTCATTTTGTTTCGAATTTTCGTTTTTAGATATTTATACCACTAAAACCCAATTTTAACTTCCGCGTTGCTAACTGGCAAAACCAAGAACTGCATAGCAAAAAAAGCTAATTCACTGAATGGATTTTCATGTAATGAATGTGTATATCCATATACATTTATCCAGAAATCAACTGTCATATGAATTTGGTTTCAGCCACTGATGTTCCAAAGTTGTAATTTCTTCTACAGTTAAATCAATAATATCTTCTTACGTTCGCTTAATTTGCATTTATTGGTTTTTAAACGGTTTTCTAAGATGACATATAAATTGAGCTATAAAATCTGGGCATGTAATTCAAATTTGTTTTTTTCTATTTCAAAAGTTATGTTATCTCCAAGTCGAATTTATTATGGGTGGTCTTAAAAGCCCTGATGTCAAAAATTTTTTTGTATTATCTTTGTTTCTGTGAAATAAAACAATTTCTGTTTATGACATTGTACAATGATCTTACAAAAACAAATTGCTTGTGGTTTTTGTACGAGTTGTACTTGTTGTAGTACCGAGATTACCTGGAATGATTTCGCCGTGGGTATCTCTTTTCGATTCCAAGAAATTCAAAATCGTAATTGAATGAAAAAATCGTCTTAACATGAATTTAATGGATCAAACTGATCAAATTTTAAAACCATTTGATATGAAAGGCCCTTTAAAAGATTGTACAGTTTCTATAGCAAAAAGTAGGGGTTTGTATTTGCATTCAACAAAAGTGTGTGGTAGTTTTTCAAAAAAAGATTACTTTAATATTCTTAAATTAAATAATGCTTAAAAATGCTAAATTTGTTGTTGAAAAATGCTAAACAAAATGCTAACTGCTAAATGAAAAATTTGCAGCTTAATCAGACAAAAAAATGCTAAATCTAGCTGCAAAATAGCCAAAATGGCCACGCTGGTAATTTCTCTTAGGTGTAATTTGAAATTCTTACTTAAGATTCCCAAATAAAATCATGATTTGATTTCAGTGATTACATTTATTTCTTTTTAAATACTGGTGCTTAAAAATGCACGGTCTTCTGAATCAAAGTCTCGGTTTTTTTTTAAAGAAAATACTTCAATCACTAAATATATATTTTACAAAGTTTGGTAGTGAATGTCGCAAGGTGGAATCTTAGATTAGGATAAAGATGACTATCATAGTAATTTAGAACCCGAAGTTTATTGAACAAATTTATGCAAACTAAAAACTAGCCTAGGGGAATTTGTTTCCAATATTGCAACATACAATTCATTTTATTTTTATCTTGCAACTTTTGTATGTTTATTTTGAAGAATATTTAACGCCCTTTACAGTTGTAAAACTGAAATACGAAAGGTTCAGTTGTAGAAAACTCTGCAGTCATTTTGTATACTAAATAAGTTATAAAGTTTATTTTCTAAGAACATGAAACTTGAAATAGTATACAACACAAAAAAAATTAGTTGTAATCACAGATTGAAACACGGCTTTACCATTTGAAACTAATTTAAAACAAATATGCACCGCGCCTGTGCTTGACTTATCGTCCAATTTTGTGTCTTTTTTTCGAGCATTGCTGGCTGCATGTCACGAATAAAATGAACAACGTTGACCTCCAATACGCCAATTGTTGCTGGTTTATCAGCATTAACCGGTGACTTCACAGCCCAACAAAAAATAAACATGAGGTGTCACAGCGCACGGCCTTGAAGTCGAACCAGCTGATTTGTTTTTGTTATTAAAAAACCTGTGAAATTGATTAGTTGTTCTGTTATTGAAATAAAACAATAGATGGTACAAAACTAATAAATTTGTCATAAATGGCTAATAAGTTACTACAGAAAAAGTAACTTTTACAATTTTTAAACAGAACGGCACGGAACAGAACAGAAACAGAACAGAAACTATAATAATCGACTTATAGGCCAATTAAAAAAACACGAATTTGCAGTTCATAATTTTCACTGCATAATTCATCAGACCGCTCTTGCATCGAAATTCATAAATGATACCCCAGCTATGAAGACAGCAGAGGATATAATAAATAAAATTCGAGGCGGACATCATGCGCTTACCCACCGAAAAGTTGTAACCTTTTTAAAAAACAAAAATGCTGTGAATTGTGACCTGAAAATGTTTACAGAAGTTCGGTGGCTAAGTCGCGGTGATTGCCTGAATAGACTTTATGATTTAAGAGAAGAAGTTCTTCATTTTCTAGAAACTGAGAAAATAGAAAAAGTTTTAGTCCAGTGTTTAAAAGACAATAATTTTATTTTAGACTTAGCTTTTCTGGCAGATACGACAATTATGTTAAATGAACTTAATTTGGAATTGCAAGGAAAGGATCGCAATATATGCGACTTGTCAAAAATCATTCACAATTTTAAAACAAAACTTTTTCTTATCAAAGTTATTTTCGGGAATACAAAATTTATTATTAATACGATTTCCGTATGACGTGCTACATTCCCAGTTTTTCATAGTTTCTAATTTTTTCCCAAATTAAAAGTGGTGATTTTTCCAACTTTCCAAAAACTTCAGTTGTTTACAGAAATCTCGAAATCGAAAAAAGATATGAATATGCCGAAATATATGAAACACTTTTCAATAATTTTCAAGACAGTTTTCAAGATTTTGTAATTTTACAACCGCTATTAGATCTTTTCGAAAACCCTTTTCGTTGCGATGTAAGCAACTACGAATTTGATATTCAATCAGAACTAATCATACTACGAAGCGAAGTAAATGCCCCAGACGAAAATAATATTGTGGAGATCTGGAAAGATTTGGATGGCGAGTTCTATCTTGAACTAAAAAAAAATTCATTGAGGTGCCTCTCTTTATTCGGCACTACTTACCTATGCGAACAAATTTTTTCGGATTTAAAATTTATTTGTTCCAAGCAACGTAATAAATTAAGTTCATCCCATTTGAAAAGCATTCTACTATTACGAAACTGCCATAAAAGTATAAATTTAGAAGATTTTATTTTATAACTTGTATAACACAAGGGAAAAAATTAAAAATTTTTTGTGTTGCTAGAAAATTTGTAGCAGTTCTTTACCAATTCAATGTCGCTGACTTTAAAACTGCACTTTTTTTCTATCAGCTGTGATTTGCGTGCAATATTTATTTTTTATGAATTTTTAAAACATAAAAATCTTTAATTATTTACAATTGTTTGATAAGATATTTGAAACTGATTTAGAGTCAAAAAGCTTCCAAATAAAAAAAGTGTAGGTTTAAAATCAGCGACATTGAATTGGTAAAGAATTGCTTCAAATTTTTTATCAAAAAAAACGAAATAAAATGTTAGTAATATATTTTATAAGTTGTATAACACAAAGGTACAAAATTAAAATTTTTTTTTTTTGATAAAAAATTTGTAGCAATTCTTTACCAATTCAATGTCGCTGATTTTAAAACTACACTTTTTTTATTTGGAAGCTTTTTGACTTTAAATCAGTTTAAATATCTTATCAAACAATTGTAAAAAATTAAAGATTTTTATGTTTTAAAAATTCATAAAAAATAAATATTGCACGCAAATCACAGCTGATAGAAAAAAAGTGCAGTTTTAAAGTCATCGACATTGAATTGGTAAAGAACTGCTACAAATTTTTTATCAAAAAAAAATTTTTAATTTTGTACCTTTGTGTTATACAACTTATAAAATAGGTATTGTTTGAGGTTGAACTTTAAATTTTGTTACCTCAAAATTTAACACGGTTCACTTTATTTTTTAAAATAAATAAAACACTTTTTTTATTTTAAGGGTTTTTTGTATTTTAGTTTTTGTTTTTATATTTTGGTTTTAAGTTAACAATTTCGTTCTTTAATTTTTGTTTACAATGTTTTCTTTTTCTGTTTGTTTGTTTTGTGCGCGACGACGATCGAAACTAGAGTCTGTTTTTTAAATGATTTTAAAGGAGATCAACTTAGTACAAGAAAAATAATGTAATGACAGAATTGAAAGATAAATAACAATTTAAGGACCGTTAATATTTTACAGGGTGCTGTGTTTGGAACGAGTCATCATTAAACATTCCGGCCCCCATGACTTGGTGCAGTTTATCATAGGTCCAAAAAACAGATTTCAATGAAGCAAGGTGTTGTGATGATTTTGACAGATATGGCATCTAGGATCTCACTTCGATTCAAGTTTGCGGGTCGTGGGGTTGAGAATTTTGACAGCAATCAAATCTGTTGATGAGAAACTTAGAAATGCTTTGTGGGATGCCATACCTGTAAGTAGGAATTCAGTGTAACATTAGTTGGGAAAATTTTTTTTAAAAAAAATGTTAAATATATTTTAAAACAAAACCACAATTTTTGTAATGGGTCTGGTAACGATCCCATTTTTTGTCTGGATGTCCACAACTCGACAGTTTTGATCAGTTCCAATATGAGTCTTAGTGATTCGACCCATTTGCCATTCGTTGGGTGGCAAGTTGTTGTTTTTGATGACCACCATGTCGTTGACTTTAAGATTGTCCCTTTGAGTCTTCCATTTATATCTGCGATGTAGTTCGGCCAGATACTCGGATTTCCATCTTTGGCAAAATGAGTGGTAGATGACCTTCAGGCGTTTCCAGCGGTTGATGAGGGTCAGGTTTTCGCTGCTCACATCAGGTTCGGCTGGGGTCAATAATGGTGTACCAATAAGGAAGTGGCCAGGGGTCAATGGGTTAAGGTCATTTGGGTCATCGCTAGCAGGACTTAAGGGTCTAGAGTTTAAACACGATTCTATGCGAGTGAGAATTGTTGACAGCTCTTCAAAGGTGAATTTCATATCTGGTATCATTTTCTTTAGGTGGGTTTTAAAGGATTTTACACCGGCTTCCCAGAGTCCGCCCATATGTGGGGCACCAGGGGGTATGAATTTCCAATTGATATTTTGATGGCTATAGTTGTGGGTAACTTGGTTTTGAAGAGTTTTTATAAATTCCAGACGATCCTTTTTGATGAGTTCTGCTGCTCCGACAAAGTTCGTGCCATTGTCCGAATATATGATTGCTGGACATCCACGTCTTCCAATAAAGCGGGAAAAGGCAGCTAAAAATGCTTGGGTCGATAAATCACTTACTGGTTCTAAGTGAACAGATTTAGTGGCAAAGCATACAAATATGCAGACATACCCTTTTGTGATGAGACAGGCTCGACCAGTGAAGTTTCGTATATTAAAGGGTCCAGTGTAATCAACACCTGTAACGGTAAAGGGTCTTGATATTGTTGTGCGCTCAGGTGGCAGGGATGCCATTATCTGACTTTGAGTGTGTTTTTTGTAAAGTACACACGTTTTGCAATTATTTATGACAGTTTTAACTAAGGGCTTAAGACGAAAAATCCAAAATTCTGTTCTTATCAATCGGGTCATGAGCTGATTTCCTCCATGCAAAGTAATTTTGTGCACAAATTCTGTTATCATTCTGGCCAATTTTGATTCGTATGGCAACAGAATTGGACAGCGTTCGTTGTACGTTAATGCTGGGGACTGCGCTAAACGCCCATTGGCCCTTATAATCCCATTGCGATCGAGAAATGGCGTAAGGGTTAAGAGTTTACTTCGAGGGGAAATTGGACGCTTGTGAAGGAAAGCAGTATATTCATCAGGAAACAGAGTTTTTTGTGTCCAAATTATGATGCGATTTTTTGCAGATTGTATTTCTTCTGGAGTTGGTTCTACATATGAGATTTGACTTCTTGGTATAGGTCTTCCAAAGCGTAAAATGTATGCTATGGCTTCTTTAACTTGTATATCTGGGGCTGTGAATGTAAAGGGGTCTGATGAAATATTCCATTTTATCCCTAGAGTCTTGGTCCCGTCATTTTCTGACAGATTTAACCAGTCGAGTGGTAGTAGAGTCTCACTAGGTAAATCTTGAATGACTTGTGGCTCATTTGAGTTCCATTTCATTAGATCAAAGCCGGCTGATTTTAGGACAGAAGTTAATTCTTTTCTAGCTCTGATGGCTTCTTCTATAGTATGACCTCCTGCTAAGACGTCATCCACATACATATTTTGTTTGAGAATCTTGGCCGCTAATGGATGAGTCATTTGAACATCTTCAGCTAACTGAAGAAGCGTTCTGATGGCTAAATATGGGGCACAATTAACTCCAAATGTGACTGTGAGAAGCTCGTAATCTTCTATAGGGTCATTTTTGGATTTTCTGAATAAGATTCTTTGAAACTTTGTTTGAGTTGGGTCGACTAGTATTTGACGATACATTTTTGTAATGTCGGCGTTAAATACAAAGCGGAAAAATCTCCATTTTGCTATCAAAAGAACAAGATCTTGTTGAAGAATGGGTCCTGGATATAAAATGTCATTAAGACTATTCTTATAAACTCTAAGTTTAGTGGTCAATCGGTCTGGTTTTATTATTGCGTGATGCGGCAGATAATAGTTTGGAGCTTTGTTTATATCCGAGGGTTCGATTTTTCTCATGTGTCCTAACACAAGATACTCTAAAATAACGTTGTCATATAATTGTTTTATTTCGGGTTTTTGGCTGAGCGTGCGTTCCATTCTTAGGTACTGAGCCATGGCAATGTTGCGAGAAGAGCCTATTTCTTCTGTTTTTTTGAAGGGCAGGGTAACTATATACCTTCCCGAGTCGTTTTTACGAGTTGTTTTTTGAAAATTGTGTTCCACAATAGTGTCCTCGTCTGACCTCAAAATCTGTTTTGGGTTTTCCTCCACCTCCCAAAAGCGTGTGAGGATTCGGTCAAGGGACGATGTATTCAATAAAGAAATTGTTGTTCTGGGTTGAGTAATTTTTGGTGTTGGTCCCCCCACAATCCAGCCAAATACTGTTTTTTGTGCCAAAAGGGATCCAACAGACCGCATCGGTGTGTCCATGCAATAAATCGATGGGCCTATGTCGAGGCCTATTAGCAAGTCGATGGATCTACTTTGATTAAAGTGAGGGTCTGCAAGTTGCAATTTTGCAGCCTCACTGAGCCTTAGCATGTCCAATGTTTGAGGTGGTAAATTAGAGGGAAGGGTCTTGAGAACTGGGGCCCAAACTTCTAACTTAAACGATGTGTCCACCCGTGAGCAAAGGTTAAGCAAACATGCTTTAGTTGAGGTTTCAGAAACTGTTTGACTCAAACCAGAAACGTGAACTATGTTTCTTTTAGTGGGTAATTTTAATCGGTTTTTTAGTTTGTCCGATACAAAGGTTGATTGTGAACCAGGGTCGATGATGGCTCTAGCCTGGTATCTTTGACCTCTAGTTTCTATTTCGACGATAGCAGTGAAAAGCAACGTTTCGTGGTCTGTTTGATTTGTCGATGTTTGTATGTTTTCGCGCAGGGTCAGGGAAGTAAAGTTAGGAATACTTGATCTTGAAGTGGACTGTATGTATTGGGCTTGAGCTGCGGCACTTGTGCTTGGTTGCTCGTCAGCGTTATTTTGTGGCAAGTTTGTAGGCTGGGTCACTGTTGCCTTGTGCAATAAAGTGTTGTGTTTTTGTTTACACAGCCTACAACTGTATTTACTAGGGCACTCCCTGACACTATGATTGATCGACAGACAGTTGTAACATGAATTTGTGACTCTTACGATATGAATTCGATCACTTACATTTTTTTCTAAAAATGTGGGGCATGACCGTAGGGTGTGTGACTCGCTACAATGTTGGCATGTTATGGCGTTATTATTAGAACTTTTAACGGGTTTATTGTTGTTCTGATTGCGACTCTCAGATTTCGCAATATTCGTTTGGAATGAATTGAAGTTTCGTTTATTCTGGGTATTTTTTGCGACTTCAGACTTGGGAGGTATAGGTTTGTCCTTTGATGATTTTATATTGCCTACTGATTCTAGGGTCTTAAATTTGTGGGTCAAAAACTTGTCGAATTCTTGCCATTTGGGTACTTCGGCACAATCTTCACGAGAATTTTCAAATTCTTGAACAAGGGCCCTGGGAAGTTTTTGAGAGCAAATATAAATTAAAAATGACTCCCATGTTGAAGTGTCAATTCCTAGTGTGCCTAATGTATGCCTACAATCGTTTATTGTCCTTTGTAATTTTTTAATTGAGGCTCCAGAGTCTGTAGATGCATGAGGCAGATCCAAAATAATTTTATATTGCTCGTTAACCTGCATCCATTTATTTTCGTACCGGTCAACTAAATTTTTCCAAGCTATGATAAATCCGTCGTTTGTTAAAGGGACGTGCGTAATTGCATCTCTGGCGTCTCCACCGGTTTTTTGCATCAGATAAAAAAGCCTTTCAACATTGCTAATTTGAGGATTTCTAATGTATATGGCCAGGGCTGCCAGAAATGGGAACAAAGAAGGTTTTTTTAATTGAACCTAACCTTCGTCTAGACAAAACAAAAAGTCTTGTTTTTGGGGAAAAAATCTTAAAATCTTTTTTCGGTTAAAAAATCTTAAAAAATAAGGTAAAATCTTACTTCTGGCAGCGCTGTATATGGCTGTGAACAAGTCACGAAAACTCGGCCATAATTTATAATCCCCAAAAAAGATGTCGGTGTCGCAAGGAGGGAGTCTTATTGATGAAACCTCTCTTTCTACTGGAATATTTGACTGGCGTTCAACTTTTTCCATGGTTGTGTCCGAAAGCGCATGGATTTCAGCGTTGATTGACGAAAGACAATTTTTATAAGCCATTAGGGCAGTTTGGTATCGCTCCCGTAATTTTTTCCTGTCAATTGGTTTATCACCATCCTGATCTATGTCCCTACATTCTTCATATGATCTTTTTACTTGTGTCCATATGGAGTCTAATTCTACTCGAATAATTTCCAACGCGTGTACATTATCTTCAGCACGCGCTTCTGCTTGAATCTTCTCGAAGTCGACTAAGTCGTTTGTGCAATTGACGAATTTTTTCAGGGACATATTTGTAAATTGAAAAAGAGTCAGAATAATAATAAAATTGAGTCAAAAAAATTGCCTGCTAGCGATAAAAATAAATTGTGTCTTGAAAATTTTGAGTCAAATATTGTTTTAATTTCCCCGGTTAATTTTTCAAAAATTGACGCAATGGTAACTCGTTTTTTATTTATTTGGATGGTGACGTCACGGTTTTTTTATCTTAAAAATTGCAGCGGCAAAAAATTAAAGAGTAATACAACAAGCAAGAATATTTATTTCTTGTTGTATTGTATAATTTGACTTACTTGTTGTTGTTGGGTCTTATTTTTTTTGTGTCACTGCGTTTATTAAGCCTTCTGTTGTTGTTGTTGTGTCTGCCAATAATTCTGTTGTTATTGCTGCTACTGCGCCAAGGAATTTGGGTACCGTTAGATTTTGTTCACTTTTAACTTTGAAAATTTTAATTTTTAAACACAATTATGATTTAAATAATTTTTTAATAAAAATCTTAATGTTTCGTTTCGAAATGACCAAATGTTTGGGGGTTGATTTTGTTTAATTTAATAATTTTTGGATTTTATTTTCAGAGTCACACTTTCTATTAGAGTCACAAACACTTATTTTTTGTAAAATTAAATTTGCACACACGGTAGGTAGGTATCACGTTTTATTTATTTTTTATAAAAATTATCCGGTTCGTTTGGACCAAAATGTTTGAGGTTGAACTTTAAATTTTGTTACCTCAAAATTTAACACGGTTCACTTTATTTTTTAAAATAAATAAAACACTTTTTTTATTTTAAGGGTTTTTTGTATTTTAGTTTTTGTTTTTATATTTTGGTTTTAAGTTAACAATTTCGTTCTTTAATTTTTGTTTACAATGTTTTCTTTTTCTGTTTGTTTGTTTTGTGCGCGACGACGATCGAAACTAGAGTCTGTTTTTTAAATGATTTTAAAGGAGATCAACTTAGTACAAGAAAAATAATGTAATGACAGAATTGAAAGATAAATAACAATTTAAGGACCGTTAATATTTTACAGGGTGCTGTGTTTGGAACGAGTCATCATTAAACAGGTATATTACTAACATTTTATTTCGTTTTTTTTTTTGATAAAAAAAAATTCTGTGGTTCGGTTTGTGCTTTGTTGTGATACAGACGTGTATTTTTAAACCCGCATACAATTTAAATTAATCATTAATTACATTTGATTTTGTAATAAAAATATTTAGCGAATGAACGCAAAAATATAAATAATTTTTAAATAAATTATTTAACTTAAAAGTGAACAATTACACTCACAATATTCTGTACGTAAAATTAACTGAAATTGTAATATAAAATAAATGAAAGTTCAATTAAAAACCGGTCTACCTATTTTTCATTTATTTTTAACAACAAGTTCATTTAATTTTTACTGTCAAAAATTCAACACCATATTCAGTAAAAACGATTAAATATTCAGTTATTTATTAAAATTTTACTGTCAATTTTTTACTGTCAAATTGACCCCATATTCAGTAAAAACAATTAAATATTCAGTTATTTTATTAATTTTTCGTTTACTCCACAAAAGAGCCGAATTTCTAAAAAATTCCAGACAGACACCTGTCCGCTTGTTTTTCTTATAAGCGAGAGAGGGAGAATATTTTTATTTACTTACCCAGTCACACACGTTTGTTTTACTTTTGTTGTACTGACCACGTTGTTTACAGAAGAACTCTCAATTATAAGACAGCAGCAGCATGACCGATATGGCATCGCAATTAATTTACTTTTAAAATTTGATGTAGGTATTTAACTAAATTATTTTAACAAATAGAAAATGGGTATTGCTTACACAAAACAAGCAATTCATTTTTTATAGATAAGTAAAAATTAATTTTTGGTAGTAAAATTATATAAAATAACTGAATATTTAATTGTTTTTACTGAATATGGTGTTGATTTTTTGACAGTAAAATTTTATAAAATAACTGCATATTTATTTGTTTTTACGGAATATGTAGTTAATTTTTTGACAATTAATTTATAAAAGATAACTGAATATTGATTTGTTTTTACTGAATTCGCGGTTGAATTTTTGACAGTAAAAATTAAATGAACTTTTCGTTGCTTTAAATTACATTTGTATTTACTTAAACATAAAGAAGAATTTAACTCAATCAACGGACAATATTAACTGCAACTGAAAATCCGTATTAATATGCACTTAGTTTTTTGAATAACTGTTAGAATCAGTTAAAAATAAAATTGCTTGGAATTTTAAATGTTTATTTATTTAAAAATGACTGAACGGAATATTACTTAAATAAACTACAGTCCGTTACTGTAATAATATTGTGAGTGTAGCAAAACAAAAAATTAAATAAAGAATTGTAAAAAAATATATGTATGAATGTACATGTGTACATACATATGTATGTATGTCTGAATACATAATCTGAACAAAAAACATTCTAGTTTAAAACTCTTATTTTTTGGTGTTGTAAATATAATAAATAATAAAAATATTTAAAGCACAGCAAAAAAAATGAAAAACAAAAACAACTTGTTTTTATGAGTAAAAACAATGAAACAACAATAAAACTAAATGAAAGAAATGCATACGTAACAGTAAATGCTAAAGAATGCAATGCTGAAATAAATAAAACAAAAGAAAACAATACTAACTACCTAACGGCTAAGCCAATTTTTCGCACACGTTCCCTCTCACCCTCGGTGTTTACAAAAACCGTGGATAGTGATACTTTAAAAAATATTAAACTGTCTCTGGGTCAGTGTTGCCAGAACTTTTAGAGGAAAAATCAGCAAAAAACCATAATTTTTTATCAAAAAATCTGCAAAATCTGCGTCAAGGTTTTAAAAATCTTCAATAACCCTTCAAAACACATTTATTGCATTTTTTATGTAGTTTATTTAGAAAAAGATATTAAAATAAATTTCAAAATATGTTCCCGAAGTTAAAATCGATGGTAGTTTTAAAAATCGTTCTGGTCAATATCAGTGGTCCTCGAAGTATGAGGTATAAAAAAGGAAATATTTTTTTTGAACTTTCAACACAGAAAAGTTATAAAAATTTGTTCGATTTTATGAACCTGGCTAATAATTTATGGATATTATTACATTAAAAATATCTATTCAAATTTAATTACTCAGGCTGAGTAAGGATTAGTCACATCTTTGTTAATTTAAACAACAAATTAAAAGTTAATTGCGGGATGACATAAGTCCCGCGATATTAATGTGTCAAGACAATTTTTAAGTTATCTTTTGTGAATAATTTTTCTACTAATGAATCTATTTCCACACGGTTCTTCCATGAATGGTTGATTACTATATTTTTTAATCAATGCAAGAAGTGGAAATAGTACAATCATGACAATGTAAATAAGTTCCCACCGAGCTAAAAAATCTGCAATGTTAAACCAAAAATCTGCAAATCTGCATTTTGACAATTTTGGGGAAAAAATCTTCAAAATGCAGATAAATCTGCACTTCTGGCATCGCTGCTCTGGGTACAAGTGTACAAGGTGCAAGTGTTATCGTGCCTGCAAGTATTTCCGCACCTGCAAGTGTTGCCGCGACGGCAAAAATAATCTTAAATGATACAATGAGCTCAACCACGCACTCAATGGAAAACCCACTAGTAAAAAGTTTTCAAAAGCCTCAAGTATAGTTTGGTATGGACAGTTATATAACAGTGCTTAAGCGGGGTCGCAGCCCTACCTCCTCAGCTGTTGCTTCGGCCTCAAAAGTACCATCTTTTGATAAAACAAATTCACAAAATCGTTTTGCAATTCTGGAGGATGAATCCTCAGAAGCACCAAACGTGATAAAATCGTTTAAGCCTCCCCCGATATATGTTAGGGAGCAAAATTCAAATCAGCTTATAAAGAGTTTGGTCTCGGTGATAGGTGAAAATTCGTTTTACGTAGCGGCAATTAAGCGTGGTAGTATAAACGAGACAAAAATTCAAGTAAATCATGAAAACGATTTTCGCAAAATTACTAACCAATTTGAAGCACTAAAAAAAAGTTTTTATACATACCAACTGAAGAGCAGCAAAGGTCTTCAAGTAGTGATAAAGGGAATTGACTCATGTGTTGACCCTGAAGAAATAAAAACATTCCTTGAAGAGAAAGGCTTCAAAATAAAACATGTAGTTAATATTAAAAATAGGGGAAAAATTCCCCAACCACTATTTCGAGTGGAGTTTGAGCCCGGCGATGTTAAGCTAAAAAAAAAACGAAACCCATCCTATATACAGCTTGAAATATATCCTGTACAGGAAAATCACGATAGAGGAGCCGCACAAAAGAAATGGACCCGATCAGTGTTTAAACTGCCAAGAATTTGGTCATACTAAGGCATACTGCTACTTACCCCCTGTTTGTGTAGTATGTGGTGAATAACATGGTACAGTTCTTTGCGATAAGTCTAAAACCGATCCAAACGTAAAAAAATGCAGCAACTGTGGTGGTAATCACACTGCCAATTATAGAGAATGCCCTGTATACACAATCGTCAAGCAGTCGTCTGGGCCGAAAACTAACCCCCCTCAAACGCAGGTAACAAATCAAGTAAACTCTAATGACATTCGGGCTACGCAGGCTAGTAATAACAGAACCTCTTATGCTAACGTTTTAAAATCAAACCATGTGCCAATGCAAGGTGCTTGTAATGATGAAACACCCGTTTCAAATTTGAGTCGATTAGAAAAAACCATGGAAACATTAGTGCAAACAGTATATAATTTTACGAACACAATGGGTAATATGATGCAGGAAATTCTAAGAATGCAATCAATGTTATTGCAAGCTGTTCTTAACAAGCCATGAACTGTTTAAACATTTGTTTTTGGAACGCAAACGGCATCCGCCAACATAAAAATGAATTAGAATATTTTCTTAAAAGTAAACAAATTGATGTCATGATGGTTTCTGAAACTCATTTGACCTCAAGAAATACGTTTAAAATTAATGGTTATATACTATATGATACCAAGGACCCTCGAGATAGAGCTTGTGGAGGTTCTGCCATTTTAATAAAAACCAGAGTCAAACACTACCTCATAGGTGATCATCGTGAAGATTATCTTCAAGCAACACACATTTGCGTTGAAGAATTAAATAGAAACGTAGTAATCTCATCGTTCTACTCCCCAACTAGATATTCAATATCAGAAGGCCAATATTATAATTATTTTAAATCATTAGGACCTTGTTTCCTGGCCGCTGGCGATTATAACGCTAAACATACCTTCTGGGGGTCCCGACTTATAACACCAAAGGGTCGTGTTCTATTTAATACTATTTCAAAAATGGAATTGAATGTGATAGCGAGCGGACAAGCAACATATTGGCCTACTGATCAGCAAAAAATTCCAGATGTCATCGATTTTGGCGTGGTTAAAAACATCCCTTTAGAAACGATTTATGTTGAAGCTTCCTTAGAATTATCTTCCGACTACACACCAACAATTGTTACTTTAATGAACCCCAATAAAATTGTATCTCCAACTGGTTACTAAGCGACGCCAGCTACACTAAGCGTCCACGAAAACAGTTATGAAGCATCTCGTTATTTACAGGATCATATAACTCAACTAGAGATATGGCTAAAACAATGGAGGATAATGGTAAATGAGCAAAAATGCGTACATATAACATTCACATTGCGCCGGGAATCTTGCCCACCTATTAAAATCAATAATCAAATAATTCCTCAACGATCGCATGTAAAATATCTCGGTATACATCTGGATCGGCGATTAACGTGGAAATGCCATATAGGGGCAAAATTAACTCAAATGAAACTGCCTATCTGGTGCTACGGTATTCAACTATGGGGCACTGCCTCGGCCTCTAATATCGAAAAAATTCAAAGGCGTCAAAATAAACTTCTTCGAATTATCACAGCCGCTCCCTGGTACGTTAAAAATTCAAACATTCATAAGGATCTCAATGTGCCATTAGTAAAAACTATGATTACAAAATATGCGGTAAAATATTTGAAAAGGCTTGCACAACACCCAAATCCAATAGCTCGGAATATTTTAAATCATGGCGGCCACACTCGCTTAAGAAGAAGAGATACTGCAGCACTCATTGAATCAGAAGAGCGATAAACACCCACATATGTGAACATAAACCGTTATGACGAAATTTTGTCTTGCACTGGCTGGACATTTGTAATGTATTAGGTTAAGATTTGATTAATTATTGTTAGTTCGTATTAAATATATGAAGATTCAATAAATAAATAATGAAAAAAAAAAAAAAAACTTTTGGAGTTTGATAAGGACGAGTCTTCCAATAAAGAGTGTACAAATAATGAGGCAGAATTTTTGGAGAATGGTTTACACTCAGTTTTGGAGAAAGCTGAGTAAACCTAGATCGGCTTACTAGAAGGTAACGGCACCAAAGGACATGCCGAAGGGTATCCAGAGAATTCGAAATGTCGTGGAAAAATATTAATTGTACACGTTACTATGGATAAAAAAATCGTTGACCTTCGGAAACGTCTCTAGAAGATGTTAAAGTGGTAAAATCCTAACGCAGTATTTCATTGGTTGGTACGGGGACAAAAAGGTCAATGCCGCCGTTGCAAGACGGGTACACACCTATTAAAATGTGTGTATTGAAGTATTTTCTTATTTTGCAGTATCAGTAAAAATCGTTTTTATATTATTATGCGTCATTTGGTTTTAATTCGCACTCATTCAAATGAATATTTTATATCAATGAAAATCCTAATTCATCCCTGAACTTTTAATGACGAGCCGTTTAACTAATGCGAACATATTCTCGCCAATGACACGCTAATGTTAAAATCTAGCATGTTTCGCCTAAAAAGAACCAGTGCATTATCCTTGGAACCCATGCATTTATTACTTTTTTAGATGTCTCTTTTTTGTCGGGGTATTATGTATTATTATGTATAATAATGAGCTGAAGAATTGCCATATTTTTACAAAATAAAATAGGTTTAAATTGTTTTCGGTTATATTTTCTGTACAAATTTTTCTAAAACTACATTATAAATCCATTAATTTCTAAGGAATTAGAACATCGATCCATCCATCTAAATAATGAAGTTTCATTGAAAGTAATAAAATTCTAATATGAAGCTATGAACCTCCTACGTCTTAAGGGTTCTTAATTAAATAATATATATTTTGATTCGATGTAATATAGAAGATATTTTCATAAAATTCTATTAAAATGTATTTTTCTAAATTAATTCTTAATGGAATAGTTAAGCACTTATATGTATGTATATACAAACTTTGTTTAAAAATTATCGTATATATGGAAGGTGGGTGGAATTTTCAAACTAAAAACTTCTTAATTTTCATTAGTTTTACTTTTTGGTACTAAATACTTGATTTTTTGTTCTTTAATATACGGGGCTTCTTTTCACAAATAATTTCTTTCATCAATATTCTCAAAATTAACAACCGCTAATCTAAGATGCTTGTTTAATATTTTGAATGCCCAGAAATAATGATTAAATTTTGTGTATTCCTGACCAATAAAATACAAGCTGATTCAAAACTTCATTGTTTTAAAAATTGACTGTTTTTAATAAAATTGTGTATTTTGTACAATCAAACTTAAAGTAAATCATTATTTTTAAAAATAAAAAAATCATATTTTGAAAAAAAAAATTTAAATGGTATTTTTGTAAAAAAAAAAAATCAAAAATATGATAAAATCGCTGTTTACATAATATATTCAAACAAAAGAAAACAAAACTTTGTCAAATTAAACTTAGTGTGTCTAAACACCGAACAAAGTTTAAAAGAGAATTCAAAAAACTTTGTCAAAGTAAACTTTGCCTGTCTAAAAGGGGACTAATGAATTATTTTATTTAGGGGGTTATCAGAGATTAAAATAAGAACAAATGAAAGTAGTCTACAAAAATGTCGCTCGGATGTGACATTTCTCTTAAAAAATATTTTTAGTATTTAATAAAGTTGCAAAAGGCAATGCAGTTATTCTAAAAATGTAGAAGACAGGCAGTTAAGCACTGAACGCAAAAGTCTTCAAACATGCAATTCTAATGAAGCAATGCGCGAATGATTATCCGCCTAGTGAAAGAGCTCAATCCAAACTAAAACATTTTTTATATTATTTTAAATAAAAGTGAAAACAATATAAATTCTGTATAATGAAGTTTCTATATAATGAAGTGATTTTATGGTCCCATGCAGATTCATTTTAGGGAAGTTCGACGGTATTTATTTCTGTATTAAATGGTGACTTTTCGATGCTGTATTACTATTAATTTCAAAGTTAAGTATTTTTTCTGAAAATGACAAACAAAATTTTATCGCTAAGGACAAAGTTATATTTTTTCTTGAAGTTATATTTTAAGCATACGATTTAAGTTCTCTATGTTTTGATACAAAAATAAAGGTCCTTTGTTCCAACTAGGAATCCCTGGAATTTATAAGTGGTGCTTAGGTTTAAAGTATCTGAAAAAAGTTCAACATATTCTTTATTGTGATATTCAATATGGGATTTTAAATTAATAATATTTAAGCTTGTAAAATTTGCCATAAGCAATATATCCAATAACTCAATTAAATTTATGACAAACGCTCACAACTCGCTATTAACATATACTAAATCACCGATAATAAGTGGGGAAAAATGAGCGAACGTAAGCATTCCTTACCTCACATCTTAAGTTTTAATCCCTTTAAATGGCGTAGTTGTATTTCGGGAGACTTGTTTCCATATTCTGTTTCACCATAGTTAAAGTTTTGTTTTCTTATATCTAAAAGTTATAAATCGAATGACTTGTTTTAGAAAAGTTTAATAATGTGACATAAATCACAATTTAGAATACCTTATAAAACATCATGCAGAATATCAGCGTATAAGTTTTCAGTTACGTGGTAACGGTTTATATTATTAAATATTGAATTTTTTCTAATACCTGTATTATCGGAATCAACCGGAAAAATATCATGGGAATAATTTGATAAATTTCTTAAATGATTTACGCTTTCTTCAAAAAGTGTTTTAGCTTGTTCTTTATCGACTTTACAAGTTCTGCAAAAATATTTCGATAAAAATAAACGTGAGAACCCGAATACACATTTTACACGCGTGTTTGGACTAGTTCTATTATTTGCAGGGACGTTATAAACAAATACATAAATACTTTGTACGTTAAAAGGTTAAATTATAAAAACTTGAATAAAATAAAGTAAAAGAAAACCAATTATTCTGATTGTTTGGGTGCGAATGGGGGTACCTGTTTCTGGATGAATGCACTGGGTAGACTGTGACACAATTGAGCGTTGTCCAGGGACCTCAAGCAATAACTTCTTGCGGTAGATCGTGTCTCGTTAACACACACAAACGATAGTGATATACAAAAACCAACCCTTAATTTTTGTGGCTCAATGGCACTTTTGTGGCTCTTTTCGTTTGAAATAAGAACCACATTCTTTTTTTTTTGTTTTAAGTTTGCCTTTTTTTATTTATTTTATTTCGTGGGGTGAATTCATAGAAGTCGTAATTTTAAAATGTTGTTATTTTTTATTGATGGATATTAATAAATACATAAAAAACCAACATTAAAAAAAATTTATTTAACCTTTTATGGGCTTTTTTTATTTTGGAAAAATTGTAATTTTTGCTGCAATTGTAAATTAGAGCATACTTTAGGTGCTTTTGTTTAAATAAAAAGAATAAATAATTAATATGTAATATTAGCGAAATTTTAACATAAAATCCTTTTTTTTCTCAAAAATCACTAACTCTACAGATTTAACTCAAAAAAGTCACATTTGAAAATATTATTAATGTTTATTTATTTGTTTACAAAAAATTAAAAATGAATGGAACTTAAAAGAAATCTATTGAACACGGCTTCTATGGTATTTTTCCTACTGCATTTACGCGAAAAGTGCACCCTATAACTTTAAAAGTCCTTGTTTCTAGCTTCTTGAGATTCTTCAGTTAGTTGGCCAATAGGCAATTGGGAAATCGAATTAATTTCTGGCCCGTGAATGAAGTATTTATGTAGAGTAGGAGGCATATAATACCATGGATAATTTTTAACAAATATCCTGGCAGTAAGTATCATTAGCGAAATTTTAAAATCTTTCGATATTGACCACAATGCCACTGGAAACAACTATTGATATTGTATGCGTATTTTTTATCAAATGCAAATCAAGTTTTGTAATTTCTGAAGATACTTCAGCATTCTTAAAAAAACGCCTTGCAGTATTCTCATCGTTTGAGTTTCCAAAACCTGGGTTTGGTTGGTAAACAATCAATTAAATTTTCTCTCTCAATTCCTTAAATACGTTTTTTGTATCAGCAATAAATTTTTTTCATCATCCCAACTAGTTTGCCATTTTTTTATCAGGAGTTTATATGATAAGTGAATACAGGGCTGCCAGACTTGGGGATTGGGGATTTTTTTGGGGGATTTAAAAAATTTGGGGATTTTTTGGGGATTTTAAACATTTTAAATATAATTTTCCCTTCTTTTATTATATGCGCTTATTTTTCTTGAAAAAATTAGCAAAACTTTTACCTTACTTTTATCAACAACTAATACAGTGTAGAGCGTCTTAATTAAGATTAACATTTTTCTTAAGTGTGTAAAAAGTGCTTAAAAGCTTACAAAATTTTCAGTGAGTGTTTTAAAAAGGAAGTATTAAAAAAAGAATCTTAAACCGTTGACAACACATACAATTTTTGATTTTTTAAAGACAATTTTCAAGCAAACATGTCTTTCCCAAAAATAAGTAAATCGTTACCTGAAACGCAAAAGGAACTTATTAACGAATAATTAAAAATCAAAGTTTTCATTGATTCTGATCTATTGCATCAACACAAATGTCCACAAAAAAAATCTTTCAACTAAAATTTGCGATTTTATTATCAAAAAACAAAAGGCCATATCTACAAAAGATACTATGATGAACGCTAAAAGGCCTAACTGACAGTTTGCATAATATGCTAAATTGTAAAAAAAAACTGGAATGTTTTACTAGAAAAATAAAAGAAATTTAAGTAAAAACAGTTAATGTGGTTTATTAATTTATCATTTTGAATAGTTTTTACTTCTGCTGTGAAAGTTTCAAAATGTTAGATAGGGCCTTTTGCGTATTAGGTGAGGAAATATAAAAGACAATTTAATAAATTTTGGGCAAAAGAATGCGGGGCTATTGGTTAGTAGTTACTTATTATGCTTCGAAGTATTAAATAATCGACGGATTTATGTATTTTTTTATGGATGGCTAAAACCGACTGAACAAGCTCTAAATTCTTATAAATTGGCTCATATGTCTTCAAAAACTCCTCACTGGAATTACATAAAAAGGATTTAAAAAACATGCCGAAACCAGTCGCTACAAACAAAATAAATAATTTGTTTACTAAAAATTTTCATTTGGGGATTTTTGGGGATTTCCTATTAAAATTTTTCTTACTATTTTTAAAAAAATTTAAAATTTTTAATTAACAAGATAAAAAATTTGTTCAGAAAAAAAACAAAAGAAAATATTAACTTTTGAAGGTTTTGATTTTTAGTTTGGGAATTTTTTTCCATTTTTTGGGGACAAGGCAAAAAAGTACCTGGCAGCCCTGAGTGAATAAGACACTCAAAAAATCTTATCCATCCATGAAGGACAGATAAACCAAACTCCATGCTATCTATATTAACATCTTTTGAAATAATAATTTCTATATTGTTGAATT
The DNA here is from genome assembly GCA_949318255.1 of Pollenia labialis. Lineage (NCBI taxonomy): Eukaryota > Metazoa > Arthropoda > Insecta > Diptera > Polleniidae > Pollenia > Pollenia labialis. Next base: position 43,094,646 of record OX439142.1, on the reverse strand, counting down.
CTTTACTTGCGGCGCCACTTTGGACTTTTTGTCTGTTATGGCTTTACAAACTTTACCGTCAATCATCACTAGAATTAGTTTGTGAGTAACTTTCACTAATCTCTTTCTAACTAATACTACCGAATCGACAAGAGCCTTTTTCTCAGTCACCACTCTTTCTTTTTTGAGTTTAATATTTTCGATCGTCTCTTTTAAACGTTAAATTTTCAGGGGCCTGCAAAAATTAGTGGAAGACGGTCGAGGATTTTGCCAAATTGTTTTGATTTCACAAACTAGTTTCAATGGTTCAATCGACGTTATAAATACTGAAGAGTCTGAGGCGTTCATGTCATGAACATCACACTCATTAGCTACAATAACAACAAGAGATAATAAAAACAACTTTTGTTTGTTATATTCACATTGATTTTTGGCAACTGGTGGCAAATTCTGGCACTCGATATCGATCGAAATTGCAGTGCAACTTAAATGGAAATTTCGATCGATATCAAATGCCGTAATTCGACCCCTGGAGTTCTTTCATAAAAACCTTCATAGCTCAAAATTCGCACTAATGCGCAAATAGGCATTTTGGGATCTGGGATAATCACTTGAAATATCAACATTTTCTCTTTTAATCAATGCACGCAAAAATAACAAAAATGATTAGACTTTGAACACACACTGCAAATAAAGTAAACAACGTAGGACTTTTATTTTTGCAGTTAGTGATGTATAATTTTATCTACTTTCATATGGTACCAAATACGGCTGAGAAAGTTAAAGTTCATCTTTTGAATTAATCGCCACTTTTGATGGGGTTCGCCCCTCTGTGCGGCGTCTGGCTGGTTCGGTTTTCTTAAGCAGTGATCAAAGCGAATTCATTTTTCAGGTGGCGTTAATAGCACAACTGAGCAACATACTACATGATTGGTTGCTCCCAACAATAAAGCTAGAGGTCCACACCACGCGTTACTCGCTTTTTCGCAGCATGCGCAGTGTTCAAAAAAGTAGTTACATGCAAAAAAGCGTTGATGCCTTGAAGCGAAAAGTAGCTTTACTTTCTACTTTTGTAAGCGTCACAAGCAGCGTTCGAACAAATCAGCTGATTTTAACAAATTAAATTTAATTTTTACTTGTGGTGCTGCTGCATAAAAAAGCGTTGCATGTAACTTGAAACGTAGAACGCAAGTAAGGGTAAAAGAGCATGCACTGCGTGAGGCGAAAACGCGTGGTATGGACCTCCAGCTTAAACTCCGTTCCACACGACGGAATGGCAGTTGCTGTCCACACGGGCAAACAAAAATATATGTTTACACCAGCCAGACGCCACCACTGATAAAAAAAACTTAAAAAATTATTGATTGCCTTCAAAACTCCATTTAACATTTTCTGATTGAAATCACGAAACTTTAAAAAGTTAAATATTTAATATAATAAAAATTATTCATGAAAAATAACAAAATTTTGAATTAAAAATTCTGTTTTTTTAGTTTGGCTTAATTTCAACGAATTTTTTAGAGAATTTTCTTCTATTTTGTCCAACAAAAAATTGCACTTCAATTCATTTTCCATACAATACATTCTCAAAACATCTGCGAAGTTTAAAATATCCTTTGTTGTGAGTAGATCTTTTTCAACAATAAACATTTCGTCTTCATTTTCACAATCATCATCTTCTTGTGTAGAGTCTTCTTCGTAAGCCGCCTGTAAAATTTCTTCATTAGTCAAACTTCCAAAACAAACAAGATCATCCACGCAATGCAAATATTCAGATGGATAAGAAACAACTTCGGTAATAAAATCTTCGTCTTCATCACTTTCAATGATATCAGTATTGGTATGGAAGCCAGACTGTGAAAAATATTAAATTATAAATTCGAAAAATAAATGGAATGTTCATACATTTTTGAAACAGTTTGCAATTGTCTTAGTTTTCACCAACCACCATGCCCGTTTTACAAAATTTAATGCATTCAATATTGTAACCGATTTCAGATAATCAAGCACAGTCTTTACCTTTTCTATACTACATAACTGCTTTTACACCACATATAATCTGTCGCTATTGATATTTAAAAGCATGTATTTATGATGCCTCGGTCTAACGTCTGTACTAAGGTAGAAGTACATACCACGCGTTAGTGCACGCGACTTAAGTATTCTTTTAACTAGTTAACTAAAAAAACACAATTCAATTCTTTTTTTTTAATTAGTTTTGCATTTATTCATTGAACTTTTAGCACTTATACTTGGTTATTTAACCAGCGTCGCAACAAGACTGGCTTTACATTTATTCTTATGTTTAACATGATACTTTGCGTTAATATGATTTTAGTAAAGTGTAAAAATGATCAATTTTGCATATTCTTTTCATTTAGCAATTCTTATTAAATTTATTTAAAATTGTTCATGAGAACGGAAATGGAAATTTATTTATTCAAAATTTGTTAACGCATCAATTATACATTTTGTTATGTTTTACGTATTGATTCTAAAAAAATTGTCTATTTTATCAGGAGAAGTATTCCTATATGTAACTCGCGTCCTTTGTAGACTTCTGCCAAAAAAGTAAAACTAGTGTATTTTAATAGAACAAGCTACACGCAATATATTTTGACGCGTTAGCGCCAGAAATTTGGTTAACTTTGAACTTTTAAACGCGTTGTGTATTTTTGACAAGTAATCAGCTGACAATAAAAAGAAAAATTTAACAAATTTGCAAATCTTGAAAGAAAAACTTATTGAAGAGCTTCAAAAACATACAATTGGGGGATTCACAAGGTAGTCATAAAGTTGTAAAGTCATATGTCCTAAAATAATTACAAGAAATATATAGGACTGCTGTGGGCTCCCGCTTATTATTAAGATTTCTACTGTACAGTAATAACGAATCAATAAACACAGCATTAACAATTTTATTTTGTTTGAAATACAACAACATTTATTTTAAACAATTGTAAAATATTATTTAGGACATTATGACGATATGACTGGATAGCACACCTTGTGAATCCCCCAAATATTTATATAAAAAGAATAAATTCCATAAAATAAAAAAGTCTTGATATACTTTCGAATCCGTTTTCAATGCAAAAATAAGTAAACAAAAAAAAAAACAGCTGACAGGAACGGCTTTTGTAACGCGCGCTAAAGTTTTTAAACGCACGACAAACGTCGACGAATTAACTCGTGTTATGTACTTCTACGGGTCACTCCAACATAATCGGCAATGAGTTGGTGCTTAGGTGCTTAGGAGGTCCGATTCGAAATCGCTGCTGGGCAAGAGTAGGGTCTGTGTTAGGACCTTGATAGGGGTTATCATGGGCCACTGCATGATAGGCAGGTTGAGAATGGGATCCGACTTATCGGATGTGTGCGGGTTGTGTGAGGACCCGGAGGAGTTGGAGACGGTTGAGCATATTCTGTGCCACTGTCCCAGGCTCCAGAACAGCAGGCTGAGGTGGCTGGGCAGTAGATTCCTGGGCGAGTTAGGGGACGTCTCGGGGTGTGGACTTGAGGGTCTTATAGGATTCGTAAAATGGGGATGACCTGGCTGCGCGAGAGGAGACGGGGCGCTGTCCGCGCGTAGGGTGAAATTTGGTTTGGTCTTTACTTTATTTCTCTATATATTTTCTGTTTCTCGGGCTGTCATTCTCTATTCATCTACCTTTTCTTTTTCACCTTGTCTATCCTAATTAAGGCGTCGCAATGGACCATATTGGTCTCTGGGTGAAGGTGTGAAGGAAACTTCACACCAGCCTTTCTACCTACCTACCTACCTATGTACTTCTACCTTTATACCATGTTCACACGGACAGCAATATTCGTGTTTCGCTCTCTTATTCCTGTTTCGCACCCCAAACATGATTGAAACGACTTGTTTCCCCATACAAAATTTTGAGAGCGAAACAGGTCGGTTCATTTTGAAACAGGCTGCGAAACAGGAAAAAATGTACTATAATCTCCAATTTTGATAACAGTTATCGTTAGTTTATCTGAACTAGCTCTCAAAAAAAATCAAAACAAAGAAAAAAACATAATAAAAATTGATGATTAATAAAATAAAGTGATATTTATAATATAATAATATTAATAACAGTATTATATAATATATTTCTAAGTTTTATTTACTTTTTTATCTTTTTTAAAAAAAATCACACTAACAACACAAAAACAATGTCAAAATGAAACAGGAATAAATCGTATGAACAGCATGTTTGGCATTCTAGTCTCAGAGAGCGAAACCAGTGGTTTATATCGTCGTTTGAACGTAGCATAATTTTGTTACCTTATGACACGAGACGTTATCAGCGTTGCTAGAAGATGTGGAAGGAAAATTTTCATCAATCTTATTTTGAAAAGAAAAATCTTAAAATTTTTTATAACAAGGGCAACAAAGTAAAAATACTAAATTTTGTTAGAACATACTTCTTAAGGAGATTATTTAAATTGAAATACATACATAAATACATAATTGCGGTATTTATACAAAATTAGATTATAGGTTAAAATTTTGTTTTTATATTTGCCATAACATTTTTTCTAAAAATACATTTTAAATCCATTTAATTTTTAGTAAATAAAGCGATCGTAAACAAGTCCATCTAAATAACGAAGTTTCACTGAAAGTAATTAAATGCTAAAATTAGAGATACCTATATAAACAAATTTTGGAAAAGAAGATTTTAGGGGTCTCAATTTAATATTATATTTTTTTGATACCGTTATATTCGATAATTGCATTTAAAAAAAAGCTCATTGAAAATATATGGATTTTCCTAAATATATTCCTAATGGAAAAGTTATTAAAATAATGTTGGTACACCTTTTAAAAGGTATACACAAACTTTGCTTAAAAATTATCATAAACATGGAATGTGAAATTTTCAAACTAAAAGCTTTTTAAGTTCTATTAGTTTTACCTTTTGGTACTAAATAAAGGAACTTTTATGTTCTTTTGTATATAAAACTTTATAAAGATACGTTTTTCTTTTCACAAATAATTATTTTTCATCAATTTTCTCCAAATTCACAACCGCTAATCTAAGATGCGCTTTTAATAATTGTATGCCTAGAGATAATGATGCATTCTTGTGCAAAATCAATAGACAACAAGCTGATACACCCTAATGCCCATTTTCACAACTTACCGATAGCTAAAAGTAGACTTTAATTGGCCTTATAAAAAGTGTTCTATTGTTAAAATTTTACTTTAACCTAAAGTGAGTGGTAGACTTAAGTGAATTTGCAATAGTGGAACACTTTTTATACGACCGATAAAATCTTACTTTTAGCTATCGGTAAGTTGTGAAACGGGCCTTATTGTTTTAAAAAGTGATTATTTAAAAAACTTTAAAAAAAATATGTATGTTGTACAAACTTAACGTTAAAAATCTTTATTTCTACAAATAAAAAATCTTCATTTTGGTAAAAAAAATCTTTAACCCATTTTCGGCCACTGTTCGTACTTGCGAACAGCAAATTTACCGAATTTTATTGCCAAGTTACAAATTTTTGTACATTTATTTGTTAAAATTGAATGTTTCCATTATTTAATATAAAGTCTTAATTTTAATTAGCCGTTATAAAAAAATAAAAAATATGTTTTATGTACCGCCTGCAGGGATATTTTTAGGGACGCTTTTTAGGTAGATTTTTATTTAACTGCAAAAAAACATAAATTGTTAAAAAATGCTAAAACTAAATAAAAGGAATTTGTCTAAATAATTTAAATGACAAAATATATACATATAAACACCCTAAATAAAAAATAATATTTCTACTAAATTATAGCTGTTTGTTTCACTGTTCGCAAGCGCGAACATTGGCCGCTATTTGGAGAAAAAGCTTCTTTGGTCGTCAGGCATGCAAAATGTGTATCCGGAATAAGCCAATTGGTTTTGGGTACAAGATTTGGTGTTTGTGTTCGAGTGGTGGTTATTTGTTTAATTGTATGCCATATTCTGGTTCGAGTGACAACTACGATGGTCAAATTGGCTAGAGTGTAGGCGTGGTTTTAAGACAATTGGAAGGTGTAAAAGAGCCCATTACCTCTAACATTTATTTTGACAACTTTTTCACATCATATTATTTGATGTGCTTTTTCAGTGGATAAAGGTTTTGCGCCACGGGAACCCGTTGACCCAATCGAATTTCAAAAACCCCACTACGCACAGGAAAACAGTTGAAGCGGGGAGAAATTGCCTATCAATATGATAGACCAAATTCTATATTGGTTTGTCGTTGAGTAGATCACAAAGAGGTTACGGTTCTCACCAACTTTGAACGAATTAAACCGATGCACAGCGTAAAGCGATGGAAAAAGGATGTAAAAAATACGAGAATGCACCACCACCATTTGCTGGTTGGTTGGTTGGTTACCGTGGTTGCACGCACAGTACTTGGCGTGCTGCAAGAAGAGTCGACAGTGACTCCATTTGGACACCACACAACTCGTCGAGAATTGGAACCTCTAATCACACTTGATCTGCCCCTGGATACTGAGTTGGCTAGAGCCAACCCATTGCGTGGAGATATTTCAGCAAGGTGCTGAGTTGCACCCGCGATACCCCGAGAGTCCTTGTAGAAGGTAATTCCCAAATAATCCATGTCGTATTGAATTAATCGCTGGGAAATCACATAGTAGATGAAATACTGTCTCCTCAGTTCCAGGTTCCCTGCAGCTGCGGCAGCATTCATTAAAAGGGCGGCCGAGTCTCATAGCGTGCTTACCGATCGTCCAGTGACCAGTAAGTACGTATATAAGCCTCGACAGGTCTCTCCGAATGAAGTTGAGAAGTCGCTCTTACAGCGATCTAGTTTCTTCCATTTATCGTCCGCCATGTCCAGTTAGTGTCTGAAGATTTCGCTTCTGATAGATCAAGAAAAGAAGTGGTATTGGCCTTTATTTATTTCTGTTCTAAGCTCCTAACTCACTTATGCCTGGAAACTGCACTGCTTCTTGAAACAAGAAGACAGGAAAAATATGCTATCACAAAAACAATTCAGAGTAAGCGTAAGCGAAGTTTTACTACTTAGTTCTCAAACAGATGCTGAATCAACTCAGGAAAGATGCGGCAAACACGTTGGTTATCAATTGCTAAATATTGTAGGGGAGCATATTCCAATAGATCAGCCACAAGGGAAACCTGGCAGGTGCTAACTTAAAAGATGTGGCAAACCAAACAAAAGGATGTGCCAAGACGCAACGCACATTTGCATTCAAAATGCATTGAAAATTGTCATTTAAAAAAAGACATTATTATTTTAATATCCTAATAAATATATTTTTGAAACGTTGCTCATTCGTTATTATCTTATTTTAAACATTTTGATAAAAGAAAAAAAAATTGTTGATATTGTAAATTTATGTCAAATAGCAGCCAGTGTTCGCAGTTGCGAACACCCATTTCCGGGACTCATGGACAAGGCAGCGTCAAACCGACAACGGATTTGAATTCAGAAGACAAAAATTACTATAAAAAGAGTATACATTTTTAAAAATATCACGTTTGAATTTTCTTGGCCGAATATGGGTTAGAGTGTAAACTTGCTAACTAACTGACTTCTTGAAAATTTCACGTGAAATGCTGTCAAAACTCATATGAAAAAAACTTGTGCGAAATGTCTATGAAATAATGTTGATAGAGTTGTACTCTGTTCATTTTGTAAAAAAGTTCCGAAATGTTTCTGGCAACATTTTTTTACAACTGCGAAATAATTTAATAATTTAAGCTGCACTTATTTCATGTGAAATTTTAAGCAAAAGCAAAAAAGTATGAACTGATTATTAAATAAGAAAAAAAAATTAAAATAACACAACCGGTAACAGTTTTTTATCCATATTCACTTTTTTTTTTATTAAAAAAAATAATTTTTAGTAAAATACATGTGGGGTTTGTTTACATACGCAAAACAATATCGCACACTTTGCAGGAATAAACACGCTAAATTAACAAACTCGCATGATAGGTAACATTGATACATGTCAAAATTTTCGTGCGAAATAATTAATGTTGCTCAACATTTTTCACAAATTTAAACAGAGCAATAGGCTTAACTTAAGAAGAAAATCTATATATGTTTGGGTTATTGAGTCCCAAATTTGAGTAATTGTTTTAAAAATGTTTTTTTTAGCAGGTTTACACTCTAAGCTGACGATATTTAAAATGTTAGACCCCTTTCAGACTCGGCAAGTTAGTTGCGCAAGTAACTTGCCAAGTACAACAATGTCTGTACTAAATATTTTTTTCCTTACCCCGACCTTACCGCTGACGTCTACAAGACGCAAGTAACTTGCCGAGTGTGAAAGGGGTCTAACACTTGAAATATCGTCAGCTTAGAGTGTAAACCTGCTAAATCCATTTTTAACCGTATATAACATTTTGATACCTATCAAAAGAAAAAATGACGCCGCTTCGAGTTGAAAAAACATTTTTGTATGGAAATCGATATTCTGTTTTCTCAGAAAATTGTCAATTAAATCGAAAGTTGTGCACCAATTACAATGAAATAAACCTCATTTTATTCGAAATTATGTTAAGATAAATGTTTTTAGCCCAACCCTGTGATTTTTGTCGCATTATTATTGTTTATGAATTTTTATCAAAAAGCAACCATATCTCTGAAACTACAGAGAAAATTTAAAAACAATGTAAGCACGGTTTAAAGATTATGCGAGTTTCGGATTTATCCGTTATCTGAATATGGTCAACCGTTTTCAAGTTATTCCCATATATGTAAGTGCCTTAATTTTGGACATAACAGCATATCTCGAAAAGTAGAGTTGAAAGAGAAAAATGGTGATTAGATTTAAAATCAGCGACCAAAAATTAATAAAAATCAACTGCGCAAAAAAAGGTTGAATTTGTTTCCTTGTGTTATTATTTCAAAAAAAGAAATTCAACATGTATAGAAAGAAAAAAAAAATAAAAAATAGTAACATTCATAGGGACAAAAGTACAGGGTGTCCGCTGGTATACTACATATATGTACGACCGCGTAAATGGTCTTGTGGAAGAAGCTCTTGGTTCAACTGAATCTTAAATGCAAGCTCCTGAGCACGGCGTCTAATTGAGGTTGATGGATTGCTTTGAACAATTTCTTAAGCAGCAGAAAGGTTTTCAGCCAATCTTGCAGTATGTTGTGGTCCATGCTTGGACTTATCACCTAGAGACCCTCTTTCTTTGAAATCAATCACTACACGATAAATAGTGCGTTTTGTAGGCACGTTGTTTCTTCCAAAAATTTGACGTAACTTTCTCATCGTAACAGTAATCAATGATTGATTTTGATAAAATGTTTTAACGATTAAAACTCGTTGGTTTATTGAATATTTTTCCATAATAAATTTGCCACGTGTCTACTTCATAACTGCCAAATATGAACTGTCAAGACTAATGTTTACCAAAATGGCGACAAAATAAAAAAGAATACCTTCCCGGCGGCACCCTTGTATTTGTACATTTTGTATGTACATATAAGACCTTCTTATTTTTCTTAAACGCAGTATTTAGCTGTAACTCCGTTCGCATCAATCATGGCCTCGGTCTTCTGGGAATTGACCGTACTAAATTATTTGTGGAACCTGCAGGTACTTCTTTCCAGGCATCCCTGAAAGAAATTTTGCATGTATTCTCGTCAACCTAACGATCCAATAGAAGGGCGATTGTTGTTTGTTGGTGGTGTTATAGATGAACATCAATGTAAGCGTCTATTGGAAGGTAATTTTAAGGATTCGGTAGATCCTTTTTGTCTTGGCAAACATTAGGATAATTGGCCCAACCGGTCTTTTTTTCTTGTTGTAGTTAAAGGCTTTCATTATACATTTTGTATATTATTTATATTTACAAAATGTTAACAAATAATGCAATTGTTTGCCTTTTGCTAAAACAATAAATTTTTAACGTAGGGAAAAGTGTAGGGTAATTTTTTTTTTTTTTTTTAAGAAATAAGGGATTTTTTTTAGACACGTAGGGATTTTTTTTGAAATTACTACTGACATCACTGGTCACAATAGCTCTGTTTCTTTACTCTACTTTGGGATCCCTCGGGATCCCAATTTGCACGAAAAGCGTTCCCGTACTATTTATTTGTGTAAATGAGAGCGGATTTGAGAGAATAAAATTCTTCTTCTTCTTGCACGAAACAGCCCAGACTTTTTCTTCGTGCAAATTGTGTAAGTTGTGAAACAGCTGTAAAACATAAACAAAACAAAAAAGGAAAAGGAAAAAAGTTCATGACCCAAATTCTGGAAAAAGTATTGTTGAATAAAACAATGTACTTAAAAAAAAAGTTTTGTACTGAAATATAAGGGAAACATAATGTTAGTTATTGTAAAAGTGTTTGTTTTGTTTTATTTTAGTAAAAGTAGTTTAATTCTAGAGCCAATATACAATTTTTCAAAAGTGCCGCAAATTTTTTTGGTGTTGTAAAGATTGTCAAAACCACAGAATTTTTATTTCGTGCTTAAAATTTGGTTTTTTCTGTTCCCGTACTTTTGTGTAATGTTGTCTTTTTATGAGAGAAATTTATGCTTACTCTCATTTGCACGAACTTTACCCAAAAAGTAAAGAAACAGAGCTAATATTTAAGACTTGTTTTAGTTGACTTGATTTAATTTTATTTGTCTCCTTTTCTTTTCGAATTCATGACACAAATTATCATTTTGTTTTAAAAATAGAGTGAAGGCAGGATGGATGAAATGACTAAAATTGTATACATTTATTATTAAATGCTTCAATTTAAAGTTTTTCTTTATTTATATTATACCTTCCGTCACTTGTGGAGAATACGGGTATATAAAGTTTGGTATTCCGTATGAAACATCTTCCATCACTAGTGCTTGTATACAAAGTTTGTCATTCCATATTAAACATATGAAATATTCATCTTAGACTTATACTTAATGAGGTGTATATACATGCAGAGTCCTTCGGTATATCTTAGTCAATGTCCGTATGTCTGTCCACCGGTTAAAAACATGCTCACTTTCGAACAACTCACAAGAAAGGAATAATATTGGTGCCAATTTTTTTGGGTTCTCCTAAGCTGTTTATGATTGATTGAAATCCAGCAGAATAGGTTAAGTAGGAAAAGAGTTATGAATTTAAATGTGGAACAACCACATGAAAAAGTTGATAATTCTGCGGCAAAAACTAACACAAATTGGTGGCAGAGTATACCGACTGTTATTTTACTTTGCACAAACTCGCGTTATCACAGTGCCAAACTTCGTTAAGAACGGTCCTTAACTTGACATAGTCCCATATAGAACCCACTTTCGGAAAATATTTTAGTACTCCGTAAAACTAGGGCTATGAAGTCGGAGTTAAGGTTTTTCTACCGGAGTCGGAGTAGAAACTCGCGACTCCGACTACAAAATGTTTCGGCATAAACATTTTTTTAATATTTTTCAAGAGTGTCTGCTTTAAAAATTTTGAAGTCAGAAAATAAGGACCAGTCCACTTTACATCTGTTAAGCTCAATACGGTACGTGTTAGAATTAAAATATCGATTAGAAATTTTTACAGAATCATTTTCTTGCTCTATTTAACCATTTTAAAGGTACTGCGTTTATAGTTTAAAGTCAAATAAGGCCCAGTCTCATACAAATTCAGCATCATGATTAGATTGGGAGTCGGAGTTGGAGTCGTACTTGAAAAATTCAGGGGATGGAGTCGGAGTCAAAGTTTTTTCTTGACGACTCCACAGCCCTGCTAAAAACGTAACAAAAAACTGTTACGTGTGTTAAACTGCCGAATTGGGTGAAGGTAGGTTCATAAGCCCAATGCAAAGCCTATCGGAAAGCACTTTGTTACGCCATAGCCCGTATCAAATAGCACTATTGCAGTAAATTTTGGTATGTCATTGTTTTATAAACTGCCAATCAAACACCCGAAGTTCAAGATCCCTTTTTTGTGATAAGCCCGACATAAAGCCTGCTCTTGACTAACACCTTATAACGCCAAAATCCATAACAAATTAAGCTCACAGCTGCTACAAGTGTTGGGAGAATTCCAACCAATTGAAGAGGGAAATGTTTTGCGTTGATATTATTACGGGTAATATTTTTGAGTGCTTATAATTCCTACGCATATCACACAACCAAATGGTAAGAGCCCTTTAAATATTGGCATGATGGCCTTTTCGTTGTTTTTTATACTTAATGTTAGATGTATTTGCCAGCCCACGAATCTTCTCCAGGTTTTTTTTAATATTGGAAACGGTAGACACATCTATTTTGAATTTGGAGCCCAATTATTTTCTTGTTAACGAATTATGTTTATAATCATTTAACAAAAAAAATGTTTGTTTTACAGATAAATTTACTCATTTTTTCTGTTTTATTTTTTAGTTTGACAGGTTTTTCAAAATAAAAATTTCAAAATAAACAACACGGTTGTAACGGGTCCGCCATCTAACGTTTTTTTCAACTAGTGCTTATTTCGTGAATGGTAACACTTAGCTCATGTCTGATTTGACAAACAATTAGTTTTATCCTCCGCTGAACGAATATGGTTGTGTATACGCTTAAACAACGCTGGGAAATATGTGTTTTTGCTTCGCTAAGTGGGCCTGCGATCGACTAACAAAAGATACCAGTTTGCCAAAAAAAATCATCTTTTCTGATGAAGCTCATTTTGATCTTGGCGGGTATGTTAACAAGCAAAATTGTCCAGCTTTGCCTTTTTTACGTCGTTAATTATTAAAAAAAACAACAACATAAATTGTGCAACAAACACATCATGAACAAAGCCTGCTCTCCAAATGATCACATCACAGGTAATAAGCTCAAAGCAAAAAAAGTACTGAAAACAACGCGGGGGTACTGCGGTATTTTTAATATAAAAAAGGACCAAAGTATTGACATTTTCAACACTGCTTTATACTTTCCTGTTATAATGGTTGCTTCGATTAAATTGTTCCGCATTTCTTTTACGGCAAGTCGAGTGCCATTGCAAAGACGTGGTGGATCGATATTGCGCAATAAAATAATGGGCACTCCAACTTGTGATTGTAGAACATGAGGTGAAAAGCCTGGCACATCGAGTGATTTTAAGAACTCAACAGGATAATTTACGGCATCATCCACTCCCGGTACAGTATTTATGGGTTTGTACGTTTTTGTAGATTCGTATTTTAAATTCAGAATGGCATTATTTATGGAATTAACATCAATGTTTTTGGCAGCAAGTAACGCTCGTTCACATAACCATTCCTTGTTTTTGAAATTGTGTTTAATATGTGGAAATACGCAATAAAAGTCAGGTGGAAACGTGATGCTTTTTGTTCTTGGATCCGTCGGCATTTTTTCATTTCCTAAATCCAACAACTGCTTTGAAAATCCGGAAGCTGATGCATCGGGTGTGCATACGCATTTTTGTTGTTAATCTCAGTGTGCGAACATGTTGCCAAAGAATGGATGATTTCAAGCAGTGTTTGGCGAAAATCACAGCTAGCAAAATCAGAGCTCCACCAAATAATGTTCTGTTGCTTCTGAAATACTGTAATGTGCGATCGAGGGCCTCTAAAGATTTTTTGTGTGCCATTGTGCAATCATCTCACACTATTATCTTACATGTTTACAGCACTTTACCCATTGATGAATTTTTCTTAATATTGCATGTGTGCGTCTCAGAGAATTGAAATTTCAGAGGTAATTTAAGTGCTGAATACGCTGTTCTGCCCCCATCCAAAAGTGTTACCACAATGCCGGATGATGCAATGGCCAATGCAATATTGTTTTGGGATCGAACTTAAGCCAAGATGAGCGAATCAAAAACGTTTTTCCTGCACCGCCTGGTGCATCAATGAAATACAATCCACCACATTCATTAGTAATTGCTGTCACTAAAGTATTGTATGCTGGAAGTTGCTCCTGCTGTAAATTTGGTAGATTTGATGCGATAAATAACTGTAACTCTTGTCGATTGTAATTTCGTTCTCGTAACAGATCTCGATCAGACGCATCATCGGCTGATCAAATAGGACTAAACATACCTATCTGAATGAGTGTCTTATTGCTGATTTGCCTCATTATAAATTGCATCGGAAAATGCAATTGTTTCGTCATTGCTGTTAGTTCTTTCTCAATGCAATATGTCTTCGCTCATATATGATTTTAATTCAATCCATAGTTCTTTTGGGTTGGATGGAAAGCAAGTTAGTCATATGATCGCAAATAATGCCCTTATCTGCCACGGATGACTGCTAATTGGTGCATCTTCGAGTGTTGTTTCCCAATGTGAGTCGCTTTCTAATAAATTAAGTTTTTGGCATGCCTCTCGACAAGTTGCACATATTTGGCCTTTAACTGTACGCAAGTTCTTAAATGAAGTTGGTCCGCGAACGTTTATAAGAAGCATTCGCATATAGAAACATTCGTCATTTTGGGGGTGAACAGTATACAGCCTACCTAGTGCATCAGTGGAATATAAATTTGGCCATCCTTGAACTGCTTTTCCTTGCTTGCGGCTATGAAATTTTTTTGTTGATGCGTTCCACGAGTAATATGTTGGAATTTGAGCATAAAGCAAAGTTTGGGCAAATAAATCATTTGCGAATATATATCGAAAAAAGAAGAAGTAGCTGGTGGCGCTGCTGCCCTTTCATGTGCATTTACTTCTGTGAAGTAAACGCGTTGTCCATTGTCGAGGTGAACAGATAGATGAACAACCGTCGGATGACGTTCATGAATGGGGAATCCTAAAATTCGCCAAACAGCTTCATTGCTGCTAATGTATCGGGCCATTTGATAACGTATAATTTCATCATTTGGATTGTGCAACGAAAACACTGACATATCTGATCCCTTGGTAACGTATTTACAGATGTATTTAATTGATTTTACTGAGTTGCAATACTCAACATTAATATGGGCTTTATACGTTTTTGAAAGCAAAGGACAATAGGGTACTATCCAGCGATTATCAACATCAATGTCATTGTTTCGCACGTTCAGTGTAATTGATTTTCCACCATCTTCAGTTGATCTACGACGATAAAGAGGATAGCCATAAATACCAGAGATTGTTTCTTGCAGCAATTGGCGTGGATACTTATTCGTGCATTTTCCATCGGTTATGCATGGTGAATTTGAATTGATGCTTCCGCACGGACCATGAATCATGATTTTGATCACAATTTCGTGTTAATGTGAATCAATGTGTTCACATCAGTGAACAATTCAAAATTCCCATCCCAGATGTCAATATAAACTTTCACCCCAACTGCAATCAACATCCACTGTTATTGTTGTCATTTTTCTTATTACTCATTCTAAAGTCTATTCTTGAGAAGGAAAAACGTGCGCGCAACAGCAAAAACCCCAACCGTTTAAATAATTAAAAATTTTACACTTTTGTATCTATAAAATTGAAATTTAGTAAAAATATTTAAAACTTGTGAAAACTCAAAAGATAAACTAAACTATATAAATATCTAGTGTTTATTTATGTACATTTGTGAAGCTTAATACCCTAATTAATACCTTACAAATTAAATCATTGAATTGAATAAACATAACATAAATTAATCTTAAAATAAAAGTGATTCTTATTTACTAAACTGATACCTATATTTCTATTGCACATAATTCCCATACAAAGGTTTGTTGACCCATAGTCGTATACTTCAACCCTACACTCTATCTACCCCTGTCTAACCCGTATAAACACAATGTTAGGATTAGGTATTTTCGCAGAAATAACATCATCTATTTTTTCAGCCGTAATTTTGTCAACCAACCAAATTAAAATGAGTGCATGGGGCAATTCCCGTTTTTCCATTCCACGGAATACATCCAGCACCGCGTTTCTCCAAAAACACGTAACTTAACAATGAAATCCATAAGTGATTTTAATTTTTGTTTAAATACGCGTGTTGTTATGTCGTGTCGATGAGCAGATGTTTGCCCAGAAGACAATTCCGATTTAATTTCCTCCCACTTCGGATTACATGTGAATGTAATGAACAAATCTGGGCGTCCATATGATCGCACATATGTCATTGCATCTTGTGATTATTCCTGCATATGACGGGGGCTTCCTGTGAATGTTGCTGGCAATGTGATAGGTTGTCCTAGTTCATTGGGATCTATGTCATTTTGATGATGTATTGCATCGCAAAGATGAATGTTGTCGTCCACTCGTAGTATGGCTTGATTATATCGTATGTATAACAGACGTTCCGTTTCAATTTTGGCGTACATGTCCACAGCATACTGGTGAAATAGTTAGCGACATTTCAGAATATGATTGTCAGTATTTTGACGAATCATTAGGCGAAATGCGTAAAACTCAATCGAACTCACTTTTTTGCTCGTTGGTTCATCTATAATATGTCAGATATTAAATTTTGCGATAAGTTCATTTATTTTAAAGTCAACTGCAACAAAGTTATATTAAAAAATGTTAACTTACGGGTTGTTTGATTGATTTGACGCTTTTCAAAGTGATATCCATCTTCACCATATGGAAAAAAATTTGGATATTGAAGAGCGTCGTATGAGCGATGTGTTTCAAATATTCTCTGAACACTCTTATCGCGACGCCGAATAATAATATCGCGAGGTGCCACTAGCTCACCTACTATCAGGATTGCTTCCTCATTTATTGCAGGCGCGTTGTAACGTCCTTGGTGTTGGCCTACTGGCGTTTTGTCAGCATGGTTTGCAATACAGTGTGCATTTCATGCTTATCGCGGATCATCTTTCGCTTGTTTGAATGTCCTCAACAACTGGTTGTTTGCATAAAGCATAATTTGCAAACCGGCTACGACTCGCTGTTTCGTGTCTGGATTGTAGTGCTGACGCTGTTGCACTTGATCCCTATCATCCGCTTGTCCCATGAAATAAATTTGTAGGAACTTGGGATCCTCATCTGGAATTGGCAATATTGATCTTATTCGGTGATAATTTTGGCCGTGAACTCGAAATGTTTGCATAAAGTTGTCTCGAACTACTTTATATCACCAAATGATGTCATTTGGAAACACGAATTGTATTTTCGTATGTTATTTGAAAAATGTTGCGAATGTATATATATATATATTTGTGCCTTATCGGAGGCCAAACCACTTGACCGAAGGTCACAATTTTATATAGCCTAATGTCTCTTCCAGGGTCACAGTTACATGCTTTGAAAATTTCAAGGGCATCGGTCAAGTGGTTTGGCCTCCTATAAGGCACAAATATACTTATATATACAAATTGAAGCTTCAGGCCTAGCAAGCTCAACAATAAGAAAGTGATTTAAAATTTTGAAATTGGCCAACTAATTCTTATACGCTTAACAGTTTTATTTGGTTAACTATCTTTAGTTTTTCTAAAATCTTTATGAATGAAGTTTCCTGATGATCTGGCCTAAGCAACCAGTGAAATGCGCATAGGAATAGCTTATCCCATCAACAATAAATTTCAGTGTTTTTTGAAATAATAAAAATTGGAAATTTAGCACGAATAACAAAATCATTTAAATTAAATTTTGTATTCCCACGAAAATTATTTTGATAACAGATTTTTTATTTTAAAGCAAATGGAAGGAATTTTCAAAATATTCACCCCTGTCGTGAATAACATGTGGAATTTTTGTTCCCATGAAATTTTCATTCCCCTCGAAGGGATAAACTCAATCGTGAATCTCATGTGAAAAATGTTTCACGCTATCAGTTCCAGTTAATGTAAAAAAGAAGAAAGATTAAAAAAATTAAAAATCAAGAAATTTTTGCTCAAAAAAATACATGTTTATATTTTAAAAAAAGGTTAAAATAATAAAGCAAAATATTTAGTATTGGAGGGATTGTTTGATTACAACGTTAGTTTTTTGCACTTTTTAAATTTTATGTAGTAAAATATTTTCCAAAATTCTGCCACCACGTCTTTCGAAAGCTTTACAAATTCGCAGGCAATCGACCTGTTGTTTTGCATTTTATTAACCAATATATCGGTTTGTGCCTTATTAATGGATCTATCCCTTAATATTTCATTTATAGGAGAAACTAGTTACATACATGCATGTTCTGTTCCCTAGCAAAAATAAAGTGAGAAAATCTAAGAGAAATGTGAACAAATTACGAGGGAAACAACTTTTCACGAAAGTTCCGGTTCACACACGTCAAGTTTGACTCGTCAAGTCTTGAGATTTTAGGAGAGAAGGGAAATGAAATGGCATTCTCTTTACCCTTCTTTCCTAAAAGCTCATGACTTGACGAGTCAAACTTGACTTGTGTGAACCGGCACTAAGGGGAATTTTTTCACGTGAACATTTTTTCACGTTATTATTCTCATTTGAATTACCTTTTTTCATGGGAGTTTTTCATTTCGCAAATATGAGAAAAAGGGAATAATTACGAGGGAAAAATTATGCACGATTTTTCAATATATTGTCCAAAAATACGTCAATATTCGTCTAATATTAATTTTAAAATTAAAATCTCTCATATAATATAATAGTGTTATGAAAGTAACTTTAGTTAAGAATTATATTAATTTATTAGTTGTCTTGTATTAGGTATGCCAAACGGGATCGATTTTAACAATTTTTAATTTAACATAAATTTGGAAATCGCGATCTCGAAATTCCGCGATTTTCTGGATGCCGGGATTTTTCGGGATCAATTTGTTTCTTAAATATACAACTTTTTTAAATAAACAGCACTTTGTTATTAATTTTTAAAAATGAAAAATTAACAGGACAATTTATTAACAACTTTTTTTTATAAACAAAAGTTAATATTTACATACATATGTATATGTGACGCGCAAAATAGAAAGGGACCTAAGGGTAAAACCGGTTTTTTTTGGGGCATGGGATCGGTCTCATTCGATGCTCAGATGTTGTCCACACCAAAAAATAAATTGATTTTGTTTATATTTTTTATATATATTTTTTTTTTTTTAAAGAAAACTTAACATGGTTTTATGTGTTAAATTAATTCTTAATTGTATAGACGCTTGAAATATAACCCCGTATTCATAAATGGTTATTAAATTTAACAACGTTTATATCATAAATCTGCAATATTTGTTAATAACTACTTTATCGACCAAAAAATAAAACACATGACTATACAAAAACCACATGACATGAATCATTTGAACGCCAATTCCTGTTTAAAGAAGAAAAAGGAAGAATCATGTCAATAAGACATAAGCCGTATGAACTCAGACTTACTTAATGTCAACATAAATTTATTACATCGACAAAGTGTCCATTAACGATTTTGAGTTTTTCAATATACCGACAAAAAAAAATGGTTTTCATTTTGTAACACCTCTGAAAATACATGTAAAAGTTTGGAGTCAGCTAATTGAATTTATCTGTACGGCAAATACATAAAAGGCAGATGTGGGCTGGTTAGCTTTGTGAAAAGAATAGAAAACAAATGAGACATTGAGAAAACCAAATTTCTTTAGTTTCCATTTTTTCGTTAGGAAAAAGGATAATCACGTAATGAGAAAACGTCCATGAGACAATAAATAATTTGAAAGTATAAAAATTCAATAAAAACGAACATTTTTAAACATATACATACAAATTTTCATTCATAAAGTTGTTAAAATTAAAAATCCCGGGATTCATAAAAATAAATCCCGGGATTCGGGATTTGTCAGTCCCGAAAAATCCCGGGATTTCGGGATTTCCCGTTTGGCATCCCTATCTTGAATTAATTAGTTATTTAGTATTTGTTAGTTATTTTATCAGTTTAAAATGTTATTGCATTAGTTATGAGCATTTCTAGTGTAAAAATCAATGTTCAGATGTTATTTTAAAATTGTTGTGCATAATTGTACTTCAACCCCACTGTAAATTAGGGCAGCCAGATTTTAAATTTGGAAAAACAGTACATTGAACACAAAAAACAGTACAATCAAGAAAAAAACAGTACATTTTTTTTTTGACGAAACTTTTGATTAAATATGCAACAATTATATAACGAAAAACACTTAAAATGTTTAACGTCAAAGGAATGATTTCCGTTTTATGACATTTTATACGTAGACGAAATTACTCCATTTGCGTTAAAGAAAAAAAAACACTAAAACGAAGCATTTGGCCTAAATGTTTTTTTTAATTTGAAGACAGGAAAAACATAACATTCCTGTAAGCCATATAAGAAAGGAGAAAATCCTAACTTAGCTCAAAACAATTAACTCGTTGACTGTGTAAGTAGGACTTTCTTTAAGCATATTGGTATTTAAAGCAATTTTCACCACACATGTTGCACAAATCATATAGAATTTGAGAAAATGTATGTGTCTTAAGTTAATTTTCCAATTTTAAACAATTTTTAAATTATTTACGGCCAATTTTACCAAGTTCATCTATGAAATCCAAAAAACATACTTTGGTGCATAGTATAATAAGTACCAGGTATGTTCATTAGGGAGAATTTTCATTATTTACCCATGTAATGTCAAAATAATTTATTTGATTTTTGACGCTTGTTTTAATTTTTTTCCATATTTTCCTTTGTTTGACGTTATATGGGTTTTGAAATAGAGAACGAAATTTCTAATGACTATACCTTGTACTTATTCTACCATGGCTTGGTGTATTTTTATTTAACAAAATCTGAAAGTAGTAAAAACAAGTTTCTATAAAATTTATACGCTGAAGATTTTTCAAAAAAATTTTTGTAAAAATTAACGTAGCTTTTCTTTATTTCAAAAGTAGTTTAGGTAGAGAAAAGAGGTCCTGAAAGGAATTAGGTATTTTTATAAATTTTGAGCCCGGAGAATTTTTAAATTTGTACGTTGTCAATTTCACGTGATTTCGAATTCCAGAACTTGCCCGAATATTAAAAAAAAATTCTAGAAATTTAAGATAATTGTGTTGGAATAAGTATTTATTTACAGTCTAATTCATAAACGCATCGTTGCAGCTTTATAAGTCATTAATAAGCAAAAGTCGAAAAAAAGTATTTATAAATGTTTAATAGCCTATTAAACGTTTAATAAACGTTTCACAAATTTAAAAAATTTAATAATTGCACAAAAAATTTAACATTTTTTTCTTCTTATTTATTTTAATAAAAAAGTTTAATACGCATAAAATTCTTATTTCTAGAAAAACGATAACTATTTTTTGTTAAAAATAAAGTGGGTCGCGAGATAGGGTTTCTGTTGAAACTTAAAGTCGTTATAACCATTATTATTACATACATATATTAAATTGATTTAAAACTAAATTTTTGTAAAAATGTGTCTACCAGAAACTACCCGACGAAATTAAATTTATAATTTTATAAATTTATAAACTAATTAAGATGCGGCCGATCTTTATGGGTTCTCTCAAGCAACAGTGTGTAGAATTTAAGCCAGAGTGGCTCGTGCCTTAGCTGGCAATAGACAAATTTAAATGCCTTCATCTCATATAGAGGAAGCAATCCTAATGAGAGAATTTAAGACATTTAAAAATTTCCCAGACGTTATTGGTACGCACATACGTATCTAAAAAACCGTCGTTACTACGTCCTTCTATTCAATAGTATGTATTTTATTTAAAAAAACCATAAAATTATTTAAAATATTACGTTTTAAAAATCAGAAATTCATTTAAAATTGAAAACAAAACAGAAATTCACTTAAAATTCGTTCGTTGTATCGTTTCATCCCTAGTTGTATGCATCACTATTACAAAAATTACAATTAAAATAACATATTGTTGCCAACATAAAAATTCAAAAGTAATATGCACGTTTAATTGTTAATCCACTCCTATTAAGCATTTATAAATCAGATTTTTTATTAATGGTTTATAAAACAAAAAGTGTTTGATAACTATTGTAAGCATTAAAGCTGAAACAAGAAATTTTTATGCATTAGACCGTTAATATTTAAAAAATATAATATTTTTAACACAATTTCGATTTTGTTTTTGTCTTTCTCAGGTGTTTAAAGGAAAATACTATTTGAAGAGGTAGCCATAAAATTATATGTCTTAAAATAATAACATGGAAATATGTATACAACTGCTGCGAGTCACCCGTTATAATTAAGATGTCCACTGCGTATTTATGAGAAAACAACCCCAGAGTAAATAGTCTTATTATTTTAGAGCTTTTTTGTTTGGAACACAACATTTTTTTTAAGCTATGTACTGTTAAATATTAGGGTTTTTTTTAATATCTTGGTTTTTTGTACACTGAACAAAAAAAAACAGTACAAAGTGTAAAAAACAGTACATTTGCGTACTGTTTTGAATATTATGCATAAAACAGTACAATTGCAAAAAATCAGTACATGTACTGTTAAAAACAGTACGTATGGCAACCCTACTGTAAATACTAGAATGTTCGTTATTAAGTTATATTTATTGTAATACCTAAAAGTATGCCTAAGTTTATGATGCCTAGTAAGTCAATTAATTCAGCGATATAGATAAAGCGCAAAGTTAATAACTATAGATGAATATCTTTAATTTACAAAATAGCCGTTAGGAGGCGAACTTTCTAGAGCCATCTAGACGTTACTAGTATCATCTACACGTCTGGGCTAGAGTATAAATAGAATCGCAAGAGATGGCGTAAGATCATTCTAAGTTCAGACTTTGTCAATAAGGCATCACGCGGAGAAAATTATAAACATTGCAGTGAATAAAAGCTATAAATTACGGTTGTTAAAGTGACTAAGTTCTAAATAAAGCATTGTAAATAATAAATGAGTGTTAAAAATTAAAGTGTTGTGTTTTATATTGTTTTATTTGAATTCCAATCAACGAACTTGAAACTGTTTATTGTAAAGGAAATAAATCAAAACGTTATTGAAAGGCAGTACCGCAACAATAGCATTTAAGTACAAATATAGTATTTTTTTAACAGAAACCCTATACTATAAGTCCTAACAGCCTGGCAATCTTCAACGATTGCCAACACCATGTATCCGAATATTCGTCGCCCATTCGCATTTGCGAACTATTCTCTTAATTTTCCTATATGCATTCGCACTCACATTCGCCAAAATGCAGGCGAATATTAAAAGCAGGGTTTAAAAAACTGCAGTCGAAACCTAAAAAATACTAAAATTTTTGTACAACTTTTCGCTCTTTGAGTTAGAATGACTGTGACTGTTTACATTTAATGAAACAGAAATAAAAGCAACAGTTTTTTTATGGAAGAAATGGCAGTTCTTCTACTTTGACTGCAGTTTTTTAAATGCTGTTTAAAAGCGAATATCTAATGAATAAAATTTCTGCATAGAAATTAATTTGTAAACAACAATCTCACCTTCTAAACTAAGAGGAATAAAACAATACAATTTCTAATTTTAAAAAATGTTTAATGAAAACTCAAGGATAAAAGAAATTTTTTTTATATTTTAGTTCAGGGGAACTGAAGAAAATTTGTTTTTAAAATTTTGCAGAGCCTTCCCATTTATTTGGTTCCAAGTTGCCTAAAAACTATTAGATACTTACATATGTAAGTACAGTGCCAGCTCGCTTATCCGAAGTTGTGTAATCCGAATTATCCAGTAATCCAAATTGAATTTATGACATATTACATACTCTATAGTTCGCATTGATTGCAAGTTCGCTAAACAGAATTTTTATTTATTTTATTTTTCTGCTTTTTTATAATTTTAAGAACCGAATTTCTGTGCAAACTTTGAAAATTTGCAACTAATTTTACCGCAATAATGACGTGTGAATTTCTGAAGAGGAAACTCTTAGCTGGATTATTAAATCTTACAATACTTCGTGGGAGCATGTGCACTGCAAGAGAACCAACCCTACATCACAAATTTTGTATTTTAAAAAAACATAACATTTAAAAAAAGCTTAACTGCCGTATTCATTAAAAACTAAATTGGTCTTGAAATATATTTTCAGAAAAATTTGTATAGAAATTTTGTTTGAAAATACGTTTGATACAGGGTGAATTCATACAAGGTGGTCTTATTTGAAAACGTTTACAACACTGTAAAATATTTTAATGTTGTGTCAAATATTCAAACAAATATCTCATTTTGTTTTTAATTTTAAATTGTGTGTTTTGAAATATAATAACATTTTAAATTTCATAATTTTAATCGATAATTATAGAATTTAGTAAAGATTCCCCAGAACCACCAGAAAGGTATACCATTTTGACACAAGGTTAGTTATCAGCTGTTGCTTACACTGGGTCTCTTCGTGAGATAAGATATAAGATTTTTATATCAGCAAACGTCAAATTCAATCGCAGAGTGTATTATCTTACGTGTAGACTCTCAAATAGTGTTAATATTAATATTATAATAATTATTATGAGACAGTTGTTATGAGAAATCTTATAACAACTATCTTATAAGATGAGCTGTCAAAAATACACATACATACATACATATAAAACAAAAATAAGACGCATTCATTAAATTGTTTAATTTTTAGTGCAAATAGTGAAAATCTTGTGATAAATGTTTAAAAAAAACCATATTTTTAACTAAAAAAATAGAAAAACTAAAAAAAAATAATAAAAACGATACAAGTTTACTGTACGAGAATCATTCGATTATGTAATTGTATAACATACGTGTTCCCCTTGTTTAAGATTAAGATTTACATGAAGAAATTTGTTCTCTCATTCTGCCGACGTTCTCTCACATATTATATCAGATATTATCTCTGGTGAAGACCCCATGTTACGTAGCAAGATAAGGTCACCTGGTGTAAATTCGCTTTGGTTTGATATCTAAATTATGTTTTTAGAATACAAAACTTAATTTTTTCATTTTTGATTAATAAAAATAAAATAAATTAGTTTTAAAATCCAGTCTGCGTTTTATTTTCGGATATAGTGAATTATAATACATAATAACAGCACATCCAGTAATCCGAATATTTCGTTAATCCGAATCAGGGTCTGCAATCATTAATTCGAATAAGCGAGCTGGCACTGTATATTAAAAAAATTATTTATAATTATTTTTGAAAAATATTAAGCTTTTTAAAAAGGCCAAAGGATAAGGAAATGAAAATCACATACGAAGTTTGAATTTATTTTGTCTCTGGATTAAGGGATATAAACATAGATGCGTTTCTGCCAAAAAGAAAAAGTTAAAATTTGTCACACAGAATTTTTACATACTTTAATTAAAATATTTACAAACTTTTAAAAATATAGGTATTTGTTTGCCTGTTGCAACAAACAATAAATTTTTAACGTAGGGAAAAGTGAAGAGAAAATTTTGTTGGTTTTAGGGGATTTTTGAAATTTCTCCTGGCATCACAGAATGTAATTAAGAAATTGTTTAAACGATGTTTGATCTAGCCAAATGTTTTGCAAATAATTTTTTTTATAAAACTAGTGGTTATGTGCTTCAGTATGTATTTGAAATTTCAAAACAATTACGAAAGACGAGTCTAATATATTCATACATACATACACATTATTTTTAAAACTATATAGTATATAAATATAGTATATATAAAAAAATAACAAATAATTTTAAAACTAAATTCCTTAAAAACTCTTTGATTAAAAAAAAACTACACAAACACATTTTTTGTAATAATTTTTAATACTTTTATTAATTTTTTTTTGTGTTTTTTTTTATGCAGAATTCTTTTTGTATTGTAAATATTATTTATTTTTTTTGTCCTTTTTTGTATAATAATTATGATAAAAATTAAACATTATTCAGTTTGTTTGTTTGTTTGTTTTACACTAAAAACTATAAATCATTTAATGCGTATTTATATATACATATGTAAATGTATATACATATAAAAAACGTAATAATTGTAATTATAAAAAATTTAAATTGTTATAAAAAAAAAATTATAATAAAAACAAAAATAGTACTACTATTAAATATAATTATTAAGATACATATTTTTCGTATGTACATTTTTTTGTATTTATTATTATATAATTTTGTATTCCAGTATCTCTTCTTTGTATTCTATATACATATAAACTTGATACTAATTTAAAGAATTATAATATATTTTTTTGTATTTTTTGTTGATTTTGTTTTAAATTATGTATTGAAAAAGAAAAACAAAAACTTAAAAAGAAACAAATTTTTTTTGTTAATTTTTTTTAATAATAATAATAATAATAAAAAATGTTTAATTTTTTCGAAGGCAGCAAAACAAATTGAACTAAATTTTTTTTTAATAGTACATACATACATACAACCAAAAGTCAAAAATAAATTAACAAAAAATGGAAATGAATTTAATCGTAGTTTTTATAAATTTATAAGTTTTGAAATGTTTTATTTTAAAGCATTATAAATTGTGTGATCCTTAAAATTAATTTGATGTAAATTTTATACTACTTTTTAATTGTTGTTAATCGATAGTTACAATTATTTGTTTTTTTTATGTTATAATTCCATTTTAATTTGTGTCCAAAGTTAATTGTTTTGTTTTCATTCTTTTTCTGTAATATTTTTTAAGGGGGGTTTAATGAGTTTTTTGTTGTTGGTTTTTTTTAGTGACTTAAAAATTATTTAACTTAAAATTACTATCACAGCCATATTTTGAAATTAAACAAATTCTAAATTCTTAATAAATTTCTACTTGATCAAAAATTGTTTTGTGTTTGTAGTTTTTGTTGTTGTTGTTATTTTTTCATAATTGTATTTTTAATTTGCAACAAAAAATTTTATATTGAGGCTTTTAATTGTTACTTGTTGTTGCTTGTTAAATGGTTTTTGAATTACTCCAAATACTAATTGCACTTTTTTCAAAATAAAAAAAACATAATTTTTTTTTAAGTAAATACTGTTTTCATAAACAATTGTTTAAAGAAAAAAGGAGTAAAGTAAACACAAAATAATAAAACACCGAGTTTTACCATTACCGTTAGCTTTTGCTACCGTTAACTTTGATACTCTCTCTATTTCGAGCTACAAGAGATGAAAATAAATCTGTCTAGGAAGAAGCATTTGAGAAGAGCAAATTACAAAATGGAGGTATGCAATGAATGCAAAAAAGCTTTGCACAGTGGCTTTACGTATTTAAAAAATTGAAACCTTTTTCTGAGTGTTATTTTTTCTATTTTGAAATTGAACATTTTAATTTGTGTGTAGTTGGCTGACTAGGAAACTGATAAATTTTATTAATTTGCTTTTGAATTTTAAAATTTAATAAAAAGCTTAAGAGTATTTTTTTAGAAAGTGTTTAATTTTCATTTAAGTTTTTTTTTTTTGTAGTTGCTTGTAAGTTTTGACTATAAATTCTTTGATTATTAGTAAATAATTTTTAGATTTACAGAAATGTTTAAATGCTAATTTTTGTTTTTTATCTTGTATATAGTAGTTTTTCCTTATACATCAAGCATTTATGTTTTAACTGAAACTGTTAACTTATATACACTTATATACATACCTACATGTATTTATAAAATAAAGTATCTAATTGTTTGTTATGCATGTATTGTATGTTTATATAGAAGCGTTAAGTATACAATTTTTAAGCTTTTACTATATTGTAAAAAAGTTCATTAATAATATTTTCTTTATAATTATTTAAAATTAATAGTTTTTTTTTATTTAAATAGTACAAAAAATTTAAACAGAATGTTTTTTTTTTAGGAAAATTAAATTGTTTCTAACAAAACTTAAACTAAATATTTATTTAATGCTTTCTTTTTATTTTTTTTTTTTTTTTTTGTTTTTGTTTAAAAGGCAAATTGTATTTGCCTGCTCTTGTTTTAACTGGTAATCTCTAGGATATTAGTTAAATAGTAAAAAAGAAAAAATTATTGGAACTTTCATGTTTCCAAAGAGGTTACAACTAAATTATGAAAAACATTGTTAGATTCACTCATCATGGCCGCCTGACCACAAGAATCGCTGCCAACACTGGGTGTAGGGCTTGGTGAACCCAAACGTAAGGCGTCCATTATAACCTCAAATTCTTTTTGATTTTGATTCAAATCAAAATCCAATTCCAAATCACTGCTGCTGGACATTTTTTGTCTTTTTGGTGACAAGCTGCCCACATTCACTATATCCAAAGGACAATCATCGATGGCCGATATTAAACGTTGTGGAGGTATATAGAACTGCGACAAAGCCTCTCTAACTAAACGATCACTTTCATCTTCACTGCGTTGGCGCTTACGTGAAGATATGGCCTTTTCTAGTTGCTCGGCTCCTTGCGTAATTTCGGGATCTATTAAGGGCATCGGTGAATTGATAGCACTTAATTCGCGGTCCAAAATTTCCAAGTCATTATCGATATTACTAGACCGTAAAGGACGTTTTCGTGCGGGAGAAGCCAGTTGAGAAATTGTTCCATTGCTATTGCTGTAGTTGTTGTTATTCTTTTCCATCGACTGGCAGCAGAAATCGTGGGAATTTTGCAAAGATAAATTAATAATACATGAAGAGTTTTCGGTTTTGTCGATGGAGATAAGATCATTTTGTGCTTGTTTATTGGAAGGTTGATGATTGGAATTGTCAATGCCACAACTGTTATAGGGATTGAAAATATTGTCTCTGGCCGATTCAGGTTTTGAGTCATTTCTAAAATAGAAGTAAGAAAAAAAATTAATTAGAAATTAGAAAAACAGTTTACTTAAAAAATTAATGCTTAATAAATAAAATAGGTCACGATAAAATAGACTTTCAAATTTTCTTTAAGGCTTTTATGTTGTTTGTTTTTATTTTTTAATAAAAGCGAAAGTGTATACGTAATTATTATTTATTGTTTTTGTTGTCTTGCTTTAATTTACAGTGGTAATGAATACATATTTTTTGTTTTAATGTTTTTATTCGTTTTTTTTCTTGCAAAACAATTTTCACTTGAATGACCGACAAAATTAAAAACAAGAAATACAAACATTTAAAATAAAACATTAAATAAAATATTTCAATAAAAAAGCTTTACAACAATGAGTTTTTTTCTCGGAATGATAAATAATTTATATACTGTGTGTTTAAATAGTTAAACAAAATACATACATACATTTATACAAATTAATTTATTAATGTTAATTTTCTTTATATGAAATTAAATTTAGGCACCTTCATTTAAACTAAAATTTGGTGTCTAATAAATTAACGAAGTTTAACAAAATATTCTTTAATTTCTTACCATTTTTTTAATAATAAAAAAACCCTTAACCAAATATAAATGTTACAAACTAAAATCTAACGTTTTTATTTACTAGAAGAAATCAGATCCAACAAATTTGAAAAAGTCTTAGGCTCAAAAAAGTTTTCTAAAAACATGGCAGCGTTATTGTGTTACGTGAATACCCGTAATATTTATACATATGATAATATAAAAAATAATTTCTGTATTGCACATTAACCAACCGAATTATTTCAACTGGCATTGAAATTGTCTATTAAAATTATCTCACGTGTTGTTTTTTTCTTAATTTGAAAGTAATAAAAAATATATTTTAACTATTCCTCTTTATAAACAAATAAATATGTACACAGAAATGTTTTGTTTCAAATTTAAAAAAAAAACTCAATGCCGTTTATTGACTTTAATTAAAAAATCATAACAAAAATGTAGATAATTGTAAAATTTGTAGTCAAGATAGGTACATAAATAATATTTCTTACGTACATACATACGTATGTACATACATACATATGTATGTGTATTAGATCGGAGCGAAAAACAGAAAGGTTTCCGAATCGAACCGTTTTTCGTATACCTAACTGCTAAATTTCTCATCAAAATTGTAAATTTCAAATGTGATACGCGATCGTAGAAATTCTCCAATTTGAAAAAAATATTACGATTCAATTCGAAAACTTTTCTGTTTTTCTCTTCGGTCTGATATACCTTTAGGTACATACCTATACATACTTATTTATTAATTTGTTATTCGCTTACAAAATAGATACCTACATAAAAGTAAAATAACCAAAAAAATAAAAATAATTCAAACAAAAACAAATTCTGTTGATCAACTGACGATGAGTGCACATTTTTTATTTGTGTGTTTTTGTGGTTCAATTTAGTGGATTTCTATTGTAGTCGTCATACCATAAAAGGTAAACGCGTGGCTAAGAATAACCTTGACTTCTTTTTATCAGGCAAGACAAAATATGAATTGCCTTTGCTTTTATAAAGAAAATAGGTACATATGTTATTGAACTTTTGAAGGTTCTAGGTTTTTTTTTAATTCTGTTTTTAATACTAGAAATGCCAATCCCGAAATCCCGGGATTATTCTAAAAATTTAAGTCCTGAATTTTGGGATTTTTACGGGTTTAGTAAAAATGTGCTATTTTTTTTTATCAAATACAACTGTATTTAAATTAACGTGGGCCACCCTGTTAAAAATACAGGCAAACATTTAATATTAAATCATACTGGGAATGAATCTAATTTTTAACTGGTTACAAAAAGAAGTCGGAAGTGAATAAATGTTACATGCAATACATTTTGTACCACAGAAAATAAAATCAAAAGATAAAGTTCGGTGTGGTCTTTTTTCTAAGTGAATGATAATAAAACTGCGCACGCAATCTGCAAGTTGTGCAAAAAGGTGTTCAAAACTTTGACGGTTCTTGCAAAGGTCTTTTGACACATATTTGTTTAAGTTTATTTTATTAGATTAATACATACTTGCATATATTATTGAGATAAAATAAATTAAATATTGTCATAGGTATAGCATAAATGTAGCTATTGATTTACGATACCACCAAGAAGTGGTGAATGCGAACATTGGTTTCGTCGGTAGCATATGTTTGCAATAAGATAAGGTTTTTTTAAAATATAAGTTTAACTACATAATTCTTTCATATTACTTTAAAAGCATACATTAAACTGTTTTATTTTGTAATGAGCAAGGCGAATTCATTATTTAGGTGGCGTTGAAAGCACAGCTGTGCTACTTTTTTTTTCTAAATTAGAGAGAGGAATGTCAAAAGTTACTTTTGTTTTTGACATATCGACCAACGAAAACAACAAATAAAATACAATGTTGTGCTTTTGGTGTTTTTACTTGTTGTAGTATCGCCACCACCGTTTACACGAATTCGCCTTGGTAATGAGTTTAATTTTCTTTATGAATGTTTTAATATATTTATACATTAACATTAAATTATTAATATATGAATTTTAAAAATTTTCTTTTATATATGAAATCGCGGGTTTCAAAAAACCTGGTCCTATTTGGCATCCCTACTTAATAGGTAATAATTAATTTTTTGTCAAGATAAGTTGAAAATTTAGAAAATCATACATAAGCAACTGTCCCATAAACTACATATGTAGGTACATACAGGTATAACAAACTTTTAAGTAGGGAGTGCACTATGAGATGATAACAAGAATCCATCTTCTTAAAGAAATGTAAGTTATTAACAGTTAAAAGCCAGTGCTGGTCAATGTTTTAATCAAGTTAAAATTTTCACAACACTCGCAGAAGAATTTCCAGTAAGAACAAAGACTCCTTCTTAAGCTTCCTTCTTTTTTTTTTGCACACGAAAAGTTTGGTTTTAAAAATATTGCTTTATTTTGTTGTTTTTGTCGATTCCAACCAAATACAATGCAAATTAACTTTACACGTGCCGTTGAAAACACAGCTAAGCTACTTTCTTCGCCTCAATTCTTTTCTTCCATTCTCACCAACAAAATACAAGATTTTGCAAAGTAAATTTTTCGTGTGAAAAACGGGTCTAAGTCTGGGTTCACACTTTGAAAGTTTTCTTTCAGAAAGTCGGAGTTTATGGGTAAGAGAGGAGAGAAAAAAGCATGTTCTCTTCCCCTCTCACCAATAAACTCAGAGTTTCTGAAAGAAAACTTTCATAGTGTGAAACCAGACTAATATTGATAACAAAAGTGCTGCAGAGTTGGGCTAGTTAAAGTTAGCAGTTATTTTATTTAAAAAAAAAAGTTTAATAAGAAAAAGATTTGTTAAAATTATTTAAAATGCGTTATTTAATCTATCAAAAATTTTAAATCATTAACAATAAAATAATTTTTTTTTATATTTAAAATTTAGAACACTTATGTACAACGTACATACTTTTAGTTTTTTCCTCGTTTCAGATACAACCAACAATAAAACAAACTAAATGTTTATATGTTAGTATGTACATACATATGTATATTCTTAATGTTTTGTGTTTGAAGTAGATGTAGACAGTTATGTATTTTTGTGTGTTCGAGTGTCTTCATTTAATTTTTTGACAAATGCCGAATAGCAACAGTCACAATAATGTACACCACTAAACAATATTGAGAATCTTCAGAGTACAAGCAAAACAAAATCTTTTGCATACAAATATACACAAACCCCCTTTTTGTACAACAACACATTTGGTACTTTAAAATTGTTTTTTATGTACTTCTAGTTTTTCTCTATTATGACACCCAAAACACACAAATCTAGACAACCGCAAACTAAATCTAAAAAGCTTTAAATGATTTTCCATCCACTACGTTGGAATACCATCAGTGTTGCCACTTCGTGGGTAACTACCCGAAATGGGTGTCATTTTCACGTTCGTGGTTGGAACGTGGGTAATTTATTTTAGTTGTTGATCGGGTGTAATTTGAAATTCTTTTGGTTTAAACTTTAAAGGCAGATAAGTAAATTTTTTCAACGTAAATGAAATATTTATTGGTAGTGTGTCATATGAGTCTTCTGTTCCGATATCAAAATGGGAATTGTACTTAAAAACTAAAGAGAATTCATCGAAGATTTTATTTCAGCGATGAACTTGGAGAAAGATATTTTTCCAATATTAAAAAAGTAATAAATTTCTTTTGTTTGTTGGTGACCACCTTGCCCAGATATGTATACCCATGCAACCTAATATGAAAGTAGAGTTTTTAAATACCTATATTTTTAGTAGCTACCTATATAAATCTTAATTTAAACAATTTTGAAGTGCTTTTGTTTTTTTTTTGTAAAAGTTTTGTATAAAATTAAAAGTTAATTTGATATTTATGGGTAATTTCATTCAAATCGGGTAATTTTGCTTCATCTCAAGTGTAATTTGGCCGGTGGTAACACTGACTACTAAACATATATAGTAGTGCCCGACTAGACATTTTTTTTTGGACGATGTCAAAGTTCGGTCAAATCTTCTAAATTCGGCCTTACCGGAACTTTACTTTTCCTAATTAATCACACGAAATATCTTTATAATTTTTGAGATCAATTAACCTTATTTTAATAATAAAAAAACAAACAAAAAAATTTTATTACAAAACACATATGTACCTTTAAATAACGCAGGAGAAATAAAAAAGCAAACTTTGTTTGTTTGTTAAGTTGCGTTAATTGATAATTTATTTTTTGTAAAGTAGCGTTAACAGTGTAACCAATGTTAATAATTTGGGCTGTGAATGGTGACACTGTACTTAAAATTAAGTTTTCTATAAATTAAAACGAGGGTAGTTTTAAGTTACATATCTATTACAAAAATTATAAGAAACAATTAAATGAATAGCCATTTTTCCTTAAACGACTTTAATTAGAGAAAACTTAAATGTTTTTCTTTGTTAGTACTTGTGATTATATTTTCTAGTGTTTCCCTCGTATTTTGTATAATTTTTTTTTTATTTTTACTAAATAACAAACTCTTTTTCAAACAAATTTACATTATGATTTTTCCTCAGTTTTTTTGTTTTATATTTATTTTTTGCAGCAACACTTTTTTTACAGCCAAATGCGGATAAAGTGGGTAAGAGGAATAAAATATTATATTTTGTAAATTGTTTAAGAGTTTTTTCCCTCCATGTTGCTACTCAGCCCCCTTTACAATACACTGCTGTTCATAAAAGTAGTGTGAGCTGAAGAGTCTCTAGTTCACAAACAATAGCAACAAAAAGTTGTCAGGCTTCCCTGTATTTGAAAATTTATGGGTATGCTTGGGCTGGTTGGTGGGGCTTTAGCTTGCGCATGTTAGTGAGATTGTTCAAAACCATATTCAAGTGTAGTGCTTTACGGTGGCTTTTTCTGTGTAATGTCTGTATGGTTGTTTTTGGTGCTGAATGTTGATAAACAAAATGTGGGGGGTAGGTATACAAATTCAACAAAAACAAACGAAAAAGTTCGTTTAATTCAATGTGCGATGTATGTTTGTATGTATGTATAAGGTTCAGTGCTGTGTTTATAACATTTGAATGCTATCAAGGGGGAAAACAAATAAATAATAAAAAAGAGCTTTACACAAAAATTGCTATAAAACTCAACAATTTTTTAACATTCCCTTTTGTTGCTGCTTTGTTTGTAAATGTGAATGATGATATTTATTTGTTTGTTTAAGCAGGTTAAATACTGTTTTAATAGATAGCAAAAGAACAAAAAAAGACAAACGAGTTCATATTTTCGGAAATTGATTAAAAAAAAAGTGAAAAACTTAAAGCTTTGATAAATATTTTAATCTAAAAATAAAATACCCATGCAAGTACAAATGTATGTTTGTACGTACTGCCAACTACTCTTCAAGTGGGGCACATCGAAAAAAGTCTTATGTTAATATATCTGGAACTGAAAATGAAAGCCCTAATTTAATATAGGCGCATACCTACATACTTCATTTTATATTAATTTAATTATCCCAATTAAATTCATACCTACAAACATATGTAAGTAGGTTTACAAAATAATTAACATAAAGATGTAAACTAAGTACATATTTTTATGAGGTGTCCCATTTATATCTACTCCCAACTTTTTTAAATTTTTTTATTTTAAATCGGAATATTATGTGCAGGTTATATGTAGGTATGTAACGTTAATCAGTTTGATTTCTAAAAGGTCAACATTTTATGATAAGTAGGTATTATTTTTTATTTAGCTGTTAATTATATTCTACTTGTCATCTCTGTTAATGAAACAGTAGTCTGTTAATAACGGAAGTTAATGTACTACCATTTAGGAGAGGCAGAATGGGAAACAGTGAGAGTGTATGTTTATACCGGTTTTGTTGGACAGCGTTGCCAGATTAAAGGGTTTCCCCTAGATTTAGAGATTTTTTAGTATTTGGTAGAAAATTATGGGGGTAAAAATCCTACAAAAATTAGCTTTACAAATGTAAAAGGCTCTGAATATTCTCTAAGCTAAAGTGTTTTTGTAGTATTGCAACATAGTTTTCCCCGGGTTATTTTTTAGTTTTAAAGCTTTTTCAAAAAACTTTGGATTCTTAATAACTATAAAGCTCATATTTATTATCAAGTTTTTGCAAATCTATATTTATTTCATAGATATTCCTCACAAGTTTTTTTCATATGCGTTTTGATAGCATTTCACGTGAAATGTTGGACAGAGTACTAGGCTTAACGATTCAAATCTCACGGAAAGAAGTTTATTTTCGAAAGTAATCAATTTCGTCTCTAGAAACAAGAAAATCCAATAATAATTGCATGCCTTTAACTTATTTTGTTCGTATTAAGTAAACATTTCCCATGTTCAAATAATTCACGATTTTGGTATAAACTACGATCAAAAATTGCTTAAAACAAGAAATACAAAATTAGCTTTATATTAAAAATGTTACATAAATCAAGCTGCATTTATTTAATATTAGTCTTTTTTTTTGGTTTTTAAATAGAATCACGTCTCTTTCATCGAGAAACAAATACTAGGGAATTCTTTAAATTTTTCAGAAAATGCTTAAGAAAACTAAGTTTAATTTAATTAATTTTTATTTGAATTGACATGTTAAGCAGACCAGTAAAAAGATAATTATTTTTATATTCAGTTTTCTTAAACCAACTAATGCTACACGTTTTTATGTAAAAAATTCAGGGTGTTCTTCGTATTTATCAACGTATTCAATATCAATTTATGTTTAAAACTTGTTGTTTATGCCAAATAAAAATAAAATTATATGAAAAACTATATTTAAATATGAATTGATATTTAAATAGAATTGGTGAAATTGGCTATAAGCAACGAAAACTTGATTAAAGAATTAAAAAAAAAAAATAATTTTACCTGTAGGTATGTATTTAAGTAAATTTTTGTTTGCTTTGAGTCATAACTTTTTGCTTCAACCAAGCCACATATACATATGTATATTTACACACAGTATTGTTCGAAACATAAGCAACTTATCTTGATAAAGTTATCAAAGCCATATATTGTTATTATAATTATTTTGAAGAAATTTAAGATTGGATATTAAAAAACCTTACTCGAATTGGACTGTGGCAAAATGGAAAACTGTTTTATTTAGCGACAATACTAAATTTAACTTGTTAAATTAAAATGGAGTATACCACTCAAAAACCAAAAGGAATAGTAAACATGTAATGGTAACATCCACCTTATTGTACAGTTACAATAAACCATGAAAGCGGAAATTAAATAGCGTGGACCTGTTTTTCTAAGAGTGGAGTTAGCACTTTTGTTGAAATACATATCAAAATGGACCGTTTCCTTTCTAGAGACTTGTTAAACAACTACGTTCTTCAAGGGCCAAATGGGAAATGCCACTTCTATTGGTGTTTCAATATAACAACGACTAAAAACACTCGCTAAAACTAATCTAATATTAATTGTCTGGTAATAGGATTCGAGTTTTGGATTGGCCAGTTCAATCACTAAACTTAAATCCCATATATCTATAGAGAACATTTTCAGCATTCTGAAGCGCCAGTGGGAGCTGGTCGTTTTAAAAATAAGCAGGAGATGTTGGATTGCTTAAAATTAGTGTGGGAATTAATGTCATACCCAATTGCGACAAATCTTAGTGATTCAATGTCAATACGATGTGCGGAGGCCATAAGAAACAAAGGATATTTATTAAACGAAGTACTGAAAGTTGGTTAAGTTTGGAACAGTTGTTAAAAGAGTTGACTTAATTTTTACTTGTTTATTTTTTGCAAGGGAACAAAATAAAATGTTTGTAGTTACTATTAGAAAATAGTTGCATAATATAATTTTATAAAATCTACTTAAAAATAAAATGTTAGATTTATTATAATGTCACGAAAAGTGACTATTATGTGACTTTTTGTATTTAACCACAAAGTGGCAACACTGATTTGAGCTGTCATTATTATTGCTAAGTATTACATGGTGTTATGAAGATTGCTATTTGTTGTTGATTTTTATTGTTTTTTCTTTACATTTTTTTATTATGTATACATATTAACAAGCATTCAAACAAATACAAATTTCAGTAAAAAGAGAAACTATTTAAATAAATTTAACCTACAAAATTAATTTTCATATAATTTTATGGCAATGTTTAATATAGTAAAGTATACTTTAAGGAGTTTTACAGTTTTTCCCTCTTTAAAGCTAAGTAAGTGCTGGTAGATGTGTGGGAACAGGAAGTATAAATTTATATGTACAAGGAATTTACTTGCTTTATGCTTTTTCTTCAGTCAAAACAGAAAAAAGCATAGGGAGATAGTTTTAAATTGTTGCAAGTATTAAACAGTTAAACTTAGTAGGTACCTTGATATTTATGAAACCGTATACATTTTTTGCTCCTTTTTTAAGCTTTGTTTACCGTTTGCGTTGTCTTTTATCAGTTTCTAAATGATAAATGTGCCTCTCTATGCTTTCATGTTAACACTGTCCAATTTTTGTATATATGTACACACACACACGCATAAGTTAATTGAATAGATTTTTTACTTTCTGTGTGAGTAGTTTGAGTAGAACAACAATATTTTTCTGCAACGAATGCCAAAGTATTGTTTAAAGGCCAATAAGTGGGTTGTTATAAAAAAAAAAATACCCACGCTCAGTTTAACAAGCAAAATATAGAAAAGGACATGGACATTTAAACTTTAATATCATATTTATATGTAAATATGTTTTTCTTTAAATTCCAATGACAACAGATTTATGATAGAAGTTACGATTTACGGGAGTAATAGGATTATAACAACATTTTTTAATTAATGATCACTAAATATATTACAAATAGGAACATATTAAGAATATTCATTCAAAGAGGTTTTTAAAGTTTGATTTCTTTTAGTTAACATTCTTAAATTCCTACAAAATGAATTGTTTGTTGATTTGTTGCTATTCTCATACACTTATGCAATATATATATATATAAATATATCTATTCTTCACTTGTAAAACTCATAATTTTTATAAAAATTACCTCTACCTCCTCTCAATCTTACTAAAACAATTACTTCTAATCAAACCCCAAAAATATGCTAAAACTTGTTTTATTAAAAACTATGTGTACATGCAGCAACAAGGGCAATAAAAAGTATCCCCTACATAAAATAAAAGAAATAAAATATTAAAAAAAAAGAAATGCAATAAAGCCAAAGCCCAACATTTACCAGCTTTATTCTTTTAGTTAAAATTCAAACAACAAGACACACTATGTACATTTTTATACGAAAGGGTACCTATGCCTTTGTGTGTTTATTTTGCACAATGATGATGCCGACAAGCAGCGTTGCCATATATGATTTTAGATTTTTTATTTCTAAACACAAAATTTTTTTTTTTCAAAAAAAAGAGGCAACATTTTAGAAGAAAACACAAAAATGCATTTGAAATTCGTAAAAAGAATTTAATACAAAAAGATTTTTCTTTTTTCCAATAAATTAGTTTACAAAAAATATTTGTAGAAAAAATTCATATTAATTTAAAACCATTTCTTTTGATTGTTTAAATTTGTACAAGAGCGGAATAAAAATTAAGAGGATCCAAAAAATGTTTCCATATTTTTGCTATTTGACGAACTCCAAATTTCATTTCATAATCTTCAGATAGAATCTCTTTTAAGCAGGAAGGAACAGAGAACATATTAGATCGTTTAATTGCATAAAAACATCACTTACTGTTTTCATCTAATAAACTGCAAATTTTAAATTATAAATTTACTAAACACTTGTATCTCGAAAAACTTGTAAAAAAGGGAAAACTTGACAAATGGCAACGCTGCAGAGAAGGAATGCCGCACACCCATACACACTTCCATTGCATTGTGCCGTGCCATTCGTTTACTGGCTGTTTTTTTTTGCTTGTTGTAATTCGGGCTCTATATCTGATATTTAACAGGGTCTGTGTAATACGAATGACGTTTTGTTGTAGCTACTGACTAACTAACTGGTTAGTTGGTGGTATGTGTTAGTGCATGTTTTTTTGTGTTTTCTTTACAACCTTGATTGGTAACATAATGGTTTTACTTGCTTTATGTATGACAGTCATACAGACATACAGAAAATAGAAAATTATATGTAAAACAAAAACAATATTCGAAAATTTGTTTTTGTTTTTAATGTAGTTTTCTATGCGAACGTTGACGTTCGAAATCGTTAAACAGCCAGATAATGTAAGTCGGTTTGGTTAAATTCGCATACAGAAAAAAACTGCAGCAGCAACAAAAAAAGTGTGTAAAACCATTTGAGGATGTGAGTACGAGCGTAGAGTGTTGTTTTTATGTTGGCAGAGGATGAAAGAGTTGAGTTTTTTTTCTTGTCAATGTTAGTTAGTTCTGTGT
Organism: Pollenia labialis; assembly: GCA_949318255.1. Taxonomy (NCBI): domain Eukaryota; kingdom Metazoa; phylum Arthropoda; class Insecta; order Diptera; family Polleniidae; genus Pollenia; species Pollenia labialis. The sequence goes on along the minus strand of OX439142.1, from coordinate 43,055,313 downwards.
TATTTTAGCGCTTTAAATATGCTAATAACTGGGGCTTTTGCGTTTGTGTGTGAGTGTATGCGTGCTTATTTCAAAATAATGCAGAGTAACACTCAAACTTGTACCTACAATACATTAATATAATACTTTGTTGTATTATTCTAAATGTGGTTGTATGTTTTAAACAGATGGGAATTATGATCACAATTTTAATTTTTTTGTTTTGTAATTTAAATGAATCTAAATGAGTTAAAAAATTTTTCTTTACAAACAATGTATGTATGTATGTACTGCCTATGTCGGATGTAATGAAAAGAAAGTATGTGTTTCTAATAAGAAAAGGGAAGAGACGATGATTACAATCATATTATAGGTATCGGTAGAATAATTTTAAGACAATTTCTTGAAGATAATAAAGTAATGCTTCTACTAGGATATTTCCTAATTGATTGCAAGGATTGCTTAAAGTTTGAAACGATTTGTCGCAATTTGAAATAGCTTTGTGCATATGTATATTTGCACCAATTGGTATTATACCTATTAAAAATTACACAAAATACTATGTACATATGTAGGTACCTATTTCAAGACAAAAAATCAAAGTTAAGCCACAATTTTCTTTTGAACATTGTTTTTGTATGAGGTGGATGATGCTTATTGGGTTTACATATGATGCTTGATGCCATTAAATTGCTAATTTTATTAGTTTTACTTTTATAATTCTGTTAACAAAAATACATTATTAACTTGGTCAATTTAATGAAAATGCTATTTACCTATAAAATTAAGAATTTTTCTTAAAAACAATCGGCTTTGAAATCTTACCTTCAAAGGCAGGCATAACAATTTAAAACCGCCTTTTACATATGGGTGTTTCCTAAGAAAATAACCCCTTATAACTGAAATATTAAATTATTATTTTTTAATTGATAAATGTAGGTATCTGTCATTTTTCGAAAGATGAACTTTAATTTTCTTTATACTAACAAAAAAATGCTACTTTGAGTGACCCATAATAAATAAATTCCAACACAAAAAACTTTTAACTATTTAAAACGTAACGACTTACTTTAAAAAAAAATTTTTTTGGTAACTAATTTCTTTGGTTTGAAAATAAATCCATTCCTTAAACAAAACATTTCAAAGAATTTAGTCAGATATTTTACTTGACATATCCTGCGTAAAATTTTATAATACATGATGTTTGTTTTCGACATTTGAAAACAGCACATTTATAAAGTTACTTTTTTAATGGTCAAAAAGGTATTGAAATTACATTTCTTATGAATTCTTTCAGTTGCTGCCGTTGCTTGAGCTTCCGTAAGTTCAAAATGGAGCAATCCTCATGGCATATTTGGGTTGGTTGGAATTTTATTTAAAAAATCTCCGAAAATCGGTAACGACAGTTACTTTGGAAACACCCATGTGTAAATGTTGCCAGGCGACTAAATGTCATCAAATTAAAAAGAATAAAAATCTTTTACTTGCATTATTTTTTTTTTTTAATATGCGTTAAATTTTTCAATTATCAATCACTTCACATTTTTAATGGTAGTGAAGACAAGCAAGAACAACTGTGTTAAGCAAAAAATGTAAAAACAACAACAGCCCAGAGTGTCAATAAATATACCAACATACAACTTAATACACACACTTGACAGCTTAATTGATTGATGGCTGGCTGGGGTTGGCTTGTGTAAGTGTTTACAACACGAACAAATACGTACAGATTTACAACCGAATCATGTATGACGCATGTATGCATTATGTAGATATTTATGAAAAACTAAGTTTAATACGAATGCAAAAAATCATCAGACATGCTCTTTCCGCAAAAATTTGAAGAAAAAGTAGGTACCTAGGTATTTGTTTATGTCACCAAACTGATGATAAAGAAGAAAAAAACAATAAATTGGCAACGCGATAATAACTAATATTACAAGTGTCAAGTTGACAACATGGATTTTTAAAACAAGCAGAGATATGAATAGGTATACATAGTTATTCTATGTAGGTATTAAAATTGTGAACAATTTAGGTATTGATTATTCAATAAGTGAAGACTTTAGAAATTACCTACATATGTACCTACATAATAAAAGAAAATTAAGCAAGAAAAAAGGTGTATATAAAGGGTGTTCCAACCAAAACGCACGATGTTTATTGTAAAAACAGTGGTCTCCCGATAATTCGTAATCGAAAGGGACCGACTATTTCTTACGAATTATAGGGGGTTTCGATTTAACGGGGTTATAATAAAATATATACGAATTAACGGGGTTTTTCAATTTATTTACTAAAACGATAAAAAAAACAGAAAAAAAATCTTAAGATCTTAAGAAAATAAACACAAGCAAAAGTAAAAATCCACGCAAAAAATCATTCATTCCATGTTTCTGTATTTTTTTTATTACGAATTATAAGTGGTAGTTAGCAAAAAATTACGATTTAAAAGAGATAAAGAAGATTTTATTTGAAAAAAAAAAATACGAATTAGCGAGGGGACCAAAATGTATTGAAATTTTACGAATTTACGAGATTTTTTCAAGGGACCGACAGTTTATTACGAATTATCGGGAATTGCGATTTATCAGGGTACGAATTATCGGGATTTGACTGTAATACAAAAAATTTTCCGAGAGTTAGGAACTTTTCTTTAAATTTTCTATTAGTAGGTAGGTAGGTAGGTATATAATGATCTATGAAGCAATACCTATATCGGTCAAATGCTCTCCACGGCTTCTGTGGTATACCTCTATCCGATGGTCCCGATTTTCAATGACTCTAAGACATTATTAAGGCTCAATATCGTTAATGTGCCGAATTATCTCATCCTTTTAGCCCTGAATTGTTCTTGGGTTATTGGCGTACACCTTTTTGTTTAAATACCTATCCCCAAAGAAAAAATCCTATTTTTAGTACCTATTTAGTGAAATTTCTTTGGACTGCGGACTTTGCTCACATTTCAATAACTCAAAAACTTTTACAGATAGGTAGGTATGTAGGTACCTAACAATTTGATATTAATTTCATCAAAAAAATAGCAATTAAAGCATGTACCTAAATAAGTAGGTATTTTTTCTTACAAAATTACCTATATAATTATTGTACCTACCTACCTATAAAGTGTGCAGCTACACTCAAATTAATTCTAAAGCTTAGCTTAATTTCCTTTTTTTTAATTTTTTAACTTTAAAATTCTACTTTCTAGCCAAAGTCATTTAATCGGAAACATGTTTTTCAAAATAAAGCGAAGATGATACAAGACTACAAAATATATTATAAAATAACTGAAAAAAACATCAAAGCCAAAGCAATCTACACAAAAACACACTTAAATAAACAACAGCAACACATACATACATACCAACAACTCTTAAAAAAAACATGTAAGAATACACACAAATAAAACAGAAACTGCAGTTTAAAACTAAAAAAATACTCTTCCCTAAAACTATACGAAAACTAAAAAACAAATCAGCAACAGTCTCGTTTACCAAGCATACAAAAATGTACTTGTACGTGTAAATATAAGTAGCATATAATGTAACCAACCATACCATACCCCAACCTCTTTTGCAGCAAGTTTAACAGCCATGGAGCAGTCGCCTTTCCTCTTGCCAACAATGTAAGTTAACGAAAAACTACTGCTACAACAAAAAATTTCTTGTATAATTTTACAATCTAAAAAGCTTCTACTGAAAAATAATACAAAAAAAAAAAAAGTCTGTAGACTTTTTTAAGAAAAAAAGAGCAAACAATAACAACAATTGCACATGAAACTTGCTTTTAGCTGGCTGGTTGTCTCACTGGCAAACTGACTGACTAACTCACTCACTCACTATTTGCTTATCGACGACGACAACGACAGCGTAGTTAAAAAATTAAAAAAAAACGTGTAAATGAAAATTATTTAAAAGATACGTTTGAGTTTTTCCTTTCCACTTTTTTTTTTAGTAGGTACGTACCTGTCTCCTTGTACTGGATTTGTTTCATTAGAAAAGGCTTTAAAAATCATATATTAAGCCAAACAGATAAAATATTAATTAATATCTGATGTATAGAAATTATAAATCATAAAGAAATAAACGAAATTAATTGTAAGACAACAAAAGAGAAAAGATTTTTGTTATTTTTAACGTTTTGGACTAAACAATATGTGTTTGTAGTTGCTGCTGTTTACTTCACGTTCAAGTCTTAAAAAAATAACACCCATATGAATACACCAGCTACTAGAGATGTTAATTTGTATGTAATCGACGTGTTATTGAAAGAGTGTTGGGGATATGTAAGTAAAGTAAGCAATGTCAAGTTAACTGCAATACGATGTATACATACAACCTATTATAACTTTTCTGTTTTAATGAAAATAATTTATATATGTACATATGTATATTGTTTTACACATTGAATTCTAATTATTTAAATAAATACCTAAAAAGGTGTAAACACACACAGTTAAAACTAAACTTAAAAAAAATAATAAAATTATTTAAAGTCCTTTTTCTTTCTTTTATTTGTATTAAAAAAAAATAAAAAATTATTCACATTTTGGAAGCATAAAAAACCCTTTAAAATATTGTCTAGATAATACTGTGGTAGCAAAAAAAAAAAATCGGGGGGCAAAGGTACTTAAAGTTGATCTAGTATAATATGGGGCGCAGGAATCAAATGGCGTAGGTACAACGTTTGTAAACAAATCTGTGGCATTTTGACAAAACATCTTAAGTCGAGATAAGATAGAAAGAAAGTTTAAAAAAACTCGGTGACTACATCATTTCTATCAAAAAATAAAATAAACCAAAATTGCAGAAAAATTTCGTTTATAATACAAAATTTTAAAAAAAGTAAAGAAAAATGTTTTTGAATGAAAATTCGTACGATTAACAACATTTTTTTCAACTTTTTAAATTTGACTTAAGATGTTTTGTCGAAATGCCACAGATATGTAAGTATTACCGTTTCATGTTCAAATAGTTTGCATTTAAGACCAATCCTTAATAAAAATTAGGGATTAAAAAAAATTAAATGTCAATATGTATTTCAAAAATTTGAGCCTATCTGACAAAACGGTGAACCCTTTCGATTGTTTGGTCCCAAATTATGTATATCAGCTCAACTATCAGAACTTTATTAAAGTATTTACCTACGCCTATTTTATAATCATTTAAAGGCTTAAACATAAGTATGTACGATGTATGTACATACAAACATGACTTTTATGTATTGTAAACATTTTTTTTAATATGTTGAATGTATGAATGCTGGCAACATTGAACAGTAAGCAGTAACAGTAAACAAACGTAAAAACTGCCAGCCAGTGAATTAGCAAGTTGGCAACTTTAATGTACAATTGCTTCCACTACGTTTTATATAAAAAAAACTACTGCTACTACATACATATATGTATACTTAATATACAACTATGTATGTTCATACTAACAATCCGTTATAGTACTGCCAACCCAATAAACTTTTTAGCTTAATAATTAACTACTCATTTTTTCACCTATTTAATTTAAAAATTGTAATGAGATAAGTTAGAATACCATTCATTATAGGTATGCATCAGTAAAGAAAATTATTTTGTTGGCAATTCGCTTTTTAAAATTCTGCTTATTGGGTAACTTGAGTAGAAATTGTTATTGTTTTTCTCATTGTTGTTATTGTTACTGCAAATGGAACGTGATCATCTTAAAGTTTGTATGTTTGAAATTATGATGATAATTTTTTTTCTTAAGAGTTTTGTTTTATTGTGTTGATAGTTTTGCTATTGTTGTGTTATTAATATTAAGAAGTTACGTATGAATGTATGTATGTATGTATGCATGTATTCATAAGCTACCCTGACGGATATTAAAGTAGTATCAAACTAGTAGAAAAATATCCAGTACTAGTTCTCAACTGTAAACTTTTCTATAACATCTTAATGCTCCAATTAGTACACTTGGACCACATTGGGTACTTAAGAACCAGTTTGTTACTAGTTCTGGTGTATAGAAAAAATTTGGATTTTGCATTTAAAATTTTTTATACCTAATAAAAATGGCATAAATAATTGATTTGAAATCAAATTTGAGAAGCAGTATCAAAATTCAAACAGGTATGTACTTGAATTTTAGTTTTGTTATTGCAGTAAAAACTCCGCCTACAAAATAATGTGTTGGGTAATCTGAAAAACATAAAAGCTCTACTTACAATTCTACTGAAAGAACCAATGAATTTTGTAACGGATGTCCCAAATTGAACGCATTCTAAAGTAAGTCATTATTTTTTTACCTACATACATCCAGAAAAAAGTAGTTATATAAGTAGTAATAGAAGAAAGCTACTTAATAATGAGTGAAAGAAGATATTAATTTTGAAAAAGTTAGCGAAGTTTTCACTGGGGCATTAGTTTTGTTGCAGTTTTTAATGAAATACCTAAACATTCAGATATTTTTTCGTTTGTTTACGTTTTTGTTACTTAAATGCCAACAATATGTTTCCTTTTTGTGGTTATTGATGTTGTATTTTGTGATGCTCTTGGGACTTTGGATTATTAGGGTGGTTGTAATTTTGAAAAATTACAGTTGCTTATGAGTGCATGTATGTATGTGTGTATGTCTGTTGCGCTAGTGTGAAAATGTAGCGTGTGCTTTTGAGAAAGAGCACTCATATATGCAAGTATCTATGTTTATAAACATTTTTTTGGGTTTATATTTGTAGTCTCGCTTTGTTGCAACTGTGTGTGTGCCTGTTTGATTGTTTTTTCTTTTTTTTTATGTATTTTCGTTTCGTTTATTTGTTTGTTTGATGAAACTTTCATGGGTCCTCTTGTATTTTGTTGCTTGTTCTTTCGGTTGGATTTGCTGGTTGGTTGTCTGTCTGTTTGGCTTGCTTTATTTTTTTGCTTTGGATATCAGTGTTGCATTTTTTTGTATGTTTTATTTGGTTTTATTTAAACTGTTGGCAAACACATTTATAAGTTTTTGGCATGAGCTTGGCCTAAATTTATAATCTTTGTCGTTTTTCGTTGTTATTGTAGGTACCTATGTATTTTAACTATTGTTAAATAATATCATTCCGTGTTTTTTGAACTTTGCCTAATATAGGTACAATACCTACCTATAACCAAAATATACCTACATATACATATGTAGATAGGTAGTTGTTTAAAGAAAAATTTTAAATAAATTTAGCTTCTTGTAAATAAAGCGACTGAATTTTGAATAACTAAGTTAAAGTTTTTATGAAAAATTCAAAAGTTATTAAATCAAAATCTTCTTTTTTAACATTAAAGTGCTTGCAAGAGAGGAAAATATTTCTATGAAAATAACGAAGACTTATTTAAAAGTTTAAAAAGCAAAACAAAAAACAGTTTGCATTTTTTTTATCCATTTTTAAATCACCCACGTTGCAATATCATTATCACAAAACACAAGAACAATAAAAATACACATTGCATTTTTTTGTTGTTTAAATAATAACACAAGAGATAAAGACATTTAAATGACAGACTCTGTGAGTGAGTAGGTATTTATTTTATTTCACTTTTTTTTGTGAATTTGCATTTTTTTTAAACAACTCAAATTTTTAGTATTTTTTTCTAGCAAAACAAATTTCAATTTATTTTTTCAATTCTAGGTATACTTTTTTACATGATTTTACACTTTATTTGCATTAAAGCACGCAGTATTTATTTCATAACTGGAAACACAGTTAATAATTAAATTTCTCAAAACTACAATTTACAATTAATTTAATTTGGAACTTGTGGGTTTGAGAAATGAGCTCCAGCAAATTCAGAAATTTCAAGAAAATAAATGAATGACAATATTTTTAAAATTTTACTAAAAAAAATTCGTTAAATCATGTAAAAGCTATTATTGGTAGGGCTTATACATATCATGATTAAACATACTTTTTCACTTAATTTTTACTTTAATTGCTGTCCCTATAGATTTTTCGCTCTTTTAAAGCGTTATTTTTTTTCGATCACTTCGCGTATGACGCGACTTATGCAACAATTTTTTTAAGACTAAAAAAAATTTAAGTTTATTTGAATTTCTTATCATCACTGGACTTTTTAAAAAATTCGTTTTAATTCAGTTCATCTATTTATGTTTATATGTTTAAAACGCTTTTGTTTTTGAATATGCTTTGTTCTTTGTCTTTTTTTTTCATTTTAACCTTGCAAATTAAAATACAACACTGGCTTTAGTGATAAAAAAAACAAAAAAAAAAAAAAAACAGTAGCTTGGTTTTGTAACCTCAAAGAAATTTAAAATTTCACTTAAATTTCGTATTAACCATGGTAGAATAAGTACAAAGTATAGTCATTAGAAATCAAATAAATTAATTTGACAATTTATGGGTAAATAATGAAAACTCTTCCTAATGAATATACCTGGTTCTTGTTATACTATGGTATTAACGTAAATAATTAAAAATTCACTAAATATGTAGCAACTAACTAACCTTGGCAAATTGGCTAAATAGCGAGATTGCTTTTCACGTCTTAATTCGTCGGTTAGGCGACAATAGGTATTATTAATGCACACACTTCGTCTGAGATTAGTTTCGGAATCTTTTATGCGTTCCAATTTGTGGGCGCATAATTGTAAAATGCGTTTACGTTCCTCACGTTGACGCAATTTGGGCGAAATCATAGGAACGCGTGACCGATGATGATGGTAGCCAATGGGCGGGGAGGTACGGGGAGGACCAAACATATCCGAATCATCGTCGCATTGATTGTGGGGTGTAACGCTAGGCAAGGTCATTTTTGGTTGTTGCTGCTGTTGTTGTTGGGGGTACCACAAGCGATACGTAGCGTAACTTTTGTAGGTTAAACCCAGGAATAGGATGAAACAAAAAATCTCCCTTAAAAGGGAGGAAATTTCGTTTTTTGTATTTATTGTCTCAAAAGCAAAATCGTTTGTTGTAAATTCTCTTTTTTCTCTTTATAAATTTCTCACTTGCTTGTTTACTTTGCAATGTAAAGTGTCTTGAGTTTGCGTTTGTTGCTTTTGTTTGTGTTTGCTTAATGCTGTTGTTTTTCCTTACTTTTTTTTTTGCTAGCGTGTAAGCTGTTGTTTTTTTAATTTAATTGTTAACGTCACTTAATATGAGAGGAGAAATTCCGTTTGATTTCCTTAATTTTTAAAATTCTGTTAATCTTTCAGATAATATTTTTGGTTGATCTATTTTTTAATTAATAAATTTGTTTAAAATAATTAATATATGTTTATTTGGAAATTCCACTTTTTTTTATAAAATTAGCTTTTTTTGTGTCTGAATTTGATTTTGGGTTGAGTGTGTTTGTTTGGTTTTAATTTCTCATTTTGGCAAAAACACAAAAATTTATGTTTAATGTTGGCTGAGATGATAACGTTTCTTTTTTGTTCAGGTTGATTGTTGTTATAATGCAAGGTAAACCACAAGTTTTTTTTGTTGATTTAACAATTATTTATGTATGTAATTTTGTTTATGAAATATTTTTTATTTTATTTGGAAATTTTTTTTTTAGTAATTTTCAAAAAAACACAATTTTTTTTAAATTAAAACAAAAATAAAATTAATTAAAATTTTGTTTGTTTTTTATCTGGTAGACTTTAGTAGTACTGTTATTTTAAAAGCTTTTTTTAATTTGAAAAATTAAAGACAGTTAAACTGTTTATTTTTTGTTTAATTTAAAAATAATAATAAGAAAAATTCAAAATAATCCAGGACTTTTGAATTTTCTTGTAAATGTTGTTTTTTTATATTAGAAAATAATTTACAAATTTTTAATTGCACTCATGGGTGGTGTTGATTCTTTTGTTTGTTAAAAGAAATATGTATGTATGTTAATATTTTTCATTACAAGTTTGATAAATTAATTATTATAAGTATTTTCAATTACAATGGTTCCGCGTAGTATTTTTTGGCACGTCCACACCGTTCTCACGTTCGCATTGAACTGAACTAGAGTATCACCGTTTCAAAAGAAAATGTTCGGTTCGTTTGATTGTAGCAAACCGACTAAATATACAACAGGCAGTCAACAATACAGGCCTGCCTTCCTATTTTACTACACACAAGCCAAAATCAAACCAACAACAAAAACAATATCACAACAATATTATCACACACACACTAACGCTCTCTCCCTCTCATTTTTACAGCAGAAAAAACATGTTGTTACTTTAGTTTGGTGTTTTTATTCTGAGAGTGTATTTATCTCTGGTTTAATTTTATTGTTTTTGAAATAAGAGGTATAGTGACAATATTCTCTTAAATTACTCTTTGAATTTAATAAGGGGTTATCTCTTTTTTTTTGTTCAGATTTAATCTCTTAAATCGTTTACGTTTTAAATAAGTAACAAAAATATTCTTTACTGAATGAGTGAGCGGATGTCTGTTTGGCTTTGTTGTTGGTTTTAAGTATTAATAATTATTTTTTTGCTTTTAATTGTTTCTTTTGAGAAGACGACAAAAGTGGGAGCAAGCAAGAGCACATACGAATAAACATAGATTCTTTGTTATTTTGTATATGATATTAATCAAGTCAAATATGTATGTATGTATATATAAAAAAAATATTTATATATGTACATAGGTACATACATACATATATGGTATCCATGTATGTACATGAAATACCTAGGTACCTATATAAATTAAAAATTAATTAACAAATAAGTACCTATGTACATAGTACCTATGTATGTGCATTGTAATACATATGTATGTACATATGTACCCATGATAAAAATTTAAAACAAAAGCAAAATAAATATGCCGTTAGGGGAGACTGGGGCAGCTTCGGCATTTTTTAAGCTCTGAATCTTAGAAGATATGTATGCAACAGATTTAACAATTGTAGGCATGTATGTATGTATGTACATACATATGTATGTATGTACCTATCACTTGTTTTTTATCTTGTATTTAACATAATAAAATATTGTTACAAAATTTGATGAATACTGAGTAGGTACCTATTTGTTATTTTTTTATTTTATATTAGGTTTATTATATTTTTCGTCGACTAGGTACATATGTACATATGTATATTCTTAAAGGCATATTTTTTAAATGCCTTTTAAAATATTATTAGATGCCAATTACGAATTTTTTAACCGGTTTTTTTTGATGGATACAGGCAAAAAAAAATTCTTGGACTTGGTAACTTAAGTTCTGTTTCGCTCCTTAGACTAACGAAATATTTTAATTTTCGCGCTTAACAAATAGTGGTAAAAACAGATATCAAGTTTCCGAAGCAGGTTTATTGTGAAGATTAGTAATCTCAGTAACTCGATAGGCCGAATGTGTCCCAATTGAAAATACAGAATCTACCCCGAAAGCACTTTTTACACTTTTTTCTTATTTTCCTTAAAATCTTCAACAAAGATCTAGATTTAATTAATTTTTAAGGAAAATAGCACAATTTTAAATGTTGTTTTGTAATTTTTATTTTAAATATTGACGATTTTCAAATATTACAAAAACACTGGCAAAAACACTAAAACATGTGTAGCTTTTTCAGTTCGAAAACTAGAGATGACAAATTTTGCGGGAGTTGTGCATTTTTAATTTCGCTACATTAACATAAATGGTTAGTGATGTAAAATTAGTGCATCATACATATCAAAAACGTCATTGACGAATGTACCTCACTGCCGAAGCTGGCCCAGTCTCCCCTACCTACATACATACAATTCAAACAATTATTTTCATAATACACATACTTACCTACATATTTAAAATAATTATAGGTAGTAAGCATAATAAGGACTAGGTTCTTTTTCATTCTTGGATATTAATTTTTAAATTTAAGTTCTTTATAAGATTTACAGTGTTATATGTATGTAGGTATAAACTTAAAATAGAAAATTCATGTAGTAAATGTTGTGAAATATCTTTATTTTGAAAATACTTGTTTGACTTACTGTACAAACTTTCTGCCTGATTCATACATACATACATACATATATACATACATAAATATGTATGTTTTTATGTACATACCAAGTAAAAACTTCGCTTACTTTTTCAAAACTAATAGGATGCTTCTTTTATTCATTATTTAGTAGCTTTCTTTTATAACTATGACTTACTTTTATATGCGTTCATTTTTTGACATCCCTTGTAAAATTTGCTGGTTCTTTCAGTAGAATTGAAAGTAGTCTTTTTACTTTTTTCTGATTACTCAACACATTATTTTGGTGTCGCAGTTTTTACTGGGTACCTTAATTTTTTTAAATTATGCATTAGTGTTTAGAAAAAATGTAGATAAGTAGGTGCCTATTTATTCGCATTTATTTGTTTAATAAATAGATATAAGTGCATCCTTTCTACATACGTATGTACATACATATGTACCTAGTTATTTATTTATAATTTTGTTGTTATTGTTGAATTTCTTCAAGTTTTTTTCAATTTTCTTATAGGTATCTACAGCGTCATACAAACATTCAAATTTACCTATAAACATACATACATACAACCCTCCAAGCTATTGGTAGAGTAATTTTCGACTATCTACGAAATTAAAACTACTTTGTCACATTTGGTAGTTTACAATAGATTTTGCGGAATTTAGCATCAACAAAATACGTTACAATCGAATAATGAGTTCTAAAATATTACTTTTTCGTCACTTTAAAGAGTTGTTCAGATAATTGTAAAAGTTATACAATTACAACAATAACAACAACGAACATTGCTCTTGTAATATTGACTTTTTCGCAACAATTTGCTGTTAAAAAGTGAATACCAAGTACAAAAGCAATTTTATTTAAAATTTAGATAGGTAGTAATATTCTACTCAAACTTAGGACACCGATGGATCGAAAAGTTACCGAGCGTTCTAGTACACAAAAGCAATTAATGAGTGCACAGAACAGCCCAAATTTAAGATACATTAATTTTTTCATGCCAATAAAAGTGAACTAAAAAACAATATAACTGTCTTTTTGAAAGGATATTGATGATTTTTATGAACTGTTTGTTTATTCAATGACTTTAATGATTTTTGATGAAAATGACTGCCTGCTTAACGATTTCGAACGTCAACGTTCGCTTAGAAAATTATACTTAAAACAAAAGCAAAATTCGAAAATTTTCTATGGATTTTTCATGTCAAATTTAATAAAATTATGTGAAAAAATATATTTAAATAGAATTGGTGAATTTGGCAATAACAATTGTTTTGACTAAATGTACTGTAGATTTTTGATATCTTTTAAAACTTTCAGCTCAAATAGTTTTTATTTTACTCAGACTCGCCTTAGAAAAACAAACGAAGATAAACAGTTAAATGACCGACTTCTTATAATAAAGAACAGTAAGAAAAAATTTAACTTCGAAAGAATACTTTTAAAAGTCAAAAGCGACACTACTGAATTCAGTTGATATTCAGCTACCAAAGCGCTCTAATTCGTCCCTTACGACGTTACTACTTAAATAAGAATTGAATAACAAAAGCGATATATTTTTGCTAAATGGGGAAACTTTTTAGATTATTTTTCGATCGAAATTGTTTGCAGGGAATGTTTTAATAATAATCATAATAATGTACAAAATGTATCATAACTGCAAATATTTTTGTATGTAACTACTTATGTAGGTAAAGCGCTACAAACACATATTGCAAACACTATATAACTATACTATGTAGTTTGCTATAAACATACGATTTATTCATACGATGGGTAGTATGCAAACGTGCATACAAACGTACATACTACCCTGCAGACTAAGTAACTAGTATTTAACTAGAAATATACTGGTTTGACTCTAGATTAGTTGTACATTTGATATTTTGCATGTGCCTATTAAACTATCGTTTTTTAAGCTGGGTTGTCAAAGGAGGCCAACTAGTTATTTTGTATATGTAAAATAGTTTAAATCTAGGTGCTTTATTTACAGTAGTTATGAAAACTTATAAAAGCAAAATTAATTTGAAAATTTTCCTCAATATTTTTTTCATACTTAATTAGAAATTGTTTTATAGTGAACGTAATTTTGGAATATTTCTAAGCTCTTACCCCCCCTGAAACCCGAGAGGGAGAGAATATTGTATTTTTTATTTTTCTGTTACACCACGTTTCAATTTTGTTAAACTCCCCTTTGTTAACTTATAAGAAACAAGCAGAATGAATTTTATGTAGGTAGGTACATACTTATGTATTTAATTACATATGCATATACATATGTATACCTATACATAATTTTATCAAAAAGAATGTGGTAATTTTTCTGCTCTTTATTTATTGTTTAAACTCGATTATAATTTGTCAACTCTAAAACCAACCAAAAATTTACGTTTTTCATTTTGTAGTGTTGTTGTTTTGTCTACAACAGACAACTATTTACATAAATTGTTTTTTTTGTATCTACTTTTGTAGAGTGATTGTTTTTGCTGCCACGAACAAGTATTAAATCGTTTTTTTTTTACCAATTTTGTAGTGTTGTTTTTGTTTCAATAACAAACGGCGTCACGTACAAAGCAGCGCAGCTGAAGTTTCATCAGTTTTCTTATTTTTCGACACCTTACAACTAGTAATAAACTAGTCCAAAACCTTACTACTAACTGCAGGGTACATAAACATAAGTTTACAGATTTACACGTTTCCCATACTACTCCTTCCACTACTCTCCAACACAACTTCCATCCATTTAAAATAAATGTTCCATACATTTTATACACTCAATCACACAAACATACGTACAAAAACATTAAACATACATGATGATGATATTGTATATGCGTACGTGTCTTGTGCATAGTTACTTACATACACACATATTTTTTTTATGTATATTTACGTCTGTTATCTCACTGTGAGTTTTTGGCTTCCGAGAGTTTAACAGAATTACATATTTATACAAACGAATGTGTTTGTGTGCATCATTGGCCGGGGGGTTTTCTACTTTTGTGTTGTTTTTTTCATTTATTCCGTTTGACATTTTGTTAACAAATTTGCAATGATAAATTTATATTTCTTTGTGGTTAATTTATTAATAAAGCGGGTGTTAATATTCATAAATTATTTTAAATACCTACCAATTTTGCTATTGTTTTTAATTTTCTTTTTTTACACACTTATTTTAGTAATTAATGGACTATTGAAAACAAAATTTTTTTTGAATTACCTACTAATTGTGGTACAGAAACAACATATCGATGCCTTTCTCAACCTTGTATCTTGAAAAAAATACAATTTTTCAGGAGAGAAAAAAAACGTTTCATCTTTGTATACTTCGGTGTTTGGGTTAAAGTTAAAATGGAATTATTAAAGAATTGATTACATCTATGTATATTGTATTGTAACACATAAAAATATAAATCGACTCAAAATAACTTTCTGAGCCGACCTTGTCTGTCCATGTAACATTGTGCGTAAAGTACAGGTCGCTATTTTAAAGATAATTTGAGGAAATTTGTTGCATACGTTTCTATTGTCATAAGAACGCAGCCTATTTAAAATGGTGCTAATTGGTTTATTATTTCACATGGGCCCTATACAAACCCATTGGAATTTCATAAATTTTTTTTTTACTGAAATTTTCCCCATGTCGAAAATCTGCAGTACTTTTGTAAACGAACAAAAGTAACTTTTTTAAATGTTTACAATCTATGCGAGAATCCCTAAACACCACTTTAGAGAAAAGGGCCCCTAATCATAGTTAAACAATAAAGTCGTTTCCCTTTAAAAACAACTTTTAATTAAAAATCTGTTTTTAATTTGTAATCTACATGTTTAAATATGGTCACCTTCAACAAAACTCTTTTTAAAGAAAATTTTAAACGTGTTATGTTTAATATAACCTTATTATTGTCACCCACAACCATATTATGGTTGAAGTAGTTCTCCATCAAGAAGCCACAACCATATATAATGTTGTAGTCAACTATGACAATAATTTGTTTTAAAATTAACAATAGTATTTTCCTCTTTTCCAAGAGCAACATGCTATAGTTTAAAAGCAACCATTGTATTCAAAGTGTTAGACATATTTTAGTTATCTTTAGCCATAACATGTTCGGACGTAACCATAAAATGGTTGTGGCTTCTTGATGGAGGACTAATTCAATAATAATATGGTTGTTGGGGACAATAATATGGTTTAATGCAACATAATATGTTTAAAATTATCTTTAAAAAAAGTTTTGTTGGAGGTGACCATATTTAACCATGTTTTTTCTCTGGGTGTTGGTTTTAAGTTGAACCAGCTTTAAGTGGGTGCCTCATCAAATGGAGAAATTATATTATTTTCATACAGTCTGTAGCAAAAGAAGGTTAGAGTGCTATCTTTATTCGATCATGCCGAATCTTATATACCATTCACCGTGGTGTGCTAAGAGCAGAAAATTATATACATCCCGTTCTTTATATATGCAAAAAACTATTTGGTGCCACGCCCACTTTTTCTCGCTCAATTTTTGTTGTGCATTAATAACCAAAATGCTTCTACCAAATATGGTAACTTTGGGTTTAGCTGTTCTCCAGATATACAGAAGTCTATAATGTCTTTATACTGCAGGTGCCACGTCCACCTCACCAATCCCGCCTAAATTTTTTCGGATGTTGTGTATTGATAACCAATATGCTTGTACTCAATTTTGAAACATTCCGCTCTTGAGAAATATACAGAAAAGAAACGGACATCGTTAAATCAACTGCGCTATACATATTTGTTATTAAATAAAAAGGCAAAAAAGTATAAATAAAATCAAAATAAAAAACAAATGATATGAAAAAATGACAAATGAAAAAAAAAATTAGAAGCAGTCGTGGTTTATTGCTCATATCTCAGCCAATTATAACCCTTCTGGATGAATTTCAACAGTGATATCTGTGAAATAACTATAAAAAACCTAGGCCCTATAGTTCTGGGGCCTTTAGAAAACCCATTGGAACACACTGTACGCTACCGTTAAGCATCCAGGGTGGTTAAATTTTAAGGGCCGATGTTGATTTTGAATAAAACACAAATTATTTGGGAAGTTATTGTCATTTCTTTTTATTATTATATACTATTGGTATGGTTCCATTATATATGTAACCTCGGCGGCACACCTCCAACCGATGGTCCAAATTTTCGATGACGGCCCGATGATGCCGCCAGCCCATAAACCGCACCAAACAATCACTCTTGGATTATCATTCGCCCAAATGCGGCAATTATGCTTATTGACGAATCTACTGAAGTGAAAATGTGCGTCATCACTGAAGATGATTTTCTTCGAAAATTGATCATCCACTGTTGCCATTTTTGCCACCATTCTTGACCATTGGCGATGTTTGCAATGGTCAAGAGGCTTTAGTTCTTGAGTCAATTGCACTCTGTATGCGTGTATATGAAAGTCTTTATGCATAATGCTCATTAAGAACGAGCTTGAGAGGTGCAATTGATGGGCTCGACGGCGATTTGTGGTGGAGGGCTCTTCAGCCACACTATCGCTAACAGCAGCAATATTTTCTGCAGTACGAGCTGCACGAGCATGCACTGGTGTTTTCACATCACCTTCAGACCCGGTATGCCCAAATTTTTGCACAATTTTTCGATTGTACGCACATTTGGACGATTAAATTGACCGAAAAAATCACGAGGTGCATGACATGCATTTTGATTTGAACGCCCATTTTCATAATAAGCCTGAATAATTTTAACGCGTTGCTCGATTGTGTATCTTTCCATAGGCCAAATTGAGTTATTCTGAAATTGAGAAATGTCAAATGAATGCAGAAAAAAACTTGACGATTAGGTGTGGTTCACATTCAACATCGGCCCTTAAAACGACCCGTTATATATGTACATATTATGAATCGAAAAAACAAGATTGCGCACTCAGCCGTACAAAAAAAAATTTCTACTCTCAAGATTTTGAAGATGTTGGAACAATTTAAAGGGAATAACTATTACGTATATAAGCTATTGAAAAACAAGTAAGTATACATTAGGGATATAACCATTTGCATTTTTTTGCAAATATCAAAAAGGACCTATCATAGTGAGATAGTGCATAAAAAAATATGAAGAAATGTGCCTTCCTTTTTTCGCGAGCGTTCAAAAAGGTTCGGCACCGATCGCGATGAAGTTTTAGCTTATAATTTTTTTCAGTTTTACAGGAAATCCATAATTCTAACGTCGAAAGCCATGCTGGTCTTTGCATATCGTGTTTTTTTTTTATGAAATGGTTTTTTCTCAAAAAATTTTAACTTCGACAATTAAATGTATGTAATTAGAACAAAACAGTTAAACAAGAAAATTTTGACAAATGGGATGTAACAGCTGACGAGCAGTTGCTCTAAAGAGTTTACCTTGTTGAATTCGCCTTGTATGAAAACAAACTAATTTGTGTAGTTTTTTTTATGTTTGTTAAGTTTTATTTATTCTTTCTAAAAACTCTGAACTTTAATGACTGTTTAATTGGTTTATAGTAGAATCGCGAAAAAAATAGACCGAAATATTCCAAGAGTTATTAACTTTTTCGAACTGTTAAATTTTCTAAGGGGTATTTAATTGTAAAAAATGCAAAAATAAGCAAAGATTTTTCCAAAATAACACACTTAATTTATTTAAATTACTTGTTTTGAATAAATTCACTTAGATTTAATTTGCAGCGGCTGGTTTAAAGTTGCACAACTCCTCTTGAACTACAATTTGCGATTCTACTGTATTATTCATATAAAAATATTATGCAAAATTAATTCAATAAATATTTTAAATAAAAAAAGTCTGAAATTGCTGCGTTTTTTTCACCATTTTGGTGCGTTTTGAAAATGCAAAGTTGACAACGCTGATTTGTTTATTAAAGACAACTGTCAAAACGAAGCAAGTAGATAAGTCGTATAAACACCGTGATTCATTAACATGATTCAGAGAGCGAAGCAGGTGATTCAAATCGTCGTGGAAACATGGCATTATAAACTAACAAAAAATCGAGTTACACCTTTTTCATATTAAGCCATCGATATAATGTATATATACCTTAAGGGATCTAGCACAAAGATGCCCAGTAGTGGCTGATATCAGCAAATTAACCTCACACGTATACTTACGCTCTTTTGTTTGATCGTCAATCAACCAATAGAATAAAAGTTTACTTTAGTACCTTTAAAGTATACTTTATGACTATGTTGATGGGTAATTTTTATGGTATTTATGGTAAATTGTTGGCCGATTTCACAAAATTTCATGGTGTTATTTCTAGCCATACAAAACTAGGTGGGCTTTGAATGGATCTTTAATCTTGTAAAACTGTGAAAGTCGCAATTTTATTACAAAAGTATTTTTCGTTTTAGGCATTCGGTATTGTTTTCCGTGAGTGGGCCTTGTATGGGGCCTATGGTAAATAATAGAGCGATCCGATCGTCACAAGATTTAGTAGTATTATTTTCAGTCATATAGAACAAATTTGTACAACGTTTAATAATAATCGGTGCATTCTGTCATCAACACGTGTTGGTTTTTTTAAACAAAGTTATACATTTTTAGGGGAGGTTGTTTCACATTTGGGTTCATAGCTCTCTTCCTACAGAACCGATTGTGCTGGATTTCAATTGCAAACTGCTTAGGAGAACTAGAAATAATTTGATACCAAAATTATTCTGCTCTATTAAATTTTAATTTTTATGACGTGAACTAAAAAACCAAAGTTATTCTTATTTCAGTTAATTAATAAAAATTATCTTTAACAAACTTTTATGAGTGTTATCTTGTTTTTTTTTGTTAAACAAAAAGTTTTCTACGTAATGTTCAAATATCACTTGCCAAATATTTTATTGTTTTAAACAAAAACAAAACAAAATATAAAAGAAAGAAAAAAACAAGTCAGAGTGTTATATTGGGCTGTGCCGAATCTTTGATACCATTCAGGAGTGGGATGTATGGGGAAGTGTTTTCGAGAGTGGAGTTTATATGCGCCCTTTGGTAAATTATGGACCGATCTTGAAATGAAATTTGACACTGTTATTTCTAGTCGCTTAAAACTGTGACAGGCCAATTTTAATTAGGGTAGCATTATGCATTATGGTCTTAGGCGTACTAAAGAAATTACATATTGACTTATCTTCACAAAATTCGGTAGTACGATTTCTAGTCATATAAAACGAATCTGTGCAAAATTTTACATAAATTCGTGCTTTTCGCCACTATTAATATTAGTTTTTGTTACAAAATTATCATTTTCTTATTGTAGTTGTTGCACATTTGGACTCATGGACTTCAACAGTACTGCTTTTACCATTTCATGATTTCTACAGACAGACAGACGGATATGGCTAAATCGCCCAATAAAAAATGGAGCTACCAACGAAGCAGGTTTGTAAGGGAGAAATATAAACGTTTCGCTTTCCATTGCGCTGACGGAAGACATGCATTTTATATGGCGAGTTCCCACTTTGAAGCAATACATTTTTGACACATAAAGCGCATTATTCAGTGCATATAAAAATTGTTGTATGCAACGGTCGCCCTTACACACTGAATGTTTTGAAATAGGGGTTTTTAGTATTCTCCCTTACAAACCTGCTTCGCAGTAAGGGAATGCCGTAGCACTTGAAATTTTATCTTTTTTTTATAAAAGTTTTTGAGAGTTCTTTCACTAACTTTACTGCATATCTGTATGTCTTATTTCGTAGCGCATAATTGAGCGCTTATTTTTTGAAATGTACCATTAGTGCTTCGCAAAATGATAAAATTTTTATTGGGCGTCTTAGTCTTCGATAAATATTAAAAAAGTTTTACACGGTATGACAAACTTAGTATACACCACTAATGGTGGAGGGTATAAAAAAAGAGCAAAATAAAAAGAGTGAAATACTCGCAATGCCGCCTTTAACTTGTTTATTTCTTAACGCTTTTTCAACGACAATTGTCGATTAGGGTCAATAACATTTTATAAGTGCACTCAGTGCAAAAAAAAAAAAATTGCTTAAAATTTTGTATTGTTTTAAATTTATGTTGTTTATATATTGTTTATATCTACAAGATAAATAAACTTTCTTGTATAGTAAAAATATTTTACTTGAAAATTCTAAAAACAAATTTACATTATTTTCAATTTCAAATGAATTTTAAAAAAATTTGCGGAAAGAAAAACTTGCTTGATTTTATAATTAAAAAAGCTTAAAGCATTTCATAAGAACTTTAAATTGTTAAAGTTTTACAAAACATTTTAAACACTTTTATTAGTAGTTTTGTTAGAAAACTTTGGCTTTTGTTCTTAATTAAAAGTTGAAAATTCCCACCTCAACTGTGCCCAATTTTTCTAGCTCTTGATATTTAAAACAAAATGTTTTTTAGCACGACTTTTACTGATAACATTTGAATTTTCAAGTGCAAGGATTGGGACGGAAACTGAAGCATTTCGGGCAACGAAGTAGTTTCGGCTCTTGACAGATCGACACCTCTGGCAAACTTTTTGGGGAAAATTGGCTGCTAACGGAAGTGCAGATTTCTCTGACTTAGACCACACTGAACTGCAATTTGTCAGTCCTGTGTCGATTAGGAAGGCGTTGAGGAAGAGATCTTAAAAAAGTTTAGTATCATCGACGGTGTGTCGGTCTTTGTGCTAAGGAATACTTATTCTGTGGTACGGGGATATTTGTCAATACTTTTTATTCATTGCCTTAATATTGGGTTTTTTGCAAAAGCTTGGAGGATAGCTGAAACGTTTAATAATGCACTCCTTCCCATTTAAACAAGCGGATCGGATGTTAAGTAAGCTGGAAAATATGGTCCAACTTTGCTATTATCGGCATTTGGGAAACTATTTGAATATTTTATTCTCTTTAGGGTAAACATTGTAATAGCACAGAAAAAATTGTTGCAAAAAATTATTCAATTAAATAATTAATTGGTGTACATTAATTATTCAATTAATTTTTTGTTTGCTGCAATTAATTTTTTTAATCAAAATGTTTTGGGAGACTTCCAGTTTGGATTCCAGAGTGCTCCTTCTAACTGCTTCGCTCTGATGGTTCTGACAGATTTTGTGTCAAGAGCTTTGAATAATAGGTGCCCGACGATGGTCAAGAGCCTGCCACATCAGGACTGCATTTCAATTTGCGCAAAACGGTGGCATTCATACTTAAGGAGAGATGTAGGAAAATCTGCCCGACCTGACCATTTTAATATCGCCAGGTTATTCGGCCTCTAATTGGCTTGGAATCTCTTCATACTAAATGGACAGGCTAAGTGTATGGGGTAGGTGAGTCTTGGTTGCTTGTCTGGGGCGAGACCCCAGTTGGAACATGATTGGGTGATTCATAGGCCATCCTGTAGGCCTTTTTTTTGGGCGATTGCTTTTGGTAGGATTGATGTCTTTACAAAAATATATGATCGGAAATGCATTTAATTTTTGGATAGGGTACGTTCCTTAGAGAACGGTTTAATCTGGCAAAGATATGGCAGAATTCGAGGCCTGGAGACCATTCAGTGCGCATGGTTTCTTTATCCGGAATATTTGTTAACCCTTTGGGTTACCATCCTTAATGATGTAGACCTCCTATTTAACCACAGAAAAATAAATACGCTTAATATTTTTGATAAAGTTTATAACACTATTCAATAGTCTTCTCCCTTCACGCAGAAAAAAAACCTGGCTGAAGTATGGTCCCTGCAATGGCAAAAAAAAACTTTTGTTTTTTTAACTTTATTTTTTTACGATTGATAATATTTTGTTTCTATTTAACAATAACGTGTTTACCTACCTAGAAACTTCAAATATGGTTGAATTTAATCAGATAATGTTTTAATGAGTTAAAGCTACAACCATACACTTATATATATTATGGTTAACCTAACAATATTACTGTTACGGTAACCATATTATGGTTAAAGTCATCCATCCAGAAGCTATAACCATATTATGGTTGTCTCCAAATATGTTATGGTTAATTATAACAATAATATGTTTGAAATTATTATATTTTAAAACATTGTATGTTTAAATTAAAATTTAAAACAATTTGCTCTCTCACAATAGATGAACGCTTTTCAAATAAAATTTTATTCATTTTATTTTATAACACTGTGCTAGTTGAAAAAACAGACAAGCCGGGCACATGTCGTTTCAACATAATTTGTGTACTTTGAATCCAATGGTGCTAACCGTTTTTAGGTTAGCTCTTGTTTTTGAGGTATACCGTTATTTCGTAAATGGAGGAGGTTGCACAACATATATCCGCGTAACTCTAAAACGGTTTAGTTTATTGAAATTACTTTTTAAAAAACGAAATTCCGCAATAAAATTACCTTTAAGTAAAGGTGAACTTTTTTTCTAAGATAAAGTGTGGTTTGTCATACATTTGACCCATCTAGGGACATCCTTGGCGTTGCAGCGTTTAATGGTAACAAATCTGATTTTGTTTTAAAAATGATTGCAAGTTGCCTTTGGGTTTTTATGGTATCGATGTAATTTACCGACCAGTTATGGTCCAAGTTTTTATAAAAACACGATATAATAGCGTATAATTTTTTTTGGGGTTTTGAGAAAATCGTGTTTAAAGTTTTTGTCAAATCGGATGTCTATTAAACCCTCAATATCGCGTTAAATAAAAATTCTTCATATTGGATTTTTCGACGAATACATAATACCATTTCTTGTCTTTTAATTGACCAATTTTTTATATTTTACGCATCCTTTATGACCATCCATATGTCATTCAAAGTGCAAGTCCTTCATATAGGCTATTTTATTTTTTAAGGAATTCGTATGATAAATCAGATACACTATATTATTTTGTATGGTATACGTTGTTTTATTCAATAATTTTACGGTATTTTTATTAAAATATTTGATCTCAAAAATATAAATAAAAAACAGTGTTAATTCAGTGGCATATATTCATTACTTTTCAATTTGGGTTATTAAAAACAAAAAATTATGACAAATTAAGGTATACATTGCGTAAATTAAAAATAACTAGAAGTTCATTCGTCTTCTTTCTCTTCCTCTGCCTCATCTAAACAATTTCGCTTCTTTCCACCTTGTAAGTTATAAAAAAATTACTTATATGGGGGATTCACAAGGTTGTCATAAAATTGTAAAGTCATATGTCTTAAAATAATTACAAGAAATATATATGACTGCTGTGGGCAACCGCTTATAATTTAGATTTCTACTGTATAGTTATGGCGAATTAATGAACACAGCATTAAAATATTTATTTTGTTTGATACACAACCATATTTTTTTTAAACAATTGTTAAATATTATTTAGGACATTATGACGATATGACTGATAGCACACCTTGTGAATCCCCCAATAGTGTATATTATTATAAGCTATTTTATGAGTTAAAGTTTTCATAAATTGTATTTTTTTCTACAGACTAAAATGGAGTATAATGCGTATACACTATTATTCTTTTAACAATTTTGGAGTGGCAATTTCAAGTAAAATAGCGCATATGGGCTTACACACTTATTGAAGGAAAATTTTGAACAAGAAATTATACACTACTTTTTCCAACGACATTTTGACCTACTTTTTGGAAGTAGAATTTGACAAAATTTTGACCAGACATAAAATCAATGATGGAGATTCTAAATATACGCTATTGTTATATTAGGGGGACGATATAATTCATATGCAAATCTAGCGTATAAAAATAGCTACATTATGCTTTTGTTTCAAGTGCCAATGCATAGTTTGGTGTAAATTCCAGTAATTTTAAAATTCTTTTTAAAAAATATCGTTGTAGTTTATCTACTTCATCATACAAAGAATAACCCCAGAAGATTTTAATCGTTTATGGCTTGTTTTGTTTGCAGCTTAGAGGCTTAGCTGCATTTTCCAATTTTTTATGAATTTTTAAAAAAACAAAAATTTCGAAATTTTAATGCAAAAAATTTCTTTTTCCAAAAAAAAAATATTAAATTATGTTTCTAAAACGACTGACCTAACAAAAAAACGGCTAACAACGCTGGATTCAGCTTACCCGAATTAGGTTAAAACGCCAAACGCTCAGCTTGTCTAAAAAAGCGTCAATTTCTAGCACAGTGTATTGAGTCCTTATGAAGGTCTTCAAAGGCTGAAATATGTGGCCGTCAGCTCAAAAGTGGTGTAAGCCACATTACATTTACTTCATATTTGTGTGGCTTAATGCTACTTTTGTATTATAAGTAGAGCAAAAATAAATAAATGCAACACACACTTTTGCAACGCTTTCTGTTAGTGATTGGTAAAACAAGAGATAAACTAGTTTCTTATCTTATTTTCGCAGTTTCAATCAATTTGGGGTAGATAAGTCATGGTATGAAAAATTGAGGCGCTGACGGCCTCATGTGATTTAATGTTATTGCTTATAAAAGTTAAATAAACTATAATTTGAGCTAAGTAAACAAATTGAAAAAAATAGATGAAATAAATATCAATATTATGATTAACATTGTAATTTTCTGACCATAATATGGTTACTTAAGTCCAAATTTTGCAAATTTTTACCATATTATGGTTAATTTTCAACATAATATGGTTAATTTTGAGCATTTATATGGCTTATATTGACCATATTATGGTTGATTTAACCATAATATGGCAACCTACAATCATAACCATTGTTTAAATTCAAACATAGTATGTTGCTATTAGAATATGATTACCTCCAACCATTTTTTTTTTCTGCGTGTTGGCAAATAAATTCAATTTCTATCCATAGTTTTTACAATCATTGATATTTTTTGTCGTTTATAAGAGAAAAAAATACAAGAATGCTTGGAAAATACGTAGTGTGCTAGAAATCGACTAATTATAAATTAGCATTTATATTACGAATAAGTGTTGATTAAAAGTAAAACCTGAGAAAAAATTAAATGCTTATTAGACTTTTCGAATTTTTAAGTCGTCGTTATATATTCGTATAGTTTTGTTTGTGTAATTATTCATAAAATCCTCTCATCAGGGCATTTTTAATGATTTTTACAGCTGTTCTTTTGTTGTATAAAAAGTATCTAATATTGAGTAATTTCTTTATTTTTCAACTTTATGGATGATTTTTGACATAAAGTCTACCATCTTTGAGATACATATCTATAAAAATCCAAAAGGAGACTTATTTGGCAACACTGATTTTTGTTTATTTTAGAGTCTCATAAATTTTAAACTATCTAATATTTGTACACAGAATGAAAACATAAAATCTTTGCGCTATTATGTATGTACATATCATATTTT
The DNA here is from genome assembly GCA_949318255.1 of Pollenia labialis. Lineage (NCBI taxonomy): Eukaryota > Metazoa > Arthropoda > Insecta > Diptera > Polleniidae > Pollenia > Pollenia labialis. Next base: position 43,029,175 of record OX439142.1, on the reverse strand, counting down.
GGTTTGATTCGCAAACTACTTTACAGTTTTAAATTTTAAATAAAGAATTCAAGTTGGTTTTGCGGCTTAAATTATTTTTCTTCCATCAGTTGGTTTTTCCTAAGTCAATATTTACCTAATAAGCATAAACAAGAAAAAAAACCCTCATAAATATATCTCGTACCTGAGAAGATGAGAAACGGTTTAACCAATAAGTAATCAGCAACATTTATAAGTTTGCGTTACCTAAGGGTTAATCCAAAAAACATCTAAAATATTCCAAACACCTGTCTTAATTTTGTTTACCAGTATTTAAAATTTTGTAATTTAAACGACTCACAAACGACCGTGAACTTGTGCTGGATGTAATATTTGCCGTCATAATTTTTTGGTTTCCTATTTAGCATCGTCGGTGTCACACATACAAACATACTGTCAATAATACTACCATAGCGCTTGATGTGAAATGCTTGACCGTGTACAAGACCCCTTAAGTAAGTTTATTTAATAAGATTTTATAAAGATATGACAATTTAATGCGGTAATGACATATAATGAAAAGACAACAGAATCAAAATTTCTTTTAGTCCTGTGCTCCAAAAGGGTATGTTTAATTGGAACATATATAGTCTCACCTTTACCTCCTAGTAAAAACTGCGCTTACTTTTTCAAAATGAATAGCTTCTTTAACTCATTAGTAGCATTCTTCTATAACTTCATCCATAACAACTTCTATAAGTACTTTTTTCTGGATGTATGTAGGTAAAAAAATAATGACTTACTTTTGAATGCGTTCATTTTGGGGCATCCCTTGTAAAATTCATTGGTTCTTTCAGTAGAATTGTAAGTAGTGCTGTTATGTTTTTCTGATTACTAAACGCATTATTTTGTAGGCGAAGTTTTTACTGGGCTGTATATGTCAGAGGCACTATTGTTGCTTCAAACGTCATCAGCAAACCAATTAAGTAAGAAGTTTAAACAGATGTACTTGTTAACTTGTGGCCACACGATCAAGTTTTGCCTTTCAATTCCATTCAATTTTCAATACACTCTCACACTTTTTAAATTGACCACGAGATGGCTTTCAATTTAACCTTTCCATTTGTTTGGCAATTAACTTTCATGTCATTATTTTAAGACTTATTTATGACTAGGAATGCGATTTTTTGTCGATAGTCTTAGAACGTTGTCGACCAATTTTCTTTGCGAATCATTAAATTCGCGTAAAAATGGCATCGATTTGTTTTTGCATATTGTTGCATATTTTGGTTTTAAATACATATTTTTGCATATTTTAACATTTTTGAGTGATATATTTTTGGAATTTTCATATTATAAATAAAGTTCTACAAAAAAATCCCAAATACACAAAAACAATTTTCCAAAACAAATTTTAAAATCAAAAAATAATTTTTTTTTGAAGCTCTGCTTAAAATACAAGATTTTCAAAATTTCGAAAAAATATTCTTCTTTTTTTAACCGAATTAGCACCTTTCCTTAAGGCTGCCGATGGGCTTAAAATATTTTATCCAAAACTGTTCTAATGTAACTTGTTTGGCACATGGGTTACACTGAGTTTCAGTGGAAATTCGAAGCCAATTCAATAATATTGATTAATTGGATTTATATGAAATGTATCCCTTAGTATCTTTACCACCGCAGTCAGTACTAACAAGATGGTGTAACCTGGCTAGATGCTAAAGAATTCTATTCAAAAAACTATGAACAATTTAAGAATGTTATTGAAGAACTTTTTGGTATCGATGCTTATGCAATCAAAAAAGTAAGAGAAATATCAAATTTAAATAACATCAAAAGTCAATTCACATTTGTATTCTCCAACTACTGATATTTTCGTGTAACAATAACTAAATCTGAGGGATTTAGTTCACTTAAGTCAAATTAAAGTTTTTAAAAAAATAGAAACTGGGAATTATTTCCTTCTGGAGGTTACTTTATATTATATTCAACATTTTTATATTTTTCGAATTTATTCTATGAGCTAAATTTCAGTTATGTATTTTATAAAGCTTTTTTGTAATAGTCATATTCCTTCAATTTTTCAGAAATGACTTTATACACTATCAGACTATTATATATTATTAACAAGAAAATACAATATAATAGTCTGATAGTGTATAAAGTAATTTAATGTTTTGTTCAATTTATAACAATGTTGCATTGTACATTTTTTCTATGCTGCAGCTGAGTACAAGTTTGTCTCTATAAATTTTTTTCTTTACATCTTGAAAGTAAATTGCTTACAAAGTATATGTAAAATACTATCAAGCACAACTTGGACGTGTGGCTGCAAGGTAAGACATTTTTACTATAAAAATGCAAAACACTGCCGAAATTCCAAATTCTTCTTAGATTTTAAAGGTATGTATATTTTGCGTCCTTAGGACAACAAGGTTCTATCTTACATGAAGTTTAGGTGCAAATAGAACTTTGTTGTCCTAAGGTCGCGATATATATACATATGTGACAGCGCATAGAGAAAGGGACCAGTAAGGTAAAGGGAACAGTAAAAACCAACTACACAAAACAAGAGGTAGGGACGACGCGTTTTCAAGGTTGACCAACATGTTCCTGACGTCATGAGATGTGTCGCTTTCAAATGAGACCAACACCAACACGCTCAGTGATGGTACACCAAAGATACACGTATTGAAATCTTTCAAATGGCTCTCCTGAACAAAACCCTTAGGTCCCTTTCTATTTTGCCCGTCACATACATATATTAATATCCTTTTTGATCATAATTGGTTAAGGGTTTACATGTTTTAACAGTTTTTTTTCATTGACTTTATTCGTAATTATTATACACAGGGATTGTGAATTAATTAAAAGAAAGTAATAATTTGTTTTTTATGAGTATGAAAGGCTTAACTGGTGTATAGTTAATACTACGTAATTTTGTATGCCCTTCAACAAAGGTTAAAGGGAATATACATATAAGTTTGTCATTCCGTTTAGACATTTCCAAAAATCTCTGAATTGTACAAAATTTAAACAGTTGAATAAATTTTTTTTTCCTCTTTAAGTCCATATTTAGAATGTCGCCGGATAAAAATTCGCTGAGTAACAGGCCTTCAAATTTGAAAAAAATTGCCTTAATTGAGAGACTGAAAATTTTCAAAATTGTATACCAAGTAAAACTTTGATAACTAATATGCAAGTGGCAGTGTAAATAAAACTGAACTGGCAAAATAAAATAAACTTGGCTATTAAAAGAGATGAGAACAAAAACAAAACATAACCAAATTCTGCAAATATTGTTTTTGTTTATCATTCAAAATTTACAGTTTTTGAAAGAGAAAGAAATGCGTTATAACTCTCGCGTTAATTTGATTTTTGAAGTGTATAGATAACAAAAACAATTTTTGTAAATTTTGTTTTTGGTTTTATGTAAATGTTCACTCCTTCGACGCGTATTTTAGAATAGCAACGAAAGTAATTTGTTTTTTCTTTACCCACTTACAACTACATTTGGAGTTGACAAAAAATCAATCAATTATAGTTCGATCTGTAATGCTGGGTACATGCAGTGCAATCTACATGCAATCTGTTTCAATGCAACCTCAAAATATCAAAGCGTTTTGATGTTGATGCAATTTGGAATTAATGAAAATGAATTTAATTTACTAGATTGAGTAAATGCATTGCATTGCGTGTACCCAGCATTATATAAGATAAATTCACTGTTTATTGTTGTTGTTTTTGTTAAAGCTTTGATATTTTTACAAGTAAAACTTGGGCTTATAGTTCTTATTCGCTTATTTGTATAATATCTTTAGTTTTTCTAAAATCTTTGGATAAAGTTTCCTGACGATCTGGCCTAAGCAACCAGTGAAATGCGCATAGGAAAAGCTTATCCCATCAACAATAAATTTCAGTTTATCAATAGTATTAATTGGGAACTTAGCACATTTAAACGAAACCTTGTTAAGTAAAAAATAAATGTTTTTCAAATCTCAATAATTAAAATTTTCTACAATTCAGATGCATAATTCTTGAGATTTTTCAAAATAGCTAAAAGAACTGCAGAAAAGAACGATTTTTGTGAATATCTCCAAAACGCTTCTTTAAAGAAATAATTTAGTGTCATATTCGTGCTCAGCCACCCTAATCATCTTATTTTTAAGGTTATGGCAAAATGTTCAATATTTGTGATCCAGTGTTTTCTTTCGAGAAAGTAATAAAGGTAATAAAGGTAACAGGGATTAAGTCACAATTTTTGAACTTTCAACTTTTTATATATTTAATATCAAGAAAAAGGTCGATTAATAAGTAATATAGATAAGTAATATAGATTTAATAGGTTTGTTTCTTTAATTTACTGGTAAAGTTTGGCAAAATGAGAATAAAAAAGATTAATCTTTATTCACTAAGATGAAAAAAGTACAAAAGAATGGGAACGATACCAACCACATTTTTCATCACAAGTGAAAACGGAAGACTTTATTTTATATTTTTATGTTAAATTATATCATATCGTTGTTAAATTTTGTTTTTGTTTTCAATATAAAGGAAGAATCATGTCAATAAAACATGAGCCGCATAAACGCAGACTCATGTACACAATTTATGGGTTGTAAAACGCTTTTCGGTTATATTCGAATCCCTCGGGAACCATATCAATCCGTATACGGATTCTAGCGATCAAAGCATTAAAATTATTATAAAGTTATTCCATTCACACAATAAATTTAAGATTCTATTGAATTTTAGAGAGTGGTTTGTTTTTGGCAACACTTAGAAGATTTCTGTCATCTTTAAGACTTTTCTATTGTTTAATGCAAGGCGAATTCAACTACAGGTGGTGTCGGAACTACAACAATCCAAAAACAACAGAAACAACATAGGGGGTAAACGGCTCGAAATGCCAACCATTCTTAGCAACACACTAACAAATCAAAACAAATAGGCTCGAACTGTCAAAATCAGAAGACGTTTAGACACCACCTGTAGTTAATTCGCCTTGGTTGAATGTTTCTTATCTGGGACATTTCTCTTCATTTCCTCGTATTCCTTCGATTTTATTCTGTACAATTGTCGGCAGTCCTTTTCATTTTCCATTTCTCATTATGTGATCTAAATAAGACTAATATTTGTTTATAGTAAATATTTTTTATTATTAAAATTCTAGTGTAAACCGAATTAAGTTCACAGATTGTTTTCATATTAAAGCTTTAAACTTCATGAAAGAAAACCTTTGTTAATTTTCATTAAATTTATTTTTAATCTGCCATCTATTTCCCAACTCTTTTTTGCCTTATAAAAACGTCTAAGATTGAATAGACCGATTACAGATGGATACATTCATTATAAATTCAAACAATTTATTTATAACTTTTTGGTTTGACCTTGGCAAAATATTAATTATAAATATTTGTTAAAATGAAATAAGTTAATAACAAAAAACTTAATAATGGCACAGTTTTTCTTGGTTCGTGCTTTTTTGTTAATAAAATTTAAAAAAATTTATGCATAATATGAAGAAAACCATTTACACAATTGGGCTATTCACAAGTAGTCATAAAGTTGTAAAGTCATGTGTCTTAAGATATTTAAAAGAAATATATATGACTGCTGTGGGCAACCGCTTATAATTTAGATATCTACTATACAGTTACGACAAAATTATGATCACAGCATTAAAATCTTTTATTTTGTTTCAAACACAACAATATTTTTTTCAACAATTGTAAAATTTTATTTAGGACATTATGACGATATGACTTGATAGCACACCTTGTGAATAGCCCAAATATTTAATAATTTTTATACGATTACGTTTGTTTGTATATATATATCTTCTTATTTTTAAATTAAGACTGTAAATTTATTGTTCTTTTGTTTAGTAAAAAATATTCAATCTACTGTAAATATAACCAAGGACACGTACAAAAACAACTACACCAAATTTAAATGGAAACACAGTTACACACATGCACATTTAGCTTAATCCCATAATACTCAAATACATTCCAAGAAAAACTTTGCTATAAGAAAATTTTTAGTTCTACCTCTGTTAACAGGAAATGTAAATTACAAATAGGAAAACTGTATTGTAGGTAACTGCAATACAATTGGTTTCTTTCTACTTGTTAACTTATAAACAGGGTTGTTAGACTTTTTTCCTCAAAAATCGTCAAAAGTTTTAACAAAATTCGTCAAAATCGTCACCAAAATTTAACAAAATCGTCAACAAAACGTCAAATATATACATTTTACAAATTAAAGACAGTTTATTGCATGGATTGGTTCGAAAATAAAAATGTTTAGCAAGAAATTCTATTTATGAAGAAGAAAGTGATGTGGTTAAGTTTTATTCTATTAATTTCAGTAAGTGAGCTGAATATATATATCATTTAAAAAGAAAACATAAGAAAAAATATATTTGCATAAATTCATAACAAAAATTATTTTATTTCATTTATCCATATTCAGAAAAATATTAAAAAATAAATAAAATCTCATTTGCTTTTAACTCGACCTATTTTTAAATGAGTAACTTTTTGCGCTTTATCTATTGCAAATTGTTTTTATTGTTAAAGGTGCCAACCAAGGATTCTGTCTATATCAACATTCTTTTTACCCGACTTGAAACGTTTAATTACGTCCAATATTAGTTCCAAACTAATACATTTTTTCTCATTGCACTGATTTTTCTACACAACTTCTTATTAAAAAGTAACTTCTTACTTCCTAACACGCAATTTTACTAAGAATAACTTACCTAATAGAATTAAATGGGATTTGCCTTTTTACACACAAATAGAAAAATTCTTCACATGTGATTATGAATTCATCGAAAAATGCATTCGTATGTGGCGACGCAAATCGAAATCATAAAAACGCAAAGCTGATTTAACCAATTTTTTAAAAGCGGACCAGATAGGACTGACGCAAATCGGGGCTCTAGTGTATATTTTTTGCAGTACCGATTTATAGAAATGCAATTGTAGAATTTGAATAACTAATTCTTCTAATAAATAAAATCCACCTGGTTTGTGATGGGGGAGGAATTTTTTTGTTTAATATCCAAAAATTTTTGTATTTCGAAAAATTGATTTTTAAGTTTTGGACTGTTTTCAATATACATAATTGTAAATATTTCTTGTGTTTTATCTATGCCAGAAAATCGTCTTAACACTATTACTTTTGTCAAAAAATCGTCAATCGTCATATTATTGCATTTTCTCAAAAAAATCGTTTAAATTACGAAAAATCGTCACATCTACCAAACCTGCTTGCTAGATTAAAGTGTTATAAAATTGATGCCAGATTAAAGTTTAAAGTAAATTTATTGACGGGATTAATTCGTCAAAACATTAGTAACTTTACATCAAAAATCGTCAATCGTCATTTTGGTAAATTCATCGAAAAAAATCGTCAAAATGACGTAAAATCGTCACATCTAACATCCCTGCTTATAAAACTAAACTCTTCGGATTATATACATACATGAAATTTCACATTTGCCTGAAATGGAAAGTTAAATAAGGTTTCCTGGAAAACAGATCAGCCTTAATCGAGCTGTCGTTTTTTTGAACTCCTTTACATTTTAATTAGAGGAATACATTTTGTTACCAACGGCAATACTGCAACTTGAAAAGAACTTACAGCAGAGCAGGAACAACTTGCAATTTTCATATACCTACTTTAAAGCAATAAAAATGTGAAAAAAGACACAGAAACACTTAATTCGGCTTTTGTCTTTTCTTCTTTCACAAGACTCCATATAATTAAGGATATCGTAAAAATAATGCAAGATTTGAAATTACCGCCATTTGTGCGAGTTAAGAGGATGGGTTGTAAAACGATAGAACAGCGTGTTTTCATTACAGTATTTATCGCTTATTTGCACATCGGTTATAAGCGTTTTACGCTTTTATGCATCCAGACCTGTGCACATACAGTTTGCTACTTAGAATAGCCGCAATTATTTCATTTATAAGCATTTATGCATCACAATATAAAACAATTTTAATAAATTGCATTAGAAAAAAAACTCATATAAGCATCGTTTCATAGTTGAGTCAAATACTACACAAAAAGGTTTCGTTTAAATGTGCTAAATTCCCATTTCATCATATTGATAAACTGAAAGAAAGTTATTTCATCAAAACTAATAGTTCAATAGATTTTCTTTCATTTTGCTTATATATGCGAGTTTTTCTTATAAGCAAATTTTTATAAACGCATTTTTCGTTTAAATGCACAAAAAAGGGCATATTTTGCAATACTTAAAAGCACTTAATGCTGTATTAAGGCTCAGTTAGCCGGGAGTAACAGTAACAGTTACCTTACCGTAAAAAGGGAAGACCAATCTATTTCTTACAGGGTTTTGCATTGCATTGTTATTGTTTACGGCTCGAAATGTCAACCATTCTTAGCAAAACACTAACAAATCAAAACAAATAGGCTCGAACTGTCAAAATAAGAAGGCGCTTCGACACCACCTGATGTTAATTCGCCTTGAATATAACAGAAACGATCAGCCGTTTACATTCAATTTACATTTCTACAGTTATTGTCGGCTAATGGGTCCTTAAGAGCTCCCACCTACATACGTTGTAATCGGCCAGACTACACAAAGCCTAAGTACCTCTATGTTTATATATAGCGATCGTTTTTCTTCAGGGAATTTGCTTAAAATATTAATTTTAGCCCGTACCGATTTCCCATGATAGATTCGACTTATCAAATATAAAACGTAGGATAAGTACAACGAATATTTAATTTTACCAACGATATTGTTGGAAGGTTGGGATAATTCCACGATCTTTTACACTTATGGCCGTTTTCTCATTACACGATTACCTTTTTCCCCAACGAAAAACTGCGTTTTAAAGAAATTTAGTATTCTCAATGTTTTATTTCCTTCTATTCTGTCGCAAAGCTTACCAGCACTCATCTGTTAATTATTTATTTTCCTTTAATTTTCCGTACATAAAAGTACATAAAGAAGGTGCAGTGTAAAAAATGGCGGTATCTTACAAGAATTATTATTAATATAAATTCTTTCTTATTTGACTTTATTATTTAAATTTATATTAATTTGTTTAAGCTTGAGGTAATTTTTAATAGAAAAATATTAATTTTATTAATTTTTTTATTTTTGTTAATGTAAAATTATTATTTTTTTATAAAAAAGAACTCTAACTTAAACAAATTAATATTAATTTTAACAATAAAGATCGAATAAGGAAAAAATTATAATTTTTGCAATTTTATTTTAGTGTTTATTTAATTTTTTAATTTAATTATTTTACTACAATTATAATTTGCTGCCATCATTGGTTGTTCCCATGCCTTGTTTCACCACATCGACTTTTAAACCCAGAACTAATTTGAAATTTTTTTTTTATTTCTGTTTTAACCGCTTCTTTCTTTTCTTTTGTGTCTTTATTTGTCCTCAATAATATTAAAAACAACAACAATTTAATATTATTTTACAGTTATTACGTATAGCGACTGAATGTGCGCGTTGCGTATTTTTTTTGTAGTTTTTTGTATTTTTAAAGTTCTTTTGCAAACTTTTGCTATATGTTCTTAACTTCAAATGAAAGCTGAGACTTCAATCTTTCATTTGATATAAGTCTGCACCTAGGGCGAGGGGCTGCTCTATATTTCCTAGTCCATTGAAAATGCAAAATGTTCAATTTTTACACCACAATTCTGTTGTTAAGAAATTTTTTTTTGTATTTTTTTTTTTAAATTTATTTTTTCATCTACTCATTCACAACAACTAAATTAATTAAAAAAATTATAAAAAAAAATTATGTATTTTTTTATTCTTTTGAATATTACATAATGAACTAACATATTTCAAGCGCGTTGGCATACCTCAACTTTGACTTGCTCTAAACAAAAAATAATGAAGTTATGAGGCTGAAATTTCATGGAATTGTTACTCATATATCTGTTAATATACTGTGAAAATTTCATTCAAATTGGACGACACGCCAAAAACCATTTTTTGCCGCGGTTACTAAAGGGCTGTCTCACTGTGCGCCGCCCTTATCATCTTATTTTTAAGGTTATGGCAAAATGTTCAATATTTGTGATCCAGTGTTTTCTTTCGAGAAAGTAAAAAAGCAGGGATTAAGTCAGACTTGCTTTATTTTAAAATTTGTCTGTATGCAACAATATTTTCAGGACAATTTTTGAACTTTCAACTTTTTATATATTTAATATCAAGAAAAAGGTCGATTAATAAGTAATATAGATAAGTAATATAGATTTAATAGGTTTGTTTCTTTAATTTACTGGTAAAGTTTGGCAAAATGAGAATAAAAAAAATTAATCTTTATTCACTAAGATGAAAAAAGTACAAAAGAATGGGAACGATACCAACCACATTTTTCATCACAAGTGAAAACGTAAGATTTTATTTTATATTTTTATGTTAAATTATATCATATCGTTGTTAAATTTTGTTTTTGTTTTCAATATAAAGGAAGAATCATGTCAATAAAACATGAGCCGCATAAACGCAGACTCATGTACACAATTTATGGGTTGTTAAACCCTTTTCGGTTATATTCGAATCCCTCGGGAACCATATCAATCCGTATACGGATTCTAGCGATCAAAGCATTAAAATTATTATAAAGTTATTCCATTCACACAATAAATTTAAGATTCTATTGAATTTTAGAGAGTGGTTTGTTTTTGGCAACACTTAGAAGATTTCTGTCATCTTTAAGACTTTTCTATTGTTTAATGCAAGGCGAATTCAACTACAGGTGGTGTCGGAACTACAACAATCCAAAAACAACAGAAACAACATAGGGGGTTTTGCATTGCATTGTTAGTGTTTACGGCTCGAAATGTCAACCATTCTTAGCAACACACTAACAAATCAAAACAAATAGGCTCGAACTGTCAAAATCAGAAGACGTTTAGACACCACCTGTAGTTAATTCGCCTTGGTTGAATGTTTCTTATCTAGGACATTTCTCTTAATTTCCTCGTATTCCTTCGATTTTAGTCCGTACAATTGTCTGCAGTCCTTTTCATTTTCCATTTCTCATTATGTGATCTAAATAAGACTAATATTTGTTTATAGTAAATATTTTTTATTATTAAAATTCTAGTGTAAACCGAATTAAGTTCACAGATTGTTTTCATATTAAAGCTTTAAACTTCATGAAAGAAAACCTTTGTTAATTTTCATTAAATTTATTTTTAATCTGCCATCTATTTCCCAACTCTTTTTTGCCTTATAAAAACGTCTAAGATTGAATAGACCGATTACAGATGGATACATTCATTATAAATTCAAACAATTTATTTATAACTTTTTGGTTTGACCTTGGCAAAATATTAATTATAAATGTTTGTTAAAATGAAATAAGTTAATAATAAAAAACTTAATAATGGCACAGTTTTTCTTGGTTCGTGCTTTTTTGTTAATAAAATTTAAAAAAATGTATGCATAATATGAAGAAACCCATTTACACAATTGGGCTATTCACAAGGTAGTCATAAAGTTGTAAAGTCATGTGTCTTAAGATATTTAAGAGAAATATATATGACTGCTGTGGGCAACCGCTTATAATTTAGATATCTAATATACAGTTACGACAAAATTATGAACACAGCATTAAAAATTTTTATTTTGTTTCAAGCACAACAATATTTTTTTCAACAATTGTAAAATTTTATTTAGGACATTATGACGATAGCACACCTTGTGAATAGCCCAAATATTTAATAATTTTTATACGATTACGTTTGTTTGTATGTATGTATATATCTTCTTATTTTTAAATTAAGACTGTAAATTTGTTGTTCTTTTGTTTAGTAAAAAAAATTCAATCTACTGTAAATATAACCAAGGACACGTACAAAAACAACGTTGTTGTTATACCTAAACCAAATTTAAATGGAAACACAGTTACACACATGCACATTTAGCTTAATCCCATAATACTCAAATACATTCCAAGAAAAACTTAGCTATAAGAAAATTTTTAGTTCTACCTCTGTTAACAGGAATGGTAAATTACAAATAGGAAAATTGTATTGTAGGCAACTGCAATACAATTGGTTTCTTCAGGGGTTTTCCAAAATTTAAAAAAAAATACTACTTGTTAACTAATAAAACTAAACTCTTCGGATTATATGCAAGAAATTTCCCATTTGCCTGAAATGGAAAGTTAAATAAGATTTCCTGGAAAACAGATCAGCCTAAATCGAGCTGTCGTTTTTTTGAACTCCTTTACATTTTAATTAGAGGAATATATTTTGTTAGTAAGCCATGGCAATACTGCAACTTGAAAAGAACTTACAGCAGAGCAGGAACAACTTGCAATTTTCATATACCTACTTTAAAGCAATAAAAATGTGAAAAGGAGACACAGAAACACTTAATTCGGCTTTTGTATTTTCTTCTTTCACAAGACTCCATATAATTAAGGATATCGTAAAACTAATGCAAGATTTGAAATTACCGCCATTTGTGCGAGTTAAGAGAATAGGTTGTAAAACGATAGAACAGCGTGTTTTCATTACAGTATTTATCGCTTATTTGCACATCGGTTATAAGCGTTTTACGCTTTTATGCATCCAGACCTGTGCACATACAGTTTGCTACTTAGAATAGCCGCAATTATTTCATTTATAAGCATTTATGCATCACAATATAATACAATTTTAATAAATTGCATTAGAAAAAAACTCATATAAGCATCGTTTCAAGTTGAGTCAAATACTACACAAAAAGGTTTCGTTTAAATGTGCTAAATTCCCATTTCATCATATTGATAAACTGAAAAAAGGTTATTTCATCAAAACTAAATATGCTCAATTTTAATCAAACTTTTGATGCAAGTCCAATAGATTTGCTTTCGTTATGCTAATATATGCGAGTTTTTTTATAAGCACTGTATATGCAGTTAAGCAAATTTTTATAAACGCATTTTTCGTTTAAAAGCACAAAAAGGGTATATTTTGCAATACTTAAAAGCACTTAATACTGTATTAAGGCTCAGTTAGCCGGGAGTAACAGTAACAATTACCTTACCGTAAAAAGGGAAGACCAATCTATTTCTTAGAGGGTTTTGTATTGCATTGTTATTGTTCACTGTTGCCAATTTGACGGGTTTACCGCGATTCTAGCTAGGTTTTAACATGTCCACCGGGGTAAAATTTCTGTTTTGGCGGTTAGCGGGAAATCTAGCGGTTTTTTTTAATATTATTAGAAAATACAATTTTTGTTTTAGGCATTGGAAAATTACAATTTTTATCTTAAAATAAGAGTTTTGTTTTCAATTAAAGTAATTGAATGATAAGAACAAATTGGTTTTTTGTGGAAATTTAATTTGTTTCCGCAATAAAAAATTTTACAACGTTTAAAACAGATTTTATAAATTTTCTTATAAGGAAGTTAAATTGAAATGTATTAACATAACCGCCTTATTTCGAGCGAAATATTTGTCCGGCCCAAAAAAAATATATAGACGTGATAGAAAAAAACTGAGAACGGACTTGAATTTATTTAAAACAATTTTTACGGCAGACCAGTGTTATAAACTTTTATCGATCAAAATATAATCTATAGTCAAAGCTTTCGTTAAAAGGGTGTTGTCTACATCAAATCAAAAGCACTTAAGCAACCAAAAATTAAAAGTATTTTTTATTATCACTCGGATAAAACTTCCATACGGTTGTCAAACCTAATGCCAAACAACGTACTGTAATTCGAGAATTCAAGAAATACTGTTTGTGATGCTTAAAAAAAACAAGAAAGCGCCATTTTACGCCTTTGCCTGGGTTCATATAAGTATGTTGTTTAGTATTAGTAAGCCTGCTCGTAACTAGATATGCAAAAATTCTTCTATATTTTAATTTAAGCTAACAAACCTTATTTCTAGTTTTTCTAAAAAAGTGAAAAATATTTTGTATTAATCTAAGAGAAATCTTCGGAGCGAAACAAAAATTATCTATTTGTTTGTTAAGATTGTAAACAGTTTTCAAGCATAAATGTTTAAAATAATGGCCAGCAAAAACTTTTAAAACTTATAATTGTTATAAAGCAGTAGTGGCCAAGTTATCCATATATACATATATTTATTCAACCGTTTTGAATTTATTTCTCTCAGAAAGTACTTATATCAAATATAAAATAGTGTAAAATTTCAAATCGATTGTCTTGTATTTTCTTCCTTCTTTTCTTTTACGATTTTTTTTAATCTTGGTCTACGGTCTAAAATTTTTAGCATCATTACCAAAACTAGATTAAGTGCACTTAATTCTAATGTTTGGATAGATTTCAAGCAATACAAATCCATGAATTTTATATGAATATCCACATTTTGTACGTTCGCGGGACTAAAAGAGTCAGTGAAATTAAAAACCTTACAAGTAATTTTAATTGAAAGACATACACCTTTAAAAAAGCACCCTATATCTAGATTTGTATAAACATTTCACATAATATCTACCCTACTATCTTAACACGAAAATGAAAAAAGGTGACTACTCACTCATTCATTTCTTGTAGGGTAGATTTTAGCGATATTTTTAAATCATTTTAAGCTAAATAAAAAATTTAGCGGTTTCTAGCGGTTTTTGAAGTGCAATTTGACGGGAAGTCTTCATAAAAAGTTGGCAACAATGTTATTGTTTACGGCTCAAAATGTCAAACATTCTTAGCAAAACAATAACAAATCAAAACAAATAGGCTCGAACTGTCAAAATCAGAAGGCGTTTCGACACCACCTGTAGTTAATTCCCCTACAAGAAGACTACCGGTCATTTTACTAGTTATATGACCGGTAGTGTTGACCAATATAGTGTTATAGTAATAGTAATTTTTTAGTTTTGGTTATGCATTTCTTGTAGGGTCGCCTTGCATATAACAGAAACGATCAGCCGTTTACATTCAATTTACATTTCAACATTTATGGTCGGCTAATGGGTCCTTAAGAGCTCCCACCTACATACGTTGTAATCGACCAGACTACACAAAGCCTAAGTACCTCTATGCTTATATAACGGTCGTTTTTCTTCAGGGAATTTGCTTAAAATATTAATTTTAGCCAGTACCGATTTCCCATTATAGATTCGACTTATCAAATATAACACGTAGGATGAGTACAACGAATATTTAATTTTACCAACAATATTGTTGGAAGGTTGGGATAATTCCACGATCTTTTACACTTATGGCCGTTTTCTCATTACACGATTACCTTTTGCCCCAACGAAAAACTGCGTTTTAAAGAAATTTAGTTTTCTCAATGTCTCATTTCCTTCTATTCTGTCGCAAAGCTAACCAGCACTCATCTGTTAATTATTTATTTTCCTTTAATTTGCCGTACATATAAATTCAATCAGCTGACTCCCAATTGTTACATGTATTTTGAGAGGTGTTGCCAACTGAAAACAATGTTTTTTGTCGATAAATTGACAAACCAAAAATCGTTAACAGACAGTTTATAGGTCTAACATGTTTATGTTGCCATTAAGTAACTGACAGTGTGTCGATACATTGAGAAAATGGCAATTAGAGATGATAACTAAACTATTTAAGCCGTATTCATAATGAAAAATTGGCATGAAGTTAGTACAAAGTTTATTCAAATACACTTACCAAATTCTGGCTAACGATTTGCTAAACTCTGGTTAACGAGCTGCCAAGCATTTGACAAATTTTGAAAAACAGCAACAATATTAACTTTAAGCCTTTCATACATTGATTTTAAATTTGCCCAGTAGTTTCAGAGATATCGCTAAAGTTTTGAAGAAAAAAATTACAATTTAAAAAAATTTAGTTCTTTAAAATGAATAAAAAATAAAAATGAGGTCTAAAAACTTTAGTTAAACATATTTCAAATGAAATGAGCTTTATCTCATTGCAATCGGTGAACAACTTTTGATTTTGTTTATAGCTGTCTGTCTGTTTCCCAGGCCTTTTTGATAGGTTTTAGTGATTTAAACTCCTATTTCCGAACAAACACATTTGAATTCAAATTGGCAATGATTTGAATATAAACATTTGACATACATGTTATTCTCAAACCAGAAATAAGCTTGGCAACACAAAGCGAAAAATAAATGTTAATGCTATCTTCATACGAAGATATAAACTAGAGTTTGTTAAAAACCGTAAGAATGTGAAACCGTGGTTTCGGTCTAAACATGATTAAAACCGGTCGGTTTTGTTGCGGTTTTCGGTTTTGAAAATAACCAAGTAAAACTACATACACAAATGTGACAGTTTCACCTAAAAGGGACCGGACCTATGGATGACAAATCGATTTTTACTCTTTTGTTGATTCTTAAAAAAGACAAAACGCTCTTTCTAATGCAGCAAACCGTAGTTTTCTAACTTCATTACTTTCGTCATAAGTACGCTTTAAAATACACTTTTGATAAGAAAAGCAAATTAACTTGCTAATTTAAAAATCGTTTTTCTCCAAAACTCATTTTTTGCCCATAGGTCCCTTTTAACTGAAACTGTCACATATATTTTTTTGTATGTAATACAATTTTTTTATTTGTTTCAAATCAGGTACTTTTATTAGAAAATAAATATTTTTTCTTCTTAGTACTTATTTTAAATTTAAAGAAGTTTGAGCTACCTTGTTATTGTTCTAAGCTGATATGTACAGGGTCCGCCAAATAACTTTTTTTTTAAAAAGCTATAAAAAAAACTACTGGATATTTTCTCAAATTTCTTTTTTTATTTGAAAGTACGATCCTTGCAATTAATAATGGAAAATAATTTTATTCAAATTGCTGCCTCGGCTGGCCATGCAGTAGCCTACACGATCGGTCCAATTTTTAAGCACATTATCGATTGTGTGCAGCTGTGTTTTACCAATGGCTTCACGAATATTGTCCTTTAAAGCTTCAATTGTCTCTGGCTTGTCGGCATAACACTTATCTTTGACGGCACCCCACAATTAATAGTCCAACGGTGTCAAATCGCAGCTCCGAGGTGGCCAAACGACATCAGCTCTGCGGGCGATAATGCGATCTTCAAAAACAGGACGCAAACCTCGAGTGTAGCTTCGGTTGTGTGGCACGTAACGCCGTCCTGTTGAAACCAAATGTTGCCAATATCCTCCTCTTCAATTTTTGTGAACAAACATTCGTTCAACATGGCCCGATAACGATCGCCATTGACTGCAACGGCCACTCCTTGCTCATTTTCGAAGAAAAATGGCCCAATTATGCCCCTGGACCAAAATCCGCACCAAACAGTGACTCGTTTTGGGTGCAACGGCTTTTCAAATGCTACAATTTTGCTTGTTTACATACCCGCCAAGATCAAAATGAGCTTCATCTGAAAAGATGATTTTTTTTTTGGCAAAATCGGCATTTTCTGTAAGTCGATCGCAGGCCCACTTAGCGAAGCGAAAACGCATATTTCCCAGCTTTGTTCAAGCGTATACACAACCATATTCGTTCAGCGGAAGGATAAACTAATTATCTGTCAAAGCAGACATTAGCTAAGTGTTACCATTCACGAAATAAGCACTAGTTGAACAAAAACGTTAGATGGTGGACCCGTTATAAAGTTTTTTTTAAATGAAGTAGGTACGAGTATTTTGTATAATTTACAAATTCTTTTAGCATAAAAAATAAACATAGTTGTATAACAGCCTTAATAGATGTTTCTGAAGAACTGCGACAGCGTATTGATGTTGGTGATGTTTCTTTCCTTGTACTTCTCGATCATTCTAAAGCCTTTGAAACGGTAGATCATGATGTACTTCGTTTTAAGTTGCTAAAAATGTTTAATTTCTCTACGTCATCAACAACATTAATGTTATCGTACTTAACAGGACGCCGTCAGTCCGTCTTTGCCAACAACAATACTTCAAAATCTCTACCAGTTCTGAAAGGAGTGCCACAGGGATCAATACTAGGTCCACTACTCATTACTATATATACTAATGACCTTCCCCAACATCTAAAGTATTGCAGTGTTCATATGTATGCTGATGATGTACAACTATATATTAGTAGTAGCCTTGATGATATGAGCCGATGCATTGAGAACTTAAATATGGATCTAGGCCGAATATATGAATGGGCGAGTGCAAATGGCTTGTGCCTAAACCCTAAAAAATCCAAGTGCTTAGTTATTACAAAGAAGACAATTACTTTAAAAGAAGAACCGGCAATATTGCTTAATAATAAGAAAATCGAGAAAGTATCAACGGCAAAAAATCTTGGAATCACATTTAATCGTTTTCTTACATGGTCAGATCATATTAACGTCGCAACAGGGAAAACATACTCAATGTTACGGGCGTTATGGCATACCCAGTATTTTACCCCACTCAAAATTCGAATTCTTCTAGCAAAAACATACCTCATGCCAACTTTGCTATATGGATGCGAGATATACGCAAATTGTGATGCTGCAAGTCGTAGAAAGCTTACATCTACCTTTAACTCAATATTGAGATATTTAGTCTGGGGAAATTTAGTCTAGGGAAATATGACCATATTTCCCATTACATAACGAAACTATATGGAGTTACTTTTGTAGATCTTCTAAATATCAGAACATTGATTCTTTTGCATAAAATCATACACTCTCGACACCCAACTTACTTGTTTGAGAGATTATTGTTTACACGTACTGAAAGAACAAATAATATCGTACATGTTCGTTATACAAATTCTGTATCAAAATTGCAATTTTATATTCATTCAGTCCGTCTTTGGAATTCGCTACCCACGAATATTAAATTTATAAGCAACGCTCGGCAATTTAAAAATTAAATTTTTTAATTGTATGCTACAAATTGAATTTTCTATTTTAATTTGGATTTTCATTAATTTTTTATGTTTAATATTTATTATTTATATATATTGTTTTATACTAGCAAAATTTGTGTTATGCAATCATGTTTAAACTAATTCAATAATTGTATATTAATTTTTATTTTTTGTAATTTTTTGTAATTTGTACCAAACAGATTATTTAAACTTTGTAATAATTTACGTTATAAAAATCCATTACTTTAATTATAAGATGTTTAATCTTGTTGTTTTGGAAAGCAAATAAATAAATAAATATATACATATGTATTTAAAGTAAAAGGTAAAACCGAAGTTTTTTGGTCAGCTTCCCGTTTCGGTTTTTAGGCATTAAAACCGCGGTTTCGATTTCGGTTAAAACCGAACAGCGATCCCTAATATACACCACTCGTCTTATTCTCTGAAACTAGATTGCCAAACATGCTGTTCATACGATTCATTCTTGTCTTATTTTGTCAAAATTAAAAATATATTATTTAATTCCCTATATATATAAGTATATACATACATATATATATATAAATCAGCAATTACAGTCCTTTATGGAGCAATGCTTCTGCAAGTATTGCTCTCCACGGCTCTTTTTGTAAAACTTTTTCACTGAAGTCTTAAATTTTAATTATCCGTAAGTCTGCCTCGACATCTCGTTGGTGTTCAAAAATTTTCTTCACTAGCATATGATCTCCATGTGCAAAACCAGCCATCGTATTCATTGTGCTTTTATAAAACGTATGATACTTTGACTTTCATTTACTGCCTCTAATTCATGACTGTATCGTGATCTGTATAGACCTGTTTCATCTAAAGATTCTCTTTTAACATCAATTTTTGTTTAGTTTTTTGGTGGTTTTGATTTTTTTTGAGAGCTAGTTCACATAACCTAATGTTAAGTGTTACCAAAATTGGAGATGATGGTACATTTTTCCTGTTTCGCAGCATGTTTCAAAAATAATCGACCTGTTTCGCTCTTAAAATTTCGAATGGCAAAACAAATATAACTGTACGTGTGAACATGGTAAAACATGAAAAAATCGCGGTTAAAGTTAAATGTGCTTTACAATTAAAGAAAAATTACATACAGTCAGCCTCAAAAGAAAGTGTGCACCGAACAGTCCAACATTTATAAGTCCGTAGATGTTAAAAGGGGGAGAGTACAAAAAATCTGTTTGTATGTTTTTGAAGTGTATTCAGTACTTGTTTATTTTAATAAAAAAAATTTGTCATTTATTTCTTCTTCATGTTCAAATTAACATTAATCTCAGAAAATGCCTTATTTTACGCGTCAAGAAAAAGTGTACAATCTCATATTATTTCCATGTTCCTGCGTCATAAAGGTAATTTAACCCCTAGTTTTTGGTTTTTTTCTTCTTACAATCATATAACGGATGTTTAATTATCTTTTCTATCTATACTGATGAATTAAAGGTCGTGTTAACTTTAGTTTGTAAATAATAGTTAACATGGGTAAGCAGACTACAGTAGAAACTCGTAATTTAGTGGTAAAATTGGCATCTGAAGGCAAATCTTTGAGAGAAATTGGCAGTACTATTGGCAGATGTCGTAATAATGTGAAAAAAATTATAAGGTAAGTACAAAAATGTGAAAAATTTTAAAGAACTTCCACCCTCTAGCAGACCTAAAACTTTTTCCGACGTGGAGAAGAGGACAAAAGTGCGAAGAGTAAAGGCTAATCCATGGCGCAATACAGTAAAAATAGCAGAGGAACGAGCAATAACATTAGGAGCAAGTGTTAGCGACAGTACTGTTCGCCAAGCACTACATGATCATGGGATATATCGTAGTGTTCACAGGAAAAAGCCACTTGTATATGTAAAATTCAAAAAAAATCGTCTGGAATATGCGAAAAAGCAACACAACAAAAATAATTTTTCTTTATGGGCCAAAAAATATTTATTTATCTTTGTTTTTATGCGTTTTCGCATATTCCAGACGATTTTTTTGAATTTTACATATACAAGTGGCTTTTTCCTGTGAACACTACGATATATCCCATGATCATGTAGTGCTTGGCGAACAGTACTGTCGCTAACACTTGCTCCTAATGTTATTGCTCGTTCCTCTGCTATTTTTACTGTATTGCGCCATGGATTAGCCTTTACTCTTCGCACTTTTGTCCTCTTCTCCACGTCGGAAAAAGTTTTAGGTCTGCTAGAGGGTGGAAGTTCTTTAAAATTTTTCACATTTTTGTACTTACCTTATAATTTTTTTCACATTATTACGACATCTGCCAATAGTACTGCCAATTTCTCTCAAAGATTTGCCTTCAGATGCCAATTTTACCACTAAATTACGAGTTTCTACTGTAGTCTGCTTACCCATGTTAACTATTATTTACAAACTAAAGTTAACACGACCTTTAATTCATCAGTATAGATAGAAAAGATAATTAAACATCCGTTATATGATTGTAAGAAGAAAAAAACCAAAAACTAGGGGTTAAATTACCTTTATGACGCAGGAACATGGAAATAATATGAGATTGTACACTTTTTCTTGACGCGTAAAATAAGGCATTTTCTGAGATTAATGTTAATTTGAACATGAAGAAGAAATAAATGACAAATTTTTTTTATTAAAATAAACAAATACTGAATACACTTCAAAAACATACAAACAGATTTTTTGTACTCTCCCCCTTTTAACATCTACGGACTTATAAATGTTGGACTGTTCGGTGCACACTTTCTTTTGAGGCTGACTGTATGTATGAGTTATTTGTGAGTAAAAATTTAATTACAAAGTGTAAGAATTTTTTTTCTGTTAGGACCAGCACTCAGAGGATGACCCCTACTAGGAAAATAGGTTATGGGAAGGAATAAAAATGAAACGGGAAGTATAAAAAATATGAGCTTGTTGTACAATCGTGGTGCTACGCCGTAAGAATCCTCACAATAAAAAGGATCCAAGAAGTCATTCCAACAAATTTGGAGGCGGAAAGAACACTATTAGATCTTTTAGCTATGGCGCCGAATGTTTAGCTGATCGTTTATTTAAATAAATAACGTTTAAAAGAAAGTTTAAAATACATATACATACATATACATATGTACATTTCTCAATTTGAAAACAATTTACCCTTTTTGTTTCCAATGCTAGGATTTTCAAATCATTATCAAATGGTCGTTTGAGAAAAGGTTTGATTTTAAATCATTTTCAATTTGAAATCAACCCTTTGTGTTTGTTGTGTTATTATAAATTTTTAAGCATTGAATTAATTTTAGATAAATAAAAAATTAATGCAAAAAATTTTAAATAAAAGTAGTGGGTTATACTAATTTGTATATTTCTTTTAAATTGTTATAATTTTCAAATACCTATTTTTCTTCATGAATTTTAAAGTCTTTGTTTTAAAACAGCAATAAAAAAGAACAGCAACAACAAAAACCCATAATCAAAAATTTCCGTTAGTAACACATACATATTAGCTTAACCACTAAACTGACCTTCTAAGGTCAACAAATTGTATAATACAGGTTTTATTTATTTACTTCTTACTAAAACGAGAAAAAAACATCAGGGAGAATACAAATACGAGTAACGAACAACCAGACACACAAATGGTCGGACGGAGGGGAGGGAGCAACAAATGAAAACATATGTTTTATGAATTTTAAGTTTTACAGCAAATACAACAACATTAACAGGCCACCACACAACATCATACATACAGGCAAACAAACAGCTTGTTAGCAGGCTTTGCAAGCATTCAAACACATACATACCTACGTTGTTAAAAACATCCAGGCATTCGCATTTCCAAATTTAATCAAATTGTTGCGGGTCATGGAAATTTGATTTTTCAAAATTACTGGTTTTGTTTGTTAAGTTAAGTTCATAAAAGGATTAATAAAACCTACAATAAAATATTATAGTGAGTGTCACTTTAAGGATTAAATACCAGGCCCTAAAACACTGATTGTAAACGAGCGCTGTTATCAAATAACACTAGCCAACAAGGTTTTGGACTGGAGCTACAAAATATCTTTCCTAGGGTAATTTGGGGGGCTGAATTCGAATCTGTAATTGGTTGTTCTCTATCACGTCAGGTTTTCGAGATATAAAAAAAATGTTTTTATTCGTTTTTTACCTTTACTCGAATTGTCATTCGATAGGTTAAGAGCTTTCGTAAAAATATTTAATTGTTTTTTTACAAACAATTTTCACACTTTTTGAGAATAATTTTAGATTTCTTTAACAAATCGCTAAAAATTTAAGAATTAAACTTTTTTCAGCAATAAGAAAAAAAATAATAACATTTAGTTTTGCAATTTTTCGCAAATTTAAGTCATGTTGCGATAGAAGCGATTTTTGTATTGTAAGTTTTTTGATTCTTACAGCTTTAACGATTTTTAATATGTAGAAGACATTGGTATTATGCCGCTATTAGCAATTTATTGCGAATTTCCCCTAATTTAGCAATTTTTACAGAATATTTTCCATTCAGTATAAATTTTTGGACTTTTAATCAATTTTATGGCTTATTTCGAAATTTTTTTTTTGTTAATTGTTGAAATTTTAGTTTTGTAACCGATTTAGCGATTTCAAATAAATTTTAAGATTTGTTTCCAAGTTTGCAATTATTCGCGAATTTTATACCGTGTTCAGATATGCACCTTAAATGCGTTTTACGCAATAAATGACATTATTGAGCTCAATTATCCATATAAAATTGCAATTATGTTATTGCTCAATTAATACGAAATTGTAATAAATATTGAGTAAAATTAAAATGCGACCCTGTCAAAAGTGTGTTAAGTCAGCAAAATATAACTGACTAAACAAAGTGTTTTGACATTTGGCAACTAAAACTACAACAAAACAAAGACCTTCTTCTGTAAGCTATCTGATTCATTACAGCTTTAACCATTTTTAATAAATACTTGACTTTGCTTTCATGCAGCTGTTTGCAAATTTTTGCGAATTTCCGCTAATTTAAAATTTTTCATCGAATTTTTTTCATTCCTTGTACTTTTAGGGACTTTTAATCAATTTAATGGCTTGTTTGATATATTCAAAACTTTCGAGAATTTTCGCTATTTTTGCAAATTTTCTGAATTTGTAAAATTTTTACAAATTTCTATAGTTTTCCGAATTTTTTAAAATTTTGCGTTGCTCTTTTTGGCAAGCGCCGAAAACCGATAAGCCGAAGTCACTATTAACACTGTTGATTTATATACAAGCATAAAATCTATTACATTTTTTAAACAAATTTCGATTCGAAAGCTTTCGAATGCCGCAATCCCGTTTTTAATACGTGACGAAGTTTTATTCGATACGAAAGTTTATTCGAACACGTGTGCGACGATTTGGGCCCTGGTTTATTTAAAAATCAATGAATTTTCACAAGTGCATCGTCGTTTGTATTTTTGGTTCGGTTTTACATATTAGAGTCCAGCAATAGTCTCCCAGCATGCTTTTGGCATCCTTGATAAATTCTTTACATTTATATTAAATCTTGGTAAGCACGCTGCACTTGTTCGCGCTCACTGCGCCTAGTTTTTTTTTTGGAAAACATCTAAATGCAAAATGAAGAATATGTCCACGGTTTGTCGAAGGTTCTGAATGCAAAACCAAAATAGTATAAATATGCATATTTTAATGATTCTGATGTTGCATATCCTATTTTTCCAACCAAATATTCAGCTTGAATCAGTAACACACGATCTCCCTGACATGCTTAAACGCTACTATTGTGAAGATTTAGAATGAATGTGGGCTGCTGTCAAATTAATAATTGTGAAATTGTAGTGTCGGTATTGACTGTTTTACAGTATTGCCAGCATGCGATAAAAAAAATCAAAATGACGTGATAGCCAAATTTTGATACCAGATTCGAATTCAGCACACCCAGATTAGTTAAAAAACATACTTCGTTGTTGCAGTCTATTTTTTCCAAAATTTGTAGACCAGTGTAATTATATGCAATATAGAGATGAAGTAGAGAAAAAGATAAAATATGTTTGTGGAAAAATATGTTTGTATATTGTTTTAAAGCCCACCCTTAAATGTTAAACAAAATTGCAAAGATATAAATCATGAAGTCTAAAGCGTAAATAATTTATTATAAAAAAGGTTTAAATGGATAATTATAAATTAGTTGTTAGCGAAAACAAAATCTTAAAGTTTGTTAAAGATTACAAAATATTTCTGATATTTACGTGCAAAATCAATAAAAAGGAGGATTTCCCGTATTCTTAAGATTATGATGGGGTGGCTTTGGTGCGTGCTCTCGTTTTTAGTAAAAGTTCGGTTAGGATCTATAAGATGGAAAATATTAAATGTTTTCCCACCCAATGTCTAATGAAACCATTTTTTGCGGTGGAAATGGGTTTTTATCTTTTTATCTTGATGAAATCGTCTACCCGGTTATCTCTTTGTATACGTTCCTGTGGTAAGATAATGTATAAGTCCGTACACGCTGAAAAAATACAGTTGAAAAAAATATGTTTAAATGTAACAAAATTATGGTTGATGATTTGCTTATAATTATCAAATGTTTTTTCTTTTAATTGCTGATTTAAATACATAAAATTTTGAAAGTATAAAAAACCAGCAAGACAGAAAAGATGCAGATAAAGGTTGCCGCCGGCTGGAAAATGAATTAAAAGATGACTAATAAAAGTATACCATATTGTTGTTAATTCTGACCAAGATAAGCTTAACTTGGACCAAATGATGGTTAATTCCGATGAAATGATGGTAAATTTAAATTATATTATACAAAGTTATTTTTTTATTTTCTTTTTACTTAAACTAATCCCGCGAAGCTCTACGCTTGTCTGCAGGAGACCAGAGTCTCTGGCGGGAATCGAAACCGCAACCCCGGAACCGAGAGCCTAACTCAATACCTCCTAGCCTACCGGGGCATATAGTTATATATGGTTATAGTAAACCATAATATGGTTACCTGCAAGCTCTTACAGTAATAATACCACCGTAGTGTGTTGCTCTTCGAATATTGTTGGCCGTTCAACACGTCTACGACATGTTTAATTTAGGTTTTGTCTAAGCAAATGTTGAAGTTCGGTGGCGGCAAAATAAGGACAAAGAAGTGATTTTCGTTGTTAATGACATAAATATCTACTGAATGGATCTGATGGATAGCGAAAGGCCAAAGTTTATGCAGAAAATATTTTAACAGAATTTAATTCAAGCCCTGTTATTTATATCTTAAAATTATTTTTACTCCACAGACAGTTGCTGATACATTTCATAACTGTCGAAATTTATAAGTATTTAAATTTGAGTGCTTACTTTCCTACACCGAGCTCTGGAATTTATAACTTACATGTTTACGTCCTAACATCACTTATTTGCTGCAACAACATTATAAGTCAAAAATCTCAAATTATGGTTTAAATCACTAAAGGCTTGTTTACACTATTATAATTTGAATTAATACCTGTCAAACTTCAAGAAATATGTTAAGGTGTAATAGTGTGAATGCAATATGTTATGCAATTGACAAGTATTCACCCCTATCGTGAATAAAAATTTCTTGGGAGTTTTTCCCTTATTCCATTTTTCCTATGTTAATTCAATTGTAAAAATTAGAAAAGGGGAACAACTTCCAAGGAATTTTTATTTACAATAGGGGTGATTATGAAAAAAAAATTCAACATCCCATATGACTTCATCGTTTTTTGAAATTTTTCTTTTAATCAGGGTTGCTTTTTAACAAAAGCATAATAGTGTGAATACAAATTATAATGTTTAATTATATTTTTTGACAGTCGCAACAAAACCTATGAGATTTTTATCTCACAAAGTGTTTTGGAGTCTTACGTATGACTTGTGTGATAGTGTAAACTAGCCTTAAGAAGCACAGCAAGTTCAAGTAGTTGCAATATTTTTGATATTTTCGATTTCTAAAATATGTAGTTTAAAACAGAATTTCGAAATTCTACACCTTGATACTTTGCATTCACACTAACACGCTTTTACATATTACTTGAGTTTTTTACATGTATTAATCGTTTAAAGTAGCTTTTATTGTAGTATAATACGGTTGTGCGCACAAACTTTTTATCCTAACAAAAACATTTTTCCTAAGAATTTTTTAGACCACGACTAATTCATTTTTAGAAAATTTGTCCGGAAAATCAAAGCTGCCATATGTACACAACATCTATTAGTTTTTAGGTGGTAGTACTTCAGCCACGGATTATGTTTTGCTTTTTTTATTTTTTATTTGAAATTTTTTTCAAAGATTATGTGTTAATAATAGAAAAAAAAAGATTGTCCCGCACAATTTAATCTTAAAAAGATAAAATTTGTTTCAAATTGTCAATTTCGTGTAAGAAGGAGATGCTTTGTAAAAGCTACATGCTCGTAAGAGGGGCATTGGAAAAAACTTGGAAACTCAGTTCTAGTTTATCCGGACAAAATATAAAAATTAAATAATTCAAACCAGGGATGGCATTGAGAATTTTAAAATTGTAACCCACCCTTAAAAATTTTACTTTTTTGCCCTTAATTGTACTAAAAGTGTTTATTTTTTTGTATTCCGTGGTTTTATTCATGTTTAGCTGTCAAACAATTAGCTTAAAATTGAAGTGCAACATAATCTCTTTGACAGGGGGGTATCATGGCTTATTGACTTAAGGTGACTTTGTTATTACAACAAAAACATTGTGTTTATTTTTTAGTTCGTCACCTAAAACTTAAAAGGGCCTATCTAACATTTTGAAAAACTACTTAAAATGATAAATTGCATGAGAACTTTCGATATCGTTAACTATGGTTTGACAGCTGGGAATATCAAACTATGTATGTATGCAAGTCATAATAAATCGTTAAACGAAAAAACAACGCTTCCAAATTGGTGAAATTTACTTTAAAAAAAATAAATCTGTCCGCGAAGTTCAAACAGCTCTTCTTCCAATCAATATATGTATGTTCTTTTCGCATTTTTAAATGAGATCGTGTATTTTTTTTTAAACTCTCTCAACATTTTAAACCCCACCTAATATAAAGTAACGAGTTCATAGTCTTTACCTTCATTCTACTTCGAAATTTCGTTTTTAAGAGATTTAATTCACTAAAAACCAAATTTAAATTCCGTGTTGCTAATGGAAAAACCAAGAACTTCATTGCAAAAGAAGCTAATAAACTGAATGGATTTTTATATCCATATGGGTATTTCCACAGAAAAGTCTACATTTTGTCACGTTACGCCATCAAGCAATTAGTCTTGTAGTTAAGAACCATGTTGTTAAATGTTTTCCTCTCTTTCACTATATGTAAAGCTAGTTGAGCTTTACACCAAAATGCATAAAAGTAAATAATATTATCTTTATTCAAATAATTATTCTTTGAGAAACAATTAAAATGGTTGGTGTTGTAACGTGACAATAAATAGATTTTTCTGTGGAAATACCCATATACATTTTTCCAGAAATCAACTGTTGAGTTCTTATTTAACAATTCAAATGAATTTAGTTTCTGCCACTGATGTTCCAAAGTCGTAATTTCTTCTACAGTAAAATCAATCATTTCTTCTTTAAAATCTTCGCTTAATTTTTCGCATTTTTAGGTTTTGAACACAAAAAAGTTATTATTTGTTAAATTATGAAAATTGTATGGCAATCGTTGTCTAAGTTGACATATTAATTGAGCTATAAAATCTCGGGTTGTAATTCGTATTTGTTTTTCTATTTCAAAAGTTATGGTACCGGTGGGGTGTCATAAAGCTATGGCGTTAAGTCCCATTCCATTGAGACATTATGGCATATGCCTTTAAAACTCAATATAATGAGACATAAGGCCATATTTTTTAAAGGATTTTCTCCTCTTTGATAAAACAAGTACCGGCTTCGCTAACTAAAGCTTTTCTGAGAAATCGGCCTTCGTTCGAAAACAAGGCAGATTTTAGAAGCTTAACTTAGCGAAATCGGTACTTGTTATACCATAAAGGAAAAAATACTTGCGCCCGCCCAAAGGCCGTCTGTGCAGAAAAGCTTTAGTTAGCGAAACCGGTCGTTGTAATACCATAGAGTAGAAAAAATCCATGGACACTATGATACTGGTAGGGTGATCGATCGAATAGTATTCGACCGGTTTTAACCGGTTATTTTAGTTTTGCCCAAGTCGAATATTTTAAAATGTCCATTTTTCGAATATCGAATAAACCGGTTATTTTCGTAAAATAAACCGGTTACTTTATTAATGTGCAATTTATATATGTTTTCCTTACTTTTGTTATAAATGTACCCGTAATTTAAGTATTTTTCTAATTGAATGTTTGGTAAACTTAAATTTTTTTTAAAAAATGTCAAAACAACTTGTAACAAAATTCAAAAAAACATTATGAGCAATGCAAATATTTACAAATCGCTTATATAAGCGTGTGATCTTGTAACAAAAACCAAAAACAATTTAAAGTGCTACAAAAAAAGTTCAGCTTTAAAAGTAATTAGCAATTTGACAGTATTATAAATATTAAATATATTTTTATAAAGATGCCATCTCTGGTGATATTTCGAACTGAGTTAAATGAAAATTTTGCTTAAATGGCCCTAAAATGATAAGTTGCAAAGGTTCTTTAACGTTATTAACCACTTTAAATTAGACTACAAGCTTGACATAATTATACGCCAAGTAAAACTTGACCCTGTTCCAAGTAGTTTTTAAGAGACTGCAAACATTACTTTACGAAAATATGCTGCCAATAATGAATGACAAACTCTTAAGTAGTTCTAGCATATGCTTAAAACAAGAACATAATGGCGGAATCAACGATATGGGGAAATTCATCAGTTTTATTTGTTAAAACACCAAGAACTTAAAATAAAATTGAAGGAATCAAAAATGTCCTGGAAGGGTTTAAATTGTGTGATCGACGAATTGACAGATATTTCACATAAAAAGCATGTTCGTATTACTATTGTTTCTATAATGCTGAAACAAAAAAAATTTTAATATATAATCCTGGATAACAGGTTTTGTTTGCCACTTTTCAAAAATATGGCTGAAGTTTACTGCTTCATATAGACATGCTTAACCAGCAACAAATTAAAACTCACTTACAATAAATTTGGGAGAATTTCTCAAATAATAAATTTATTAAATTCCTATATTTTTAAAACCAAAGTTTTTCAAAAATTCTAAAGCTATGTTCACACCTATTAAATATTTGACTCCTAACGTAACCACCAGTTTTCTTAAAGAATTGTTTGCTTTTGCAAAACGTTTGGCTAGAGCAAACATTATTTAACGGTTTCTTAACTACATTATACATAAATGCAATTATCATCTTAGATATACATAAAGATAAGCAAATACATAACTAGAAATTGTTTAAAATAATGCTTAAGTTTAATCAATTTACTGGTCACGTTTTTTTTTGATTTTATCGTCAAATATTTGTGGTCTGAGCATACCTTAAGTCATATCTATGTATTGAGGCCCTATGCTCCTTATGGGATCAACGGGAACATATGTATATGTATTTTGTTGGTTCCTTACCTTCGTGAATTGTTTTGTTTTTATTCAAATTAACTTTTTATTACAAAAACTAATTTGATTTTTGTATTTTTATGTTTTCGAATTAAAACCGGTTAACCGGTTATTTTTAAAATGCTTAACCGAAAACCGGTTTTTTAAAATAGCAACTATTCGGAATATTCGAAAACCGGTTATTGAAAAATGTCGAATAAACGATCACCCTAGATACTGGACGTTATGACATGCCACCGTTTAAACTATCCCTTTATAATTACAGTTTACAATGTTAGACAATTTTAAGAAATTGCAAATAATTAAAAATGAAATAACTCCTACAAAAAATGAAATAACTCCCACAGCAAATGAAATAACACCGAAAACCAAAATAAAATGAAATAACTCCTACGTGTATTTTTTCGGGGACTTATTTCATTTGGATTTTATTTCATTAAGAAATAACTCCCAGGCAAAAAATGAAATAACTTCCAAAAAAATGAAATAAAACCGAGAGGGCTGGGAGCTATTTCATAATGAAATTACTTCCACTTTTGTATGAAAAATTGTTGGATCTAATTTCATTTTTTCCTTGGGACTTATTGCACCTGGGAGTTATTGCACGGAGCCGTTGTCATGGAGGAGTAAACATTCTGGCCTTTTCGATGCCAAACATTTTTCAAAATCGTAATTCAGGGAAAAAATCAGCTTAACATGAATTTAATGGAACAAACTGATCAAATTTTAAAACAATTTTATGTGAATGGTCTTTTAAAAGATTTAACAGTTTCTACAGCAAAAGAGTAGGGATTTGTATGCGCATTTAACAAGAAAGTGTGATAGATATTCGAAAAAAGGTTACTTGAATACAATATTTTAAAATTAAATAATGCTAAAAAAGGCTAAATATGTAGTTGAAAAATGCTAATTGCTAAATGAAAAATTTACGCTAAATTAGACAAAAAAATGCAAAATTTAGCTGCAAAAATGCCAAAACAGCCACGCTGCATGCAGCTAAAAACACAGGGTGTATGAAAGGCATTCTCTATTATTTAGATTTATTTTAATCGTTTAACACGTGGACATTTTAATTGGTATGTTGTAGTTTCTACAACAACAACTACGAACGACCAATGCAATTAATATTAATCAGCAGATGTAGAAAAAAAACTCAAAAAGGTGCGATGATAAAATGCCAAAGAGTAAAATAATAAACATGAAGACAACAAAAATGTAAGGAAAAACGCAATTGACGTTAATGTGGTGATTTTTGTATTTTTCTCTATTTGATCTTTTCTTCTTGGCTCCTGTAAGGTTTTAATTTTTATTGTTTTTGTTGCTTTTTAATTTTCTGCTTACGGTATTGCCGTTCGGATTGAAAAAATTAAAAAATTTTAAATTAATTGAATTGCTTAACTGAAGTTTTCTTTTTATTTTTCTTTCTTTCGCCCTGCTCCTCCAGCTACACCTTATCAACCATTTTAACCCAAGTTTTAATTGTGCCAGCGTTTGAGTGAAGTAGTTGAAAATAAAGGAGAATAAGCAGAAGAGGTAGTGGAAAAGAGGCAACAGAAAATGAAAACATTGTTACAAACAAAAAAGCGATTACCAAAATCCAGTTGGCCATATTTACGTTAACGACATTGTCGTCGATGATGTATGCTTGAGTTTTCCCCTATTGTTAAGGTTTTCTAGAAGACAATTTCTCTTTTTTGGTCTCCCCTAGGGATTGCTGTTCGGTTTGAACCGAAATCGAAACCGCGATTTTAATGCCTAAAAACCGAAACCGAAAACCAACCAAAAAACCTCGGCTTAAGCTTTTATTTAAAATATATATTTAGCTAAAAGAAATTGCAAATTAATATAATAGTCGTACTTCATACAAAAAACTTTTTACATAACAGCATGGAACAATGGCAAGGTATTTTAAAAGACTCTAAATTTACAATACTAAAAAGAACAAATGTTTATTTTTTAATAAAAGTTCTTGATTTGAAACAAATAAAAAAATTGAATAACATACAAAAAATATAAATGTATGTAGTTTTACTTGGATATTTTCAAAACCCAACCGAAACCGACCGGTTTTAATCATTTTAAAACCGAAACCGCGGTTTCACATTTTTACGGTTTTTAGCAAACTCTAGTGTCCCCAATCAAACTTTATGAAATACGGGATGAGCGACATTGTCTTTTAAGTTGTCTCCAACGGGACAGTTTAAACTACTTTGTCTTAGGAGTTGCCTTTTAAAAAAGCTCTTGACGACAATATGAAATTCAATGTCATCTTCTGCCGTTCCTAAAAGGAACAAAGGACAGCAACGAACTTTTTCCATTCCGTCCTATTTGATGATAATATCTCTCCAGCTTAGGCCGCTTTGGGAGATTGTGGATTCTGGTTTGCGTCGCCAGGTGTGCGACGGGCGTCCAACTCTACGTGTATTACCATGGGGATTACAATCTAAAGCAGCTTTTGTAGTGTCGCCCACTGGCCTGCGGAGAATGTAATCAATCCAACGCCTCTTACGATTAATTATCTCGATGTTATTTGGTCGTTGGTATGTCTGCTCCCATAGTTGTGTGTGTTGGAGATGGTGTCAGGACAAAATATTTTTAATATTCCTTGCAGAGAGCGGTTGATGAATACCTGGATTGTATTAATATCATGCAATAGTTAAACATGGTAATCTTTGTTCGTTTTGAGACAGCAGTGAACTTCCATACAGGTCGTTAGATTTCAAACGACTGGTTAGCCTTTGAAATCCGAAAGGCTATAGCATCTTCCAGATCAATATTCTGTATTTGGAATATGTTATTGTTAAGAGTGTTGCAGCGCATTACCTAACCCTTTCTTATATTTATCCTAAAGTTAGCTTTTAAAACTTTGCTCTAAAGAGATATAAGTTTGACTGACATGTGGCGATAGTTGTGCGACAGGAGGCGTGGCTTTGGCTAACACGTACTTCAATGTCACAACTTCCAAAAAACAGGTCTTCAGGACCCCAATAAATGATTTTTAAACAAAGCAAACGCAAAATGGTTGTTTTTTTACCTGTTTGTTGGCTAAGAGTCATAATAATATCTTAAACTGGGTACAAAGCTGAAAACCGCAATAACTCAGGAACGGTAAGAGCGAATTCAAAAATATTTGCTTCTAAGTTATTTAGAAAAAATTGGTCTTTCAAACTACATTGTTGGTGTGTTTTATTTTCATAAACATTAATAAAATTATCAAGCGTTATTTGCAAAAATTATGGAAAAATTACGAAAAGTTTTAATGTAGTGTGCATAAATGAGCAAATGGATTGCAATAACTTATAGGATTTGTACACAAAAATAAATCTTGGACATTTTTCTTTTAAATTATTTCTTAGAAGTGAAGCAACTCGTGGTTTTTAACAAAGTTATGAAGAGAACTTAAAAAAGGCCGGCAGACACGATTTTTGTTAAAAATTCGACTTGAGCGACCTCTAAACCTCTTCCAAAAAATCTGAAGAAAAATCTCAAAAATAAATTTTTTTTTTGAGACACACGAATGTTCATATGAGCGAAGAAAATTTTTTTTTTATTTCAATCAAAATTGAAGTTAGGATTTTATTTACTTTATTAATAAATTTTCAAAAGATTTTGTTATTCGTGCTAAATTCCCAGTTTTTATTATTGATAAAAACACTTGAAATTTATTGTTGATGGGATAAGCTATTCCTATGCGCATTTCACTGGTTGCTTAGGCCAGATCATCAGGAAACTTCATCCATAAAGATTTTAGAAAAACTAAAGATATTAAACCAAATAAAACTGTTAAACGTATAAGAATTATAGCAACAGTTCTACTTGTATTTATTTTTTTTTTCTCATCAGCTGACTGAAATTTAAAAGAGGCACACTCAATAATGAGTAGTCATATTTTTTCGTGTTACATACTATTTTAAGACATATGACTTTATAACTACCTTGTGAATCTACTAATTATGTTTAATATTGATCATATTATTAGTAATTTTTGTAGATGACGATAAAGTAGACGACATTGTCCTTAATGTACCTAATCTTTTGTATCGACTGAACGACAAAAAGAGCGTTCGAAAACGCCGTTGACGGTTTCTTCGGTTGTCGCTTACATGTCGTGTAGAAATTAATATTTTGGGGATCCGTATTTTAGGATGTCTTACAGACGTGGTCAACTGGGAAACAGACAAACACGCTAAGACTCATACCGATACTCAGTGCAGAATAATATTGAAATTTGGCATAAAACACGTACAAAATGAAATCAAAAGTTTGTCATTTTTGTTTGTGTCTGATATTCGCTGCTTAGTTCGCTTCTTGTTATTGTTGTCTTAGTTTCAAAAACAAGAACTAAAGTAAAAACAGCGAATATGCATTGCCAAAAACCTAAAAGACAAAATACATAATGCTTTGTCTACGATTCAGCGGGGCGTAACAGTAGGAATATAAAAAACGAAAGTTTGTTTTTTTGATTATGCTTTTTTATTTGAAACGTTAACGGATTGAATGAATATCTTAATGAGTGTAAAATGAAAACAAAATAATACTGCGAATCACTACATATTATCATGAAAACAATTTAAAAAAATTAACATAAAAACAAATATGTATACAAAATTTCCACATGAATTTTATTAAAGTGCGTATTTAATGAAGTTGACGAGGTCAAACTTAAGCCTCCAGATTGTATCACGTATTTCGCACATTATTGAGCAGAACTAAAAAAACCACTCCCAGTAAATGATTCAATTTACAAAAAGCCTAAAATTAGTGCTGTAGGCCAGGTGAATTGCTAAGTTTTTGAAAATGTTGATGTCAAATTTAATCTTAAATTAAACTTAAAAATTAGTGTCTTAAACACTATAAGATTAGGCAATCTGGTCTATACCCAAAATCATTGATCACAACAAATTTTTACTTGCAAGTACTAATCATCGGCTTAGAGTGTAAACCTGCTAAGTCCAATTTATGACACTTTGATACCGTTCGAAATATAAATGGCGTCTTTTTTGACTAAGAAAAACCTTTACTTCAATCTGGGACTCTATAGAATATTGAAAAAAAATAAAACTCTTTTCTACTAAATTGCCAAATTTAAAAAAAACCCTAAAATCTCAAATAAATAAATACTCAAGCTCGAGGTCATAAGTTTTTTAAATAATTTTTATTTATTTAAATACATCTAATATTTCGATATTGCTTGAATATCATCATCAGGGATAGTAAATTAATAATAAACAATCACAACAAAATTTTCTTAATTTGTACGTATGTATGTACCCCCATATTCAGGGAAATTTTCACACAAATTTTGTTTTGTAAACCTTTATTAAATTTAAAATATTTTTATGAATACGGCAGGTAGTGCTTACTATCATCGTCATGATTGTACTCTTGAAATTCAATTTGCTTAAAAATATAAAAAATTTTAATTTAAAAGATTTTGTTTGTCGTGCTTAATTCGCAACTTTTATTCTTGATAAAAACACTGAAATTTATTGTTGAAGGGATAAGCTATTCCTATGCGCATTTCACTGATTGTATTCTTTCTTTTTTGCAAAATTAACAATTTTAAAAAAAGAATTGAACAAATTTAAAAAATTGTTAATATTGTAAAAAAGAAAAAAAACTCAAAGAGGTGCCGAAATATTGGTTTGAATAAATTTAAAAAAAAAAATTTTTTTATAAAAAAATAAGACCTCAAGCTCGAATATTTAATTTATATATATTAAAAAAATAAAGGTCGAATAAAATACATATTACATACGTACTGTTTTATTTAAAGTAAAACTTTGTCTTGTATTTGAAGAATGCCAATTTATTTTGGAAAAATTCATTTTCAGATCCCACTTTGATTCCAGATCAGATCAAAAAAAATTGAAATTTATTTTATTTTTTAAAATCCTTAATTTTTTTTGCAAACGTTTTGGATTTTTTTTTAATTTGTCGGGCTATTCTTTCTTCTACATTGTAAATTTTACTTTCTGCATTAATTTGACTTGAATATTAAGTGAACTAAATCTCTTGTAATTAGTTTTTGTTTCATCAATATATCCGTAATTGAAAAATACAAATACTTTGAATTGCATAATCATCGGTATCAGCAAGCCCTTTTAACATTCTTAGATAAGTAAAAGTTTTGGCTTAAGTCCAGTTTACCAACGCAGCTGAAAAAAAAGTACATAGGGTTATAGAAAATTGAATAATAAGAAAAAATTAAATGACAAAATTCTCGGAAACGCATAGTTTCCGAGGTATGGACCTCTGAAGTTTTCATATAAATTTGCGATTTCCCACTACATTTTTGAACGTATGTATGTATGTGTGTATATAGCCAATATTGGTATCATTTACTCTATGCGTTTCCGAGAATTTTGCCATTTTATTTTTTCTTCTTATTTTTCGATTTTCTATTACCCTATGTACTGTTTTTTTATTTGGAGCTGCGTTGGTAAACTGGACTTGTTCCAAAGTTTTTTTTATAAAATTCTGTAGCATCTAGCCAGGCCCCCATTGTTATGAAGTTACGTGCAACAGTTTTGGATAAAATATTTTAAACCCATTGGAAGGCTTAAACATGTAAGGAGCTGCATCGTCGTAAAATAGAAGGATCTTTTGCCGAAATCTTAAAAATCTTGTATATCAAGCAAAGCTCCAAAATAATTTATTTATTGATTTTAAATTTTTTTTGGAAGGTTTCATATGTGTATTTAAAAAAAATCACTCAAAAATGGCAAAATATGCAAAAATATGAATTTTCATCAAAATATGCATAAACAAATCGAAGCCATTTTAACGCAAATTTAATAATTCGGAAAGAAAATTGGTCGATATCGTTCTTAAACTATCGATAAATACAATGCATTGGCATTGAAATCGCATCCCTACTTATGAGCATTGTCCCATATCGTACGTTTCCGTTAATTATTTTACCTGGTCCTTGATTGACCATCAGTCCTAAATAGGGTACACTCTCAAAAAAATGTCTATAAATTATTTTTTCTGGTCCTTGATTGGCCATGAGTCCTAAATAGGTATGGTGCACTCTCAAAAAATGTCTATATATTATACTGCAGTGTACGGTATTAAATGATCGGGCTTGACCGAAATACTTTCATAATGTGTAGTTATATTTTAAAATAGTTATCGGAAGAACGATTTTTGCGTTACTAGTTTAGTAAGTGGGATCATAATTCCTTTTCTGAATAAGCGTTTTCAATCCTAAAATTTTAAAAAATGTGAAAAATTTATATTTGAGTTTATTAATAGATCCATTTTTATCAAATTACATAATTTTATTTGCTAGAAAAAAATATATTTTTTAAGATATTAGCAAGCGCTGCCACTTAAGAAATTGTTTACTTCATCAGCAATTCGTAAAAAATTTACAGTTCGGATTTGAGGAGTATATGCGATCTGACTACAAATTATCACACTTAAAATCTGGAAATTCTACTTAAAAATTAATTTTTATTGTTCTTTCTAAATGCAGACAAAAAGAACAAACTTCACATTTTTTGTCCAGCTTGTTGTTGTTTTGGTTGTTGTAATAAACTCCCAGTAGTGAAAGACGACACCACATATACATAAGTATGTACATAGGTATGTACAAATCGTCCATAAACACATATGCCTACATACATACTAATGTATGTATATGAGTGCTCCAGTAGTAGTGGTAATAATGGTGGTGGTGGCCTGGTGGTTGTGGAAGTGATGATTATTATTTTATTTTTTGCTGGTTAAAAAGTAAATAAACGAAAAAATGAAACCATAGAAGAAGACAAAGAGTGTGAACACTAAAGAAGGCAAACGAAGAATGTAGAAGTGAACGAAATAAGAAGTGAAGAATAAAATAAAGCAAAACCTTCAGAATGCTTATTTTTTTTTAATGGAAAACGTTAATTTGCCGCTAAAACTAAAATAAAATAAAATATAAAATTGTTGTTGTTGTAATGACAAAAACATAAGAAATAATTAAACAAATACAGAAAGCACCAAC
Source organism: Pollenia labialis (assembly GCA_949318255.1). Taxonomy (NCBI): domain Eukaryota; kingdom Metazoa; phylum Arthropoda; class Insecta; order Diptera; family Polleniidae; genus Pollenia; species Pollenia labialis. The sequence goes on along the minus strand of OX439142.1, from coordinate 42,990,924 downwards.
AATAACAGAGCTATTGTTATGCAGTGGAGTAAAATAAATTTTTTTTAAGGCCACACACTTCATGCATTTTTGTTATTTCTTAAATTTTTTTTATTTAACGATAACAAAACAACAACAAAATCCAATATGTTCCTATCTTTTATAGAGATTTTTTTGGAAATAAAAGAAAATAATAGGTATGTACACATTTAATATTAAAAAGTAGAGAAGAACAAACTGAAAAAAGGCGCAAAAAATTTAAAGCATCCAAACAAACATCTTTAAAGTGGACGGGTTTCTTGGATATACATATGTATGTACATACATATTGGCCTTTTGTTGTTGTTGTTGCTATTGTCTGATTTTTTCCTTAATGCCAATGTAAGGTGTCTGTCAGTGATGAGTTGTTGAAAACTTACGCACACCCACACATTGTTGCTGTGCATGTGTATTTCTCTTTCCTTCTCAATAATGCCATATTCAATACGAAAATTAATAAAAAGGAAGCAATAGGTGCTTTTGAGTACATTTACAGTAAAATGCAGTAAATGAGTAAACTGAAACATTTGCTCTCACAAAAAACTGTTGTCCAAAAAAGGACGTAAAATAAAGGCAACAGCTGTTAGCAAATAATTGAAGTGTTGGCAAATGTTTACAATTTTGACTACTTAACTCGTTTCCTTATCGGTGCCCGATTAAATACTTTTTATAGCACGAACATGTTTGGAAAATACAAACAAATTATTGTACCTATGTAATCTTTCATATTTGTATGTAATTTATTTTATTTGATTTTACTAATTTGTGGCGGGTTAATTTATTCAAAAGAACATAATTTTTTTGCTATTGATTACTTAAGTACCCAAATACTTCACAACTCTAAAAAATTAACACAACAAAAAAAGTTTCAAAAGTTGGTAGATATTTAGAAATGTATATGCTTCACAAACAAGTTAAATAATTTGATATTTATTCACTTTTTGTTTTGATTTTATCTTTATTTCAACTTTTCTTTAATTAAACAATAAAATAAGGAAATAATTTTTGTCAAAATAGGTACTTAAGACTTATAGGTAGGTATTATAGTGTTAAACGCTCTGTATATATTTTTACGTTACAGTTTCAATGATATTCAATGATATATTTAACTAAATAATTTAAACAAGTAGAATATGGGAATATTTGCTTCTATTATTACTTTTAAAACATAAACCAGCAAAAAGATTTTTACTAAAGTCTACTGCATGAGCTTTGAGTTAGCCAAACGCTAGTTTAATACTTATCGAAAAAAATAAACAATCATACAAAAAAACTATTGACTCACAACTGTATCATGTATGAGGTAGTTTTGAAGTCAGTTGTTAAGTTAGCAAAAAGTCAACTTTATTTTGAGCCAGCTTATAAAAATCCGTCAGGGACCGTCCCCTCTGTTGTGGTGTGGTTACAAAAATACGATTGAAATGTGTGTAATTTTTTTCCGAATTGTAGAAGAAGTGGCGCTTGCCAATTCCATTACCCACAACTATTCTTAAAACTTGCAGGGTTTGAACATGTGCAAGTGGGTAGGTGTGTGTTTGTTAATGTGTGTGATTGTTTTGGTGTAGAGAATCCTGTCATGCGATTAAAGTGGGTGTAAATTGAAGGCTGTTATTTGGGATGTTTTTATTCAGCCCTTCGTAAAGTGTATTTACACTTTTATATTAACGAATGAATGAATGTAAATTGTTCAAATATAATTCTTACATGTACCTATTAGAAATTCATAAAATTGTACGTTTGCCGGAGTTTGAGCTTAAATATTCTTAATATTTTTGATTACTTAGTTTTATCGATTTATTTTTAATAAATCTAACCGAAATTAGTCAGATTTCTTTTACTTTCATAAGGAGTATATTATTTGCAATTCAAGGGTGAAAAATAATGGTTTAAGGATTAAAAAATGCATTGAGAAATTAATATTAATAGGTATAAGAGTATTTATAATTTTTGATGACTGCCTTTAATTTCATCGATGTTGAGGAGAAAGATATTCTGAGACTCTTTTTGAATCGATCAAACAATTTAAAGTTCTGAACCGAAATCTTTTATTCATGTTTTAAAAAACGTTTTGAAATCGTTCGCCACACAAACGCCAACAACGATAAGGTTGATTAGATGGTATCACATAAATGCTACACTTTTGTAGTTTCCTAAGTAATCCTTTAATAAATTCAAAAAGTTAACAAGATGTCTTCGTAAAATTATGTTGAACTTTGTAAGATTGAGATAACTCGTTTTTGTTTTAAGAATGTCATTAATATGTCATCATTTTTATCAAAATTCGCTTACAAATGTTGGAATATAGGTATATTTAAGGAAAAATATTGATAAACATAATTTTTAATTTTTCCACCGGATGTATAGAAATCTTGCTCTCAGTCAAGTTTTACTTTTAAATCTCTATCAAAATGATGTAGAACATTGTTGCTGCTTAGAATCATTTTTTGTTTTGTTTTGTGCCTCAAAACTGTTTCATATTCTGCGTGTTTATAAATCATTGTTAAGCATGTGTGACTGCTGCGAGAGTTCCTTTTTTTCTAGGAAGTACATGCCATCAGTGTTGCCAAAACTTGGTGACCAAAAATGGCTAAATTTACGGAAAAAATGGGCTAAAAAATGGCTAAAAGCTTTTTTAAATAAAAACACATTAAAATGTAATAACAAACAGAAATAATTCATTTAAATTTGTTTGCGATGAAATTGTAAGTTAATTTTGTTAAATAAGAATAAATGTTAATTAATATTTTTACATTCCCCTACAATTGGTTGGGTTCTTTCCGACTCGAATTGTAGTTGTAAGTGGGTAAAAAGAAAAAACAAAATTAAAAAACAAACTGCTTCATTCTACTGTCTTCGTAAGAAAACAACAAAAAAAAAACCAATTTGGCAATTCAGTTTTTTTGCACGGGCACATGCAATTATGTACATATATTATCAAAGTTATTTTCGGGAATACAAAATTTATTATTAATACGATTTCCGTATGACGTGCTAAATTCCCAGTTTTTCATATTTGATAAATACACTGAAATTTATTGTTGAGGGAAAGCTAGCTTCTATAAACTCACTGTTTATTGTTGGTGTTTTGTTTTGGCTTTGATATTGTTACAAGTAAGACTTTGAGTGTTTATAATTCTTATTCGCTTTAGGGTTTTATTTGTATAATATTTTTGGCCTTTCTAAAATCTTTGGAAAAGGTTTCCTGATGAGCTGGCCTAAGCAACCAGTGAAATGCGCATCAATTATTTTCTTTCCCGTTTTCCCGGGATTTTTGTTGCGGGATCCCGGGAAATAAAAGTTCCTCACAGTTTCAGAAAAAAGCTATTTATATATTGAAATTTAGTTTTATATTCTGTAAAAATTAGCTCCTTTTGATGGGCTGTCGATTAGATCAATAACAAGAAGTGAGTACGGTCGTAAATCAATGTCTACTGACGCAATAAATCTACCAAAAGCAGAATGTGCCGTGCAACAGTTGATAATTAATAAATTTAGTGAAGTGAAGAGTTAATAAAGAACATAAATTCAAAATAAGATGCAGGCAGTAAATTTTAATTGTCCATGGACAAGTCTTTAAAAAAGGAGATATTTAAAAATATCGCTCCTGTATTGCAGCAAAGTTATATCTACAAAAAACGAGCTTGGCAAAATGCGATTAAAGTTTTCAAAATGTACCGAATTAAAGATATATTTTGCTATAACTTCGGTTCAGTTTGAGATAAAAACCAATGTTTTGTTACGAGAAAGTAGAAGGAACACTTTGCTTAATTAACTTAAAATTAAAAAAAAATTTTGAGATATGACGATATGTTTATAAGGTAATAAACATAAATTTGTTTCATTTTGTGACGGCTTATATAACCGGGAAGTGCTGGGAAACAGAAATAAAAAAAAAATTATGGAAACTCGTGTAAGATGCTACAACATAATATTTTTAAAACACATTGTCCTAAAGATTAAAGGTGGATCTTGTAAGAAGAAGTCCGTTTGATGCTATTTTTTGCATCAACCTCGACATACATTTGACTGATATACCGTTGTTTATAAAAAATGAAAATTACTTCGGATTGTGAATTAGAAATATGCAGCAACTTTAAACATTTGCTCTTTAAACTATTTGTCCAATCTCGGTAAAAAAGTTAACGAAAAGTATCGGAAACATGGTAGTCAGTAAATAAAATAAGAAATATACTATTTGCCGACTTTCTAAACGAATTGAGTGTGTCTTAATGTTATTTCCTAAGCTGTAAAAAAATGTTAATATATTTATTTAAAATATATGTACTTATAAAACATATTTATTTAAAATAATTTATCTATTTTCTGATTTTACTTTTTGATCTCAAAACTTGAGTACCATAATTTTTGTTTGTTTTTATTATTGTTTTATGAATTAAATTGTTATGTTTATGTTATCTTTTTATCTTGTATCTAGAGCATAATGATACGAAAAATGTAAATATAAAAGCGTAAGGTAATAATAATTCAAGTTCCCCTTTCAACCTTTAATTAATTTTTGGCAGTACTTAGGCATTTCTTTTACTTACTTTGTAAACAAGTTCCTTACGCTTTTTAAAAAAAAAAAGTTTTTTCATTATTTTAAAACAAATTAACTTTGTATTATTTATATGGAGCGGGATCCCGGGAAATTTAAAAAATGTTCCCGTTTTCCCGGGAATCTAAAAACTCCGGGGAAAAAAACTCTACAAATGACAGCATTCGCATTCATCCGTTGTGTTCAATTAGGATTGTGTCGCGATAGCGAAAGTTTTATTTGATCTTCCGAGTTGTTTCAAATTATTAATGATTGGTTTGATAGTTTTAATTCTTAAACGTCACATAAAGATTCGCGTCCTTTAAGTAAGGCATATGGACTTTCACTTTAACAACAAAACGATGTTTTAAAATCTATGAATGAAATCGTAGAGGAATATTGCAAAAAAATAATGGTCTACCTCAACTGTTAACACATGTCCAGGAACAGTATAATATGAGCTATATTTTGTATTCAAAATTAAATCAAGACTGTCTTGAAAACTTTTCCAGTTCAATACGTTCAAAAGGTGGACGGCATGCCCATCCTTCTCCTCTGGAATTTAAGTACAGATTACAATCTTATTTATAAGGAAAAATTAAATTATTAGTTAATAATTTATCGCATGCTCCAAGGATTCTGTTTATAGGCCGAAATGAACATATACTAGCCAGTCAAACCAATGTATACCCTTCTAATAAGCAATTAATTCAATTTAATAATATTTTAATCCAAAATATTAATGAAAAATAAACGAAATACCTCCTAGTTTAGAAGAGCAAATTGAGGTAAACTATTTAATTTTTGATTTAGTTTAATTTTTAATTTCTTAGTAGCTCGCAGAACAACATGAAGTTGAATTTCTTTGGGGAGAAATTAAGTTATTAAATGATGTGGAATACGATTGCTTTGAACATTTTGCCGGTTACATAATTTCAAAAATGGGGTTGAAAGAATTTGCTTTTCGAACACATGAAAATAAGTATCAAAATTTTACTTTTGTAAACTTGAATATTTAAATTCAATATTTGTCGAAATTAATGGTGATTACTTATATAGAAGGCCTAATTTTATGAAAAAATTATTGTGTAATTCAAACTTAGTATTATATCAAAATGTTATGAAAAGGTTTTTTGGCTTATAATTTCCAAAAGGAATTTATTGCCTTTTTTTGTATGTGGCAACGTTTTTTTAATGTTTACAAAAAAAAATCTTCAAATAATTCCGATAAACTTCAAAAAAAAAAAACATTTTGAGAGAGAAGTGGAACTACCTTGTGTATTTGGATCATGGTTATATCCATGGTAGAAATTTTTTTCTCAATTTCAAACAAAAGAAAATAAAAATAAAAAATTAAACAAGCGTCAAAAATCAAATAAATTATTTTGCAATTATATGGGTAAATAATGAAAACTCTCCCTAATGAACATACCTGGTACTTATTATACTTTGGTCATATCTACAAAAAAAAAATCAAGCTTAGTAATATACCCGGGAAGTGCGGGGAAACCGAAATAAAAAAAATAAGGAAACTCGTGTAAGATACTACAACATACAATTTGAAAAACACATTGTCCTAAGATTACAGATGGTCCTAATAAAAAGAAAAGGTTTGTAAGAAGTAGTCCGGATGATTATATTTTTGGCATCAACCTTGACATCAGAAGCATGCAACAACGGTACACTTTTAACTATTTTCGATAATTTTTCGGAAACATGGTAATCAGTAAATAAAATCAGAAATATACTCCTTGACGACTCACTAAACGCTTTCGGTGTGTCCGAAAGTTATTTCCTAAGCCGTTAAAAAATGTTAATATATTTTATGAAATAACTTTTTGATCTCATATCTTGAGCACCTTAATCTTTGTTTGTTTTTATTATTGTTTTATGAAATTAATTGTTATGTTTATGTTATCTTTTTATCTTGTATCTAGAACATAATAATACGGAATTAACATATAAAAGCGTAAGGTAATAACAATTCAAGTTTCGCTTTCAATCTTCAATTAATTTTTGTAGTATTTAAGCATTTATTTTACTTACTTTGTAAACAAGTTCCCTTACGTGTGTGTTTTTAAAAGTTTTTTTTTTATAATTTAATAACAAATTTACTTTGTTTAAATTGTATGGAGCGGGATCCAGGGATCCCGCGAAATTTAAAGAAGTTCCTGCTTTCCCGGGAATCGAAAAACTCAGAGGGAAAAAAACTCTACTTGTTAGCCAACTAAGTTCTTCAATGGGCCAAATGGAATATGCCACTTCTATTGGTGTTTCAATATGATAATGACCAGAAACACTCGCCAAAACTTATCAAATGATAATTGTCTCGTAAAAGAATTCGAACATTGGATTGGCCAGCTCAATCACCAAGCTTAAATCCCATAGAGAACATTTTCATTATTCTGAAGCGCCGGTTGGAGCTGGTCGTTTAAAACATAAGCTTAAAATTAGTGTGGGATTCAATGCCAATAACAATCTTAACAAATCTTATTGGCTCTATGTCAAAACAATGTGCGGGGGTCATAAGAAACAAAAGCTATTATACGAAGTACTGAAAGTTGCTTAAGTTTCGAAAACAGAGTTGATTTAATTTTTACTTGCTTATTTGCAAGGGAGTAAAATTTTTTTTTAAACCTACTGTTAGAACGCATAAAGTTGATTAATATAATAAAAATTAACTGTGTTATTTTGACTAAATCTACTTAAAAATAATATCTAAGACTTTTATTATAATGTCACAAAAAGTTGCTTGGGTTTCGAACAATTACAATAATTAGCCAGCGGTTTATACTGAAAGGACCGCAAGTGGCAGGCTTTTTTGTAGGCCACTATACTCCTCTCTGAAAGATTCGTTTCTTATGATATCCTTCCTTCAAACATTTTCATTTCATATTCGCTACTCCCTTCTTTTAGATGGAAGAAACAATTCTATCTAAAATCGAAATGCCAATTCGTATAATTTTAGAAAAACATTGAGGTCGTGCAAATTACCCCACATCAGAACCATTTTTAACATAGAAAGAAATGCAGACAAGTTCTTGCCTCATAGAATTAGAAATGATTGATGTGATTAAAATGGTATGTATAAGTAATTCCCATTCGTTGAAAAAATCAACTTTCTTTACAAATAGTCCTCTGATCCAGTGAAGAAAGTTCGAATTGTTAACAAAACGTACAAAGCTATTACCATAGTTGCATATTATGAGCTTAATTCGATTTTCAACAGCAGTCCAATTAGACATCAAACAAATTTTCATTTTGAATTATGGCGCACATTCTTTCAGCTGGCACCTTAATTACAAAAATTAAGGTGCTAGCTTGGTTGATTCCTAGCTTCTGCGAAGTTTCATCCCACATTTTAACAGGCTGAACTTTTATGCAAATCCTTTTTTCCAAAAAATATTTTGGATGTTGTGTATTGAGAACCAAGCTGTTTGTACCTAATTTAGAAACATTTGCTATCGTTCTCATTCTCCAGATTTACAGAAATCTATAATGACTTTGTATACCGCATAAAGCCCATATTTTTAGAGAGGTTGTGTATTAATAACCCGGTATGGTACCATATTAGAACAAATTTTCTGTTTCCGTTCTTTAGATATAAATAAATCTATTTTGTGCCACGCCCACTTTCCGCTTCGTCCACACTTTGTCCTATACAGTAGAATCTCACAAATTAGAACCACTTTGTGCACCGGGCAGTTCAAATTTCTGAAAAGTTCGAATTTCTGAACATTTTTTTACAGAAAATGATAAAATTATAATAAAAACTAGTTGTGTAAGCTTTATTTTAACTCGAATGTATTGTGTAATAATAAGCTAGATGCTTGTTCCTTATTTTGAATCTTTAGTTCTTGCCATTCTCCATATATACAGAAACTATAACGTCTTTGTATGGAAGGAACCTCGCCCAGTTCAATAATCCTATCCACATTGCCGTTCTCCGGATGTACAGTAAAAAAAACAACAAAAAAATATTTATGGTTGCTTATACCTTAGCCAATCGTTGACCGATCAGATTGAATTTCAATAATATATGCCAGAAAAGTCTCCATCACTTCTGGCGTCTTCGGAAAACCCATTGCAACAGACAGACGGATATCGGTTAATCAACTTCGCTACTCATAAGGACCCAGAATATATGAATCGCTAAGTGCAGAAAGGGAACTTCTTCAAAACATTCATTTTAAGATAGTCAGTTAAAACAGTGTGGTAAATAATAATAAATGCAAGTTTAATGTTCTTAGCTCGTAGAGGGAAGTACTGACATAGTTTCTTAGCAATACTCAAATAAGGCACATGAAGTAAATGTCAGTAGGTCCCTTTCTGCACTTAGTGATTCATATATGTATACTTTATAGGGTCTAAGATAAATATTGAAGAAATTACAAACTGAATCACAAACTTACATATACATATGTAGGTATTCCACCTGTGGTGAAGGGTATACAAATTTACTAACAAAAGAACGATTCTCAAAGGAAAGCAAACAATAAACTATTAATTAATGTCTGTTAGTTGTTCTTAATATGTTTCCCTTGTATATGTACCTTCATACATATTATGCTCTTTGCATTTCCACGCAGCGTTTTCAAACAATAACATAAAATCGACTTAAAGATTAACTGAATGCAAATAAATACAAGAAGAAGGAACAAAACAACACTAACAACATTTAATGTCTGATTTCACTGCCTGTTAAATGCCAGAAACGATAACAGCAACAACAAAAAGTGTAATGAAACGCCAGATTTGATGTGTACTATGTTACATTCATTACTTTGTTATTGTTGTTGTTGCTTGTAATTTTTTTTATCCCTTTAGCTAAACAGTAACAAAGTCTTTGACATCTGTCTACCTTGCCACACAAAACCAACAAACAACAACACTAACAAGAGGAAGAGAGAAGATTTGTTTTCGAAACAATGCATTTTTTCGTTAAAGCCTTTCAAAATGAACACTAAATTGATGAATTTTATAACAAACAAACAGTGCAGACAGACGAAGAAATATACACATTCTCTAGTACATCATACTTTACAATATGGATGGAAAGTTAAATATAATAATACAAAATTTTCTACAACAACTTCATAGAAAAGGAAAATGAGCTGAAGCTATAAAACAGGAAATTTTATAAAGTCCCATGAAAAAGATGGGTAAAAGAAATCTCTCACACTAAAAAAATAAAAGAAAAAAAAACGTGATGAAACAGTGTAATATCAGCGTTTTTTTTTAATTCATCTTTATTAAATTATTTGATTACATTTTTCGAGATTTTATCTATAGATATTACAGCGAACATATAAGAGTTCTTTGTGGCGAATATTACATATGGGTAATTCCAAAGTGTTGAACGTGGCAGTCGTACGGATCGAAAATGCAATAACATTTTAAGCAACAAATATTTTTCCGTTCTTTTACCCCTTAAATTATAGCACTAAGAGGGCATTGTTATCTATGCTAAAGTTTATGGATGGCGCGATTCTAGGTCAAAGATATTGGCAAAAGAAGTAGCGGTTCGAACGTGAAAAAAATATAAGTAGTTTTTGTGGCCATGTATAAAAAGCCGTAATTCAGCGAAACCTGGAACAATTTTTTAGTCAAACTACTTTCAGAATTTTACGTAGCAATGTAACATTAAAATGTCTTTGGTTTGATTCCAAAATCTTCTGTTTTTATTTTTTTTTTTTTTTTAACCAAAATCTGGGTCGATACGTGACATTTCGAACGTGAAATTTTTTACATAATAATTAAACTAAATAATGATTAAAACAAAATAAAAATTTATCGGTTATCCGAATAACATTTTTCTCTTCGAACTCTTCCTTAGATTACAGACCATGTAATAAAATTTTTTTGGAATAATTTTTATCAAATCTTTTAAGGAATATAATATTAAAGAAAACATACAATAAAACATTCTCACAAATAAGAAATTACGTTTGCACAACTTTGCAGTCTGATTGTTCATCTAAGTGAACAAATTTATGGGTAAATTAATGAAATTAGTGAAATCTAAATATTTCTCTATAACAATATCGTAAAATAATCAGCTTTTAATAACTTTTAAATTTTCGGTCACGGTGGACCTTTTGACGGAAATGCCCATATGTAGATCCAATATACCGATAGATAAAAGACTTTTTTTGCAGCCTTTAAAAAACTGCAGTCAAAGTAGAGAGCCTGTCTGTCATTTCTTCCACTTCTTCATTTATCATTGGCATTACTTTCTGATTCATTAATTGCAAAAAAGTCACTGTCAAACTAACCCAAAAAGCTGTACACAAATTTTTGTTCGACAGTTTTTGGTTTCGACTGCAGTTTTTTAAGATCTGGTAAAAATAATAATGAAAATGTATGTTTTAGTGATGCCGTTTGGTTAAATTTGTTACATTTTTCGTAAAAATGTACATATAAATTTGTTATAGTTATTTGGCCAAATTTTTGTAACTTTTTGTGTATGGCACAGAACGAAAAATATTTAAAAAATGTACTTGCATCATTAATAAAGATATGAACTTCCCATTTCTGTAAGCAGTGTTAAATTTTCAAACTCGATTACTTTTTATCCATTAAACAACATTTATCTAAGAGTCTTAGCTTAAACAACGCTTTAAGATTTAAAACAAGTCTCGTGTGCAAATTATTTATATGTATGTATATTAGACCGACGCACCTTGTATGGAGCTAAAAAAAACTGTTTTAGTTACCCCTCTGAAAATAAAGCTTGATATGTTTTTGATGATTCCCAAAATATTTTGGTTCTAGCGTTGACTATCCATGAGCTGGACGATTTTTAAAAGGGTATTTTTTCAGTTTTCGAACTTTTTTCTACTTTGCTCTGAGACGACATAATTAAAATTTGGTATCATCGAAAAGAGTTTTTGAAGCAGCATCCAATGGTTTATAATACTTCACCACTTGCGAACTACCCATTGAGATATTAAGCTAAATACTAATAACCACGGAAACCAATGCACAAATGCACTTGTGTCACCTATGAAGGCAAAAACCATATATTTATCCGATTTAGAGCTTTTTATGAATTTTGGCATCGATTTGTTAGTGCATATTTTTGCATATTTTACTGTTAGCAGCATTTTTTTTTTGCATAAATTTGTTAAAATAGCCTTTTTGAAGCATTTTTTAAGTTTATAGCGCATATTTTGCCGTTTTGAGGCTTATTTTGATACATGTTGTCAAATCACATGATCTTGGCGGCCAATTGACATCACCACCACGTGAGATAACACGGCCATTGAATTTGTCGCGCAAAAGAGCCATTGTATCGTTAACTGTGTGTCAAGTGGCACCGTCCTGTTAAAACCACATATCTTCCTCATCCATATCTTCCAATTTGGACATTAAAAAGTTTTTTATCATCTCACGATAGCAAACATCATTCACAGTTACTGCCTGACCGGCCTAATTTTAGAATAAATAACCCGCACCAAACAGTCACTTTTTGTGGGTGCATTGGTTTTTCGACAATCACTCTTTAATTATCATTTTCTCAAATGCGGCAATTCTGCTTATTGACAAATCCACTGAGGTGAAAGTGTGCCTCGTCACTGAATATGAAATGCACGAAATGCATTTGGATTTGAATGCCCATTATGATAATAAGCCTGAATAACTGTAACGCGTTGCTCGATTGTGTATCTTTCCATGGTCCAAATTGAATTAGTCTGAAATTAAGAAATGTCAAATGAAATGCAGAAAAAAACTTGACTTATAGGCGTGGTTCACATTTAACATCGGCCCTTAAAATTGAAGCACCCGTTATATGTATTAAAAAAATAGTCAGTAATTTTGGATTAAAGTTTAAAAACAAGGTTTAAATTTGATTTTAAGGAAGATATTTTTAAAAGCATTTAAATAGTAAATTCTGCTAAAGCCCAATTTTTTAATCAAAACGATTTTACGGATTTATTAAAAAGATTTTCTAATTTAACAAATTTTGTTGACAAGTGCCCCTAACATTAAGAATGGAGTGAGCAGGCACTTTTTTTAGCTCACATTTTTCGATGCGTGTGTGGGGAGAATATTAAGCCAACAAAAACGTATAGTCGATCGAATACTTATGCAATAGCTATTCCAGAAAATATGAGCCTACTAAATCTATAATTACTAGCAATTTGTTATTATACTGAAGTAATAATATTTACATATACATACATATGTTTGTATATGACAACTTAAATAAGTACGTGATACATGTATGTATGTAAGTTGAACCCTTTTTTTTAATTTTCATGCAATAACCATGGGCTTAAAACGTACACAGCTGTGTATTCCTTATTTATGTATCCTCCACCACTAGTGGTTTATAAGGGTATACTAAGTTTGTAATTTCTTGAGAAACCTTTTAATATTCATAACACAACATAATGCATAGATTGAAATAAGATTTTGCATAGATTGAAATAAGAAATCATACTACTATGGATCGGTCTACAATATATATGAATCCTTCTCTCGAAAAACAGTTTACCACGCCTAGAACCGTGACGGATTATGCTATTGTTATAACATTTGGTACGTCACAGTTCCATATAATTAAATACCACACTGTTGAATTTCGTGAAGATCGGTTGATAATTTACCAAAGTGACCCTATAAAGCCCACTCTGGGGAACACTTTTGAACGCGTTAAACCGTAATGAATATTGCCATTGGGATAAAATTTGGTCAGTCATAGTTTTATAAGACTAGAAATCAATTGTTCACTGTGATACCTTTTAATTTAACTTTATTGGTATTTTAAAATAAAATTGTTGGCAAGAAATCATTTTTAATATCAAACAAGAAAGAAAGTAAGGTCGACCATTTGGTACCCTTTACCATAGTATTCAGGATCTTGTGAAAATTCGAGTAAAGTCAACGGAGAGATATGGGCAAAAAGAGATCCCTAACAAAAATGTGAACTGCAAGCTTAATTATCACACCTCGTCAAATGGGGTGAAAGACAAGATAGAAATTACAAACACAGTTTCCCGAATTTAATGGCTGCCAAAGGTAAGGCCTGCTGCCGCGGAGACTTAAAAACTGTATTTAACATTAGTAGTACTCTTTCGGAAAAAGGACAATTCGAATACGCCAATAAAGGACACAAATGGCAAAACCCTTTAACTACACATGTATGATAGATATTGCTTCATAAAATAACGCATCACAAATACCCCCCGATGCATAACCTATTGAAATTATATGTACGGATGTATCCACGATGAACGCGATAAAAACCGCAGTCAGCCGATTAAAAATTGCAAGCCGGTTAACATCGCTGAAATACTGATCCCCTGTTCAGGATTATCTGGAATACAGAGACGAATGGACAGAATGGACAGAAGGCTTGATAATAAAAATCTCTAAGAAAGGTGACCTAAAAATGCGCAGCAACTGGAGGAGCATTGCTTTGACACCAGTGGCTTACAAAATCTTCATCAAAATTATACTTATTCGTATCCTTGAACCTTTAGACAGACGCCTTCGTAAAGAAAAAGCCGGATTTAGACCCAACCGCTCCTATCTATCCATAAAGAACTATTTATTTATTTGATTACATCTATGGATATTAATCCTTACAGACTACTATATATTACAAGATTATTAACGAAAAAATTTTGTTTAGACATATTAAGTATTTAAAAACAGGATAATATTGCGTTTAATTACTTTTACATTAATAGAAAAATCGATTAAGCTATACAATTCATTGAAATGTTTGCATATTCTCTTCAAAGGATCAGCATCAGCATAATTTGTTTGAACAACAGGAAGGTACAGAGGAATTAGGTGTCGGGTAAAACGTCGTGGAATATTAAAATTTATGTTACAAAGAAGGAAGTCCTCTCCATCGCCATTAATCAAATTAATTAGAAATGCAACATTTAGCATAGTCCTTCGGCTTTTTAAGGTAGGTAGTTTAATTAATGATAACCTCGCAGTATACGAAGGAAGATTCCCAGAATAACGACCAAATGAGCTCCTCAGGCAGAATATGAGAAACTGCTTTTGAACAGATTCTATTCGGTCTATGTGCATATTAATTTCAGGATCCCAGACAATAGACCCATACTCCAAAATTGGTCTTACTAGGGATGTGTATAGTTGTTTCGTAACATTGGCATCAGTAAACTCTTTAGACCATCGTTTAATATAAGCAAGCACACCGCGAGCTTTATTTATCGTCATTGTTATATGCTTGCAGAAATCTAACTTAGGATCAAGTAGAATACCAAGATCTAGAAATTCTCCAACTAACTCTAGTTGATACCCATCCAGGAAATAGTGTATCATTGAAGTGCAATTTCTAGAAAATCGCATGTGCTTGCATTTTTTTAAGTTTAGCTCCATTTGTTTATATTTACACCATGCGTAAAAACTATTTAAATCCTGCTGCAAATACGCCCCATCTGAAGATAATTTGTAGCTGAGAAACATCTTAACATCATCAGCGTACATTAAAATATTACAATGCTTCATTACAAGCGGCAAATCGTTTATGAAAAGCGAAAATAGCAAAGGGCCTAAGTGACTTCCTTGGGGGACACCGGAGCTAGCACAAATTTCATTGGAGATGGTATTATCAAGAATAACACACTGTGTTCTGCAGGTTAGATACGACCGTAACCAACTCAAAGCGTTGCTAGTAAACCCTAATAAATTCAGCTTAGTGAGAAGAAGGTTATGGTTGATTTTATCAAAAGCCTTGCTGAAGTCAGTATAAATAACGTCCATTAGTTGTCCATCCTTAAAAGCTCGATTTGCTAGAGTTGTTAGTTGTAAAATATTTGTTACTGCAGAACAACCTTTTCTGAAACCATGCTATATGGTATGGTGATATCATTGAGGATACACTGTGGAAGAGAGAGTCTGTTAAGCATTTTTCAAAAAGTTTAGGAATCGCACTCAATTTGGCAATGCCTCTATAATTCGTTATGTCCGACTTGTTTCCTGATTTAAATATCGGTATGATATAGGATTTCCTCCAAAATTGGGGAAAATATCCGTATTTTAATGACACATTAAACATAATAGCCAAAGGAGTAGCCAAAGCATGAGCACAATTTTTTAAAACGCAAGCAGGGATGCCATCAGGTCCACTTCTCAATGATGATTTTATTGTTTTTAAAGATAAAACAACCTGCGAAGTATCAATAGAAGAAAATGATATTGCCTGATGTTCCATCAGAGAAAACGGGTATTCAGTTGATGTATCGTACTGTTGCTTTGAATATGTTGTTGAAAAAAAATCGGCAAACATATTGCTTTTGATCATATTAATATGAGATTCATTAGATAAATACTTCATAACTCTAGGATAGCCAGTAGATTTTCTTTTCGAATTTACAAAATTATAAAATGATTTTGGGTCACGTTTAAAGTTCCTTTTCATTTTCCCAAGGTAATTTATATACAGTCTCCGGTTGAGAAGATTATATTCCGCTCGAGATACACAGTATTTGCCATAATCATAAACTGTTCGATATTGCTTATATTTTTTATAGCATTTGTTTTTTACATTTTTTAATCGTGATAGATGCGGAGAATTCCACGGTGGACCTGAATGTTTAATCACGAAAAGCTTTGGCACACATTCCTCAAACAAATTATGCATAGTAGTATAAAATGTATTAATCATATAGTCAATTGAAGCTGGGGTACCATTCGGAATGGATAACAGTTTAAACCAATTAGTGTTGGTCAAACAATAGTTCAGGTCATCATAATTTGTTTTCTCAAAACATAACCTCTTATCGTTTGTATCATCCTGATTACAAAAGGCATCAGACAACATTTTATGGCTAACTTCAAGAGTAGGGTGGTAGCGATCCTCTGGTCTCGTAATTGGTAATGTTCGAGCAATGGTGCAGTTAGTGGGTTCGTTCACAAAAACCAAATCTAAATTATTACCATATTCATTACAAATCCCATTTTTTTGGAAAAGACATAAATCGGATAAATTATTGAGAAACTCTTCAATAAAGGCATCAGATTTTATTGGTGCATAACTGTATGAGTCTGGTAAAAATTTCCAAATTACAGCTGACAAGTTAAAATCGCCAAAAACGTAAACGAAGTCCTCTGGCTGAGCGTTAGACACAACAGATTTTATGGATTCAAAATGTTTCATGTAAGTTAGTTGATCAGATTTTGGGGGACCTGTGTCGATCAAATAAACATAATACCTATTATTCATAGATTTCGAAAAGGATTTTGATGCCATAAATAGAAATTAGATCTGGAGTGCTCTGAGTAGCAAACATGTCCTTTCCAAAATAAAAAAATCTTTTAAAGGCCCAAAACACTGATTCAATCATGAGGGGAGCCAGTCCTTCAACTGTTTGCCAAATCGAACACCTCTATTTCATCTCAACAACAGGCCTATTGAGAAGGTTAGCAGCTTTTACTATCTTGGTAGCAACATTTACCCGAACGGGGGATTAACTGAGGAAGTAGATACAAGAATCTTAAAAGACAGAACAGCATTTTGCAGCCTGAAAAACATTTGAAAGTCTTGTGCAATCCCTGCAAAATCCAAAATTGAAATATATAACGCCTGCGTCAAGTCCATTTTGCTATACGGATCCGAGAATTGGCTTGCAAATTAATCGCTTAAGCACAAACTAATAAATGCCTGCGTAAAATTTTAAAAATCTGGTGGCCAAAGAAAATAACGAACGAACAACTTCTACAACTGACTTAACAAGATGATATTAACACACAAATAAAACAGCGATAATTCAACTGGATCGGACACATACTCCGTAAGCCATTCGACGAAATATGCCACGAAACCCACAAGGGACACGTGGCAAAGAAATACCAAAAATAACCTAAAGAAAAACCATTCTAACCGAAACAGGAAAGACATTGAATGAATTAAGCAACTTTGCGACGGACAGGGAAAGATGGAAGTTCTATGTAAATAGCATATGCTCCTGATGGAATACGCTTTGGAATAGTAATTAAATGTTGACAGACAATTTTTCAAGAGTATACAATATTTCCCACCCATGGGCAATATTGAACACGTTTATATGAAATTATAATATGAGGCAAAGAGTTATTTGTTCCGAATATCATCTGGATATCTACGTACATCTATATGAGATTTAGTCGTCTTAAAGAAATGCGATTCGAGGGAGGCGGTTTATATCGATTCTATGGTCAATTCAGAACACACTGACACACAATTTTGCCGAAATATAAAAGCTATTATAAAACTTACCGACACTCAATTTTATATCAATACCAATATTTATAAGGAAGTTGTGGCAATAAGAGCTATTCTCATGATATTTTATGGAAGCTATGGCCAAATGTGGACCAATACCGATCAAATTTAGTAGGATGACGGGCTTTTTGCAACTTAGTTCTTAAAATCTTTAGAGCTTTAAACCCAGGACATCGATCATACTTTCAACTCGCATATGCGAAATGTTTATAGCTACACTCTGTTTTCTAAGTGCTGATCAAGGCCACGGTTGCCAGATGATTTCGGTAAGAAATCGGCATATTTTCAAAAAAAAAAAATCTGCATTATCGGCACTTAAATTTAAAAAATCTGCAAACCAAAAATACCTTTTTTATATTCAGTAAAACATTGTTTTAGTGGCAAAAAATAACATAAAATTTAAAAACAATAAACGTTTTACAAATAATTTGTAATTAATTAGAAACAAAATTGTATACATATGTATATTCTAGGGAGATGAAACTGATAGTATTCGACCGGGTTTAACCGGTTATTTTAATTTTGCCCAAGTCGAATATTTTAAAATTTCTATTTTTCGAATATCGAATAAACCGGTTATTTTTGTTATGTGAAATTTACATATGTTTTCCTTACTTTTGTTGTAAATGTATCCGCAATTTAAGTATTTCTCTAATTGAATATTGGGCAAATATAAAAACCAAAACCAATTTAAAATATAACAAAAAAAATGTTTAGCTTAAAGTGTAATTATCAATTGGAAAATATTCTAAATATTAACTGACGTATTCATAAAAAATTAAAATGGATTTGAAATGCATTTTAAGAAAAATTTGTATGAAAATTTTGCCTTAAAACACATTTTAAACTTATTTTATTTTTTATGAATACGGCAGTAAATGTATATATTTTTATAAAGATGTCATCTCTGGTGATATTTCGAGTTTATTTAAAAGACCAACGGCTTAAAGGGCCGTAAAATGATAAGTTGCTAAGGTTCTTCAACGTCACGACTTATTAATCACATTTACAAAACATTAATATACGCCAAGTAAAACTTGACTCTATTTCAAGTAGCTCTTAAGAGACTGCAAAGAATACTTTACTAAAATGCGCTACCAAAAATTAATGAAAAACTCTTAAATAGCTCTAGCATATATTCATTCTTAAAACGACAACATACCGGCGGAATCAACGATATTGGAAAATTCATCAATTTTATTTATTAAAACACCAAGAACTTAAACCAAAATTTTAAAACCAAAGATTTTCAAAAAGCCATAAAGCTATGTTCACACCTATTAAATATGTGACGTCCTACACGTAACCACTAGTTTTCTTTAAGAATTGCTTGCTTGTGCAAAACGTTGACGTCTGCTAGAGCAAAACTTATTTAACAGTTTCTAAATTACATTATAAAATTATGATCTTAGGAATAAAGTTTAGTAGAAAAATAGAAATTATAAAAAATAAAGCTTAAGTTTGATCAATTTACTGGTCACACTTTTTTGGATTCTATCGTCAAATATTTGTTAGGTCTGAACATACCTTAAGTCTAGAGTTGCCATACGTACTGTTTTTAGCAGTACATGTACTGATTTTTTGCAATTGTACTGTTTTATGCACAACGCAAATGTACTGTTTTTCACTTTGTACATTTTGTTGTACTGTTTTTTTTTGTGCAGTATTCACAAAGCCAAGATATAAAGAAAAACACTGCTAAAGTCATACATTTTTTTATAATATCCTAATATTTATGTGTGTGGTGAAAATTGCTTTAAATAGGAATATTTTTTAAGGAAAACGTACTAACACAAACAATGAGTTAATTGTTTTAAGTTTAGTTAGGCTTTTCTCCTTCCTTATATGGCTTGCAGCAATTTTATGGGTTTCCTGGCCAAATGCTTCGTTTGTGGTGTTTGCTTTTTAAACGCAAATGGAGTAATTTCGTATATTTATGAAATGCCTTTGACGTTACACAATTTAAGTGTATTTCTTTATATAATTGTTGTTGCATATTCAATAAAAAGTTAAAAATATTTACCCCCAATTTCACCAAGTTCATTTAAACCTAACTGTTACTTTAACTTCCAGTTAATAATATGTTTCGACAGCTATAACTGATAGTAAATTATAACTGAACTTGGTGAAATTTGGCGTTAATAATTTAAATAAATGGTTATATTTTTGCTATTTTTAGGATTGTACTTTTTTTTTGTATTCAGTGTACTGTTTTTCCGAATTTAAAATCTGGCTACCCTACTTAAGTCATATATATCTATGTATTTTGTTGGTGCCTTACCATCGCGCATTGTTTTGTTTTTATTAAAAATTAACTTTTTATTACAAAAACTAATTTGATTTTTTGTATTTTTATGTATGCGAATTAAAACCGGTTAACCGGTTATTTTTAAAATGCTTAACGGAAACCAGGTTTTTTTTTGAATAGTAGCTATTCGTAATATTCGAAACCCGGTTTTTGAAATAAGTCGAATAATCGATCTCCCTAGTATATTCGAACTTTAGGGTTAATTGTCTGAAAGTTTTGTACTTTTTGTTATATGTATGTATATGCATATGAGCTTGATATTTTTATTAAATCCTAAATATTAATACCAGCACCAAAATATGTAGTTTAAAATTTCAAATTTGAAATAATCTTTAGAAAAAAGAATTCCTTGTCAAAATGTTGTTTTATTTAGGTTAACTTGGCTAAACATTTTTCCACATTGTGAAAGCTTCATAATTTGTTGGAAATGTACAAGTGAATATGAATTTATCTTGCCTTATCTTTTTGTAAGTATCATTCTTTTCCAAACTCAAATATAAAGTACATACTTTATTTTTTTTTTAATTTAACTTATTTTCTTCTTTCAGCTTTTGTCAAAAAATTTTTTGATTTTTTCATTTTATTTTAATTACGTTCTTTTATTCGTTACAATTGAAACATTTTTAAATAAAATGTGTGTTGGGTTAGACTAACACAAAAAACAGTGCATATAATATACATAGAACAAGTAACTGTGACCCTTTTTTCTAAGTTGAAGCGCTGAATTAATAACAGTTCTCTCTTTTAAATGAAACAAGTATTTCCATGGTACCCAAAATTAATTAATTGTACTTAATCCAACAAAAAGTTGCCGTGTTTTAGATGTTTATCAAAAAATTAGCATTTTTTGAGGAAAAATCGGCAAATCGGCACTTTGATAATTTAGCGGCGAAAAATCGGCCATAATGGCAGGCTTGATCAAAGCTTAGGATAGAGGGGAAAATAAATGGCATTCTCTTTTTCCTTAAACCTCAAGACTTGGCGACTCAAACCTGATAACAACTGATTCTTATTACTATGAGTTCTGAGTAGATTTAAAAAAACCGTAAAAAAGTGAAACAGCGGTTTCGGTTCGGTATTCGTTTTTGAAAATATGAAAGTTAAACTTAATACAAAAACATATACATATGTATGTATATGTTTAACCCTGAAGTGTGTACCTGAGATTGGTCAGGATTTTTTTTACTTTTTTCAGTTTTTTTTTTATAATTATTAAGTATATTAGAACGAAACTTTATGTATTCCTCAATCAAAGTGTTTTTTTTTACAAGAAAATGAGAAAAAAATACTAGTGGTCCCAGCCAGGCTCAGGTGGTAATATGTGCCACCCAAATTATGTGTGTACTTAAGAGTTAAAAAGGTAACATATGTTCTTCTTAGTACTTATTTTGAATTTTAAGAATTTTGAAATACCTTGCCATTGCTGCAGGCTGTTATGTGTAAAGGTTTTGTATATAAAGTTAGAGTATTTCAGAGAAGACAACCGAAACGGCAAGACTGCGGAGGATGCTAGTGTGCAGTCCGGTAATGCCAAGTACGGTTTGTAGGGAAAACGGAGAATGGACAGGGAGCAGTACGGAAACGTTGGAGGTGCTTGTTGACGCACACTTTCCAGGCTGCTCTGGGGCTCCTATTCTAACTGATGAAACTTCTGTTATGGCAGATGGTGATAACGATATTATCACCTACGAGGGGGTGGAATGGGCCATCGACTCGTTCCAGCCATATAAGTCGCCTGGTCTGGACGGAATCATCCCGGCTCAATTACAGCGGGGTAGACAACGGATAGTATCATGGCTGGTGGAAATTTTTAAGGGATGTCTGAGGATGAACTATGTGCCTAAATCTTGGAGGGTATCTAGGATTGTATTCCTGCCGAAATCGGGCAGAAGCAATCATATGTACCCAAAAGATTTTAGACCTATAAGCCTCACATCCTTCCTGCTGAAAACGTTGGAGAGAATTCTGGACTATCATGTCAAGAGTAACATGAGACCGACCATTCTCTCTGTTAATCAACATGCTTACACGAAGGGTAAATCAACTGAGATGGCACTTCATTCAGTTGTCTCGCTGATTGAAAAGACTCTGAGCTATAAGGACTTCGCTATGGGTGTGTTCCTGGACATCGCGGGAGCTTTCAATAATGTGTCCACAGGGGCAATTTTGGCCAGCTTGTCTCGCACGGGGGCACACGCACATGCTAAAAACTGGATTGGCAACCTGCTACGGTGCAGAACCATATCTGCGGAGTGGGGCAACTCCAGGATAACGAGGAAGGCATACCGGGGAACCCCCCAGGGAGGGGTGCTCTCACCGATGCTATGGACGCTTGTCGTCAACGAACTTCTCAATAGACTTCGGGACGGGGCAGCGAAGATGACCGCATACGCAGATGACGTGGCGGTGATAGTTACTGGCAAGGACCTGAATACTATTAGTTCTGTAATGGAGGCAACACTGGCTATAATCAACCAGTGGGCGGCCGGAGTAGGACTGGGAGTTAATCCCGAGAAGACGGACCTAGTACTTTTTATGAATAGATACAAAGTTGGTCCATGGAGGAGACCTAAGCTAGGGGGTACTAGCCTGGAACTTAAACACCACACAAAGTACCTGGGAGTAATACTGGATAGCAAACTGTCGTGGAGATTGAATGTGGAGGAAAGGGTGAAAAAGGCAACGATTGCGCTCTACGCATGTAAGAGAATGCTGGGCAAAACGTGGGGTCTAACCCCCGCTCTTACACATTGGGTCTACACAGCGGTGGCGAGACCAATTCTACTCTACGGGATACTTGTGTGGTGGACGGCCTTGGATAAGATATCGTACCGGAATATGCTAACGAGCGTACAGAGACTCGCCGAACTAAGTATCACCGGTGCTTTACGTAGTACACCGACTGCGGCACTGGATGTGGTCCTGGACTTGCAACCGATTCATCTAGTGGCGGAAGGAACTGCAAGGAAGTCTGCGATTCGCTTGAAGGCGACGGGACAATTTACATACGGACTCTATGGTCACGGTAGTATTATAAGGGGAATAGACTGTAGCAGTGACTACACCATTCCGAGACTGACAATTGGGAGGAAACCGCGAGTTACCTTGGAGGAGGAAGGTTGGTCGGCAGGACTCCGGTCTGGCCAGGGGACCTTCAGTTTCTACACTGACGGTTCCAAAATGGAGGACGGAGTTGGAGCTGCAGTCTATTGCCGGGAACTGGGTATTCGGGAATCGTATAAGCTTCCCGATTGCTGCAGCGTATTCCAGGCGGAGATTTTCGCGGCCAAAATGGCTGCCGATTTGGCACGTGTTTCCAGTACTGAGAACTCGCACGTAAACTTTTTCATTGATAGTCAGGCTGCGATCAGGGCAATAACCGCTGATTACTCATACTCCTCGGTCGTCCAGGAGTGTAGGGACTCGATGGATAGACTCTGTGCCAATAGGAGGGTACATATCTACTGGGTTCGCAGCCACCAGGGCATAGAGGGCAACGAGGAAGCGGACGAATTGGCGAAACGGGGGGCCCGCGTACCATACGATAGGATGATGGCCATTCCGGCTCCAATTCAGAATATTAGAAGAGATACGGACTCTGCTATACGGAGGAGATCAGAGGCGTTCTGGGGAAACATAGGAACGTGCAGGGTTTCCAAGGTAATGTGGGGATCCTATGATCCGGGGGCAACTAGGACTCTTCTGTCGCTATCGAGAAGGGACTGTAGACTTCTGGTAGGTTTTGTGACGGGTCATTGTTGGACTGCGGTATACGCCCATAGGGCGGGGCGGTTGAATAGTGACAATTGTAGATTCTGTGGGGTACCAGGGGAAATGGAGACGGTAGAGCACTTGCTATGCTACTGTCCGGCACTCGTGCGCTCCAGGGCGAATTGTCTGGGAGATCATTACTTCCAGGATCTCGGGGAAGTCTCTGGGATTGGGTTAATGAGACTCCTGGCATTCGTCAAGAGAGTGTGGGGTACTCTGGGTACCATCACATCGGAATGACTTTCTTCTACGGGTTATCGTGAAATGTGGTGGCGCTAGGGACCTATTTGGTCTATGCGGGGTCTTTGTGACCGGCCACTCGAACCTAACCTAACCTAACCTAACCTAACCTAACCTAACCTAACCTAACCTAACCTAACCTAGAGTATTATGCAGGGTTTAAAAAGCTGCAGTCAAAATCAAAAAATTGCTTTTTCTTCCAATCACTTTCGAACATGTCGACTGCCGATGTTCTTTGTTGTGTACAACTTTTTGTTTTTTGCTTTTGCCTTCACTACGACTGTTTTCATTTAATGAATCAGAAGTAAAGGCAACAGTTTTTTTTTGTCCAATGACAAATGAAGATGTCGAAGTTGCAGCACAATCTTATGATTTTTACTATCTCAACTGCAGCTTTTTAAACGCTGGTATTATGTATAATTTGCAATTTATTTAAGCATAAATATGTATATTGTTAAAATAAAAGCTAAAACCGAGGTTGTTTATGTCGGTTTTTAGGGTTCGGTTTTAGGCAATTAAAACCGCGGTTTCGATTTCGGTTAAATCCGAACAGCAATCCCTAGTTCTGAGGACTTCGTTTTAGACCAAATTCTCAAAGTTATTTTGCTTCTTAAGGAGAATCTTAGCAATGAGACCTTCCTTTTTTCAGCAGTGCTCTGAACATCGGCGAAAAATAGAACTATTTACAACACACAATTGAGTAGATGCTAGAGCGAAGCGATTTCGTTTCAATCAGAGTGAATAGTATACAGAAAAAATTCTGGCCATTTATTTTCAATTAAACCATTAATTAAAAATTAAATCAGTTTTAGGGGAAATGTAATCAAGTGATTAAACGCCTACTTATATCAACAAGATTATAGCAGAACATGTTGGTAAGATCAAACAATATTTAACTGATACTATTAATTTGTTTACTGATACAAATTTAATTAATTAATTTTTTTAATATCATACATTTTTTAATTGAAATCAATTTTTATTGTATTCTGTTCATACATGTTAGAATTCTGCCTGATATTCTAAGATTACGATTATTTAAAAATTAGAGATTTATTAAAAAAAAACAAATAACCACAGATTCCTTCTATTTAAGAAAGTCTACTCCAAATTTAATAATTAATTTTAAAAAGATTGTCAATTAAAACTTTTCGTTTAACTTAAGTTGAACAATTATGTATGTTATTTTATCATGGACAGTTGGGGTTCATAAAGTTCTTAGACACCCTTTTTATTATTATGATGTTTGATGCTTATGAGAACAATAATTTATATTGCTGTCTCATTCTGTAGTGTAAAAAAATTTAATAAAAAAACACAATTTTTTAATTTTAAGATATTTATGATGGGGTGTATTTCAAATAAGGCCATCCCTGTACGTTGCATCTTTAACCCTTTTTTGAAAATAAACTTATTTTTCGATTATTATTTTTTACTTTTTGTTTTTTGCCAAGAAGGGATAATTTTCATTATTTTTTTTTAAGTTGAAAAAACCATCATAAATATTTGACTCTTTTTTTCTTTCTTTTAGATTCATTTTTGAAATTTGATTTCCATTTTCCTAATTTAATTTCTATCGTCTCTCAATAGAAGCAGCTTTTAATAGTAAAAATGCAAGAAAAAAACTTTAAATAAAAAGTATTTCAATATAAAAAAAACGTTGTAAATTCTCTATTATTCATTAATTATGTTGAATAAATTTTTTTGTTTTGTAATCTGTACGAATGTATGTATGTGCAGTGAGAAAAAAAAGATAAAAGGAAAATAAATATAAAAAGAAAAACTTTAACAGTATGAAACTGTTTTGATATTTCTTTGACAAAAACACTTTTACAGACCCATTCATACGTACATACAAACTACTTACATATATACATATACATATATGTTCGAATGTGTATGTACATATATACATATGTTACCATGAAATGGATGTAAAAGGAAAATATTAATTTATATATACAAATGTACATACATACATATATACATATGTATCCATATGTATCTATGCACATACGTCTACTATATGTAAGTATGTACATATGTATGTATGTATATGTTTATAAACGTACATACATATGAATTTTATAGTATGCACTCGTAGTATACATACGTATGTTAAATATAAAGTATTATTTGCACATTTATATGTTTGTCTGTCTGTCTGTCTGTCTGTCTGTCTGTCTATTTGATGGCAAGTACGAATGAATGTTCGTTAGTAGTTTTACGTTTTATTTAGTTTTCCCTCGGTGATAATTTCATTTTATGTCTGCATGAGTTTTTAGAGTTCACATGTGTATGAGCTTCCTTGACTGTGTTGTAATGTTATTATAATGCTCGTATCAAGGCTATTTTCATCCATTAAATTATCTACTATACTTATTAACAAAAGATATATTTGATGGATACTTGCCTAATATATAGTTGCTATAAAACTCTTGAACTACAAGACAATTTGCTTAGAAACAACTTTAATGTGAAATCATTTTGTAAAGCTGTAAAGCGTTTTCCCTAAGGATTTTAAAGCTTTAAATACTACCCAACATTGGTAATGATAGAAATATATGCGTGATTATTAATTTAGTTGTAATGCCTAGTACATACCATCTGCATTACTAAAAAGTTAAATGATTAGTAGTAAGTTAATTTTGGTAACAGGACAAGTGCGACTAGACAATTCTTTTTTAAGTTTTTTTTTTAGAATTCTGGGATTAAATTATTTTACCATTTTGCTATTTGATAAGAAAACTGTCATAAAATAAAGAGATTTTTTATAACTTATATGATGTTTAATATGCGACCTATGGTCCAATATGGAACTCCCTCAACGGTACTTTTATCCATAAGAATTATAAATTAGAATAGTCCTTATATGGACCTACAGCCATCAACAGCGTTTAAATTAAAATAAAATATTATCTTCAAACAAACATTGTAATTATGTTTGTCGTTAAGACCCTTTTACACTGTTATACTGAGTATAACAACATATACAAAATTAAAAATGTAAATGTGTAAAAATTTGACAGTCATATGATTCACCACCATTTTTTGAAATTTTTCTAAGCAATAAGATTTTTCATTTTATCAGTGCTGTATTTTTATTGAGGCAAAATTATTAAATCAGTGTGGCGCAAAATGAGCTACATGGTTTGAATTCTTCATAACTTTTTTAATTATTATTCTTTCTTTGTTTTTTTTCAACCTTTTGTGAAGGAAGCTTGGGGAATTAATTATGAATTATTACACGATCGAACAACCTACAAAAATAATTGAATTTTGTTTTTCAAATCAACAGTCTATTGTGTTGACATTTTAATGTGCGCATTGCACCCACAGAATCAGCAATAAACCATTTGATTGGAAGAACAGCTACCGTGCACACTGGTCAACATATTGAACGTGTACGGGAAAGCGTGCAGCATAGCCCATCAACATCAACAATTGGACACATTTTGGACTATCACGGCGGAGCACGTATGTGCGAAGCAGAAAATGGACATCTCTTACAGGATGTAATTTTTCAAAGCTTATTGCAAACAATTTTCCAATAATATACTGTATTAAAAAATTATATTAATCGCTTAAATAAAAAAGTTATAAACCATTTAAACCATATAGTTTAAGTAGAATAGAAATTTTATTAAAAAAATTTCACTATTATTTTTATATAATAAAAATCAAATAATCCAACAAAAAAATGTGAACATTAATTAAATAAGGTGCACAGACGAACAAAATATAAAGCAAGAAAACAGCGTTTGAATAATTTGCCGCTGCATTAGAATACAAATTATTATTGTTAGCCTCTCTCTCACCTTTATTTATTTTTTAATATCTGTTAAAATCACGCCAAAAGTTTAAGCTTATAAAAAGGTTTTTATATATTATTTAAAGTGTTTTAGTGTATACGTAAAATTTAATGAAAATGATTTGCTATTTGATTTTTTGACAATCACGCCAAAAACCTTGGTAATTTGTAAGAGCAAAAATCATAAGACTTGTAGAATAGTGTAAAAGGGGCCTTATTAACATTAACCACTATAATCAATTATGACAAAAACACTATACGACAAAACACAATTGGGCTATTTACAAGGTGTGCTATCAAGTCATATCGTCATAATGTCCTAAACAAAATTTTACAAAATATTGTTGTGCTTGGAACAAAATAAAAATGTTAATGCTGTGTTGATTATTTTGTCGTAACTGTACATTAGCAATCTTAATTATAAGCGCTTGCCCACAGCAGTCATATATACTATTTCTTTTAAATATTTTAAGACATATGACTTTACAACTTTATGACTACATTGTGAATAACCAAAATATATTTATTAAAAAATCTTGCTTAAGTGCAATCATGGCGTTTACCCAGCGGGAAAAAGAAAGAGTACGAAACAAATAATGTTACTCCTCATGGAAGGTAATGTGGAATGTGCATCGTATCTGTTATACGAAAGAGCCGAGACCTTCTATGAGGCAATCTTTAGCAGTTAGATAAGAAAAGTAATAAATCAAATAAAATTTTTAAAAAGGCCTGAAGTAAGAAGGTCTTTTGAGTTTTCTCGCTGGGTTGTTATGGGACTCCTCAGTTGTATTAAAAAATAAAAATTTTTCACTCGATTTTTTTATTTGTTTACAGGGGAAGAAAGAAACTTAAAAAAAATCGAGTTAGAACTTTTTTATATTATGTAATCTATATCTCTGTGGCCTTTTGACAAAACATCTTAAGTCAACTTTTTAAAAGTTAAAAAATGCTGTTAATTATACGAATTTTCCTTCAAAAAACATTTTTGTTTACGATTTTAAAATTTTGTATATAAACGAAATTTTTCTTTAATTTCGGTTTATTCTAGTATTTGATAAAAATTATTTTTTTACCTAGTTTTTTTTAAACCTTTTTTGCTATCTTATCTCGACTTAAGATGTTTTGTTAAAATGCCTCAGATATAATGATCTATTTTGATGTTTTTATAAATAAAAATTTTGATGTATTTTTTAAAATAACAAACAAATAATAAATTTCTTGTAAAATCATGGATATTTTAACAAATAACTTGTACTTCTAATAAAAATTGAGCTTTCAAGTAGCAAATATTGAAGGAGCGTATATTAATTTATGTAGACACTAGCATTTAACCCGCTTCTTCTTGTCGTCTTCGTTAATTTTTCTAGGTTTTAACTTGTTTAAATTGTAGCATTTAGCCCCCTACTTTGTAATTCGGGCCTTTTCTTTCATGAACATATTTATATGCCAAAGTTTATGTTCCTATGTTGATATACACCCATAACTTTGTGTTTCTAAATTCAAAATTAAAGAAAATTCAAAAAGTACCACTCGTAGAACACAAAAGCAAATAAAAGAAAGTGAATTTTCTGTATTATGATAAAAATTTCAAAGTTGTAGTGGGAGACCATAATTAAGTGCGTATACGTCAACGAATGGGGAAAATGTTTCGGTTTAAAAGATAGATGGCATGACAAAAAAGTTCCAAAATATGTACAGGTTCTACACGTTTTCTTTCCAAAACGACCAAATTTCAATAACGTCCCGGACACCTGTCCACTTATTTTTTTAATGAACAATAAGAAGTGTAAAATGTTTTGGATCTCTTTTAGTTTTCGATTTTTGAGGTTTTCGGGATCGATTTGGCGACAGGCCAGCCTTGGTCCTAAAGTGAGCTTTTTAGCTTTAGGAGTTTAGGATGTGTGATGAAGAATCAGTCAGCATCTCCAGTAATTAATGGCAATTTACTTACTCAAACTTAATATATTTTCGAATTTTCTTTTTTGACTTGGTTCGCTTCAGCTCTGAGCCATCTAATGTCCAACAATAAGTGGTAATGTCTTGTATCTCTGTACATGAGGTATGTGCGATGAAAGATAAATAGATGAAGAAAAAATCCTTTGGAAAAATAACAACCGTAGGTACAATTTTCACCCCTTAAACGTTCACTCCTACAGATTCTCATTCGCTCAGGAACTTGCATGTTAAATTATATTTTTCTAGGTCCAATACTAACGGAAATTCAAAAAGTACACGTTAAGATACAAAAAAGTACCAAAAACTTCCCTCTTATAGATTCTTATCCACTCAGGACATTGCATCTTAAATTGTATGCTTCTAGGTCCAATACTAACGGAAATTGAAAAAGTACCAGCTCAAGAAAAAAGTACCAAAAAGCCCTCTTACAGATTCTCATTCACTCAGGACCTTGCATGTTTAGTTTTATGTTTATTGGTCAAATACTAACGGTAATTAAAAAATACCAGTTGTAGAACCAAAAAGCTGAACAAATATTTTAAACTTTTTCGTATTTCCCATTTTGGTACTATTCCCCCCCCCCCCCATTTAAGTATAAAAAAATTGCAGTATTGTATTTGGGGCCCATCATTTTGTTCGAATATGTCAATGAATGGAGAAAAATTTTTTGTAAAAAAAGTACCAAAAATAGTTACGATTTTCACCGCTTAAACGATCGAATTTAAGTTTCGAATGTGGTATAACCTTTATTTCTAGGTTTATTGGCTCAAAAGATAGATGGGGTGACTAAAAAGTTCCCAAATCCAGGTTTTACCCGAATTTCAAAAAAGTACAAGACACCTGCCCGCTTATTTTTCTAAAGAACAACAATAAGTATTACAGTTTTTTTATACCCTTAACCGAAGGTAAAAGGGTATATATTACTTTGTCATTTCGTTTGTAAGTTCTACAATATTGAACCTACACTCTATAAAGTATACATATTCTAGGTCCAATACTAACTAAAAGGCGAGTTCAAATTCGGTTGTCCGACTGTCTGTTGAAATGGGGTTTCCGAAGCCCCCAGAAATGATGGTTGGTGTATATTTCTGTCTGTGACTACCTCTAATTTTTTTCCAAAAATCCCTTGTTGTTGTATTTTTATTACTTTTTTCTGTATATCTGGAGAACGGCAAGAGCCAAAGTTTCCAAATTGGGTACACACATTTAGGTTATTTTATTATTATACACAGCTTCTACAAAATGTCGGCGGGATTGGAGAATGGGAGTGGTACCTCCCGTAAAAAAAATATCAAAAATTGTATAAAAACCTGAATTGTTGGACTGTCATATGACTTACGGTTATCCCTTATATATCAAAATATCGATTTTTAGTAGAAAATATTTTCTGAAAAACTCGGAAAAATAGGTTCAGATACAAAAAAGTTATGACCAAAACATATTTTTTGTTTGAAAAATACCCATTTTCGGGAACCATATTTCTTCCCGAGTTCAAGTTACAAAAGTTACAAAAAGTAACGATTTATATGACTTGCGTTTTGTTAAACATAACAAATACATGCATGCACAGCGAAGTTAATTTAACGATGTCCTTCTATTTTTCTGTATAGGTATATGGAAAGAGCAAAAGTTTACAAATTAGGTACAAGCATCTTGGTTATTAAAAAAAAACATCCGACATAATATGGGCGGTTTAAATCAGTGGGCGTGGCACAAACTATTTTTATTTATATCTTAAGAATGGTGTTTACATAACTTTTTGTTCTTATTCCACCATGGTAAAGGGTATATAAGATTCGGCATAGTACACTTAATTGTTTGTATCTCTTTTAGTTTTGGAGATATAAGGTTATCGAATTTATCCGTTTTTCCCCTCTAAGCATTCGAATTTCCAAAAATCCCGTCTTAGTGGATCGATTTGGGGAGAGACCCACCTCCGGTCCAAATATCAAGTTTTTAGCTTCAGGGGTTTAGGCTGTGCGATGATGAATCAGTCAGTCAGTCAGCGAGTCAGTAACGTTACAATTTTATATGGTACGCTTTAAAATTCAACGTCAATTGTTAATTTTATGATTATTGTTCAATAAAAAGTTACATTTTTAAAATGTTTATGAATCCGGTTGTTATCTGGCTGTCAATGAGTGTTGCTAGAAAACATTTTCAAAGTACCTACGCTGTTTGGGGGTTTAAGGGGTTAAATGTTATCCAAAAATGAAAAAAAGTGATGTGTATAAATACAAAAGCAGACCATATGATTAACCGAGAAAGAGTTTAAAATAAATATGAAGCTGTTTTTTGTTCTACAAAAACAATCGCTTTAATACACTTAGGAACAATTTAAAAATTGTTGCCAATTTTCTGAGTGTTAGATGAACCTTGAAATTATTTGTTTTTAAAAAATGTATTAGATAATCACTTAAATGATTGTGTTAGTCAAACATAACGAAATCGTAAAGCAATCATTATTCATTTACCTTAAAAGTCCAATAAAAAACGAAATAATTTTGTAATTCTTATTTAGATACAAAAACAAAACTATTTACGCACTTAGTACAAAGTGTGTGCGTGTTTTAATGTAAATAGGTATTATGATAATTCATTTTTTTTTAAATATTTGTTTAATCGTTGAATAAATTTTGATCTTAACGAAATAACAAAAATATAAAGAGTTTCCGTTTGATAAGCATCTCGTGTCTTTTATTTTTAGCGTACGTCAAACAGTCGAGATATAAAACGCAAGGGGGAAGATAAAAGTTTATTGAATTTTTATCAGAATCGTTTTATACCTACTTTCCAAAAAAAAAAAAAAAGATTGAAACAACAAGAATAAACCTTTTGGACTTGCGAGTTTATCTTTGTCACAACAATAACAACAACAAGAATATTAGAAATTAATTAGATTTAGTTAAAAAAAACATAAAGCAAGAAATTGCTTACAAAACGTAGGTATCTGAAACAATAACAAAATCAACAACTTTAAAAATATTCATATAAACATATGAATATGAACGGCTGTATATCTACATACTACGTATGTATGTAGGCATATGTGTGTGTGTAAATGTGTTGGTTGTGTGTTTTTAGCAACAGTTAAATAATTTTTAAGTAAGTGAAAAACAAACTGTTGGAGACCTCCCCTTAAACAACAACGACAAACCAAAAACACACATTAAAACACAAAGGCAACAACACAGCAGCCAAAACCCAATTACAATAATAACATACATATTCAACGGCTACGTCGACAATGGCAATATAAAAAATAATAATATAAAAAAAAAAAATAAAACATAATACAAACAGAAACAAAACCAAACCAAAAACTAAAACGAGTAACAAAACCAAACGAATCGACGAATAAAATCAGCAGCACGTCGGCAACAACAAGTATCTACAGCTGTGATCGTAGCAGTAGTTGATTAAAATTTTCTGCCTAATGGCTTAGTAAGCTGGGAGTAACATTTACCTTACCGTAAAAAAGTAAGAACAACCAATTTCTTACAGATTGAGACGTAACATCTTGCTGCTAACTATAATCGTTCTAATTGCTTCACATACAACAAAATGAAGCAGCTGATTTGTAACGTTACTGTTACTCTCGGCTAACTGAGCCTTTGGGCATTAAATGGCACTTATTAATTTTATGTCAACTGAGTTAGCTTCTTTAAAAAGCTCAAAAACAGTTTGGACGCAGGCGACCCGAAGATATTGGTTAAATTATATGTATACATTTATCTACCAAGTTGATTAATCACTTTCATCCCTGGCTAAAAGTTCAAATACAAAATCAACTATTACGAAAACTAATTAGTTTTTACTGATTGTTTGATTGTTTCCTTAAATTTTTAACGGTTTGCTACCGATGGACCTAAACAGTGGAAAAAGGTAAAAAAAAATTTAATTTTCGGGAGATTTTTCATTTTTTGCGGCTACCTAAACTGTGATACGAATCATTCATATGTTCTAAAAAGTTGTTTACTGAGATCTTAGGTAAATTTTTTAGTAGATTGTTTCCTTAAATTTACGGTTTGCAAGATATGAGCCTGAGAAAATTATCACTTTTTTCAAAAATTACACCGAGGCCCTAAATCTTTAAGGGCCCATACAAAAAAATGCACGACTTTCGGTAAAACTGGGAGATACGGGTCTTTTTTTTTGGTCCTTTATGGTTATTTATTGTCCCGCATATGGTTATTTTTCCATGACATGAACAATTACACACAGTGTAATTTACCGATTACTCGTTCCAGTAGAATGGTGTTACCTACAGCTAATTTTATTCAAAAATACTTAATTTACATAGCTGCACCTTGTCTTAATAAAATTCGAACAACTATGATCAAGCCTGCTAGACTAGATATTGTTTTGGTGTCCAGCAAATCTGTATCATTCTAAAATATTCCGCTTAAACAGAAATAATAGTAAAATCGTCCAGTATCCTTAACAGATTGGGTTGCATCCCAGATTGATTTACGCAAGAATTGACTATCGGACTTATATATAAACTGGTCTGAAAGTATGTATAACATAGTTAAATCAACTTCACCCCTCATAAGGACCCAGAATATATATACTTTATAGGGTCTAAGATCAATATTGTAGAAATTACAAATGGAATGACAAACTTATATATACCCTTTACCACCTGTGGTATTTTTATTATAACACAGCCATTTTTTAACCGATTTGACAGATTTATATACCGACGTCTTTAAAAGAAATTTGCCAGTTAGTTGGGTTAAAAATCTTGAACTCGGGAAGATCTATGGTTCCCGAAAGTGGGTATTTATTTTGGTCATACTTTTTTCGTATCTGAACGAATTTTTCCGAGTATTTCAAAAAAAATTTCCTACTAAAGATTTCCGATCTATTGGTATATAAGGGATAACCATAGGTCGTATGACAGTCCAAAAAATCAGGTTTTTTACAATTTTTGATATTGTTTGTACGTGAGGTAACACGCCCACTTCTCCAATCCCGCCCACATTTTGTGGGATGCTGTGTATTGATAACCTAAATGTGTGTACCTCATTTGGAAACATTGGCTCTTGGCGGTCTCCAGATATACAGAAAAAATAATAAAGATACAACAACAAGGGATTTTTGCAAAAAATTAGAGGTAGTCGTGGTTTGCTCATATCTCAGCCATTTTTGGACCGATCTGGCTGAATTTCAATAGCAAGAAATGGTGACATAAATGTAATACAACCTTGCCGCAATCATGTCTGTTGTCTCCAGAAAGCAGATTTCAAACGTAAGACGGACATCGTTAAATCAACTTCTCTCCTCATAACAGTGTTGCCAAAACTTGGAGGCCAAAAATGGCTAAATTTACGAGAAAAAATGGCTAAAAATTGGCTAAAAAATGGCTAAAAGTTTTTTTTTTAAATAAAAACACATTTAAATTCAATAACAAAACAGAAAAATTCATTTAAAGTTGTTTACGATGAAATTGTAAGTTAAGATCAATTTCTTAAATAAGAATAAACGTTATTTAATATTCTGAAAGATATTTAAAAAATTAAATCATCGATACATTTTATGTCGTTATTGTTCATCTCATAGGAATCACTCGTGCGTATTAGTTTTAAATAATTTGAAGATAAATCACGACACCATTTACCCAACCTTTTGATTCCAGATCTACAATAAAAATCAAGTAAGAAAATATAGTCGGTCAACCCCGACTCATTGATACCCTACACCTCATTAGTACCTGTGTACCAAATTTTATTGAAATATCTGCAAATTTGCGATCTGTACTTTACGCACAAGGTTTACATGGACAGCCAGCCAGCCGGACAAACATCGTTTATTCGACTCAGAAAGTGGTTCTGAGTCAATCGGTATACGAAAAGGTGGGCTAAGTGCCAATATTTTAAGGTGTTACAAACATCAGCACAAACGCATAGTACCCTCTCCACTATTGTGGTGTTGGTATAAATATTTCATTGATAAAATCGAATTAACGGTTGCTAAATGTAACCTTTTTCTCAAATTACTTTTAACGATGTTTACTTGGCGAAATACCCTCTCTACTTCAGCATTAGACCATGGAAGAGAGAACAACTTTATAGTAAATTCTGAAATTTCTAAAAAAAATTGTTGCCGCCTGCATCTCTTTATTGAAATACTTTCAACCAGAAAGAAACACCGATGTTTGAGTTGATCCATTTTTTAAATTTAATATTGGACTACTGTTCCTTTATTTTGAAAGATGTTTCATCATCATCGTTTATAGCGATTTTCAACATTTGTAAAAGATGTCATTTAAATTAAATGAGTTTTAATTGTAAAAGATATTTATTTTACTTTCAGCAATTTTATAAATTTTTATAAGAAAATAAAAATTATTATTTTAAAAGAAAAACGGGAAATAAAAATGTTATGGCTAAAGAAGTTGAAAATTGCTCAAAAAAATGGCAATGACTAAATTTATTTTTTAATGGCTAAACAAGGTGGAAAAATGGCTAAATCTAGCCACGTAATGTATAAACTATCTTATTGACACATAAATGGTCGAGGTCACCCGACTATACATTCCAAGTTGTTTTTTTTTTAATAAAAGTCGGTAGTACAATTTATTTGTCGTTTGTGGAAAGTTTGAAAATATGTGGTTTTTTAAGGCAAATCGATAAATGACATGGTGCTAAATTTATATTAAATAAAAAAAATAGAATTTTAGTTTAGGTTTTGTTTATTTCTGGACTCTTATTAGAAACATAAATATATATGTATATAATATATTTTCCTACATAGACCCGCAATTTGCATTTTAACTTGAGTATGAAGATTTATCTGGCCGTATGGAAAAACTAGGTAACTCTACTTTTTGTGAAAATTGAGAAAACACAAAAAATAGGAAGTGAATTTCATTTACCTCACTCTGTCAGATCGAAACTTTGATATAATTTCGAATTTAACAAAAATCATAATAATGGCAATTTTTATGTAAAAACTAGGTAACTCCATGCATTTTCTGAAAAAACATGGTAACTCCATAGTTGGATATAATACGACTGCCAATCAAACTCGTCTTATATTTGATTTATATAAGAATAAAATAACAAAAATATTTTTTTGTTAAAACTGGCTAACTCAATTTTATCGTAAAAAACGGGCAAATTAACGTGCTGAGTCAAATAGTTAATGTTTATCCACAAATGATTAAAAAAGTTGCCTTAATTCCGCAAAATATAAAACTAAATGAAAAAACATTTTTTTTTTTGAAAAACTTGGTTACTCTATTGTTCGAAAAAACAAGGTAACTGACATTTATGGCTAATAAATGTGAATGCTTAAAAGATGACTTACTTCAATTTAACTTAAATTAATGAGTGGTTTTAACTCAACAGCTGTGAATCGGTACCCCATATATTATTTGTAGCTAAAAAGATAATGCGTTTAGAGGCGAATTATATGTTTACTGAGGTACTGTGAAATAAATCCCAGGTGCAATAAGTCACAGTGAAATAACACCAATGCAATTAATTCCAAAATAAATAATATAAGTCCCAAACTGGAAGAAATAAATTCCAAAAATACATTATAATTACCAAACCAAAATTAAAACAAATCCTAACTCTTGGGCGATATTGCATATTGAAATAACTCCCAAAGAAATTAACGAAATAGGTCCTAAAAACAGTCCAAGGATTGAGAAAAAATGAAAAAGGTCCGAAAAATAATGATATTAGCGCATTTGCGTAAAAATGTCACCGATTTCTTTGTTTTTTTGGTATTAACAACATTTTCTGTAGTTATGTTGTTTTTTTAATCTTAACTGATTTTAGTTTTTATTAATGGCTCAATATCAACAAAAAAAAATTTTATAACACAGATGACGAATTAAACAGCTTTTAATTAAGACCGCATGCGTGGTAGGCATATGAATTCAAAATCTTGTGTCAGTTGCAAAGCAACTCGCTTTTTTTAATGCATTACAATGCACCCAAAAAGTTATCAATGCGCACACAATATGCAAACTGTGCGTCGTTTAACTTGATGAAACATTTTTGACTTTGACTGCAAAGTATTGTGAAGTTTTGGATTCAGTTTTTGTTAAATTTTAATTCCTGTCGCCTGCCCGTTCATCGTTGCCAGTATACGCAAAAGGAATCATACTATAAAGTATTGGACGATTCATTAGTCTTATACATGTATCAAAAAGCTCTATCTAGTGAAGATATAAAATTTTTAAATCAATAATCTCAATGGAGTGCTAATTATTCAACCAATACTGTATATCAGTATAAATATATGAAAGAGTAGTACCTATTAGTAGTTTTTTTTTGTGAAAACTAATGAAATTGGCAGCAGTAGTATCAGCAACAACAACAAATACAACAATAATAACAAAAGTAGTAACTACTAATGAAAACAACAACAACACGAACTGAACTGAGCCGAACCAGAAGCAGGCAGTCTATAGTAGAATAAAAATAGCAACAACAACAAGAAATAAAACCATTACAATCTTGACAACGCGACGTGATTATGCGATAAATTCACTTGTGCAAAGTATCCATAAGTACGAATACGAATATTTCATGCGAATATTTTTATACCGATGTCCGTCTGACAATTCGTCCGTCTGTTTCTCGATACAAAACGTATTTCTGAGTACAATAATACGTCTGTTCATCTAAAAGTTTCATTTCGCTTTGTTCCATTAAATCATCGTATAATACGACCAAATGTCCGATTGTAAAAATTCTAGTTTAAATGAACGCATGAATATCTTGGCGTATGTTTTTTTTTTTGTTATTTTTGCGTTTGTTGTTTGTTTTTATTTTGTAGATCCAAGAGCAAATAAGTAAATTTTTGTGAGGAATTCCATAACAAAACGCTAAACAATTGTTTCACATAAATTAATTTATTTTAATACAGTAGTTTTGACTTAACTGCCTTTTGTTTACGTGCACTTTTGACTTAACTGCACAAAATTGATAATTTTTGGAATTATTCTTTCTAATTCCATACAAATTCCATTTTTAAGTGCACTTTCTATACCTGCACATTTAAGATAAATGCACAAAATTTTTGGCATTTTAAAATTATTTTCATACAAAATATCAAAGTTAGCTGCACTTTGACTTAACTGCCCAAAATAAATATTTTCTGGAATTATTTTTCAAAATCCTTGTTTACGTGCATTTTGTATAGCTGCACATTTTTCATATTTTTGGGCAGCTTTTAAATATTTTCATACAAAACATCAAAGTTAGCTGCACACAAAAAATATATGGTGGCCACTTTTTCACATAAATATCCAATTTAAGCTGTTTATAAAAATATAAATCGCAATTATTTTGTTTTTTATGTTCTTTGTGAATTCTCATTGTTTTTGTTAATGTTTCTTTTATATTAAATAAACATACTACATTCATGTATAAAATGATCTGTTATTTCCCAGCTAGCATAGGCTGTTTGTTAGACGATTATGTTTAATATACAAATCCTTAAAGAATCCTCTGGTGATTATCTGACGAGTAACAAAAACATCTAAATCTTTTTTTAATTTATTTATTTTTTGACACGCTCGTCTTTAAATCTTGAAATTAACCTTTTGAGACTCTCTGTAAGAGTCGTATAGCATTTACTGAGCTACCTAAGTAAGACAGTTTTTGAAGTATGAAAATGCTATTGCCAATACAATTTTAATAAAACAAACCGGTCTAAGGATCTGCAAAAAAGGATTTTCCGACAGGATGGTATTGATTTCGCGACCTTAAGGTTTGTTTTATAGAAATTGTATGAAAATTAGAAGTTTTAAAGTTGTAAAATAATACCTATGTACATGAGTCTCATA
Source organism: Pollenia labialis (assembly GCA_949318255.1). Classification (NCBI taxonomy): domain Eukaryota; kingdom Metazoa; phylum Arthropoda; class Insecta; order Diptera; family Polleniidae; genus Pollenia; species Pollenia labialis. Next base: position 42,951,226 of record OX439142.1, on the reverse strand, counting down.
CGACTCTTAGCATGCTTTTTGAAAGACTCGTTAGATAATCTCAACAAACATCATAAACGATTCCCTTTAGGATTAATATAAGCGTTTTTCGCTGCGTTATGGAAGAATCTCTCTTACGAATCAGCACGTGTAACAGTTTCTCCCGTGCTAGGAATCGTCTACAATTAAAAAATGAGCTCGTCGACGATCAAAAAGACTCTTTGTGAGATTCCCAGTAAGCTCCTGGGTTGAAATAAAATTTTAATAAAATATGAATTTATGTATTAAAAAAATAATTTTTTTATTCTTCTTTTAAATCAAACACTTTACTTTAGCTGCACTTTTGTGCAGGTAACCACAATCGTGTAGCTGCACATTAAGGCAGGTAAATGCATTTAAGATAACTGCATTTTTGATTTACCTGCACAAAAAATCGTGCAAAGGAGATTGTGCAGCTAAGTCAAAACTACTGTACTCATAGAGAGTATCTGTATGTGGTTTCAACAAATTTGCTGTGGTAAAATAGCTGTCTAGGAATTCTACAATCATAGAATAAGAACATTTATCTTGAGATTTCATGTTACTTAAATAGGTAGGTATTTTTTTTTTTAATATCAACAACAATAAAAATGTTTCGTTTTCATATAGCCTTTGCTTTAGAGAATGGTTAACTATTTCATCGCATCGACGATATCAATTACAACTGTTCTCGAAAATGCACTTTCGTAAATATATAAATCTCCTGAAAATGTCATTATGAGCGCAATTTGACCACAGAATAGATACATACATACATATACCTATGAAAGTATTTAGAATTTAATTCAATCAAAAAACAAAAAGAACTTACAAAATTGAATTATTTAGTTTTGTTATGGAACTCCGCATAGGTACATTTATTTGCAAGTACGTTGAATATACTCTGTTGCATGATTATTTGTTTATTTGTAGAAAAAAAAGATGAGTGACCAATTTATACATCTGTTTAACCAACTGCTTAAATGGTGGTATAAATTTATACGATGAGGGTACATAAAATAAAATCGAATGAATACATCTCGTATTGAAACTTTGCGTTGTGTAGCATACACACAAATAAACACGCAACATTTATTAGGAGGGGGATTTACGGAATATAAAATAGACATACAAACAGCGTTGCCAGAATGAAGATTTTATCTTATTTTTTGAAGATTTTTTGACCAAAATAAATAAGACTTAAAGATTTTTGTTCGCATATGAAGATTTTTTACTTTTAGAAGTAAAGATTTTTAACTTTAAGTTTGCACAACATACACAAAGTTTTAAAAGTTCTTTTAACAACCAATTTTTAAAACAATGAGGTTTTGTATCAACTTGCTGTCTATTGGTTTGGCACACTTTTGTACTTTTTGTCTAGCATACACAAAAATGCATCATTATTTCTGGGCATACGAAATATTAAAAAAGCATCTTTTAAGAATATTGATGAAAAATAATTATTTGTGAAAAGAAACCACGATGTTGATAAAGTTTCATATATTAAAGAACAAAAAGTTCATGTATTTAGTACCAAAAGGTAAAAGTAATGGAACATAAGAAGCTTTTAGTTTGAAAACTTCACATTCCATGTTTATCATAATTTTTTAAATAAAGTATATACTTATGGGCATTTCCACAGAAATGACAACCACAGCCAAAAAAATTCAAAGTCCATAAAAACTTTCAATAATGTAAACAAATTTTACATTTATTCATAACACGCTTTGAAATATTCAAATGCAAAGTCGAACAAGTGCAATAGTTCTGTTTTGATCTGAATGAGAAACATTATGCATTGACAATTGCTTTTTAAATCTCGGTTTATATTCAAACAATATAAGAAAAATTTAAACGGAACAATGCGATTGCCAGTTACGGCAATTTCGTATATTTCAAAGTAGCGTGCGACATTGAAAAAGAACATTTCTACAATGCGCATCAAATATTAGTAACATACATATATTTTTGTTGCAAATTTAATAAAAAAAATTAGCTGGAAAATAATCAGTACTTGGTACTTATTTAAAATTTGTAGCGTGCGACATCGTTAGTGTAAATTTTTTTCTAAAATATCTTTATTTGCGATGGTCAACAACTACAAGCAGCAAGGACAGCTTATTCCGATAAAAAAGCTTTATTTGAGACTAGCAATACTATTTTCAGTTAAGTAAGACCCCTTTCAGACTCGGCAAGTTAGTTGCGCAAGTTATTTGCCGAGTACAACAAAGCCTGTACAAAAATTTGTTTCCTTACCCCGACCTTACCGCTGACGTCTACAAACCAAGAGTTGCGCAAATGACTTGCGCAAGTAACTTCCCGAGTGTGAAAAGGCTCTTAGTTTTTGTTCTATTTTTGTATTTTTCTTTATTGAAGATGTTTCTTTAAGTTTATAATTTTTGTTCGGAAAATAAATATATTGAATGTATCTAAAATAATGTAGAATCATCTTACGCATGTCATTAGTCGCATTTAAATATTTCATCAGGTTTCGCTGAAATCAGTGTTTGAACTGTTTGTTTTCTGTTTTTGTCGCATGCAAATGCCTTGTTTTTTTTTAATTATCTTGAAACCCGACAATTGCTCAAAGTCAACCTTAGCACAAATTATAGTGCTAATCAAGATCTATAAGTTTCGCCTTTTGTCAAAAAAATAATGTTTTGGTGTATGGTTTTTTCACTTTTAAGGCTTACGAATGTCGCATTCGACATTGGAAAAATGCCCATAGACATAAGTACTTAAGAATAGCTTTTAGAAGGTGTACCAGCATTATTTTAATAACTATTCCCTCAGGAATATATTTAGGAAAATCCATATTTTTCAATGAGGTTTTTTCAAATGCAATTTTCTCAAAATGCCTTCGCTATAACAACGGATTAAAAAAATATAATATTAAATTGAGAACCCTTAAGATTTCATATGATGTATGAGCTTCATACTAAAATTTCCATGCCCAAAATTTATAAATCTCTAATTTGAGCATTTAATTACTTTCATGAAACTTCAATGAAACTTCCTTATTAAAATGGACTTTTTACGATGTTATTTATTAGAAATTAATTGGATTTAAAATGTATTTTTAGAAAACATTTTATGGAAAATATAACTAAAAACACAATCTAATTTATAGTCTAGAACAATCTACAATCTAATTTTGTATAAATACCGCAATTATGTATTTATGTATGCATATATTTCAATTCAAAAAGTTTCCATAATAAGAAATATGTTGTTATAAAAAATTAATAATTTTTACTTCTTTGCCCTTGTTATAAAAAATTCGAAGATTTTTTCTCTTCAAATTAAGATTTTCCTTCCAAATCTTCTGGCAACGCTGCATACAAACATATTTGTATACAAATGATGTACCATTATATGCAATATAATATTAAACATTTATATGCAAACATTCAAAATTTCTTAAAGGAATTGATTCTTTCACATGCATTAATTTTTTTTAAAATGTAGCTGGGTAAAAAGCATTGAAAACGGGAGTACTGCTTTTAAGTCGAATGATGGGTACAAACAATTAATATTTAAAGATGTGCTCCAAATTTTAAAAAGTATTTTTTATTATTCTAAAATGGGTATTAGCTTCGAGTTTTGCCTATCTAACCCTTCGAGTAATTCATTTTTACCTCGTACCCCCCAAACTATATTTTTCTGTAGACCCCCATTTGAAAACCGTGAATCTTAAATGTTTGAGACTGGTTTAAAACATTTTTTGATTAAATCCTTTTTCTTCGTTTTTGTATAATCAGTATGTAGAGTTACTGCCTGTTTTCTTTTTCGAAAAAAGGCAGTTAGGCTGGGTTTTTGAGATCTCAGTTAAACTAGTTAATCTGCAAACAGATTTGTGCCGCCATTAAGGTTTGTAAAATAAGAAAAAGAGTTTCGTTTTTATCAGGCTGGAGGCTGGACATGGAGCTTAAAAATATTGCATGGGTCACATAAACACATACCTGGTCTTTGTCGATTTCGAAAAACCTTTTGACACATTTTTCCATAATATTATTTGGAGGGCACTTTCCCGCAAAGGCGTGACGAGGAAAATCATAGAGATTATCTGAGAGTTGTATAGAAAGGCAAACTGTCGTATACTTCACCAGATCTCTGTAAGCGATAATGTATCCGTTAAAGCATGTTCAACCGAGGCTGCATCTAATTGCAGTTACTCCTAAACGTATGTTTTAGTAAATATTGTTATGGGAAACGGACCGAGTAACAGGAAAATCATAACATGGGGACCTGACCAAACTTGGCTATGCTGACGATAATGCCTTCTAACACAAAGTCACTTTTACATGATAATTAGTTTGAAAATTATGGTGACAGAATCTTCAAACATAAATTAGACGAAGGTAATGAGAGTTAAAGCGACATTTAACAGACCATTATCAATACGACGTATTCATTTTCAGAAAGGGCACCACTTTCGCTAATTTGGTGGCAAAAATACATCGCCTAAAGGCGTTTTCTTTTCTGAGTAAAATTCTGCATTTATTCTGCCTTACATTTTTACATTTTTTTATGTTCTTTTCTGAAAAATATGCGTTATTTTAAAAGTGTAAAGCATTCTTTTCTGATGATGTCCCCTTTAAAATTAAAAAAAATGCTACATGTTCAACACTCATTTTAATTAAAGGGGCATGAGTACAGCACTAGATCAAGGCAAATTCAGTACAAGGTGGTGGCAAGTTTCAAACCGTAAACACTAACAATGCAATACAAAAAACATCTGTTGTTTCTGTTGGCTTTGAATTGTTGTAGTCTTGCGACCACCTGTAATTGAATTTTCCTTGTGCTAATTGTACTTCATTGTTTTATGCAGAAATTTGTGTTCTTTTGTAAACGTTAAATATGAAACACTTCTTAAAAATTAGGGGAGCATTTAAAAATGTTGCCAAGTCACATGTAACACTTATGCAACACATTTTTTTTTTCTGATGATGTCTCAACTCGCACTAAGAGAGTTCGACGGCTTTCAGCCAACTCAACACAGTGTGGATCACATAAGCGTAGATAGGGGAGGACTGGGTGGGTTTTACCCGCTGCCGTCCACCAAAGACTGTTTTCACATTTTTTGTAAGTGTCTTGATATTTTCAATAACCGATTTTATACGTACCCTGCAGGATATTGAACTAGTACCTAATTAGTACCAAACTAGTACAAAAATAACCAGTACTAGTTCTCAACTGTAAACTTTTCTATACCATCTTAATGCTCATATTAGCATTGAGTGTGCTTGGGACATCACTAGTACTATTGGTTCTAGACGTGTACTAGTACGCTTGGACCATATTGGGTGCTTTTTGCTTTTTGAAATTAAATTTAAGAAGCAGTTTCAAAATAGAAATATGCACTGGAATTTTAAGTTTTGTTACCAAAAATTCTATCAGTCTACAAGTAGTGCCATTGTACTACATCAAGTACTGGTGTTCATATGCACTAGTATTTCTATATAAAAAATTTAAACCCGTTAGCACTAGTGCTTCTTGATCTTGTGATTGTACTAGTGGCAATTAGACAATTAACTCTTAATCTTCTGCAAAGTAGTATACATTTTCTATACTCATAAGATAAAATCCAAAATTAACAAGAATATCTGTCCAAACATTCCTATTAGTGCTGTTAGTTGCAAAAGCAGTTTCTCAGCTTTGCGCAAACAAATATGTACATGGTTACAAAGTGCAAAGCAACATGAATGATTTTGAAATTTAGCAGTTTTGTGTATTGAAAAGTACCTATATACATACTTACATAGTCAAAAACAAAATAACTCCGGAAGAATTATTAAGCATAGAAGAATAATGTTAGAATTACTTTTTTAATAATTAATTGATTTTAATATACAGCCATGCTCTCGGAACCGAACTCGAGGGAAATTGAAATTGAGCAAATTTTTAAAACGTATATGTGGAAGCCTCTTGCAATCTACACCCGCACAAATGCTAATATCTTTAATTCGATGACGCCATTTCATATTTTATATAATATATGTGACCTTCTCCGAGAAAAGGGGCACACTTGGTCCGTGGAAAATGAAGTTTTGAGAAAAACTCATTTCATTTTATTCTACACCCTTTTAGATACCAGAATCCACTCTCAAGTCCAAACCCGATTTTGACACACTAGGTCCCTTTTCTCGGAGAAGGTCACATATAATAAAATGGGTATCTTTGAAAATTGTTTCAAGTATTGCATGGACGCCATATCGATGCAGGTTTATTGACATGTTTCAAGTTTTTATTTTACAAAGCTTTTTGCTTCTCCTGTAAAAGTATATTTTTGCTAGTTACGCCTTTTTGCATTTTAGCTAACGATATACCTACTTATATTGCAATAAAGATTAAGTTCCAAGACAGCATAATACTTTGCGATGACGTGGTAGCGCCATTGTTTTAAAATAAAGCAAGCAAAAGACAATGTCAACAATGTATCATCAAACAAAAAAAGTGAAAGATTTTCGAGGTAACTTCTACAAAAACTCATCACTTTGTCAAAACACAGTATGATTAAAAAAGCAGTGTTCGAAAATAAACAGTACATTATTTAGCGTTCGGCTCACACACGCAAGAACGATATCTATTTTTTTTTTGTGATTGTGTAGACGAACACAACTCTTAATACCGTTCGTAACTACAGTGCCAGCTCGCTAATTCGAATCAATGATTGCAGACCCTGATTCGGATTAACGAGATATTCGGATTACTGGATGTGCTGTTATTATGTATTATAATTCACTTTATCCGAAAATATAGGATTTTAAAACTAATTTATTTTATTTTTATTAATCAAGAAGGAAAAAATTAGGTTTTGTATTCTAAAAACATAATTTAGATATCAAACCAAAGCGAATTTACACCAGGTGACCTTATCTTGCTACGCAAGCAACTGGTAATAACCTTGTGTCAAAATGGTATACATTTCTGGTGGTTCTGGGGAATCTTTACTAAAGCTGGTAATAACCTTGTGTCAAAATGGTATACATTTCTGGTGGTTCTGGGGAATCTTTACTATATTCTATAATTATCGATTAAAATTATGAAATTTAAAATTTTTTCAAGTTATTATATTTCAAAACACACAATTTAAAATTAAAAACGAAATGAAATATTTGTTTGAATATTTAACACAACGTTAAAATATTTTACAGTGTTGTAAACGTTTTCAAAATAAGACCACCTTGTATGAATTCGCCCTGTATCAAACGTATTTTCAAACAAAATATCTAAACAAATTTTTCTGAAAATATATTTTAAGACCAATTTTGATTTTAATGAATGCGGCAGTTAAGCTTCTTTTAAATGTTATGTTTTTTTTTAAATACATTGTGATGTAGGGTTGCTTCTCTTGCAGTGCACATACTCCCACGAAGTATTGTCAGATTTAATAATCCAGCTAAGAATTTCCTCTTCAGAAATTCTCACGTCATTATTGCGGTAAAATTAGTTGCAAATTTTCACAGTTTGCACAGAAATTCGGTTCTTAAAATTATAAAAAAGCAGAAAAATAAAATAAATAAAAATTCGGTTCAGCAAACTTGCAATCAATGCGAACTATAGAGTTTGTAATACGTCATAAATTCAATTCGGATTACTGGATAATTCAGATTACACACCTTCGGATTAGCGAGCTGGCACTGTATTTTCAAGAAAGAACCGAACATTATATACTGTTCTGTGCTTCGTTAAAAAAACAACAATTGTAGTGATACTGCAGACAAACATTATATTTTATAATGTTTCTTTTTTACATTGATAAAGAAATTAACAAAAAAAATTTAAGAAACGACTACACCACGAACAGCTTGTGTGTCTATTGTGTATGTGTTTTGTTTGTGTAAAATTATTTTGCTTGCTTTTTGTTTTTTTTTCGTATGTGTATTTTGTTTTTGTTTTAAATTTTTGGTTTTTATTTTTACCAGCCAAAAGCGACGAACATTAATGAGCCGAACCGAACACAATGAAGTTTGTGAATTTAAGAAACAAACCGAACGGAATTAAATGTTCACATCTTTTGTTGAGTTTGATATAAACAGTATTATTTTTGTGTTCGAAAGATTACTAACAGGGAAACGGTTTTTTTTAATGGTTTTCTACACAAACACTATTAGCGTTTGTGTTTTTCACAAATCTACCGAACCGAACAGTAAGGAACGATATTTAGTGTTTATTTTCGAACACTGTAAAAATTTAAAGCTAATTGCTAAAACCCTAAGTTTCAAAAGAGAAAAGAATTTACTCTTTGAATATCTGCAGTACGGAAGAATGTCGGTCGATTAGTTGTAGTCGAAGAAGAGCATGTTGGGTACATAAAAAATAGTGACACTCCACAGGCTCCCTTGCCAGTCTATATACATACGTATGTATGTATGCATTTTTAAATTCATATAAACTTTTCGACATCGGCGACCACGACAGTACCTGACGGTGTTGTCATTATCTTCATCGTCATCATTGTCCACCTTGTCTTTTTAGCCTCAATTCTCATCATTTGGCTGTTGCTTTTTTTTGTAAATGAGTGCAAATACAAAAACAAGCACGCGAGTTTTTGTGGAGTGATGAGACTGTCGAGGAACATGTTCGTATGTAAAATTTGCCAAGGAAATGTCTGTATTTTTGTGAGAAAATATTAACACGCGCTCATTTTAAACACACATTCAACCACACAAACTCCAAACCCAACTTTAAAAGCTCCACCAGTCGACTTTATACATACATACATAATTTTTATTACCACATACTACACTCGCAATCGTTTGCATTCACGTACAAACATAAATAAGAGAAGAAGAGATAGATATATGTACATACAACAGCGGGAAAACTCAGAAGACCTTCTTACTTCAGGCCTTATTAAAGGCCTGCTTAAAAATTGTTTTTTTGTACAATAACCATTCTTATTTAACTGCTAAATAATGCCCATAGAAGGGGTAGGCTATTTCGTATAAAAGATAAAAAACTCATTCCACATTCCCTGATACCTATAAAAAGGAGAAGAGAAGGATTAACATTTTGCACAAGCACAAGAAAAATAATCATTATTTTTTTATCCCGTTACCATTCTTATGGACCTCCACAATGACAACGTGGCCTTCTAGAAGGCATCCGTACTACTTATTTTTCCCGCTGCGTAAAATCAAACACACACATGCAATCACACCGATTGTATCTTTCGCTTATGAAATTTAAACTAATGTATTAAACGCCAAAAGAAAAAAATAAAAAACAAAACCACAAAAATAAAAAAATGATACAAAAAGTTAAGAAGAAAATAAAAATAAAATTTCCTCAAAATTGAACAGAGTGTTAAGTTGAGAGTATCTTCACGCTGTTATTTAAACGATTTGTTGCTTTTGTTTTATACTTACTTAAGTATTTTATGCGCTGATTTGATTTTATTGCGTTCTTATTTCAAGATTTCTTACTCTCTTTTTGCAGTGATGGAAAATTGAAAAATTTAGATGGTACTGACCACCAAGCAAAAGAGTACTTTTTAAACATCTTTGCGCATTTTTTTTAAACATATTTTTTGGAAAATAAATTTAAAAATAAAAAAGTTAAATACATAATTTTTTTTTTAATTAAAATAAACCAACAAGCATATGTGTAAAAACTTTTGATAAGAATAAATTTTGTCTAGGCAATGTTGTCAAGAAGGCTGTGGAGTGTTCTAGAGGCGGAGTTGAGGTTGTTGTACAGGACTCGAAGTCGAACTACCCACAAAAAATTCGTGACTCCGACTCCAAAATTTTTCGGCATAAAAAATTTAGACAAATATTTTAATAATTTACAAAATAAAAATACTTCGAAATTGGCGATGCAATATTTAAAATATTGATTTAACTGCATCCTTCCCTTGCTATATTTAACCATTTAAAAAGGTACTGCATAAAAAAAAGAATTTAGAGTCAAGTAAGGACCAGTCTCATATAAATTAAGCATTAAGGTTAGATTAGGAGTCGGAGTTGGAATTTCAGCGGTTGGATTCGGAGTTAGTACTTTTTGTTGATGACACCACAGTCCTGGTTGTCAATGTTAAAAATATATCAACGCTAAATTTTTAAACAAAGAAGCAGAACAAGAAAAGTTTACTAAAACAGACGTGGTATTTTTGAAAGGAAAAAGTACTGAAAATAGTACCATAGTACTGAATTTTCCATCACTGGTAAGTTGCTACTAAATTGAGTTTTTTTTTATGGTTAAATTTGTTTATATTTTCGTGGTTGTCTTCTAAGGTTTTTATTTAAATTAACATAAATGATTAAACACTTTACTGATTTGGAAATGTTGTTTTGATAGATAAGATATTAATGTCTTTTTGTGAATATTTGAGAATAAATTAAAAATGTTTAACTTTTTCTAAATTATGACCGAATGACTTGCTTAAGTAGGTACAATTTTTTTTATTGAAACATGTATTTAAAATCTCTTGGAAAGGAAAAAACGAAAAAAAAACAAATCAAAAAAATTCAAGGTCCCATTTTTTTTAATTTTTGTATGATTTAAGTTAAGCAATTTCGATAACGGATAGCAAATATCGAACCATATTTGCGATTATACTGCAAGCGACAAAAGTCCAATTTAATATACTCAGATAAGTCTTGCGGCATATATTCTCCTTAGGCAGGTGTGGCCACTATCACTTTTTTGTGAAGTTTAAGTTTTTTTAATATTTTATCGAATATTCCGTGATCATAGTTTTATGCTACAACGATATAAACATGCCAAACATGCTGTTCATGCGAATCATTCTTGTTTCATTTTGACATTTTTTTTGTTGTTAGTGTAATCTTATTATAAATAGATAAAAAAAAAATAAAGTAAAAATTAAAAATATATTGTTAAATACTTTCATTAATATGATTATTTTATAATTATTACTTTTAGTTATTTAATTCATCAAAATTTGAGATGATAGTACATTTTACCTGTTTCGCAGCTTGTTTCAAATTAAACGACCTGTTTTGCTCTCAAAATTTTGCATTTCAAAACATGTTTTTGTCAATCATGTTTTGGGCGCGAAACAAGAATGGGAGAGCGAAATACGAATATTGCTGTCCGTGTAACATGGTAGAAACTATGGTTTGGGTATTGTCCAGTTACCAGTTCAAATACGCTTTGTCCATTTAAAAAATCTTTCTTTAATATTAAAAAATAATACTACAGGAGAAGGTTTTTTTTGTTTTATTTCCTAAAAACATTGTATGAAGGTTGGCGCTTAAGCTAAAATGGTTTTTGTTCTTAAACCGTAACGATACCTCATATGAAATTGACATTTTAGGAGATGATGCAATTGTTGTTAATAAATTAATAAATTAAAAAAAGAAAAACGATTCACTAAATATAAATATCCTATAAAACCTGTATAGCTAAATTGAGTTCGTTTGTTTTTTCGGCCAACTTCACCAAGTTCAGTTATAATTAACTATCATCTATTACTGTCGTATTGCTAATTGAAATTCAAAGTAATAGTTAGTTTTAAGTAGTAGTAAGAGCCATTATTACAACTTGGCGTTAGCTAAAGTTAGGATTAGCTTGACAGATAGTTATTTGGTGTCTGTCCAAAAGCGTCTGTTATCTATCCGATAAAAGTTAACTTCAAGTTAGAATAACAGTCCTTAGTCTATGAATATAATGAAAGGCCTTCCGAAAGACTAAATTTTGAGGAAAGTTTCACACATTTTTAGTTACATCTCAAACAATAGTTATCAAATTCTGTAAATAGAAATAACGAACAGGCAAAAATGTTACCTTACTTACTGTACTGTGTATAACGAATTAAAATCCAATTTGGTACTCGATGTAACAAACAAGTAATAATAATATACAAAAAATTCATAAAACTTATTGAAATAAATAGATGGACTAGTCAGGCAAACAGATGCAGTCTTGACACATACCTCCAGGCATATATTTCGTTTTGTTTACAATGAACGAATGCCTTCTATTTTTTAATTTTTTTTAGTTTCTGATAAACAAATCGTTAAATTACAGTTTGAATTTCTTTCGTAGCCTACTAAGAGTTTTTGATTTGCATTTCTTTTTGCTTTTTGATCTTTTGTTTACTTGGTGGCCACACAATCAAGTTTTGCCTTTCAATTCCTTTCAATTTGCAATACTCTCTCACTTCTTTACTAACCTGGCCTTTACACATGAAAGTACAAGTTCGAAAAACTCAATACACAGACACTTTTTTACAAACACCATCACATTTTTCGTACTTGCAGACAACTTGCAGCTCAACTTGCAAGAAATTTCTGAAGACATTAATTTTTTGACACTTGCAGCAAGTTAATGTCATAAATATAAACAGTGTTACCTAGCGTTTCCACATGCAAGTACAAGTTCGAAAAACTCAATACATTCACACTATTTTCACTAACATTCACACAATTTGTGTACTTTCAGCCAATCGGCTGTTTTCTCGATTTTTCGTTGATAATACGTATACACTACTTGCAAGTAATTACTTGCATGTGGAAACGCCGGGTTACCAAATTTACTTGATTGCGGAAATAATAATTATTGATTTAACTTTTTTTAAAGTATATTAAAACATATTTCTTGATTTTTTTGCATATATACAAAAAGAAGACAGTTAATTTAATTTTTTTTTTTTAATTTTTTATAAGGAACTTTCACTTGACTGTGTAAACATTCATGTTACTTTTATGACATTGGACTGTGTCGTCGCCATTTTCGATGTTAAAACGTATAGCCTACTTGCAAGTAATTACTTGCATGTATAAAGGTAGGGTAACACACTCACACTTTTTAAATTGACCACAAGATTGCTTTCAATTTCACCTTTCCATTTGCTTGGAAATTTTGCACTCAATTTAACAGCTGATTATATGTTTGTCTTTATAATATGATATGATATGATATGAATTGTTCTGTTATATTGTTGTAACATGAATAAATATTTTTTTAGTACTGGATTAAACGAATTTTTTAATTTCAAATTAAGCCTCGAGATAAGAACCTAAATGGGAATCTGTATCTTGAAACAAAAACCGACTATCAAAAATTTAATTTTTAAAAGCAATAATGTCCAATTTTCAATATAATATTTAAATCTATATTAAGTTAATTTTTATATAAACTTAAATCGTATTTAAATACAAATTGATTTTTCGAGTTTTATTTGAAAAGTCTTATTTAATTAAGATAAAGGTATAGCAGCACAACTAAATACAAAAACTATCAGAGAAAAGTTTATTTATTTACAAGGTGGTCTCAAAAAACAGCTTCATTGCTTTGCCCGTTGTTGTTGTGTTGTTGTCATATTTAGGCCACCTTGCTAAGTTATTCCAATGGAAACTAAAGTTAAATTTAAATGTACCACATCGGTAAATTAAGTTACATTTAAGTGTTTAGTGACAAAAAGAAACTGAACAGGATTGACAAAATTTCATATGAAAGTTTGCTTAACTCAGAATTTTTAACTAAAATGCGTTACAGATACTTAAGTAAATACAATATATTTAGATGCATACTCTTAGATTACAAATATGTCTGTATGTGTCTCAAAACTCATTGTTTAAATTAAATCTCCTTTGAGATTTTATGAAAATGTTTGGCATATTCAATTAAATTTTCTCTTTTACTCTAACCGCCCAGATCAATTCTTTCAGTTAATAACAAACGCTTACATGAACATGTATTACGTATTTATTAGATTGCAATCCAAACAACATTATTTAATATATTTATTTAAATTTAGAACATAAAATAACATCCAGAGAGAAATATTATAAAGTAAGTACATATAAATAAATACTTGGTTACATATTTAACTAATACAATATGATAAGTTTGTTATTGCGATACTTTGATATACAATTTTCCTTTTCTTCCTACAAGGGTTCATACATATCCATCCATACTTAAGAGTATGCACGTACGAGTTCTATGCTCAGTTGAGTAATGAAGAAGAATTTGTTTGTGAAAATATTTTATGTCTACACGCAGATACTCCATACAAACATTCGTCAGTAGAAGAATTTATATGAATTTTAAACTTAACTTAAGTTAAAAAGGAAAATAAAGTCTGTTATCAAAACCATAAATTCACTTGCAATAGCACATTTTGTCCACTTACATACAAACAAACGGACGTACAGACAATCGTATAGACTCAGACACTACACATTCGTAATAGCACGTTGTTATTGTAGTTAGGTTTTTGTATATTTATTTATACTCTTAACAAAACACAATAATAGTCTTTCTTAAAGAACAAATTTAGACAAAATGTGGGTATTTCCCAATATTTATTTACGAACTTTATTTAATATTAAGTTAAAATGCTTAAGCTCGAGGTCTGTTGAATATAAGAATTTTCTTTATTTATTTCCGATATTTCGATATTCTTTGAATATCATCATCAGGGAATGAGTAATTAAAATTTACATTGACCAGGATAAATGAGTAATAGCTCTTCACGTTTCAGCATCAAAAACAAGTAGTTTCAATGTAAATTTTAATTACTCATTCCCTGATGATGATATTCAAAGAATATCGAAATATCGGAAATAAATAAAGAAAATTCTTACATACAACAGACCTCGAGCTTAAGCATTTTAACTTAATATTGAATTTTAAAGGTCGAATAAAAATACAACTTAAGAAAACTTTATTTAATTTTCAAAATTTGTGATTCAAAAAAAAAACATATAAGCGTTTTGAAAGGTATTCTATATCCCGGAAAACCCTAGTTTTATATTAAGAAAAATAAAAAAAAAGTATTTAAAGATTTGACATGTGATTAGCAGGGAAAGCAGAAATATGCTCTTAAACAATAAATTTTATGCGCATTAAATATGCATTAAAAAATTTAAAATATACCCTGAAAATGTTTAGAAATATGCACCAAAAAATTCAAAAATTGCTAATTTGAAAACAAAATATTACACGATTAAATAACAGTTCCATTTAATAAAAACAGTCGAAAAATTATAATCGTTTTTCGAGATTTTAACCTATTTGGAAACGATTGGAAGCGACAGTCACCGGCTCACAAAAACAAAGTTACGTTAAGAGGTTAAAATTCATTTGAGAGTTATTTGTGCCGAATATTATCTAGATATCAACATCCATAGGAGATTTTTTGTTTTAAAGGGATTTTAGGGACGGTCGCTAAATTGTTTATTATCGGAAATATTTCAAAGAAAATTAAAGTTATTAATAGATGTGAAATGATTCCAAAAGAATTTAGTTTGCAGTAAAACATTTTTAGGGCGAATTTATGGCTTACGGGCACAAAAAGTCTAATTTGGAAAAAAGTTTTTATGAGGAATATGTAAAATTATAGACCAGTTCATGAATGTCTATTCATATTAATAGACAAAGAATTTGCCCTTAGCACAATTAAAGTGCAGATACCAAATTTGATATAATTGTCTACAAGATAATGCGCACAAAATTAACATGGACAGACAACTAGCCAGACAGACGGATGGTTATCGTCAGATCACTTTGAAAGTGATTCTAAATCGATCGGTATACTAAAAGATTGATCCAGATTTCTATGTATTACACACATCGCGAAAAACGTTAAAATTTCTTTTTCCTTTAATTGTTGCTTATTATATATAAAATTTTTAAGTTTAAAATAACATTAAACTTAAATGACAACCTGCATTGTCTCACAATTTTCGAAATGTTGACGGTGAAATTGAAGCAACACCTTCGGTATACAGATAAATATTTAAATAGAAAAGGCAACACATCCCAAAAAAAAAATAAATTTTTATCGGTTGCGAATGCGTCTAAAAAATTAAACTTGTATTTAACTAAAAAATTGCTGCTAAAATGCTCTTTTTTTTACCAAATTATGCAAAAAAATGCCCTGAACGATAAAATATGCACTAACAAATCGATGCCAAAATTCACAAAAGGCTCTAAATCGGATAAATTTAATGCTTCTGCCTCCATTGGTCGCACAAGGAAAAACATGCAATTATATATTTTTGGTTCCCGAGTGATTAGCATGTTCTCTTAAAAAATTCTGGATAATTTATGGAATTAGAAACTATTTTTGTTTTATGATTGATTCTAGTTTTTAAAATAGCATCTCAGTTAAAATTTTTCTATTTTTGGATACTTTAAAGTTTAAACCATAATAATACCGTTTTAAGATTTCCAAAAGTTTCTTGCTTTTCAAGTAATTGCTAAATATTAGAGAGGATATATCGATTCCGGCAGAGACTCTGGTTTGTTTTGCTACAACGCGATGAATTAAATAGTTCGAAGAGAGTTGTAACTTACATTTTTTAAAAAAGCTTGAAAAGAAGAAATACTTTTGATAAACGACTCCAATGTTTGCATTTGACCCTTTTACTTCATTAACCCTTAAGCGTAGAATTGGGCCTGGACAGGCATTTTTTAATTATTTTTTTTCATATGACTATAAAACATATTAGAACGAAACTTGATGTTTTCCTCAATCAAAGTGTTTTTTAGAAGAAATCGAGAAAAGAAGTGTAAATTAAAACTTCGTGGGCGTGGCAATTGCCCTAATGAAGATTGTCTGCATATTGTGAAAGCCTATCAAAACGCACACGCAACACATAAGAATTCTTTCTTTACATTTATTTCGAGGAATTATTCTAACTGACAACAAAATGTTCTTGCTGTGGCCATAAAACTACGAACCACGAAGTAGTCTGAAACTATACCTTCGATAGTTTTCAGTACTATCGATAGTTTTTGTTTTTCTCAAATAATTGTTTTCTAACAAACTTTTATCAGTTAACAACATTTGGATATAACACAACTGCCACAATTTGCATTTAATACACAAAATGTTTTTCAAATTAAAATTGAAAAAAAAAAATTAAAAAAATATTATAAATAAAGTATGTAAATATAGGCAATTAGTATTGTGGTTATTTTGTTGAACTATTTATGGTTTTTAATCCAAATTTTGATATTTTAATTGGGCTAAAGTTCATAAATTTAATTTTCAATAAATTATTTTAATGCAGAAGGAATTTTACATGAAAATGAATTAAAATTTATTGACAATTTTGCATTCTTTACTGCTGCTGGGCTCGAACCCGGGCTTTTACAGACATGTTTCGATTGCAGCCACTAATCAATCTCTTCAGAGGGGTTTGCCGTTTAACACTCGCAGCCATCAACGACTGCTGGCAGTCAATAGTCACACATCACTCTTTAAACCAAATTGTATTTAAACTTTGGTAGATCGAAATTTACTTTGAATGATTATCTATTTTTAATTGGTTTAACATGATCTTCCTTACTTCTGTTTTTTCGTACTTTTTGTCAAGAATTCTTCTTGAAATCCAAAGTACACTATTCTTGTCTTTCTTTTTCTTGTATGTAAAAGTGAAATGTTATTTACAATAATATTTTTCACATTTTATTCCTTTTCATGCAAGCCAAATGCACTTTTTCAATTTATTTAATTCAAATAAATAATCAGGTATGTGATGAAAAACGAGTTTGAAAACAAAACGATTTTAAGTCGATGTCCTTTAAAAGTATCTTTTAAATGGATTTCTTAATTTTAAAAATTTATATTAAAAATGTTTATTGAACTGTATTCAAAACAAAAGATTAACCCTCTAATGCAAAAAAGTTAAAGTTCACATTAGTTAACCAACACATTTAGCACAAGTGAATGGTCTTAACCCTGCAACCATTACGTTAGTCGATTCGACTAACAGCGCTTTACATTTTTATGCAGTATTCTATAAAAATGTTTCTAATAAATATTAAAAAAAATTGTTTTATAAAAAAATAAAATTCTTGTTTGATTTCAATTTAAAACAAGGCGAAAAATGTATTTTTAACAAACCAACTAACATTTTTTATAGATACTGAAAAATAGGCTAATTAGCATTCAAAATAAACGAAACTTTATTTATAATAAACGAAACATTTTCAAAATAAACATAACTTTATTGAAAATAAACAAAACTTTCTTCAAAAAGAGTTAAACAGTTTTCAAATTAAATTACGAATTTGGATGACAATGTCCATAAAATATTTCGCACAATTATTTGGATTCATTTGTGCGATACCTTCATTATGACCGTAATTTCTACAAATAGATATCTATAAAGGTGTGTATAGATATCTATGGTGTAACGAATTTTTCATAATTTTGACACGTTTGTCTTACCTACTGATTAAACCAGAATGTACCTTAATAAAGTGGCCTCACAAACGCAGCTGATTGCAGTGATTTTCTTCGTGTGTAACGTTTGGCGTAATTTTTTTTGTTTATTTACATTTTTTATAAAGGCATTTTGACATTTGCCGTCTCAATTCTAGCAACAAAATGCCTGTTGTTTTTCCTATTGTTTCATTGTTGTAGTTCTGAGGTCACTTTGGTTATACATTTTGGATTAAACTGTAGTGTATTTTACACCACTGATTTTTGACAGTTAATGCAAAAAATTAATAAAAATACAAATGCTGCCATATTTTTAAAGAAATTTAAAGGTCTTGATCGAGTGACTGATCGAAATTTTACTTTTTGAAATCGTCCCATTCGTTATCAAAAATCTTCTATCGAAATTTGAGATTATGTCATTCGATAGGTTAAGAGCTTTCGTAAAAACATTTAATTGGTTTTTAACAAACAATTTACACCCTTTTTGGGAATAATTATTAGATTTCTTCAACAAATAGCTAAAAATTTAAGTATTTAACTTTTTTCAGCAATAAGAAAAAAAAAATAATAACATTTAATTTTGCAATTTTTCGCAAATTTAAGTCATGTTGCGATAGAAGCGATTTTTGTATTGTAAGTTTTTTGATTCCTTACAGATTTAACGATTGCCGCTATTAGCAATTTATTGCTAATATAGCAAAATTTACAGAATTTTTTCCATTTCGTATACTTTAATGGACTTTTAATCAATTTTATGGCTTATTCGAATTATTAAAAATTTTCGCGAATTTTCGCTATTTTAAAAAAAATTTTTTTTTTGTTATATGTTGAAATTTTGTTTTTTTAACCGACTGGGCGATTTCAAATGAATTTTAGGGGTTGTTTCCAAGTTTGCAATTTCCTGAGAAATATGTTGCATTAATGTTACGTGTTCTACATTTTTGTGTTCGTTTGTACAAAATATACAACTGTGGACACAATTTTCAAGTTCTTTTGTGAATATGTTGATGAAAAACATGAAAAACATGTTGCATATTTCACTCTTACTTTTATTTAAGGTGTTCATACTGCCCTGTTTTACAACTTTGGTGCTTACTATTTTGTTTGTACAGGGTGGCCCAAAATTAACGAAGGGGTTTGAATTTTTTATTAAAAAGATATAATTATTAATTTCTTTTTAATACAGTATATAAATGGGGAATATTTTTAGTTTAGTTATGAAAATAATATCTCGCAAGTGGTGGCCATTTTCTGTTTAGAAAATTCGTGCTCTTTGAAACACATTTTCCATAACTTTTTGCAAAACTTCAGGTGCTATGTTGTAACTTCAGCTGTTATGTTGTTTATTTCGTCGCGTTTATTGCTTTTTAATTGCTGGATGGTGCTAGGCTTATTAATGTAGACTTTTCCTTTCAAATAACCGCAAAGAAAACAGGCTGGGCGGTAAAATCCGGTGAACGCGGAGGCCAATTTAAGTCCCTGAGTCCCAAATACGCTGAGTCAAAACAATGGATCGTTGATTTTAAAAATAAAGCTCAACAATTTGGGCACGTTGTTCAATTGGGTACTGCTCCATTTTAAATTCCCCAAGTCTTCTTTACAAAATACTGAATAAAAAGAGAAAAAAATATAATAAAAAAGTTATAAGCAATTCAAACTCCTTCGGTAATTTTGAGCCACCCTGTACAACTAATGCCAAGGCGAATTCATACAAGGTGGTCTTATTTTGAAAACGTTTACAACACTGTAAAATATGTTAACGTTGTGTCAAAAAATAATACAACACTGTAGTTAACAATTTAAACAAATATTTCATTTTGTTTTTAATTTTAAATTGTTTTTTTTTTTGAAATGTAATAATTTAAAAAAATTTTAAATTTCATAATTTTAAGCGAAAATTATAAAATTCAGTAAACATTCCTCAGAACCACATGAACGGTAAATAATTTTGACACAAGGCTAGTAATCAGCTGTTGATTACGTAGCAAGATAAGGACACCTGGTGTGAATTTGCCTTGACTAATGCTTTATTTTGTTTGTCATAATTCATATTGCTCATAATTTTGAGAAAAGATTGTTTTAAAATAAACTATACAAATATTAACACATTAAAATAAAACAAGTCAATGTATATTATTATCGTTTTAATTTTTCCAATCCATAAGTGATGTCAATATTTGTTGCCCAGCCGTTATAGCATGCATAAACCGCTCAAATAGTTTTAAAATCGCCATAATTCAGGCGGTCTTCGTATTGGGCTTTGGGTTGGAAAAAATCTATATACTAGGTTTCCCGAAATTGTATCTTAAAATCAAAAACCCTAAAACCTATGGTGGTACAGGGTATGCAATTTATTTATGTATATGACTATTTCGTTTAAGTTCTGTGTATTTTCTTAACGAAATTTTCTAAGACGTTGTTTTTCTGGCTTTAACGAATGATTTGAGCTAAACGAATCATTTTTTTTTTTTTTTTGATATTCTAAAATATTGTTAAATTATGTAAGATTCATTTATATCTAAACTCTGTGTTAAGTAAAAAATTTTTTCTTAATTGACAACGCATATTTATGGTGGACAAATTATATCGTGTTCAGATATGCACATTAATTGAGTTTGACGCAATAAATGACATTATTGAGCTCAATTATCCATATAAAATTGCAATTGAGTTATTACTCAATTAATAAGAAATTGTTATAAATATTGAGTAAAATTAAAATGCGTCTCTGTCACAAGTGTGTTTAGTGAGCTTAACACAACTTACTATACAAATTGTTTTGACATTTGTAACTGAAATTACAACAAAACAAAGGCCCATCCATTAGCCAGATGTTTATTCCTTAAAGATGTCAAAATTTGTTTACATTTTGATTATACATGTACATTTTTGTTTACATTACATAAATTGAGTTAGCAAAATTGTGTATATGTGAACAGAATGTCAAAAAAACGAATACTGACTTAATAAAAAAGGTATATCTGAACACGGTATTAGCCACCAGGATCTGGAATAAATTCTAAACACTCGGTTGTGTGACATTGGCAATAATTTTGAAAAGTAAAGGATTTTTGAATGCTGAAATTTTTTTAAGGAAACGCCCATATCTTTGTGCGTACATAAAACAAATGCGTGAGTGAGTATTCTCTGTTCAATTTTACGTATCCAAAAGATACGGGTGTATTGTGATTTTGCTTTTTTTTGTATTTGTTATTTTTCTTCTATAACTGGAAAATTAAAACTTACCAAAATCAAAAATAGTATATAATGAAAAAAAAAAAAACAAACTGCTCAAAGGTAGTTTATATATGACTAGCTTACTTGGCTGTATCTTACAGATACATTTTCTACACACATTATTATTGCTATTGTTGTTGCTGTTGTTTCGGTTGGTTTATTTGGCTAAATGCATGCATGAATGTTTGTTTACTGGCTGGTTCCTTACTTCATTTGAGTTCCATTATCATAAAAGTGGTGATGGTGGTGGTGGTGTTGGCAGTAGTTGTAGTAGACCTGCAAACTCACCAACTCATATAGAGAAACATAAATTTTAGCAGTCAAACTTACGACTAATTCATACTAAAATCCGTAAAATATTTAGATGTATAAATCTACAACCATGCTTATTGGTGTAACTCCATTTATTTAACTCTGTGTCTGTGTGCTTCGATGTGGTATTTTCTAAACTACAAGTATGATTTTTAGTTTTTTGCATGCAGGCAAATGTATCTGTAACTTACTCTAACAATCTATGTACACAATAACTATTTGTATGTTTTTATCTTTTTGTCTTTTGCTTGAGTTTCATTTGGATTTGTATTGTTTTGGCGTTGTTGTTGTAGTTTGAATTGGTTTCGTTTATTGCCTTTGGATTTATGTTGTATCTGAATTTGTTATTGTTGTGCTCTTAGTTGCCTCTGTCTCTTTATAATATTTTGTTGTTGTATATTTTTGCACAAACTGCTATTTTTTAGAGTTGTTTTTGTTCTTTGGTTAATTTAATGTTTATGGTCATAAAAGCGGCTTCATTTAAAAAAGAAATCTCAGCGCCTGCTTTTATTGAAAAACCAAAATCTATTTAATTTTTTTACAGTGATTTTAATTTCAAGTCTTACATTTATTATCTTTTAGAACGCTTTGTGGTCGTTGCTGCTATAATTGGTCAATTTTTTCGGTGTTTTTTTGAACGTCATTTGGCTAAAGTTTTCCAATTGTCCATGATTAGGTGAATGTCAAATTTGCAAGAAATGTGGAAATATACTTAATACAACAGAATTACATGTTTGGAGAATTGCTACTCTTATATTCAATATGCTTAAACTTGAATTTTCTATAAACATTTCAGACCCAATAATTATTTACACACACAAAATAAAAAAAATAAAAAAGTATTGGTGGTCAAGCACGACCATGTAATGCCCTGCACCACTTAGTCTTATTTAAACAAATTACGATTCAATATTTACTTTTTTGAGAGCTAAAAGGATAATAGGAAATGGCATCTACAGGTGTGAACATTTTCCCGCAAAATTTTGCGTTCTAATTATCATAACAGAACTTCATCGCTTAGTGTAAAATCGAATTATTGTCTTGATTTTGTAATTAAGATTAGGTTAGGTTTCTTCGGCAGCTATACAAAATACAGCTCATTTGGGTCCTTCAGTGGTCTCTTTGTGGTACCCAGCGCCAATGCCCATCATAAAGAGCAGTTGCCCAATAGTTGTTACTGCAGATTGTAACCAATTTATTTTCCTAACAAAAAGAAGAAGGAACCTAAATGAAATCTTAGCTAAATCCTCCAAGCAAAAAAACACTCGCTTTATTTCCAGAATTCCAGGATTCTGTCCCTAATGTGCAGAAAATAAAACACAGCTCCTTTTGATGACAACTTCTGTAGTGTTCATCGAATTCCAGACCCACTGTTTTTATGAGTTCCTATTGGTCAGTGCCTAGCTACTAC
This sequence comes from Pollenia labialis, assembly GCA_949318255.1. Classification (NCBI taxonomy): domain Eukaryota; kingdom Metazoa; phylum Arthropoda; class Insecta; order Diptera; family Polleniidae; genus Pollenia; species Pollenia labialis. Next base: position 42,928,115 of record OX439142.1, on the reverse strand, counting down.
CGATATCACCATTCTGATCTGTTCTCTAATGAACCTCAGTAGAGAACATGTCCTAGCATGTCATCATATCCAGGCCATAAAGCGCTGGCAAAAGAGCAGGTGGATTAACAAGTCCACCCCGAATCGCGTTAAATAAGTGACTTGCAGTGAGCTATTGGAAAACCAGCGAATTGATCTATAAATCTGTCATCCAGTCGACCTCCTTGTTTGGCAAAATCCATCGATATACGATAATAATTTAGCCAATTAGCCTACAAGTATCCGTCAGCCGAAAGAAACCTCCTTGTCCAGTTCCTACAAGTAGCAACAGCCAACAACTTTACTTCTTTTCTTCGAACCGTCAGTATACCCCTTAAGGGTCGGTTCTGGGAAAGACCGAATAATGTATCCGGAGTGCAGTAGGTCACCTTGTCTGGGACGATCAAGTGGAATGAGAATCATGGACTGGTCACAATCACGAGACAACAAGTTATTTGCCACACTCGCCGACCAAAGAGTCATCTGTTTAGCCGTATTATCCACCGGAAGCCAGCTTAACAACGTAAATAGCGCCGTCATGGTTGCGGAGCGCATTGATGCAGTAGTTATGAACGCAAGCAGCCTATGAGGAAACTTTCGCAAACATTGCACGGTATCTGCCCCTGTAAATCTCACCCCGCCATTTCACAACCCCATACGATTAAGTCGCCTTTACCACAGCCTCAAACATCCAATTAACACACCGCTGGCTCATGTCACAATTCCTGGCAATTGCATCTCTGTATGCATAAATAGCAACTATTCCTTATTCACCTTCATCCGGACGTTTAGGTGCCATTAAAACCTGTTATCCAGCTCCACGCTTGGGTTTTTGGCGTTATTAGAGATCTGCACATAAATTCCGTTTTACCTTGGAAGTCTGAAACTTTCGATTCTGCACTTTCTCCTAAATAGTACTATTTCTTATCCGCATGAGATGCTTCAGGCGTTCAGTACCTTTAAAGCAGCCTCCATTCACTGAGACATTATGTTGAAATGCTTATAGTAAAGGCTACTGCATTATCATCAGTAGCCAAGTTTCACATTAGGGGGGAAGAACTCCTCGCTTATGAGTCTTAGATCACTGGCATCGCCTGTTGAATTCCATATGACGCTATTCATAAGAAGAGTTTTCACAAACTTACATACCCCATCATCAATCTCTAGACCCCCATAAATGTCAAAAAAGAGCCCGAGCTGCCGATGTTGAAAGCACTCTCTTTGGTAACGAAGACCACAACCTTGAAATTCGAGTGAATTTCCTATAAATCCTACAAATAAATGAAGAGGCGTCTCCCCAGATATACTCTTTGTGTAGGCATGTTGTGAAGCAGAAATTAAACACTTCGGGATATTGTTCCTCAAGTGTAAATGAATTGCTCTATAATCCTTCGGCCTAGAATGAGAAGCCTTCCCCCTTTAGGGATGATGACCACTCTTCCCATGGTTTGACTTGATCTTTTGACATTTGTTTTGCAAAGAAAAAAATACTGCTTGAACAAGTTCTGAACGCTTAAGCTTCGTTCAAAATGACAGCACATTTTTCGGGTTTTCTTCTATTTTATTTCTTCCCAATGTATTTTAAATATTTTCCTTTAATTTTTGAAACAAAAATGTTACTAAAGTTTTTTTAAAAGTTGAGTCTACTTCTACGTCAGCAATAATTTGTATGAAATTAAAAATGACGCTTATAATAATTTTATTTAGTTTTGAATGAAATTTTAACAAAATGTTTAAAAAACTATTGTTGTGGGCAAAATTTGCAAACGGTTTATTAAGGCAAAATGTGTGTTTTTGTGAAAAAATTATTGCTGTATTTTGAACTCCAGTGAAAATGTTGCTGCCTTTTGCGAAAGAAGCTTTTAACTCTCCAATTTTGTATCTGTAATACACAGGTTTTAAGGAGCACGTAGCGCTGTTTAGATCTGCTTAAACGAGATTAATTCAACTGAAGATCATCTATTAAAATTTAAATATTTATTCTTAAGCCTATAGTACACGGAATGTAAAAAGTCACATGCGCATGTGGTTCTGACGTAATTTTGTCGTCATCACACAACACGAACTTGCTATTGTGGGTATTGTAGTGACGTCAAAATTACGTCAGAACCGCATGCGTATGTGGCTTTTTACATTCCGTGTACTATAGGCTTTAGAATCTTAAAATAAAAATTTATCGTAGAAAATGCATAGTTAACTCTCATCGGACATCTGCAATAAATTGGCAACACTTATTAAGTTCAACGATGGGAGTTTGCATTTTTTTTAATTTTTTGTTTTATGTTTATTGTCCGTAAGATCACTGTTGTGCTGACGTTCCCAAATCGGAAATTCCATTTGGCTGGTGTTGCTGTCTAAATATTGTCTTCACTTTTTTTGTTGTTCTTATCGTCATTGTAGTCGCTTTTATTACTGGAGTTTGTTGTTGTTTTGCTGTTTTTTTATTTTGTTATTGAGTAAAATTTATGGTTTATTATACCTATCCCTGTAGTTCGAGGAATAGTTATGTAAACAATAATTTAACAAAGGAAATTGATCAGCAAGGCGACTGAAACTGAATGAGTGCTGGCAAAGTATTGAGTAGTTGGTACCAAATATCGAGTACTTGCACTTTTAATGGACACTCAATACTTAAACGTAGTTATTTAATACTTTTAGAGCTGTATTTCGTAAACAAAATTCAATATTTCCTTGCAACACATTTTTTTAAATAGTAAACAACAAGCCTACAATAACAAAAAATTCAGCTTCGTAAAAATTTAAAAAATTTTAATAAAAAAAATTTAAATGTTTGGCTTCGAGACGTTGCCTGAAAACTCAAAAAAAAAAAATAATGCTGTTGAAAATATTAATTGGTTTTGAGCACCTAAATGAATTTTATTAAATTATTGGATACTGAAAAGAAGTAGATTTTGCCAGCACTAAGCTGAATTCCACTTGAAGAACTAAGGCGCTGTAATCTTTTCTGGCTTAAAGTAGTTACTTAATTCACTACTTTCAAATTCGAAATATTTCTTTGCTGTTAAGCTGTTAATATTGTAAAAACCGAGTTGGGTTACTCTCTTAGTACTTTTCCTTTTACAGTTTACATTTAAGAAGCCGTTGATGTAACTTGGGTATTACGAAGTATAAACTGCTACCCTTATTGTTCCCTAACACTCATTGATATAAGAAAAGCATATGACTCCACTAAAGTTAACAAAAAATCTGTTTAGTATGAAGAAACATATAAAACTTAACAATGTGAGATTGTGCACCGCCTCTCAAAGAACTATCGGGTTCGTACACACACACACACACAATATACATACCTTTTAATCCATACAAGTATAAAATGTATAAACTAAAAGTAAAATAAAACAAATCTGTAAAAAAAAAATTATAATATATTTTTTGTTACTGGTATTTGCTTGAAGGCTAATTGAGTTTTTGAGACATTTAAATATTTAGTTTGCTTCATTATTTGTAGTTTTTTGTTGGTGGTGTATATTATTATAAAATTTTGAAATTAGGTTGTGGTATGCAGCAAAAAGTTTACACAAAACATCTAAAATACGTTCAATGGTTTATGTGAGTTGAAGCCAAAAATAAAAACTTTTAAACAAATATTTAACCCTTTTTGTGTAGGATGTATTAAAAATGCAAATTAAAATCGAATTTATAAAATTCTTAATTTTATGTTTTCTTTTATTTTTTAAATATTTCATAAACATGTTTGTTAATCAATAAGTTACAATTCAATAAACATTAAAATTATTAACAGGGAAACCAGAAATATGCTCTAAAAACACGTTTTATGCGCATTAAATATGCACTAAAAACTTGAAAATATGCCCTGAAAATTGTTAAAACTATGCTTTGAAAATTCCAAAATTGGTAATATGAAAAAGAAATGTTCCATTTGATAAAAATTATCCTAAAATTTTGATATTTTTAGTTAGGCTTGATTGAGTACCATCAAATTTAATTTTCATTAAAAGTATTTTTACTGAAGGAAGGAATTTTACAACTTGGAATTTTATTAAAATTTATTGATAATTTTCTTGGCTGAACTGGGGCTTCAAGAATCACCACATTCTTTCATCAGAATTCTTTGAGTTCTTACCTCTGCACCACTGCGGTGCCTGCCAGCCTAAATTTACTATCGGTAAAGCCCCAGCACCACATTATTTGCAGACATATTTTCGCGATTTTACCCTATTTGGAAACAATGGGCAGTCATCGGCTCACAAAAACAAAATTACGTTAAGAGGTTAAAATTCATATGAGAGTTATTTGTGCCGAATATTATCTAGATATCAACATCCATAGGAGACTTTTTGTCTTTAAGGGATTTTAGGGACGGTCGCTAAATTTTTTATTAATGAAAATATTTCAAAGGAAGTTAAAGCTATTTATGGATGTGAAATGATTCGAAAAGAATTTAGTATGCAGTAAAACATTTTTGGGGCGAATTTATGGTTTACGGTCACAAAGAGTCTAATGTGGCGAAAAGTTTTTATGGGGAATATGTAAAATTATAGACCAATTCATAGACTTTCATATTCATAGACAATGAATTTGTCCTTAGTACAATTAAAGTGCAGATACCAAATTTGATATAATTATCTACAAGATAATTCGCACAAAATTAACATGGACAGACAACTAGCCAGACAGACGGATGGTTATCGTTAGATCACTTTGAAAGTGATTCTAAATCGATCGGTATACTAAAAGATTGATCCAGATTTCTATGTATTACACACATCGCGAAAAACGTTAAAATTTCTTTTTCCCTAAATTTTTGCTTATTCATATATAAAATTTTTAAGTTTAAAATAACAATTAACTTAAATGACAACCTGCATTGTCTCACAATTTTCGAGTAAAAATTAACAGATAAATATTTAAACAGAAAAGCCAACAAATCCTTAAAAAATTGTTATCTGTTGCGAAAGCTCTTTTAGGCGTCCAAAAATATTTAACATGTATAAAAATATTCCTCAAAAAGGCAAAATATGCGCATCAAAAAGGCTATTTTAACCAAATTACGCAAAAAACTATGCAAAAATGTGCACTAACAAATCGATGCCAAAATTCATAAAAAGCTCTAAAACGGATAAATTTTATGTTTCTACCTTCATTGGTTGCAATAGGAAAAACATGCAATTGCATATTTTTGGTTTCCCTGATTTTTAATAAGGCCAAACAAAATTGACTAGTTATCGTTCTTACGTTACACACTAAGAAAAACAAGTAAGAGTACTATATTCGGCTGTGCCGAATCTGTGATACCCTTAACTCAGAGTAGGAAAATTTTAGAAGTGGGCCTTATATATTAAATTGTAGGAAATATACTAAAGCCATTTTCATGAACACATCACAATTTAAGGACCTATGCTCCTTGTAGGATCGACGGGACTATATCGAACATGTTCTAGAAATCGAAATGTAGTGAAATTGAAATCGAGTGAGATTTTTACTTCAATTATTTACAAAATTATCGTAGCTTTTTCTCGTTTTAAGAGATGTTCTTGTAAAGCTAATTGGAACTCAAAAAATGAAATAGATAAAATGGAATATTTTAAGGAATTTTTGGTACAGGACCTTCATTCATTTCACTTCATTTCGATTTCTAGAACATGTCCGTATATGTATCTCAGAATTCGGTAGATTGATTCCTTGTCCTTTGTCAATATCAAGTACCAAATTTCACTACATTATCGCTATTCGTTACGGTTTTAGGCATACTTAAGTGTTTTTTGAGAGAGGGATCTTCCCGACCACAAACCTAATTTTACTAAAAAAGCATAATTCGTAAAGATTTTAGGCGGCATAAAATGTTTCCCGAGATTGGGCTTTACAAGGAGTCTATAGTAAATTATGGACCCATCTTTTCAAAATGAAGAAGTATTGTTAATTGTCGTTTATAACGAATTGGTACAACATTTTATGAGAATCGGTGTATTCCGTTATCAATTTATGTTAGTTTTTGAGGTTGTTCCACATTTGGGTTTAAGACTCTTTTCCTACTTTAGCGATTGTACTAAATTTTTTATCGGAAAATGCTTAGGATAACTAAGAGCAATTTGAAGCCAACATTGTTCTTTTCTGTGGAGTCTTTCGAAAGTGGGCGTGATTTCAAAAACAGATGGACAGACAGACGGACATGGCTTAGACGACTTAGAATTACTCAACGATGATTATTAAAAAAAGTTTCACACAGAATGGCAAATTTGGTATTTATTACTAGTACTGGATGGTACACAAATTTTAATAAAATACGTACCATAAAAAAACTCTACAAAACAAAAATTAAGGTATTTAATTCACTTAAAAGACTGAAACAATATTGCTTAAAGAAAACTAAATTACAAATTTTAATTTAAAATAAACTTTAAACATAATAAACTGTATTTCAGTTTAGCAGACAATGTTATGAGCTACAAGCCAAAAGTTAAGTACCTTCATTTAATTTTTTTTGTTGTAATAATTTTCGGTACATTCTGGATTGTGATATTTGAAGTATCGTTGTATTCGTCTTTTAATCTTACATATCCTTAGATTGCAATAAGTGGGCGTGATTAGATTATAATCACTTCAAATATCAAAATCCAGAACGTACCGAAAATTCCCGCCGAACCATGAGCAACAAACGTAAGAGGGGTCAAAAGTCAAGAAAAACGGGGTTTATTAAAAATCCCACTAACTTATAATCAAATGTTTAGCGTAGGAAAATGCCTACACCCATCCCTCTATTTTTTTCATGGGACTGACGGTTTTTGAGAAATTTCTTTACATAAAATTGTAACGTTCATTATGCGAATTAACGACACACAGTATAATATTTTGGGAAAAAATGAAATTAATTCTGGTTTTCTAAACGGTTAGTCCGACTGGAATAAAATTTCGGACGACGATTAAGGACTTACACTCGAATCTTTGTTTTTGATATGGAGTCTTTTGGCCGATAAAGGTTCTCAAATAGACGAGGTGCCTAAATTCTTAGCTTTAGCCCGACGAGAAACATTTAATTTTTCAATGATATTTTTAGGCGTGTTCTAACATTTTACATGCATGTATTCATTTTCATTAATAGCTTAGAAATTTAGAAACTTAATTTTGGCACTTTTGACCTACTTGGTATAGCTTTCAGATTTCCCTAAATCATTCCCAAGTTTTAAAAAATTTCCTATAATTAGTGAAACTTTTAAAAATTAGTAAAACTTTTAATTCATGCAATTTTTAAAAATCTCCTAGGAATAGTACAATTTTAAAAAATTTTCTAGTGATTGTAAAAAATTTCAATAAATTTCTATTTGAAACAAAAATCTCTTACAAATTGTCGACAAAGTTAAAATTTTCCTATTTTGCTTAAAGGCAAAATAAACAGTACACAAACATACGAAAAATGTTTCGAGAATGTTTGTGTGAATATTAGAAATTTTTAATATTCAAACAAACAAACTTCTTGTGTTGTTTATTTTTGGCTCTTTATTTATAAAATCACTTTCAAAATTTAAAATTTTAACTCGACTACTTCACTGATAAAACTACATTTTATGAAAACCCCGCTTAGAAACTAAAGAAATAATTAAAAAAAAAAAACAATGGAAAAATCTGATAAGAATTCAGTGTATTTAATTTAATGAAACCAACAAGTTGTTTATTTTATGTTTAATAAAATTTATTTAACAATGCATTAAACTAACATATCAATGACAATTAGAAGTCTAAGCCAATAATAAATGCTAGATTGCGGCGAATTATACGAATTCGGATTTTTTTGCTATTTGCATTCGCACTTGCTAAAATGTGTGCGAATATGTAAAGCGAATATCTAATTCTGGTGATATAAATTGTTACAAACGTCTAAGATACGAAAATTCATATAAGCAAGCATCAACGAGCTAATTTATTTTACTATCCTTAAGGCACTTCTCTTAAGATATTTATATCTTGGTTCAGTTAAACTTTAAGTATTAAAGACTTTGTGCATTATATTTTGTTTGTGCTTTTATAAATTCGGTTCCAGAATTTCTATGGTAACTTCAGCTTTCAAAACTTTTACAGAACATATTTTTTAAAATTCAATTATTATCCCTTAAATTTGAATTTATATACGCTTAGAAATTACATTAAATATAATTTTTTTGGCAAAGCAAAAGTAAAATAATTGTTTTTTGTTTGGATTCAGGTAGGAACCATTCTTATGTATCTGCCAAAGAAGCGTGAGCGGAAGGCCTACCCCGTAATGACAATGTGTGGGTAAAAAAGATATGAGTATGGAATGGAGCGAGCAGGCCCTGTACATCAAAAAGAAGGAGTGCAGAAGGAGTACACACACAGAAAAAATACAAATGTTAACTTAATATGGCGAAATGTTGATCGAGAATCATAGTACATTTCTGCAAAAGTATGCCCTTTATTTAAATTTATCATTATTCATATTAATTTTAAATGAAAAACATTAAAATTACCTTTAATTCAGGTTTATTTAATATTATTCACTGTTAAAATAACATTGTTCAATATTGAATCCACAAAAATCTGGATTATATTAAAGTCAAAAGTATATATTTTTAAATTAACTACATACTTAAGTATGTAAATTTTTTTATTTTCATATTTAAAATATGTTATAAAAAGAAGAAAATTCCCGTATTATTTAAATTAAAATTATTAAGTTAAATAGTACATCAAGTTTTCAAAGAAGAATGATGACGAAAACCATATCGGGCCATTCTGCTGATGCTTCTGTTAACAAAGAAGAATGCAAAATAAGTGAAACATGTGTTACATGGGTAAGTGTTTTGAATTACATATTCTTAAATAAATGCATATGTTGTCTCTCAAGCTTCTTCACACTATCACACTGAAACCAATTTGATTCTACATGAAATTCACATTGTTTCTACTTGAAATAAATTTCATTCAACGTGTTTCGAATTTTTATTTCAATATAAATGACATTTTGCTCTAACTTTACTGCAATGTTAAATTAACATGAATTATAGTTATTGTAAAAGAAAAAAAAATGTTGTACGCAATTTATTGTAAAATCATGTTAAATTAACATGAAGTAACAATGAAGCAAAATCACTACCGAAAAAGCTAAAATTAACCTTGTTTTGACGATTTTACATTGATTTTTTTCTGTGTAAAGAGGCCTTCTAGAAGGTATCCGTACCTCTTCTTTTTCCGCGATGGGTCCTTTGAATATACATACACATTTACAGGACACTTATATTTGTATTATTATTATGTATTTTAATAGGTAAATATATTAAAATTAAATATATTGTAAGTATCTGCATTCGCAGCCTCATTCGCATTCGGAAATATTTAGTTTGACTATTCTGCGCCCCTAATAAATGCATACACATTTTTTTTATTACACTTTTATAATATTTTTAATGAAAAGAAAGAAACAATAACAATAATAAAAAATATTTTCAATTCCTCTGAGATATAAATTCCTTTAATACATATTTAATTTAAACAAAAAAAAACTTAATATTATTAATAAAGCTGTATGTGGAAATAAAAAACGCCACGCTATAAAAAAAATTCTGTAACTGTTCTGGTAGAAATAAAATGCGATACCTATTTGGAGAAATTTTTTCTAGTTTTATGAGCATAAAACAATAAAATTTTTCAATATCTTAACAGAAAAACAGACAGCAAAGAAAACACTGAAAATATGCGTCAAATAATAAATGCAGGCAAATTCATACTTAAAAAATAAAACCACAAACTTGTGTACAGAATTCATTATACCACAGGCTACATTTAAACTACATACACACTCACATATATTATTGTTTTTTATTGGTATTGTTGTTGCTTTTGTTGCTTTTCACTCGTACCATGAATAAATTGTAAACAACCCTAAAGATACAACAAAGAGAGTTGTTATATTTAATCGCAATACAACAAACAACACAAGCCAAGAACAACACCAACAATAAAACAAGAATATTAAACTTGAACTAAACGTTACAACAAATATTATTTAAAGTATACGACAACAACAGTTGTAGGTATAACAGTGTTAATGTGGAAGTAGTCACTCATTCACTTACTCAAGCAGTCAGTCAGTCAATGCCCCCTGCCCCTTTTCTTATTCGCTTATAAAGTTTCTACTCGCAGCTAATAAACTTATATTTTTTTAAACTTGTAGATGAAACAGCTGTAACTTTTACTTTTCATGTACAAATTTTAATCCACTTGGTAACTACGTACTTGTAATAAATTATTAACATTCTTTCTTGCGTATTTGCGGGTACAATAAATCGAAAATATAAACGGTTTTTAGAATAAATACAAGCATCAATAAAACTATTTCAATTATATAGAGCGAACTTGATCAACAAGAGGGTATTAACTCAAAATTTTAAAAGTTTCAGTAGAGGTGAAAAACTGTTTGTGGTTAGATTTTCAAAGAATTTTTTATGATATCCGACTAAATCATAGTAAAAGCTAATTCCATTTGAAAATATATTTACATCGTTTTTCTTTCTGAAACTTCTCAACATCTTTTTTTATATTATTTTGAGTTGTAGCACTTTAGGTGAAATTTTAATAAAGTGTCCAAATGTTTTTTATCAACAAAACAAAACAACATCAACTCAAAATAAAATCAAATTTAAATAAAACAATTTGATTATCTTAAATTGAATAAAGGATCAAATCAAAATAACAGATTTTTTATGAAAATATTGGATGCATTTTTATTTAAACTTTTATATTAACTCAAAATACTACCAGCCGTATTCGTAATGAAAATTTGGCATGAATTAAGCAAAAATTTAATTCATAACACACTAACAAAACTCTGGCTTACGATTTGCTAAACTCTGGTTAACGAGCTGCTAAACGTTTGCCAACTTGTGAAAAACAGCCGTTTAATCTCAAAAAATTTTGTTGTTTTTTTTTTAATTAACTGCTTTTTTTAAGTTTCTTTAATTTATTTAAATTTAAAAAGCTTTTTAAAATGTTTATATGTGAAGGAAAAAATGACAAATTCAGTGATGATTAATGCAAAACGTGTTGCATTTTTAAGTAATACAATGCGGCATTATAAAAATTCAGAGATGATTTTTTAAAAGTAAGCAGATGGGGAAAAGTTCGTTATGAATTAACTCTGTGCCAACAAGCTGCTAAGCGTAACCGGCATTCTAGTTAGCAGCTCGTTGTACGTAGTGTACAAACTGTGGCTAACTTTTTGTTATGAATATGGCTGTACCTTTTTCTGAATATGAAGGTAGACACTACACTTTCACGAAAACAGCCCCAAATGTGGTTTTCGAGATGATAGAATAATCGAAATGCGTTGAAGTTTAATAATAAAATTTTTCAAATTCATTTTTATCCCCTTCAAGTTCCTTGTTAAACACAGACTTGATTTTACTCTATCCGTCGTACAGTGGCTTGTTTTGACTCATTTCGTTGCAAAAATTATAACTTTTAATGTAATGGCAACATTTGATACGAAAAAAAAACAATAATCCATTGTAAACTTTAGCAAACTTAAGTTTTTGTCCAAATTTTACTTTTCGTTCTCCAGCCTTAACAATTAACAAAGATACCATAATTTCTATGCAATTAAAGAACTGATTTTGATCAGTGAGATGTTTCTTGGTATTTGTGGTTATTCAATTCCCAAAATGTTTAAGTAGAATTTTTTATTTATATCACGTCTTTAAGCGAAATGAGGAACTGTGTGTCTTAGCTCATGTTTAGATACCATCGTAATCAAAGTCACCCCCCAACAAAATAATTTTTAACAAACATTTTTTCATTTATTTTGGTCACTTTAATCACATTTTTGTCACAAGCAATCATATTATGGTTAACATAGTCCTCCATTAAGAAGCCCAAACCGAACATGTTATGGTTAAAAAAAGCAACAACTTGTTAACCACCAATAATTGTATGGCATACTATTAACAATAAAATGTTTTTCCTTTCCAAGATCTCAAATAATTATACTATTATTAGTGGTTAGCATATTGTTGTAATTACTGAATATTACATGTTTGTAGGCGACACAGAATACACAGAACTGTAAAAAGTGAAGTGTGAAAAAGGCCCAAATCAGTTGCGAGGGCAGCTTTCGAAGAAAGAGAAAGAAAATGTTTTTTGGTAGTAAAGTGGTAATGTGTAAAAACAGGCCGCTACTATCAACACGAATTGCGTAATCAAAACAAAAAATGCAAAAGGGCAGCTTTCTTAGAAAGAGACAAAAAAAAGGCAAAATCTTCCGTCTCGTGTCAGTTCTGTATATTCTGTGGTAGGCGATCATAATATAGTTGTGGCTTCTTGATAGAGGGCTAATTTAACTAATTATATGGTTGCCGGTGACAATAATATGCTAAAAATAATAATAATGCATAATAATAATTTTCTAAATGGTCATCTCCAAGCTACATGTGCTGAAACAACGTCATAAGTCGAAAATCTCAAATTGTGACTTAATGTCACGAATGCATAGTAAATTATTTTTATAAAGATATTGTAAATAATTTATTACGATAAAAAAAAATAACTAATAGAATCTGGGAATTTATTTCTCATGTTGAGTAACATTTCTTATACAAATTTTCATATTATTCGAATGTGTATTCTAAGTCAAATTACAATCCTAAAAAGCTTTTATACTTTAATAGTCTTATTCCTTCAATATTTCCCAGGAATATTTTGTATGAGGATTGTAATTTGACTAAGAATACACATTCGAATAATATGAAAATTTGAATAAAAGAATAACTTTTTTCTTCCATTATGTGGTGTGTAAAATTAAAACTTTAAAGTCGTTTTATGTTAAACTAATATTTTCGAGTTTTCGTTGCAACAGAAAAATTTATTCTCTCTACGTTTGTGTTAAAATGTTTAATAAATAACCAAAAAAACATTCAATTTAATTCCATTCTTGGGTTAAAAAGGAGAATATTCTATAACGTAATACGTAATTGGCCTCAATTTTATTTTAAATGTGTGTGTTTTTTATATTTCTCCATTTTGCAAAAAAAAAGTGGAATGACCGCACCTTGGCATGTTGTTGTTTTTTATTTTTGAACAATTTATTTTTTTGATGGTTTTCTGTGGTTTGGATGCATCTTGGCAACGATTATTTAAAAATGATTTGCATTACAACTGACAAGTTTTGATACTGGTTTTGTTAAATTTATAAAAATTTTGTATATTTTTTTGTAAGTTTTAAGCAAAAACAACAAGTGTAAAAAAATATTGATGTTATATGTTAAATGAATTTATAAATTTTATTGAAGATCCACAAACAAAAATAAATTTAGAAAAAAATTGTCCGGAAGTTATTTATTGTGTGAACATGTTTGTTACTTGCAAACAAAACAGGCAGGCAGACAGGCAGACGGACGAAATTGTACAAGTATACATATGTACCCACTCTCTCCGACATTGTATATACAATGTATGTATGCACATATATTTTATATATGTACAAACTAATAATGACAAAGACGACAATAAAAAAATTTTTCATTGCAAAATAACAAGAAAAAACAAAATAAACTTGAAATTTAATACAGGGTATTTTTTTTTGTTTTGTTTGAATCTTGGCAATTGCTTCAGATACTTTTTAAGTATCTGATATTTTTCAAGTATGTGGTAGTCAAACAAATTTAATCTAAACATGTTTAATTTTTTTTAACTAAATAAAGATTCAATTATTATATCAAACAAGTAGAAAAAAAGTTGGGAAAAAACTTGCAATTTTCATTTAACCTTATTAAGTATCCGTAAGATACGCATTAGCTATGCATAAGCACAATAAAATCGACAACAACAACAATTGAATCACACAAATTACAATAACCACAGCAGATAGCACAAGGCATAACCATACAATTAAAATATCTACTATGTATAAACATTACAAATACACAGATATTTAAATAGTCAAGATACTTGTTCGAGTTTATTTTTTTATTGTTTTCATTTTAATTGCTTTAAAAGAGTATAATGATGAGAAGGTTACTGAGAGCCCACCACTAACTTAAACAAAACAATGTAAAATTATTTAATCACAGAAAAATCAAATCATCTTAAAGAGAGCAAGAATAAACAAATGAGAACATATTTGTATTTTTTTTTTGTATAAACAAAATGCAAAAAACGACAACCTTTAAGATACACAAAAATGTATTTCAAAACAAATCAAACCAACCCACAGTGGTTCCAAATGCTACTTTTGTAAATTTCAAATAGAGCTGCAAAACAATCGATAGTAGCGAAAATTGTATTGTTGGCGGACAATCTATAGGGTTTGTTCGATATCGCTACTATCGGAAAATTTCTCTCATAACCTGGCATTTTTTTTAAGAATATTTAATTTAGTGAATTAAAGTAACAATTTAGTAACGAATATAAAAAAAAATTTACAGTATAAGCAACATATAACACTGAAATTTAAAGGTAATATAAAGGCTGGTCTTGTATACTCCAAAAACATTTTCTGTAGAACAAGTTGGAAAAACTTTATCATTTTCCACCACCTACATAGTACATTCATATGCTAGGACACAATTGAGTCGTACGTCGTATGAACCTAGGACGTAACGCCGTAAATACTTTAAAACACGCTTCGATTACCCACAATGCCGTCGTAACCGCATTTTGTTTTCCTTTAAATATAATATTAACAAAAATTCAAATTTATTCAAATTATTGTTTAATTTTCTATCCTTTTATTTTGTTATCAATTATTCAATTTGAAAACACAAAAATAATTTCATTTTATATTTTGAATTTTTCTTTTACTACGACAATACGGTCGTAGCCAGTGTACCATATAGAATTAGATCTAAGTCGACGTTTCACGTAGATACGCTTTTACTTTTAGGCCATCTATTGTGCGCCTTTGTATAAAATATTATACGTTTTAATTTGTCGTCGTATCTACGTCGTTCCTCCGGTAAAATATTATTTGCTTTGATTTGACAACGTATCCACGTCGTACGTTACTACATGCATACGGTGCAATTGTGCTTATAAGGATAGAAGTTACACGGACAAACAATTTTGATACTATCGATATCTTTAAAGATAACTTTCGAAACAATCGAATGTGCCGACTATCGGCTGTTAAGGAGCTCTAATATCAAAGGTCAGAACTAGCAAGTTCTCTAGTTTATTTCAAGTCGCAAGAGTATTCAGTGGTTCGGTGGAACTATGAGAATTCGTTTCTTCGATTTTCGGTAATATCTACATATGTGTAAAAAAGAGGTGGAGATCATGGTTTAACTATTTGTCTTTCCATAATTCTGAATATATAAAAAGTTTTTGATTGTCTACTTCTATAAGTTACAAAACTTTGATGCCAATTGTTACCATTTTATCACATATTGTTTGTCTAAGTCTAAAATTTTTTAATAATTACCTTTTAATACAAATTTTTTTAAATATTTACCTTTTTTCGTTACAAAAAATTTGGGCTTTAAATATTTGTATAGTATACAAATATTTTTTTGTTCCAATTATCTACACGATTTAACGTCTGAAATCTTATTAAAAGTTATTATTGAAAAGATAAAAACTTTTGCAGCATTTACACGCTGATTTTTAAAACATGTTTTTTCTAAGTTTCTTAAATTTTTTTTAAATTTTGTTTTAAACATCGAAAAAACAAATGAAAATAAAAAAGGTAGCAAAATTTGAAATAACAGTAAAAGAAAACTGAAAAACAAACGAATAGAATTTATGTTTTTTTTTCTACCCATCCTATAGGTACATGTCTAAAAAAATCATCGTAAAAATACCGTCTATGACTTTTGAAATTTAAGTTTTTTTATTATTTTAATACAGAAGACAAGACAGTTTTATATGTACATCATGTCATAATTAAAACAGTTATTTCTTTCAAAAAACAAAAAATATGTTTTTGAAACCACTGTTCATCTGTAAACAAGCCAAACAGACGTCAGACCCTGACAATCAGCTGTTTTCAGCATGTTTTGATTTTTAAATCAAACGCAAACTTTTTCTCTCTTCTTCTCAGCTATAATGAGAATCGAAAATAAAACAAAACAATTGGTGGAGGAGAGTGAAAAGAAATACTAAGAGAAAAATACAAATTTAATAATAATAATAAAAGAGTAGAAATTTGCTATCTGTGAGATACTAATGCTCTTAATCTTTCTCTAAGACTCAAACAAATTTCTTCTCAATTAATTAACTTTTATAAGAGAGCTGTTAAAAAGTTTAAATTTTAATTGCTTAACAGCTTTTGGTGGAAACCACTTTGTTAAACGTTAGTCTCATGAATAAAACAATTAAACGAAATGTATATTGTATCTAATGAATACAATTTTACGGTTGTTTTCAAACAGCTGTTTACTTTTTGAAATTTTTGCTCTTTTTTGATAAAAAAAAAACAAACAAACAAACAATCTCAGAGAATTACCTCAGTAAAAAGAGCCAAAAATCTTAAATACTTGTATTACGCTGAAATCAGTTCAAATACAAAGAAACTAAAAATAAATACAATAAATAAAAAATTTCTTATCAATTGTTTTTCATATATTTTTTCATTTTAAAAATTCAAAAAAACAAAAAACAAAAATGTCTTTCTTGTTTTGTTTTATTTATTTGCGTACTCTGTTCTACGAAAGCTTTATGTATATTTAATAGATATTGTCGCTTTTTGTAAACATTTCCTATTAATTCATGGGGTTTTTTTCAAGTTTTGCTGACGACCTGTAAAAATTGTTATTTAAAATGAAACTAGTCGCTTAAAATCGAGAAAAAATAACATTAAGATAGAAATAAACAGAAAATAAAAGAAGAAATATAAATTTTTGTTACTTTGGGGTTTTTTGTTGTTGCTTTTGTTGCTGCTGCTCAAGTCAACTTGTTTCGTTTCAAAAAGTATGATACAAAAAGTAGTAGTCGTAGTTGTATCTGTAAGTACGTGAATGTCTGTATGTATTTATATGTACATATATCTATACAACATGTAGCATGTTTCTGTGTGTGAATGTTTGTTTGCAGTACGGAAAGTATGTTTGATGGTTGTTTTATTTTCATTTTTTTTTCTTGTGCTATTTTGTAAACTGAAAAGACATTGAACACCACTTTTTGTGCACAAAACAGGGGTTTAAAGGAGAAAATCGTTGTTAGAATAAGTCTAAAGGCTTTTTGTCCTTTAGTATTATTAATACCAAATTATCTAAGTGAATGTGTTTAAGATTTTTGTAATATTTCCCTTTTAAAGCAGACCTTAAGACATGTGAGAATACTTAAGATATGTTTTTTCATTGAAGAAGGTACATTGGAAAATAAGTTAAGGATCTCTTAAAGTAGATATATTGAAAACAATCGGAGTCGGTTTCCAAATATACTGTTATAATTTTGGAGCGTACATTAAAAACGATACCTTAATAGTACACATAATTTTAAGAAATCGCCCATAAGTTATTAAGCATGAACGTAAAGATCATTATAGAGCATAAAGGTACCCCAACTAGACAATTAAAATTTTTATGCATGGAGTTAAATAATTATTATTTAATGCTTTCGCAAGCCATGAAGCATTTCGCTCAAGAAGTATACTAACGGAGACTTCAACCAATTTTCAGCCCGGTGCAGTGCCACCGGGGACTACTAACTCCCGTGGCACCAAATAGAATCTCTGGTCAGCCGCGCTCGCAAGAGATCGCAAAGATCTCCTGCGATCTGTCAATTTCGGATTCTTGTCGAATTGACTGCACCTGATTATGTCCCGGAAATGAAGCACCCCGTGACGATCAAGTTCAATAATATAATGATTGACAGTTATTTTTCCTGGTTTTAACAGTAGTTCCAATGTTACTTACAAACGTGTATAAATATAGTATATTCTTTAAATATGGCTGCTTTTACCACTCTCGAATATTTTGTATATCACCTATTTCGGACTGTACGACCCGAAATATTTAGTGCAAGTGAAGATTTGGGGCGAAGGGTGTATACATTTTTGAAATTTAAGCAACCCAATATAGCTGCTTCAAAAAGCACGCAGGAAAGATCGTGAGCATGGCTTGGGCAAATCAAAGAGAATATCGTTTCTAAGAACTTTAACCAGTATCTACCAAACACACATGATTTAACATTCATGTTAATCCCCAGCCTATACCTTGGCTGGGCCCGATTATTAGAGATAACGTTACCAAGATGTCGGTGCACTAGCATGTCTGTCTGCAATAAAAAAGTGAGATACTTTATTATTACAAATTTTCCAACTATTGAAAGCAAACTTGAAGTAATTTTGAGCAGAAGGTATTGAAATTCGGTAGAAGTTACTGCTTTGAATGCTTATCCGAGTTTTGCTGTAGTCTTCACTTGGTTTTTTCCCTAAAGCTTCGTTTGTCCTTTAGTTTTTTTATGATATAAATACGCCCTTATTTATAAAATTAAACTTCGCAAAAAAAAGTGCAATGGAAGCACAAAGAATACATTCTTTGGGATTTTCCTCAATATATAACATGAAATAGTCTCGTATACACCACATTCAGTCAGTATATTTGCCTGACTATATGACGGTATACATTAATATACAACGACTTTCAAACATCTATCTATCCATACAAACGTATCTCTATTCGTTTATCATTGTAAATTTTATATTTTACTTATACACATAAAGACTTTAGCGTTAAACATAGAAATAAAAATTCAACAAGAAGAAAGAAATAAGAAATACAAATACAAAAACCAACAACAACAACTACGGCAGAAAGCAAAAAAGAAAAGAACTGAAAAAAATGGAAAAAAGTATCTCACAAATAGTTTGATAATCAAGCGTGTATTACTGACGAATTTTAAATACAATGACATGCTTATTTGTTTTAATGTCTATTTATGTTAAATACAATAAAATTAAATAAATTGAAACGGAATGTAATGAAATGAATAGAAAACGCCGATTAATTTTTCATTTTGGCAATTCATAAATTTAGTAAAATTTTTTTATTTATTTAATTCATGGCTGTGGAGTCGGAGTTGGGGTTTTTGCACCGAAGTCGGAGTCGAAGTACGCACAAAAATTCGCGACTCCCAATCCGAAATTTTTCAGCATAAAAATTTTTCTAATATTTGCCAAAATAAAAAAATTATTTAGTTTTATTTCTTCGACTTTTTGAATATTATTACTTCACAATAAATCTTCAAGCTCAATGTCGCTTTTATATAAAAAAAATATTTATTATTATTTATCTCAATGGACAAATTCTTCATGGATTTAGGAAATTATCTAAAGTTGCAATAAAATATCTTATAGTCCCTGCTACTTCGTTTCCTTCAAAAAGGTACTTCTCAATTCTTCAAAAACTGTCATCTTAAATAACGTGCGCACATACATACATACGTCTCATACGTTCAATAAAGTAACAAAAACAACAAACTATAGCCTGATACAACACTAGTTAACTAGTAATATCGGTAGTATCGATAGTGAAATCTGAACTATCGATAAATATCAATGACAGCCAGCTAGCCAGACGGTGGGCATCGCTAGATCTATACAAAATGTGATCGGCATAATAAAACCAATAGTTTTACGTGCTACAATCCCCCTATACTATTAAAAATTATATTTAAAAAACCTTGGCATTCCCTTACTACGATGCAGGTTTGTAACAGCCGTACCTAAACAAGAGCGGAAAGCTTTTTTTAGCTTTTAAAAATTTTCATGTCCATACAATTTGTATGGAGCATCCCTAAATTGGAATTAGAAAATCCGCGTTTAATAGTGAAGTTGGCCGCAATTGTTAATAAATAATGGCAACTTAGCTGTTTTTTCAATCTTGCGGTTCTTCTCTTCTTTTTATTTCTTTTATGTTGGTTTTATTAAACAAGAAAGTCAACACTACTGTTTGTGACACAACGTTAACGCTGCTGTTTAGGCATTGCATATCAGCGTAAAAGCTAAGCGAAAGAAAACGTTCCGCCTTCCGCGCTTGTATAAATGTGGAACACTCGCTTACATTGCTCACATCTAACATCTACCATTAAACAAAAACGTCACCATATTTGAAAAAATGGTTGTTATACAAGAGTGTCAAAATTTAAAAGGAAAAACATAAAAATGTTTTTGAAGTTCAATTTTGTTGAAAATATAAAAACTACTAAACAAAAAAACATTGCAATAAAAGAGACAACTTAACAAATGAATACGCTGCTTTAATCTTTTTTTTCAATGATGCCATAATAATAATAGAACTTATTGCCACATTTCTAGTGATGACACTAAAATAATCGAAAGATGTAGAGTGGAATAAAATGAGACAGGAATGGAATGTTAACATCTTCGCAAATTGTGGCAAATTGATCGTAGATGTTCGACATTCATCAGTGTAAAAAGGCTATAAAGAACTGCTAAAACAAAAATATAGTTAAAACGACCACTTTTTGTAAAACTTTTACATTTCTTATTGGGAATGTTTTGCATTAAAATCATAATTCTATTAGTTACTTAAATTATCAAAAATATTTATTGTATTCCAATGAAATCTTTATTTGCCCGCTGGTTTGTCTCAATTAAGAGAAAACTAAGCAAAAAAATCAAAATATCTCGAAACTTGACGGAAACAATTTTCAAATTATTGATAAATTTGTGATCAGCGTCCTAAACTTGTATTACAAGAGGAAGTCTTTTCAATTTGTATAACAGAGTGTGGTAATGGCTCAATAAGTAAATAATAAAATTATTTTAAATTAAAAGCAGATTTAATGAAATTGTGAAACATTAAAAACAATTTCGTTTTCATTTTAATTACACGAAACAAAACCAAACATAAACGCTATCATCCATATCGGCAGTGTAGTCATAAAGATACCGAATTTAATTTCATTAAATAATTAAATTGTAAAAGTTTTAAGTAGTTTTTTTTTCAAGTTTTAGTTGTTTTTGTTTATTAACTGCTTTAAAATTGAACATAATTAGAGAAAAAAAGCTCTTCGATGTTGAAAAAAACAACATTTTTCAATTTAAACTTTTTAGTAAAGTTTTTTAAAAAAAAGTGCGTGAGAAAAACATATTCACACACACACACATACACACATTAAGACCTAAATGTTTTTTTTCTTTATCAAATTCAACTGGGACACATTTAAAATTCCAATACTGAACGAAAAAAAGTAATAACAATAAATTATTCACTCAAACACAAATTAATAAAATCGAATATTTTTTGGATATAACGACAGACAGTCAGTCGGTCGATCATTAAAGAATCAATTTTCCAAACCAAATTTTAAGAAATTTATCATAAATATTTTTCTTCTTGATCAATCTGTCTTAGTTTTGAAGAAGTCAGTGAAGCCATATTCAGTCAAAATGTTTAGTTGATCTAATCGAATTTAATTTTTTTTTAAAATTTATTTTAACCATTTGTAAATTTAGCTTGTCTTCTATTCTAGTCGTTTAAGCAAAAAATTAACTAAATGAGAAAGTACAGTTGGTTAAGCCAGACAATATGAAATCCTACAGACACATTTTTAAATGTGTACACTATTTGGGACTTATAAGCAATCATGGAGTTATTATTAGTTCTGGACCTACCATTAGAAAATTGTGCCTTGAAATTGTAGCTATTATGTAGTTATCATCGCTTATACATACACGCAGATAAAAAATATGGTTGGGCATGGTTACGGCATCTACATTAACATTTATTGTAACAATATATTGTCGTCGTACACAAAATTTTTTATTTTCATTTAATATCAGCAATATTGTAGTTACTGCAAACATTTCAATGTTTATCGCAATTATAAATTTGAGTATGTTTCTCTGAAAAATAATTATTTTTCTAACAACTAAATAATGATATCTTTGAAAACATATTATGTTACTCACAACCATTTCATGATATTTAAAAGCCAAAACATGATAACTTTCTAAACATGTAATCATAATATGTTTAAAATGCAATCAAAATATCTCTAGTAATATTTTGTTATCGCCATTTGTAAAATAATTTTGCATCAGTTGTGGCGTTTGTTTTACGTAGACCTATCGAATTATTTGTTAGTGAGTGGTTTAACAATTTAAAAAAAACCAAGTTTAAAGAAATTAAAAAAATGGTAATCGATGCAAAAAATTTTCATTTTTTTATTGATGTGAAAGTGGTGCTGTATCATAATATGATAACTATTAAACTTATTATGATTAACATGACAATAATATTATTACTTCTTAACTTATAAGATGAGCATGACAATAATATGGTTAACAATAATATGATTAACAGGATAAGAATATGCTTAAGGGAAAATTATTGTGATGTAATATTAGGAATATATTTGATCATAATAATATGATTCAAAAAAACAATCGTAATATGGTGACTACAATCATAAATCTTATCACAATATGTTGCGCTTAGAATATTTTTACCACGTTCTTGTTTTTTCTTTGCGTGTATATAGCAATACAATCATTTATGTGATATTTTCATAGAAGCTGTTACCATCGAATGAATCGAACCGTGTTACAGATGTTTTGATTTTCCATTCAAAATGCATTGAAAAAGGTGTGGCCAGACTAATGAATAAGATGAAGCATCAAACTAAATCCAAATACAAACATAATTTGATGGTTCACGAACACAAAGACACTTGTATGGGCTTATGTGAAACTACGGACCGGTTCCCATAATTTTCAATAAATTTCGTCCTTATGAAAATTAAACCGTATATACCAAATATCATCAAATATTTTCTTGAATTGTGACCTGCACTATCCGCAAAATTTTAACATGTGCAGCCAGCTTGAAATTTGTGTATGCCACTTAAAAGAAATTGAAGCTTCCAATACTTTATGGCTTTAAATTGTAGATATAAAAAATTAAGCTGATAAGAATCGTAGCACTAGCTCCTGCCACTGGTTATTGGTAAGAAAGTATCTATGATCACAAAGCTTTAAGGTCCAAATAGCGTGACGGAAGCGCCGGGGTTGCGGGTTCGATTCCCGCCAGTGACTCTGGTTTCTTTCCTGCCGACAAGCGAAGAGCTTCGCGGGATTAGCTTAGGAAAATTAAAAAAAAAAAAGAATCCAACCCGGTAACATTAGAACCTGGACTGAATGCTCCTGGACTGTTGATACTTCTTTGTGGCGGGCATTAGTCGGCTAACGGAACTTTTTGTATATCGTAGCTATTCGCTAAAGATTAAAATGTATATTAGTTCCGGCTCCAATGCAAGCATTGTTAAGGTATGCTCACATTTAGTATATATTTTGCGAAAAAATTAGAAGAAACCGAAACAAAATTGATCACCGTTTAACTTTTTGTTTTACACATTTTTAATGGTTCACAAAACAATAATTCTGAAAAAATGGTCGTTGAATGCAACTTAAAAACTTTAAACGATTTTTAATCATTCATGGATATATATATTATAATTTCATGGATTTCCTAGAAAATGTTAAGGACAAAACACTAATTGAGGTCGGTCATACATTATCAGGGAAACCTGAAATATGCTCTAAAAATTGCGTTTTCGGCGCATTAAATATGCAGTAAAAACTTGAAAATAAGCCCCGAAAATTGTTAAAAATATGCCCCAAAAAATTAAAAATTGCTAATATGAAAACAAAGTATTCAACAATTAAATAACAGTACCTTTTAATAAAAACAATCCTAAAATTAAAATCGGTACAAGTCAACCACGAAGAAAATAGACTAAATAATTAAAAGAAATTAAGTAAAAGTCAGTAAATTTAAAAAAATCAGTTAATTAATTAAACCAACATAAGTGTTTGACATTAAACGGCTGTTTTTATGAGTTTGGTAAGTGTGTTATGAATAACTGTTTGCTTACTTCATGCTAAATTTTCATTATGAATACGGCTGTTAAAGTAAAAAAAAGACCAAAACCTCGACAATTTTTTTTAGTACTTGAAAATAGTAAAGGTCGAATAAAATACATATTGTATATGATATATTTATATTTTTAATAAATATGTAAGTGCATAATATGCACATTATGTATGTAAAAATGTTTATTGAATTAGTTTTAATTTCGTATGAGAACTTGATATAAAAAGGAGCTTTTAAATGATTATTTTAATCGAGGTTTTTATAAATGCGTTGATGGCGCATTTATCCGGGTTATCGGTTAAATGATTCGCCGTTTAAATGCGTAGAAAACTGAACATTTTTCGATGCGCACTTAAGCGGGAACTACTGTATACTTTTTATTGTATTTTCCTTAACCAACAACAAATTAAATTTACTTTTCAACATTATTTAATGACTTCATTTTAACAGACTTCTTCTATGACTTAAGGTCAAGTTAATTTCACCAAACGAGTATTTAACTAAAAAAAATGAAGATAAAACATAATAAATTATGTGTAAATTGCATGTTTTTAGAAATCATTTGATTATATGTAACTCTCGGTCTGTATGTGATTTCTTTAATAGTTTTCTTTGCGTTTAACGCAGGCAAAAACGATTTTAAATCTGACGAAAAAACTGTGTCTTTGCACAATTTTTGTTTTAATAGCAAAAAAGTTTAAAAAAAAATACAAAGAAAACTTGTTTTAAAATTTAAATGCAACTTAAAAGAAGAGAAAAATTAAAAAACAAGAGGCAAGAAGATACGAGTAGTTAAAAAGTGCTTAAAGAGCAATTCACTCACTCGTCGTTACAAAAAAAGAAATCAAGTAACAAAAACAAATGTTTGTAAAAATATTTACGTACCTACACGAAAAAATAAGAAAAAAATAATAAAATTAATTAACTGCTCGTAATGCCAGAAATTAATGAAACTGCAAAAGAAACACTTAAAGATTTTTAAAATGCTTAAATAAATTAAAAAAAAAAAAAATTACATGAATGAGCGATAAGTGGGTGTCAAAGGTCAAATAAATAAGTTAAGAAATTCTCGTTGAAGAATGTTAAAAGATTTAGTTGCAAAAAATCTTTGATGGTTGACCTTGAGCTGGAAAAAGTCCCTACAAATAGAATTTTAATTGTAATTCAAGCCAAAGTTGTCGTATATTTTTTGTTCACCCTAATTGACATTTATTTTTATGACAAATAAATATTGGTTTATGTACCTCTTCAATTCCGTAACGGCTTATTTTAAGGATAAAAACAAATTAAGTTATCTTAGAGCAAGATAAAGCATTTTTATGCCCAATTTTCAGGATAGTATTTAAATCTATATTAAGTTAATTTTCATATAAACTTTAATCGCATTAAAATACAGATTGATTTTTTGAGTTTTATTTGAAAAGTCTTATTTAATTAAGATAAAAGTATGGTAGCGCTAGTAAATACAAACAAATAAAAAACAGCTGAATATTATTGCTTTGCCCGTTGTTGTCGCATTGTTGTCATATTGAGGCCACCTTGCTAAGTTATTCCAATGGAAACTTGAATTTAATTTAAATGTTTTTGTTAAGTGTTTAGTGACGAAAATAATTTTGCATTTAAAACGATTTGAAACATAAATGTGTTATAATATCAATCCTGAGAATTGGCCATTAATCATACGAAACAATCAGTAGTAAAAAATATTAAGTTCTGACCCGACCCGGTTGGTAGAAAACTTTTAATATACGAACTTTGAAAATTTACATAAGCGCGATTGATATCCACTCTTCAAAAGGCTCTATTGTGCTTGTTACGATTTCTGGATGATTGAAATCTTCTTCGAATGTCGGATAAACTGCATTGCTATTGGACAATCATTTTAGGCTGGCAAGATCAAGATAGTTGTGGTTTCTTATCGGGGTTGCCAGCTTTTATGAAATGCATAAAATTTTTTTATAAAAAAATTCGTGAATCTTAGGGACTTCCTGTCTTGACGATTCCTTTAATGGACAACTACGTTAATTAACAGAGGAAATCATACACGTGGCGTAATCTTGTATTCTATAATTTTGGTTACACCGTTCTGATGGCATAAAAGAGCATTTCGACATGGATATTCGTTTTTGATATCGATTTTTAAGATGAAAAATTGTTAACTCATTTTGGTAGCTTTTATTTAGGATCCTCTATTAGACGAAATAATTGTGTTTGAAACAAGTTTTTTGTAATCGCTGCACCTGCTTTTAACATCTTTGATTCCACCGAGTAGACAGCATTGTCTTCAAGCTGTGGATATTTTGCTTTAGTCACGATATTCTGTTTAGCCGATCTTCATAAACGATTTTCGGGTTATCATTATATTTCTGAGTTTCATTTCTCTCAAAAAGCACATTCAAAATCTGCCAATTTCCTTGCTATTAGATGAATTCAGCTACAACGTTTTTGAATAACATATTGCCTAATTAGCTTTCCATGATTCTGCAAACACTGCTTCCGTTTGACATGAGTCTCAATTCAAGAATACATCCGCGTTTTTTTTTTTTTTTTGTTTTTAAATTTGTTCGGCCGGGCGTGACTCTCCTTAAAAAATTAATCATTTAACATTTCTTTAAAAAAATGTAAGTTCATATTACCGCAAATAAAGTTTCAAAAAGTTTTGTCATTAAGCTTCAACAGAATGATACATAAACAAGCCAAGTAACCGTATTTTTACGTGCAATAATTGTAAAAATGGTTTTGCTCGCAAAAATACTACTAACGCAATCCAGTGAAAACCCATTGGTGTTAAGTCATAAAGGCAAATAACAAAAAAATCGTATTTGCCAGTTTATTAAAATTTATATTTTTCTGTAACATCTGCTCTTATAGTGTCACACTGTACACATGTATGTAGGTACATTCTTAGGTACTAAAGTACCTGAATTTTACAACGTACAAATTTATAAAGAAGCTAATTGTACGATTTTTTACAATCAGTATACAGACATACATATGTATAGCTGTATGTACCCTGTAGGAAATCTCACTAGTGAATCGGTACTGATTCACTACTCACACAATCACCAGTACTAGTGACTTTTTATACCCCAGACAATGTTATTTACTATAGACATTTAACATGTGCGTGTCATTGAAAATCTACTACTGACCTTTGCACTATTGACTATGTAGTTCCTTTGGGACCATATGTAGACATTGCAACCAGAGAATCACTAGTACATTTTAGAAAATCTAGTCTACACTTTTGATACTTTTTCAAAGTAGATGTCGAAATGAAAATGGGGTTTTTAACATTAAATTATTTTATTGACAAAAAAAAAAACAGTTAAGATACGAATTTATAACAAATTTTTCTTCTTATTAACGACAAATATAAAAGTATAGACACTTCGGTCACAATGCCGCCAAAAAGTCACCAAAATAGTCGACAAAACTGGTGACTTGGAGACACTTGAACCCAGGATTCCTTCAGGGTATGTATGCAAACATATTTTGTATCTGTGTAATAAAAGTACACTTGTGTTTGTTTCTTTGTATGCATACTGAAATTAAACAAACAAAACAATTTCGTTATTTTAGGTTTCTTTTCTTTCCCACAAATTACCACATACTCGTTCATATAGGTACACATACTTACATACATATGGGGGATTTCATGTCAAGTGACCCAATTTTTAAATCGATGTCTTCCGATTTAGACGAAATTTGCACCAAGGTTAGTCCAATTGGATAGTAGCTAAACATTGAAAAACCCTCGTCTAGTTAGGGTTAGAAATTATTTTTTTATGTGCTAAAATGGAGTTAGCATATTAAGCCGACGATATGTTGTTGACTAGTTGCATATTAATTAAGGGCCAACGGTGCATTTGCTTTCGGGAAAATTAGTAACGTGGCCTAACAAATAGACGTTTAACAGTTTACAAACGTCTGTCTTGTCTCATCAATCCAGTCAATTACACACTGATCTTTTTTATTGCCCTTAATAAATTGACACAAAAGGGCCTGTTGTTCGACCGCTTTAGGCAAAAATGGACGGAAAAAGTTCATCATGCCGAGAAATCTTTGTAGATTACAAAAAAATTGGGTGACGATAAATACGCCGAGTTCAATATATTTTATGACGTAAAACGGTACGTTATTAAAAACGTATCTCAGCAAAGCGTAGCTCAGCTACGTTTTTATTCAAATTATTTTTAATTTTGACCGGTGTATCAAATTAAAGAGGATTACGGAAAGGGAGGGGCTTCAAATAAGAGGTAATTAACTCTGCTTTCGTAATCTTTAAACAAAATTTATGAAATATAAATTTTTCTGTGAATTATAAGTTAAGCTCAAGGTCAGTTTTTTTATTTTTTATTTATTAAAAAAAAAAAAAAAAAAAAATGTTTCCAATATTTCGAAATCCACTGGATCTCATCTTCAGGGTAAAGAGGAACAATAATAAAAAACACGTCACAAACGGTTTTAGATTTAAAAATTGCACCGTAAATTGTAAAACCGTTTGTGACGTGTTTTTTTATTATTGTTCCTCTTTACCCTGAAGATGAC
The DNA here is from genome assembly GCA_949318255.1 of Pollenia labialis. NCBI lineage: Eukaryota > Metazoa > Arthropoda > Insecta > Diptera > Polleniidae > Pollenia > Pollenia labialis. Next base: position 42,899,724 of record OX439142.1, on the reverse strand, counting down.
ATCATGTGGATTTCGAAATATTGGAAACATTTTTTTTTAAAATAAATAAAAAATAAAAAAACTGACCTTGAGCTTAACTTATTATTCACATTAAAATTACAACAAAAGGTTTGAAATTTTTCTATTCTTAAAAAATTCTTCAAATTTTGGCTGGTGTATCTGGAAGAGATTTTTTAAATTGCGACCGAACCAAAAAAGATTACGGAACGGGAGGGGATTCAAATTGGTGCGAATTTCATCCCGAGCGGAAGACATCGATTTAAAAATTTGCTCACTTGGCATGAAATCCCCCATATGTACATAACTATGTTTTTTATTGCCTCTTTATTAATGATTTGCAAAGTTTTTGCGGTTTTTTAAAATTAACACTTACAGCCAGTCAGTCAGTTTACTTTAAACTAATTTGATAATCGAAATTTTCAATAATTCTTTAAAGAATTTAAAAATTATAGCAGTCATACAAATTTCGATTACTTTTTAAATTTAAGTTAAGTTATTGCACACTAAATATGTATATCTACGGCTTTTTGACAAAACATTTGAAGTCGAGATAAGATAAAAAAGTTTTTAAAAAAACTCGGTGAAAACAATTATTTTTATTAAATAATAAAATAAACCAAAATTAAAGAAAAGTTACATTTTTAATACAAAATTTTAAAAACGTAAACAAAAATGTTTTTTTAATTATAATTCGTATGATTAAAACCCTTTTTTTAAAATTTTTGAAATTTGACTTAAGATGTTTTGTCAAAACACCACAGATATGTATTTGATATTATTTTAAAAACATCGATTTAAAGGGTGTCCGAAAAGTAACGCAAAATTTAAATAAACTGCTAGTAAGGCAAATGACAGCTGTGGAAAAGAGATATCTGCCTTAGGGCAGTCAAACAATGCGTTTAAAAACCGCCACCGAATGTAAGCGCAACCAACACACCCAGGTAGCAATTAAAGTGCATAATTCGGTACTGTAGTAATCTAACCTCTAGCAGCTTCTGTTGAGTAGCAACAGCACCTATAGAAAACTCTCCCTAAGGGCGACTTCCATCAAGTGGTAAAAATAAGTCCTTAAGTGGGATTTTCAGGAGCTACCTTACCTCAGCTTTGGGTAGTAAGCTACAACCACCACGTCATCCCCGAAAGTATTATGTCAGCGGTCAAGAAAAACTTCCGAAAAGACAATTTCCCTGAAAGACATGAAGCATTTCCCGCAAGAAGCGGGTGCCATGTCACTCCTGGCTCCTGTGCTACGAGATAATATCTCTGGTCAGCCGCGATCGCAACGGATTCAGGAGATCTCCTGTGAACTGTCAATTCGACCAAACCCACGTATTTACTGCACCCGACTATGCCCCCGAGGATGCAACAGTAAAAGATGTAATATCCTCATTCCAAGCAAGGTGAACTCGTTATATAGATTTTTAAAAACTAAAAAGCAGATGCTTGACTTTTGGGGCAAAATATCATAAGGGATACAGTACAGTTTTACTAAATGGTTTGCTTCATCGCTAAAGCCATCATATGACAAAACTTTTCGTTTTAAATGAGATAGATCTTCCCGAAAATTGGCAGAGTGATTTTTGGAAACTGTGAGAGACATTCTATTAAAATAGCATTATTCGTTACGGTTTTAGGCAAACAAAAGTTTTTTTTTTCGATAGTGGGCTTTATATGGGGCCTATGGTTAATTTTGGACTGTACTTCACGTAATTTGGCACAGTGCTTTCTAATCTTATGAAACTATTACACGCCCTATTTACTTAAATGGTACAGGTAATCCTCGAGTTACGCGGTCTGTTGGGACCGAAGAAAGCTCGTTTAAATCAAATTCGCAGAAAACAAGGTTCAAGTCAAAACGATAGCATAATTCATAGAATTTAAGACACCAAAGAATTCTGTTATCCGCCTTTGTTTTTTCTCCATTTCTATTTATTTGAAAAGTTCTTGATACGGTGCTAACGAATTTTTAATGGAACATACAAATTAAGCTGATCATTTAGCTAAAGGATCGTTTTGAACAAAAGCGCGTAATTCAAAAAAATGGTTGCTTTTATTGATCCGTGTTATAGATACATCGCGTAAATCAAGTACCGTGTAAATCAAGTGATACCTGTATTATATATGGTTTAAGGCGTACTTAAAATAATAGGATCGATGGGAGCATATACATATATATCCACAGTATTTTCCGAGAGTGGGCTTTGTATCAAAATTTGAATTCGGTCACCAATTTATGTTAGTTTTTGTAACAAAAATATAGGCAACCATAATATGGTTATGGCTTCTTGATGGAGGACTAATTTAACCATAATATGGTTATCGTTGATTATGATATGGTTAAATCAAAATTAATATATTTGAAATTTTCTTTAAGAATAGTTTTGTTAGAGGTAACCATACATAACATGTTTTTACTTTGCGTGTACTAAACCGAATATGCTAAATTTCGGTGGCATTACATAACGTCCAGTGTCATAATGTCCATGGACTCCAAAAAATGTCACAGTGTCCATGGACGTCCACGTACGTAATGATAATGCATGATGGACGTTATGAACCGCCACCTAAATTTCAATCCCACGCTGCTGAGGAGAACTGACACCATTATTGTTCTTTTCTATCGAGTGTTTCGAAAAACTTGCAGCAATGACCCAGAAATTACTACTAACTGGAGTCTTATATGAATATCAAAAAAGTTTCACACGGAATGATAGACTAAGTATTCACTGATGGCGGTGAAGAGTATAAAAACATGATAATTAAATATTTCATTTGTGGGCATTGAAGTGATAATTAAAAATTAGAGGTAAAAACTTGATCATTTTGCTTGAAATACATACAAATGAAGAACAGAAAAAAGAAGCTAAAAATTTAATTTGTTGTCGAATCATGTTCAGAAAACTACAATTAAAAGTCAAATTGAACATAAACACCATATCAACAACAACATAAAGAGCAGCAAATAAGATTTCAAAAAAAAAAATGTAAGTAAAAACGAGGAAGATAAGCTAAAGAAATAAATTAATTGACAACACTTTGCTGAATCACCCACGACGACAACGACTACGACACGTACCTGAAATATGCGTTGAAATTCATTTTCACATTAACAAGACATAAAATGATAAATTCAAAATTTGTTTAAGTATCTTTGAGATACATTCATCGCGCTCGTCGTTGGATGCGTGTTCGTTCGACTTTTGTTATTGTTGTTGGTAGTTTTTTTTCTTTTTTGCAGTAGATTTTATTTCAGTATCTAATTGGTTTATATGCTTGATTTCAGTCAAATGTTGGGTCAATTTGATAAACAATGCGTGTGTCATTGTCTGACCCTTAAATTTCATTGAACCTGGTTTGGTATCTTTTTTGTTTTCTAGTTGTCCGTCCAACGTCTTTGTCCCTGTTTTTGCTTTAGTAGATGTTGTTGTAATGAATTTTACTTCTGTTGTGTATTTTTCTCTGATTATTTCATTTGATTTTGTATTTTTTTTTATCACATTTCTTCAATCATTTTCAGTATTTAACCAAAACGATTAATGCCTAATGCCCGACAGGAATAGCTTCACTAAATGGCTGCCCAACTCGCCCGCTGACTGACTGGCTGTCTGTTTAACTGGCTGGTGGTTTGAAGTATTAAGGCATACTTGACTGGCTGGCTGTGGCTCTGGCTCAGTCGGACTCTTTCTGAGGTAGAAATTGTAGAAGCAGAATGGCAACAGTAAATATGTTTCACATACTCTTTCTTCTTGTCGTTTGTGTTGTGTGCATGAAAACTTACGGTAAGTAAGTATGTTTTTTGACTCGAATATTTTTTACTTTTCGAATCCTCACAGTTTTTGGTCGTAAATATTCGTTCTTTGAGTAAGCATTTTTTTTAATCAGTTGTATTACAACAAGAAAGAGTTCTTGCTTTAGGAGTTGTTGTAGTGAAAAATAAGCAAACAGAAAAAGCCATAATAAATCCATCCATCCAATACTGCTGCCACATCTGATTCAGTGTTCTGTAAGTACGACGGTGTTTGTGAGTCTGTCTCTCTTTCTGCGACTTTATCAAAAACTCTGCTTGTGCCTGTTTATGAATGTCTGTCCGTCCGTCTTTATGTGCTCGTATGAATGATGATGTACGGATGTATGTACATACTTATGTATGTATGCACATTTGTATGTATGTATAATTTAAAAAGGGCATTTTGCCTTTGAACGTTTTTTGAATTTCATACAACTACTCCAACTGCTGAGGCGGTTTCTACTTATGTTTTTGCTTTTGATACTAATGATCTGGATGATGATGATGACGACGATGATGATGGTTGGCTCTTTTGTCGTGGTTTATGGAAAAAAATTGTACTTATATAAATGCCTGAGAAGAATCGAAAATATAAACAAATTTCAGAGTTTCTTTAGCTCTGGTTATTTGCTTAAAATATTAATTTGTGTCAATCAATCCAATTTGTTTTATTTTTCTGGTTTGAGTCCTCGTCCACATTTGCTTTAATTACTTTCTTGAAATCTCTTTAGAAAGTTCTGTTTGGCAGCATTAAAAAAGAGAGGGCATCTTTCTTTTTCCTCTTAATAACAAACTCACAGCAACTTATTGTACCTGCATCAAAGTACACTTTTCTATTCGTCTTTCCTCTTTCACCGTCAATCTTATATTTTTCGCAACCAATGGCTTTATAAAATGGGCGATGACTTAAAACTTTTTATGGTTGTAATGTTTAAATGTATCATTCAAGGACTGTCAGTAAATTCATAAGCATTCAACATCAAAAATTTATCTCAGAACTAAAACAATCTATTTTTTCCTTCGTGTTTTACCTCGTAAGAGTGTTTTGATCACCGAAACGGCATGGAATGTCTTACGCAGCCATCTTGTAAAACCGGAATACCGGTCGCATCAATAACAGCCAATTTTGTTGTCATGTCGCGATATCGAGCATTTAGTGCCGGTTCACACACGTCAAGTTTGACTCGTCAAGTCTTAAGTTTTGGAAGAGAGGGGGAAAAATGACATTCTCGTTTCCCTTCTCTCCTGGAAGCTCACGACTTGCCGAGTCAAACTTTACTTGTGTGAACCATCACTTACATCCACTGCTTGACCAGCCTCATTTTCAACAAAGTATGCTCCGGCACCAGACCGTAAAACGTTGTTTTTGACAATCACATGTCGACTCTCAAAAGACATCGAAGTGAAACTGCGCTTCATTACTTGGGATGATTTGCACAATATTTCTTTATTTTTAGAAATGTACATTCTGCATTTCATCTGGATTTATCGCGAATAGACATAAATATTTCCTTTAACAGCTTAAGAACTCATAACCGATCCAATTATTAAAGAAACTTTTACGTTGGAAGATTTTAGCAAAAAAAAAACATTAACAGCTGACTGATACGTGAATAAGTCCAGAAACTAAGCAAATTGTAGCATAATACATTATTGGCGGATTTCTGTTGTAGTTGTGGTAGCGGCCAACGTTTTAAAGTGCCCATTACATCATCGATTATTTGGGGACTTAGTTAGTTATAGTGTTAACTAATTGATTTGCTTCCGAAATTTGACAGTATCAATCCCAATTTTTCTGAACCATAAAATATCAATGATGAGAACATCACTCTCAAATGATTCAGGCTAGTCACTATAAAACTATCCAATTGGGATGGTAACGTTAAGAAGTTCCTTGAAAGTCTTTAGGTGAAGCTAAAAAGCATAGTTTTTTTAAGTTTTAGCTTTTACAGCCTGTTTTTAGAAAATGAAAACAAAATTTCGTGTGGGAAATTTTATTGAAACCAACAATAAATTACGAAAATTTGCAAAGGCGCAAAAAAAACTTTTTCGAATAATCACCTCCGCCCCGCGGTATGTTAAAAACTCAAATGTGCTATTAGTAAAAACTATGATACGAAATATGCAGTGAACTATTTAATAAGGCTTGAGTTGCACCAAAATCCATTAGCACGAAATTAGGAGAGCTTTGGCTGTAACCTACCTACATATGTGAACAGAAACAGTGATGAGGAAAATGTTTGTCCGGCACGGGTAGGATATTTAATAAAGTATTGGAATACGTTGTGATAAATTATTGTTGTTCATATTTATTATATGACGATTCTATAAATAATATGAATTGGGGAAAAAAATTTATCAAATGTTGTGGAATTTAAAGGAACAACATTTAAAATTTTGACTACATACTTTTGAAGGTTTTAAACGCAGTTTTAAATTTTTGGCGCTCATTTGTTGATTCAAAAAAATTTACGTTCATTTGTCATAAACCTTATTACAGTGTACGCGGTTGCACGTAGGGCATTAAAAACAATCATTGTTTGTCTTGCGTATCACAAGTGATACGCGTTGCAGCTATAAAGAACCACTGCTGAGCATGATGCCTTCTATTTGCCGCTAATATTATTGTTTTGCTTAACTACAGCCAGGCCCCTTTGCACGAAGTCAACAGCAGTACACAAAATAAACCCTCTCCCACTCTCTGTGCCTCTTCAAGCGTTGCCAGAATAAAGATTTTAGCTTATTTTTTGACCAAAATAAGATTTGAAGATGTGTTTTGTCAAATGATGATTTTTAGAAATAAAGATTTTGAACTTTAAGTTTTCACAACATATGTACATAATTTTTTTTAAAGTTTTTTAAACAACCAATTTTTAAAACAATGAGGTTTTGTATCAGCTTGTTGCTTATTTGTTTTGGATACTTTTGTACTTTTTGTCTAGCATTCACAAAAATGCATTATTATTTGTGGGCATACAAAATATTAAAAAAGCATCTTGAAAATCGTTTGCTAATTTTGAGAATATTGATGAAAAATAATTATTTGTGAAAAGAAACAACGATGTTGATCAAGTTTCATATATTAAAGAACAAAAAGTTCATGTATTTAGTACTAAAAGGTAAAAGTAATGGAACATAACAAGCTTTTAGTTTGAAAACTTCACATTCCATGTTTATGATAGTATTTAGGAAAATTCATATAGTTTGAATGAAGTTTTTTTAAATGCAATTTTCTCAAAACCACTTCGATATATCAAAAAATATAATTTTAAATTGAAAACCCTTAAGATTTCATATGAATTATGAGTTTCAGAGCTCCCAAACTATATTCTTCTTGCCCAAAATTTATATATCTCTAATTTTAGCATTTAGTTACTTTCAATCTTAGTTATTAGAAATAAAATAATTTTAAAATGTATATATAAAACAAATTTTTATGGAAAATATAACTAAAACACAATTTAAGCCAACAATGATATAAGATTTTTTTCGCCAAATGCAGATTTTTCCTTCCAAATCTTCTGGCAACGCTGGCCTCCTGTGTTCACTGGTTCTCTCTTATTCTCTGAAACCAACTAAACATGGATTTTGGATTGTTGTTGCTTTTGGGTATAGGGGTGGCTACTCTTAAATGACAATTTGTCGTTGTGACAAAGAAGTGTGACTAACTGTGGTTCCGTATTTTCGTACGTTGCGTACATCCGTCTGTTCTACTGACGACCAACAAACTGATTGTGGAAGTGACAAAACAACCAACCAACAACTGTTTTTGCTTCCACTGCTTACTTTGATAAAAAAAATCAACGAAAACGAAAAAAATATTGAGGTTTTTCTCATATTTATAGAGCAAGTATTTGTGGGGAGTGTGTGTGTGTGTGTGTGTGTGTCTGTGTTTTTGTGCGGATGGGTATCTGTGTGTTTGTATCTGTATCTAAGCGTTTGTTAAACTAAATCACTCAGTCAGTCAGTGTGTTGTATGGAGAAGGCAAAACATTTGTTGGTTCTATTCCAAATACTTATTTATTTTTCTGCTTTTTGTTGTTGTTATTATTGTTGCTGTTTATAAATTTTTTTGTTGCTTTTCCTATTTGCTGTGGATATGTGTATGAATTCTTTTATTCGCTTTTAACAATTTTTATTTGGCCTCTCTAGAGGCGAATAATGTAGAAAAGCATATTCACAGCTACAACGTTCTAGAGTTTTGAAGTAGTCAAAGTCATTTCACGTATAGACATGACATACAAGACCGTACGTAATACACACAGATACAACGTGCAACATCCACTTCCAACGTGTAGTAGAAGTAGTCGGCTAAAGTGGTTGTTGATCCAGTAGTTTTTAGATTTGGAAACGTTAGAGTTTTTTTTTTTGGTTTTTTGTTTGTTGAAAATATTCTTTATGTCCAACATTTTTTTAAATAAATGTTGTGTTGAGAACACATTTGTATTTCTAATGTTAATGTTGTTGTCGTTATGTTTTATCATGATAAGGAATTTAAAGCAGCAGTTAAGGGGAATTTTACATTTATTATTTATTAATTGATTTAGAGTTTTTTTCTTGTTCTGGCTTTCTTCTCATTGTTACAGATTTTTCCGATAATTTATGTTTTTTTTCTGAGAAAATACATATAATTGTATCTTAAAGATATGTATGGATGTGTTTATGTATACATATTTCAAATATTTCTATTAACAAATATAAACATTTCTGTGTGTCGTATAAAATAAGACTACATGTTTCTAGATACTCTCATTTACTTATGACTTATGTGCTTTTATATTTTTTCATTTGCTAATGATTAATTTTGTGGTATTTCTTGTCAGTCCATTTTGTTCAAATACCACAGAAAATTTATTTGAAAAATATGTGTGTTTATATTTCAGGTATCTGACAGATACAACATATTGGAATGGTAATCAAATACATACTTAATTACAATTATGCTAACTAAATTGTCATCGCATTCTTAAAGACCCAGGAATTTTGTGTAAATTTATTGTATTTCTAGTGCAATAGATTATAATCGTGGGTTTAGAGGTCATTTACCGATTTTTTTGTGTTGACTTTCCGTGATTCGCAGGAGGAATATATTCAGTTAAATTTAAGTGAACATACCATTGTTTGAGATATATTTATTTTTTAAACTTAAATGAATCAAAATTAAGCCAATTTTTTATACTTAAATAAAAAAAAATTTTGCCACTACTTTATTGTGTTCACAAATTTTCTGCCAGGTGTACTTGGAAAAATATGAGGCAAGCATTCAAAATAATCAAACAGCAGTTTTAGTTTGGGTTCAGGCAAACAATTTTGGTGCGGAGCAGCGCTAATTAAACATACATCTGCTTTTGAAATAGTTTACCTGACGCCGTGCAGGCTAAACAAAATATGAAATTTCTTAGGTTTATTGCAAGTTTCTCTGGAATTGAATTATAAAAAGAGTAAAACAAAATCGATTCTGGTTGATAGAATTTTTTATATATGTATGTAAATGTTGGATAAGGGATAATTTTTTAATGGGATTGAAATGAGATTGTGTCAACCAACTGGGATCATCGTTTACAATATGCAGAGTAATAACGAGGTTATTCTCTGATGAATACCGTGGTGAAAGAGTTGAGGAAATATTATTAAGTTGTGTTAGCTCACACAGTTGGGTTATTGTTTTCACCCGGTGTTGAGTCCGTTATGTGGTTTGCCCTATCTTGGCAGTTACTAACGTTAATAAAGCGCAAACAAGTATTTAAAAATTACACTTTTTTTTAACCTGAAGGGCAAACGAGAAAAGAGTAAATTTGACTCTTTTCAGCTTTCACCAAAGATGGGAAGGGTAAATATAATTTCGTTTTTTATACCTTTTACCGAAGGTAGAAGAGTATATAGATATGTTTTTTCATTCCATTTGAAATTTCTACAATATTGATGTTAGACCCAATAAATTATATATATTCTGGGTGCTTACAAACAGAAAATAAAACCAATGTTAAATTAAGATGGCGAAATGTTGATTGAGAATCATAGTAAATTTCTGCAATAGTATGCCCTTTATTTAAATTTAGCATTATTTCATATTAATTTTAAATGGAAAATATTAAAAAAACCTTTAATCACGTATATTTAATATTATTCACTGTTAAAATAACATTGTTCAATATTGAATCCATAAAAACCTGTTTTATATTAAAATCACAAGTTTATCTTGTTAAATTAACTACATACTTAAGTATGTAATTTTTTTTTTCATGTTTAAAATAAGCACAAAAAGAAGACAATTCCTACATTCGTTTAATTAAAATTATTTAGTGAAATAGTACATCAAGTTTTCAAAGTAGAATGATGACGAAAACCATATCGGGCCTTTCTGCTGATGCTTCTGTTAACAAAGGAGAATGCAAAATAAGTGAAACATGTGTTACAGGGGTAAGTGTTTTGAATTATTCTTAAATAAATGCATATGTTGTCTCTCAAGCTTCTTCACACTATCACACTGAAACCAATTTGATTCTACATGAAATTCACGTTGTTTCTACTTGAAATAACTTTCATTCAACGTGATTCGGGTTGTTATTTCAATAGGAATGACATTTTGCTCTAACTTTACTGCAATGTTAAATTAACATGAATTATAGTTATTTTAAAGGAAAAAAAATGTTGTCCGCAAGTTATTGTAAAATCATGTTAAATTACCATGAAGTTACAATTTAGCAAAATCAATAGCGAAAACGGGGTAATCAATGTTGTTTTCGACGATTTTACATTGATTTTTTCTGTATGTATGAGTGGCGGAGATGATTTAACGATGTTCGTCTCTACGTGTGACGAAGACCCCATGCAAACCTGCTAAATCCACTTTTTAAGAAATTTGAGATTTTGATGCCGTGTGGTAAAGAAATATACACTTCGTCGACCAGCATGTATAATTTCTTCAGTTTAAGTCTTGAAGTGTGTTAAACCAACTACGTTTTTGGGTTTCCTCTCAAACTGCTCATATGAAATATAAAAAGTTTTTTGTCTCTCCTGCAAAATGTGCTGAAAGGGAGTTAGCAGGTTTACATATTAAGCCGACGATATATTAATGTCACATATGATATGAAAATAAGCCAGATCGGTTCATAAATGGCTGAGCTACGAATGAAAAACCACGACATGACTCTATTTTACGCATAAATCCCTTTTTCTTGCTTTTTTTTTTAATATTTTTATATCTGGCAAGAGCCAATGTTTCCAAATACACAATATCCGAAAAAATGTGTGCGGGAGTGTAGAAGTGGGCGTGGCACAAAATACTTTCATTAATATCACTTTCTGTTCTCATCACACAGTGGCAATAGGAATTTAAGAATCGTAAAGAGGAAAGAGCGCTTTTACTTGTTACTTTATTTATTGTTGGTCACATTTTAATAATTTCGAATTACAAAAATATTTAAGAACTTTATTTATTAGACATTTGTTTTTACATATGTAGTCCTTCATAACCATCTCCAAC